>JAYKXP010000028.1:0-615710 GCA_037176845.1 Paramarasmius palmivorus | reverse complement strand
TCATTTAGTAGTGGACAATTGGTATGTGTAGTCTACTACTATTTATGCCTGGTTTGCTTTGCTGACTTCATGTTGACAGGAACCAAAGGGTGTTTATCATACGCTGCATAACAAAGAGGTGCTTACTGAGCTTACAGGCCTCCCTTGCTTCAGGTGTTTGGCAGGCCATGGCAATGGTGCTTTCACTACGTGGGCCCCCAAACTATATCAGCATTATCATGACTACGACACTCATCTTTGGAATGAACATCCTGAATGCACCAAGAACTTTTCCAATAGTATCTGGGCATGTGCAACCTACAATTCCGGCCCAGACACCGTGACTGTACAGCACATTGATCATCTCAATTACATCTTCAGTTGGTGCGCTATTACTGCTCTTGGGGTGTTTGATCACACCAAAGGGGGTCACTTTGTCCTCTGGGAGTTGGGACTCGTTATAGAGTTCCCTCCTGGCTGGACAATTCTCATCCCTTCAGCATATATTTGACACTCTAACACCCCAATCGCACCTGACAAACACTATTACTCATTTACTCAATACACCGCAGGAGGCCTTTTTTGCTGGATTGACAACGGATTTCGTCTTCACTCGAAGATGACGAGGGCCCAAAGGAAAAGGGCAGCAGTGAAGGATAAAAAATGATTGAAAAAAGGACTTTTTATGTACTCTACTCTAGATGAATTACATTTGCTGTATAAAAAATAGTTCTCTAAATGTAATGCTTTCTGAGGCTCCTCGGGCTTGAAAATCCTCGGTAAGAACTTGGGGTTAGTGATACTGTACGCGGTCTGACAACTCCCATACACTTCTTTTCCATCAACTATGACGATCTCTTCCCCGTTCTTTCCTTCTTTTCCATACTCTCTATGTCCAAGTCCTTCTAAAGACCTCAAAAGAAGAAAGGTACCTTTCAGCACGCCACCAACAACACTTTGAGTGCTTTCACATCATTTTCTTCCCTCGGCATTTCTTTTCACTGTTAAGAGAGCAGCAAGAACCAGAACAGTGTGCAGTGGTTAATATGTGTCTCAACTCACATTGTTGGGGCTTTGAGAGTTATACTTGCATAGAACTTGAGATGCTTGTTGGTAGTTAATCATATGAGATTGAACTAAGGCTATAGACCATTACAGGTAAGCCTTATATACTGTTATTTACTCTATACTAGATAATCTACACTACATAAGTGAGAATGTGTATGAGTAAGTATGTGGAGTCTTGCTAAGACTACTGAATGCTCTTAGTGAGCAGTAATACATTCATTTGTAAGTACAGAAGCTAGTCTGACTAATATACTGAATAGTCCTTATGAATACAGCGTACTATTGGTTAGATATGAGTGCTTCTGCCTGTTCCATGAGATAGTATGGTAAACTCTCTCTTGTCATCTAGGATTGACCACAGATGCAAGTGTCGTGCATAGCATGCATACTGATACACGGTCATGTGTTCAACATTCACCAGCCTCAAGACAATGTCATCAGAACGCAAACCATCTCCCAAGATCAGTGCCGTATATACATGCAAATTACTGTAGCCCCACCTCAGTCACCAATGAAGCTAAGCCATGAATATACATCTGTGCAACCCTCGTCCAACTGGGATGCCTGGGAAGACATTGACATAGCTATGGATGATGCAAGCTCGGTGGGAGAACCAAGTGTTCATGACCACCTGAAGAAACCCAAAAAGCCCATGATGGTGAGTCACAGGCTCTTGCTTCCAAACACTGGTGCTAATTTTGTTCTACTTATCAAGGAGCCTTCGATGAGAAGATACCTTGACCACTGAGATCAATATCTCGCAATATCATTGTTGCTGAAGGGTTGAGGAGAGAACATGCCTGAAGCCTGCATCTTTTGCCCACCTTGGAAAGATGCAGCTGCCCCAATTTTCAGATGCATGGATTGCACCTCAACTGCAATAATGTGTTCATAGACATTCCTTTCTACTACTACACCATATTCTGGTTCATTTTTTCTTTTTTCATATCTCCGACATGTCTTTGACTCACTATCTCTCTATTGCCCAGCGCTGGAACAATCTCCACTTTGAACACATCTCATTACGATGCCTTGGTTTGAAAGTTCAACTCAGCCACCCTGACAGATCCAAGTGCTTGCTTCCTAGCAAACACAGAGAAGAATTCACCATACTGGATATGTCAGGGTTACACCACGTCACACTGAGCTATTGCGGCTGCACTTCATCCATCTGTACCAAAACACAGCTACAGCACCAGAAATGGGAGCAGCTGATGCTTTATGAGTGGTTTCCCTCAACTATGGAACACCCTCGAACAGCTTGCACATTTCGATGTCTGGAACAATTTCAACTTTTAACCTTGACTAGCAAGGTCACCGCTTTCGACTATTATAGACACCTTGAACGTCTGACCAACAACACAGGCAAGCATTTCAGGGTAAGTTTACTTATCTACTGTCTTTATAACTAACTATCCTTCAGAGTCGCTATAGGGAGTTTCTTCAAATGGTTCGCCAGTGGCGAAACCTTCGCATGCTCCACTGTGCTGGCCAAGGCCATGATACAAAACGAAAGGTGGATGATACGAAACCAGGGGAGCTCACTGTTAGATGTATTGCATGCCTGAGTCCCAACGTCAACCTTCCAGAAAAATGGACTGAGACTTCCAAGGAGCTGAGGTATTTAACCAATCCTTCTAAGCAGGGCTTATCTATTGACCATATTCCTAGGCTCCTTTACTATGCATTCATCTCGATTGATGCATGCTTTTGCCTCAAAAGAAAGAAGATCTCATCCTGGACAAAGGACCCAAGTCTTCAAGATGGCTGGGCCTACTTTGTAGAAGAAGAACCATATCATGAATGGGTGCTAAAGATGAAGGAACAGAAAGAAGTAAGTTTGTTCTTTGATTATGTTCTCCTATTGGCTTAGTATCATTCTAGATGTCAACTTGTAGCGGTCTTTCTGCACTTGACCATGTGAACACCAAATACAACATTGGCTACGATGAAACAGGCAAAGGCACAGGATTGTGCGCCCGTCACAAATTTATTCTACCCAATGGTATGGATGCCTTACAAGTCGGAGAACAGTACATATACTCTTATTGCCTATGGACTATAGCTTATTGTTTTTTTCAGATACGCAAACATGGATTATATCGTTGCATCTCTCCTTCATCATATTCCTATCCTGCTCATCCTTCTGCTCTCCTATGATATTATGTGCCAATGGTCAAAGAAGTTGTATGATTGCTTCATGCAACTACCTCCACTTGTACGCCAAATCCTTTCTTAAAGGGTGCTAAAGTTGGCGATTCCAAAATTACATATCCTGGGGCATTTGTTGAAGTGTCAGGAGCGCTTCTCACTGTTGTACACTGAGGGTGCTGGCGAAACGGATGAGGAAGGGATTGAAAGACTATGGGAAATTCTTGGTGTGATTGCAACAAGCATCAAGGAAATGGGTCCAGGATCACACCACGATACTTTGGAAGACCACTGCAGTGACTGGAACTGGTTGAAGACTGTTGGATTAGGTATACTTTACACACCCTCTGGTACTCTATAAACTGATGCCAAGTCAGATAAACTTCTTGCCAAATGGTAGGTCTCATTTACTGTGCATCAACATGACAATGCCAAACAGTGGATGTGTGATGTCTTGGAGTTTGAGAAAGGGAATATGGACAAAAATCCATTCTCCTTACCAGAATGTGGTGTGTACCACTTGCTACTCTCTTCCTTCTACTTCTAATCTATCTCAGGCATTACTATTAAATCTGTCTGGCTTGAGTTAGCAGCTGAGGACAATGCAAAGGCCAGCTCGTTATTGAATTCAGCATTACCAGGTATTGAAGGCACTACTGCAGCTGAGTTCATCTACTTTGGACTCGAGATTGAATCCCGACAGTAAGGCTTCTTCCTGTCCTTGGAACATCTCTAATGTTTATCTCAGAGTTGATTTGAAGTTTGATATAGAGGCAACCAAGTCACTGACTGATCAACAACTCATTGACTTTGTAAATCAGTGAACAAAGCTCTTGCACCAAATCAAACACCTCCACTCTCTTCAGCAGAAGTACTCCCCTGTGTCGTTACAGGCCTTTGCAACTCTTCCCCCTGAAAAGCTTTCCCCTCATGCAGAAGAACTCCCACTATTTCTCCCCTCTTCACTCACTGACTCCCAATGTGCATCACCAGGTTGCATGCCTGGACTTGTCAAAATTGAACGTTGGTTCAGAGAGGCTCAGCTCAACAAGTCACTCAACAAACTTTGCCAAGCCCTTGTTGTAAGGCAGCGACTACTCCTCTACAAGAAGGTCAATGCCAGGAAGCAAGGCCCTACAACACGTACCTGGGGGATTATTAATCATCAACTTGAAAATATCAATGTTCTTGCTGAAATCTATTGCTCAGCATGGAATGCCATGCTACAGCTCTTCAATGGCGACAAGTCTAAGATGCAGTGGAAACAGCTGGGCAAGGACGATGTTCGTTGCATAGATGATCCTGAACTTGCAGAGAAACGGAAGAAGCACACTGCAAAGAACAAGAGAGCAGAAGCTAAATGTCGAGAAGATGCTGGGCTCAATCCACTCCCAGGCGCTGGGGAGAGCTCCCGAACAATATCCTGGATTTGGGAAGCTGCAAACAGAAACAGTGGTTTTTCACCTGTCCAGGCTTTGTGAGATAGTAAGGTTTCGCCGATATATCTTTGCATGTTGCTGATTTGTTCTCTTATAGGCCTCTGAGTTGAATACTACAAGGCATATGCATGGGTCCGATGTTGGCAAGAAGAAATATTACTCCTTCAGGAAGAGATGTGCCGATGTGTCAAGACACTTTCGTGGCAGGAGGAATGGTGGAAGAAGCAAGCTGAGATACCTGCTTTCATGGGTGCTCATAGGGACGGTTGCTTGGCTTATGCACACCAACAAGCTGCAATCAAGTGCCACATTGCAAATTGTTTCAGTACACGATGGTCCAAGCCCAAGATCAACGCAGCAAGAGACTTCATTCCTACCATTCCTCCTATTCCTACCTTCTCAACAGCAAAAGCACCAGTATCAATCAAGCAAAAATGGGAGGTGCTCAGTGACAGCAAGGATGACAGCAATAACAATGATAGTGATGTGGATTTGGCATTGGATGGTCAGGAAGACGTCAACAATGAGGATGACAAGGATGGTGAGGATGGTAAGGATAGTGAGGATAGTGAGGATAGTGAAGATGGCGAGAAACAACAAGAAGAAGGAAGGAGATGAGGATGAGGATGACAAGGATGATGAGAATGAAGGGTATCTATCAATCAAGGAGAGGCTTGTTGTGATGGAGGAGGATGTAGAGTACTGAGGAGGGCAATGTACAAATGCTGTAATTATGTTTGGCTATATAGTAGCTTTTGCAAAAGTTAAATCTTTGTTAAAGTTGAATTGATCTTTGAAAAAGTGCATTAACATTTGCAAAAGCCACATTTAAGACTTTTAGAAGGCTGACTTTAGCAAATGTTGACTAGTTATCCACTACTTTTGCAAAAATAGTTATCCCATAGCTTTGCAAAAGCCATGGTGATAACTGTCAGTCATAATAGTTAAAGTTTAGCTGCATCAGCTGGATGGGCAGGCTATGAAGATACTGACAAAGAATTCGAATGGATCTCTGCTGAAGACCTTGACCCAGGCAAAGCTATCAACGACTTCCACTCCAAGCCCAGCAATTGTACGAAGCCAGGTCCACTTGAACAACACATCGCTACCCTTCAAGCCCTCTTCAGCTATGTAATGGCCAAATGATCTTCTTGGTTTCTTGGTTGTCTATTATATGATACCCTCACATAAGTATTTATTCCTATTCTTATTTTCTCGCATTTGTTTGGACAATAATACTTGTATATTTGTATTTCTACTACAGCCTATGATGATGCTACAAGAAGGACAAGAAAGGTCGGCCGGTGTTTGCACAATCTACTGTGCTCCCTTTCCCTTCTGGCTCCAAGTCATTCTCGGCTAAGGCATTTTCTCCTCTTCACTTTCTTCCTCTTCATCTTCTTCACTCTCTTCCTCTTCACTATCTTCTTCCTCACTTTCCTCAGCCTTCGCCTTTCCCTTACCCTTTCCCTTATCTTCTGGCTCCTCCTCAGATGAAGACTCCTCGGTGCTGACCCAGGCCAAGATCACGTTCAACTTCTTTTCCAACCGACCCATCTTCTTCTCCAAGGTGGCAAACTTCTTTGCCTGAACATCCTCCATGTCTGTATGAAGAGTCTTGACCTCCAGAAGAATCTCATGAATATTGTCAGCCAATTCTTCGTCTGGCAAGGTTGCCACTGATTTTTTCACCTTCTTGTTCTCACCTGACTCGAGGCTGCACTTGACCTTGCGGTTGCTGCAGACAAGACACTTGGAGATGCTGCATCCACCCAAGACCTCAACCTGTACCCAACAATCAGCCTTCTTGAGGATACAGTTGGTACACTCTAGAAAAAGATGAGTTAGCATGTGTGCAGATGTACAAATGGGATACTCGCCAAGCCCTTCTGATACCAACATCCAGAGTCCTTTCACCTCAGGCATTGTCTTCTTCTCTCTGTGTGTGAAAGGCCGAGATCGCTCTGGAGATTCCTCTGCCTTACACTTCTTGCTGTCTTCAGACAAAGCAACTAATGCAGGGAGATCAACATAGTCCAGAATAAAGGCCCTGCGCTTACCTGAAGCGCTCACCCAAGCAGCACCTAATGAACTACCTTCACCCTTATCCTCAGACAAAGTCACCGCTGCCTTTTTCTTCTCTTTTTCCTGCAATTTCTTGGCTGTCTCTTTGTTGGCCTTGATGTCCACCAACCATTTCATCACCTGCTTATCCTCCACCTCTTTGTACACGATCCTGAACTGCTTCCATGCCAAGAGTTGGACCGTACATTCTTTGCATTCCTTCTCATACAACATCACCAGTTCGTTGTTCTTCTTCTCCACTTCTCGCTGTTTCGCCATCCAGTCCTTCATCAGCTCGCCATGCCTGTGTATAGGAAAGTTGATAAGTTCAGGCTCCTCAATAGGCGGCAGAAAGGCAATCAACCGAGGAGGTGTGCAAAGAGCTTTTAGTATGCAATTTTCCTTGAACGTACGAAGGTGCCACAGATATTATCGGCCTTTGAGATTGGGTGTAGGGAGAATGAGTGACTTGTAATTGTTGACCAAGGTAAACTCCAAATCATCAGCCATGGTGAGAGAGTGTGCTGACATGTCTTGTGTTGTTGGTGGGGGTTCTGAAGACTTAGGCTGGGAAACAGTGCCCTACTTATACATTTTGGCTAGGGGAAGCCACATGACTTTTTGCTTATTGTTCTTCCATTCTGACTTCTTTTATTCTTTGTTGTTCTATTTCCTTTTTTGGCTTTAGCATTTCTCCAGGGGTCGAAACCCAAGAGGGGGATACTGTTACATCTGTATGACTCAGCCATATCATTTCGTGCAAATGGTCTCTATCTCTCTATGCTTTTGACTTTCCCTCGGCCGACGTATGTCGGTAATGCACTTTTCATTTCCGTCTCATTCCACTTACACTATTCCACGTTGTTATAATCTCCGCTTTCTTGCTGCGCCTTCTTGACACATATACCACATGGACTACACATAATACCTAAGTGCCCGCATATATCCATAGTATATAAAACTAGATGTATTATACTGAGTAACTCAAGTAGGAAATTAACGTTGTTCTCTGCTACTCTCATCTCTATTATCCTCTTGCTCTACAGTTGAGACACTTGGTCTCTGCCATCTCTCTCTTTCTCCGTACGAGGCATCTTCCTCGTGCACTCTCATCCTGCATAGTCCATCAGTGCTGTTGCTGATAGCTTCAGCAATAACTCTCCTCGCATGGTCTTCTCCTCGTACAATGTTCTGTCTGTCGTCGGCCATGCTCTCTTGTTCTCTTCTTGCATAGTCCTAACAGCTTCAAAACAATTGTCTTGTGATTGGCGTGCAGAGTAATGAAAAACGGCCTCAGCAAATGTGCGGTTGTATTGAGGGGATAGCAGATCAAGCCACTCATGGATGTTATAGTGAGCCAGTTCAGAGGTTCAAATCCTGCGCATGTGATTCCATTGACAGTATAAGGAATGTGTAACTCCTGCCTGAAGAAGCCAGCAATAATTATGCTCTATTCCAGGTGTGTGAACAGCTAAAGCAGGATAAGCATGTGCACTGAGCATTTCCCGGTTTTTTTCTTGAATATCTGTGAGTGAACATCCATCCTTCAGCTGCTGCAGAGCAACCTGAAAGATGTCAGAATGTAGGGGAAAGTGGGGAAAGTTTGTGAGAACTGCTTCCTTGCACGCATCGTTATGTTCAAGGTGGCCACAGATTCAAAGTATCTTCTGAGATTTGACCTCGTAGGTAATTTCCATGTGTGCAAGACACTCTGTAAAGGGGAAAGCTGCTTGCCGTTCTTTGCTTCCTGATGCTTTGTCATTGTAGCCACAACGACTGTGTTTAGGTGAGTAACAATTTATTCAATACATTAATTTCATTACACACCATTGATATAATGCACGTCATGTTGTACATTTCTTCAGCTTCACCTCTTCCTTTCCTGAGTCCCGTGACCACTGTAGTGCCTATCTAGATGTGATGTCCTCCAGCTTTCCCAGATGTAAGTGATGTATACCCATTAGAATTGACGCATTGTCCTGTTCAGCTTCATTATCTGTCTGGAACTGACAGTCAATGGTTTGATTTTTGGTTTCAAGTGTAGATTTTTGCTTGGCTGTAAGCATGAGCTCTTGTAGATAGATGTCTGATGTGACATGACATGTTGAAAGGAACACATTTGACCCTCTTCCGCTATCGTGCCTCTAAGATGAAACCTTAGTGACAAGATATAAAAAGAAATCCATGGAACAGGCAACTTCACCAATGAAAGGACAAGACACTAGCCCAGCAATATAAAAGGCAACAATTGTCACTCTGCTATATGAACAATAAAAGATGTATACCGTGACCCGGATGCAAACCAGAACCTTTATATAGCTGAAGCAAACTGTCCTCGAGGAATGTGTATGCACACAGCATGACACCCTACCACTGGGCCATCACGGATGTTGAATAGAAGAAGTTGCACTTGAGCATATGCCCTTGTATGCCACGTGGATAAATGCTTCTCAACCAATCCAAATTATTCCATTCAATTGGCACATGACCAGACAGAATTAGAATAGTCAGACACACCCATTGGAGACAGGAATAGACACTGTCATCAGATAGTGCTCATCATAATTACACCATGTGACTGCACACACCACGCATAGTGTAGACTCATGTGATGACTCCTGTGCTGAGTCATGCAGTGACTCATTCAACGACTCATGTATCGACTCCAACTGACTCTTGAACTGACTCAGAATAATGCAAATGACTCTGATCAAGTCATTCTGACTCATGTATGCCTTGATTGCAAAACAGAAGCTAGTGGCTGTGCATGGACCTCATTTAGTATAAAAGAACACTGTAAATTAGTCTCTCCGAGACAGAGTAATATAGTGACGATCACAAGGATGTACTGTATAACGTCTGTTAGTTTCTTGTGAGACAGAACCGCGCCAGCGGGTTATTATGTAATATATGGTCTTGTTTGGCATTGGCCACTTGGTTCCTAATGCCGTTTCCAACAATAATGATACTTTGCATGCTCGGAAATTTTCAGGAGATGGTTAGGATGGTATAATGAATACTTTTCCTAATTGTGGCTGCATTAGCATGCCAATAACTTGAGGAACGAGCATTCTCCCAACAGAGAAGAAGGTCACGTGGATCAAGGCACTTGCTGAGCGCCAATAAGGGCTTGACTCTGCAAAGACGCTATCTTGAAATTATATGGGCGTGGTAACATGAGCTATGTTATGTCACTAAGCTATTGGTACATTTACTGTCAGGAATGTCAATGGATGCCAAAAAGAAGACGAAAAAGGCTTTAAAATTCAAATAAACGCACTCGAGCAGAGCAAAGATGCTCGAACGTGTGTTCCAAGGTATCTGTAGATAGATTTGGGTGGAATAAGAGTATATACTCTGAGTCCAAGTCAGTCAGATAGCTTTGTTCACAATCACTGTACAAACGAAAGTGAGTTGTAGGTTTAAAGGGTGGATACAGGTTGAGAGGGTGGAAATTTTGCTGTCGGCATAATTGATTTCTTATGTAATAACCCGCTGACGCGGTTCGCTCTCACAAGAAACTCACAGACTAACTGTAAATTATATATTTCTCTTTTCTTCAAGCAATATACAGATAGATATTCTCCAAGCCTTACAAGTGGAAATGGCAACCACAGGAACTGACACAGTCTCAAGTATCTAGTGACTTATGAAGAGTCAAGAACTTAAGAGCAGTCCAAGTACACTGTACCAAGCTTCCTTGAGAGAACCTCAAGTAAAATATGAATTCACGATACGAGCAACTGAGGACTAGGTTATTTACAAGACTCATACAAGAGTACTACCTATGATTATATGAGCACGAGAACCTCTTGCCACTGCATAGAAACTGACCAAAGAGAGAATCAGTAGGCTAACCTTTAGGTACTGCAGGGAAGTGTACGAGATTAAAAGAGATACATATTCCTATGACAATTGAAAGACCTTATATCAGCAACTCGAGTCAAGAAGACAGATTCTACTTGAAGAGCTTGCCTGGAAGAAGACCTACAGTGACGAACACTGTTATACAAGCTACCACAGTCATCAACAACCTATTATTCATTCTCCCATCATATCCCGAAGACACAACTTTACTTCTCCAAGACCACCCAGAACACCAAGACAATCTTATACAGCACTATCAACTAGAGGATACAGATATCAGTTGTCAACTACACAACTCTATAAGTATCTAATTTCCATTCTTCTCATTACATTTCTACTAACATTAAAGACAGTTTCTATTATCACTGTGCAAAACATATCCTCTACTACAGAAGAGCATATACTCAGCACTTACAACTTTACTCTCACTCACCTTCATCACTTTATTGGACTCTACATCACCACAAACAGCACTCAGGTCTAAATTAGCTACCACCGCAACCCACGAACAACTGGACGAGTCCGTTCTAAACCTAAAGTTCCGACATACTCCAGGACGTTGTTCTCTATCTGATTCATTCAACCACTAGAGCATAAAGTTATGTCACCGCTGTGAGGGTACCAGAACGAAATCGCTGAAAAACAGTCATTTTGACACTAATTGTTGTGTTCAGAATCGCACTAGTACATCATACTAAGTACTATATGGACTTGGTATCACTGCTAGAAACCTAGTAGTGCGCATATGATGAGGAATAAGATAGGCATGCACTGCGTAGTGAATACTAGCTGCGCACGCATAGACGTTGATGTCGTCGTTAGCCCTATATGATTGCGCTAGGATACGCGTCGAAACCTGTAGACCGTATCTATACTCTATTATCAGGCTGGAACCTTATGAGGACATGCTACTGTACATGGTAGACTTCCTAGTAGGTCATATGGCTACACTATACTCGCGCTATGGGACATATGAGATGGGATAGTGAACGAGGACCAACTACCACAGCATAGAAGGACCCTAGGGGACGAATCAGAGCTATATACCAAATACGGTAGAAGCTGGAGGTGCGAGTCATCTTCGAGAGCAGAGTTACCTGGATTAGAAATGTCCGAGTGACCGGGTCATCGATACGAGGACCATATGGGGGCTTAACAGCTTTCCCATATTAATCGGAATATCCCTCGAGCTTCGAGTTGGGATTCCTACGGCACCAGAAGTGGTAATACTTTTGCAAAAGTACCGGATGTTGGAATTCTAAATATAGATGTCACTAGACAAGTCATTTTCACTTTATTCCGCCTATGCCACAATTACTAAGAAAGCAGATATACATAGAACAGTAGCTTTGACCCACTTGTACCACCATCTACTGACAGTTACTGACACTGACTGTGCAGTTATTTCTAGTTACTTAGTATCTATTCTCGTACCTTTAGGATTATCTTTTATCCCTCACTCATGTATAAAAGCTAGACAGAAAACCCTACATAACATAGACTTGGTTTACACATCTATCTCAACCCCTCTGGTCATCAGCTATCGTTTATTCGCGCTTACCTGCGCTATCGCTGCTAACAGAGTTCAATCTAAAACTCTGACACCGGACAGTTATCAGAACGACTTTTGTAATGCTACAGGATAACGACTTTTGCAAAAGTAAGGGACAAGTAGTCAAGGCAGATATGAGTACTGTCCGCTTTGGGTGCTTCCAAATTGGGAAGGATCATTCCCACACCTTCTGGAAAGAGAACAGGCCGCTTTTTTGAGATCTGGAGATGTTCCCACACCGCTTTTGGCATCCCAAAATGGAAGGTGCTCTTTCCATGATGTAACAGTGCGCTTTTTGGGCGCTTTTTTTGCGGAAAAATTATTCCCACACCTCCTGACATCATCTGGGTGCCTCCCTACTCCGCTTTTGGCTTCCCAAAATGGAAGGTGGCCTTACCTCATTATTTTCCACCTGGAATCAATGCATTGGGGGGCTATTGGGGCATGCTGGGGGGCTATAAAAATCGCATTTTTGAGGGAATATGTTCTAATATGTTCTAAAAGCATGCCCCTGCAATTGGGGGGCAGGGGAATGCAAAAAAGCGGTCCAAATATGGTAATTCAGGAAAATGGCCTGTTGGATCTTGGGCTACAGGCCAGATATTGACATGGGGTAAGTTGGAGGACCTAGATACATTAAATAAAAGCCTGGGGACACCCAATAGTACATAGATTAGTGGGATAATGGTGCTTAAATATCAAAAATACTGAAAATCTCCGAAATTGGGGGAATAAAATTACAGGATGGGATGTAGTGCAGCTAGGGCTTAGACATTGTGGATGAGGGATGATATATATGTCCCCTTGATGACTACCTAGCCGCCTAAGCACTCCTGTATGTGCAACACCTTGTTCAATCCAATGTATTGTACAGTTATGTAATACAGGCAGTAATACATGGATAGCATCTCAGGGAGGCATCCCAGCACCAAGGGGAGTCAGAATCAAGTTCAGGCACTCAAAATACACTTTCCTACCATGAAAGAACATTTTTTGATTACATCTGTATGTTGCTACATAAAAAATACACAAAAAATCGCATTTTTAGGGTTTTTTTTGTACTGGAGCATGGGGATTGCTCCTAAAATCACCAAAAATGAATGAGAGACCGTTCACTATGCATAGAACAGGAATATCAATTGCCTCCATGAATCCCATGACAGGAACTCATATGCCAGATGCATCAATTCCTGCACAATTACAGAAAACATGTACTATGGATGTAGTATTGCAGGGATTGATCTGGGAGCTTGGGGAACCTCAAAATCGAATTCAGGATGAAAAATCAGTCAAGAATATATCCAGGGTTGAAAGGAATCCAATCACTGTAGCTTGAGATATGTATCTGACAAGTTTTATGCTTGAAGTTAACATATCTTGCACATATACTTGTGCATTTAACTTGATATATGCATATTGAAGTCAATTGTGGATGGATTTCCTTCAAACCTGGATATATTCTTAACTGATTTTACATCCTGAATTCGATTTTGAGGTTCCCCAAGCTCCCAGATCAATCCCTGCAATACTACATCCATAGTACATGTTTTCTGTAATTGTGCAGGAATTGATGCATCTGGCATATGAGTTCCTGTCATGGGATTCATGGAGGCAATTGATATTCCTGTTCTATGCATAGTGAACGGTCTCTCATTCATTTTTGGTGATTTTAGGAGCAATCCCCATGCTCCAGTACAAAAAAAACCCTAAAAATGCGATTTTTTGTGTATTTTTTATGTAGCAACATACAGATGTAATCAAAAAATGTTCTTTCATGGTAGGAAAGTGTATTTTGAGTGCCTGAACTTGATTCTGACTCCCCTTGGTGCTGGGATGCCTCCCTGAGATGCTATCCATGTATTACTGCCTGTATTACATAACTGTACAATACATTGGATTGAACAAGGTGTTGCACATACAGGAGTGCTTAGGCGGCTAGGTAGTCATCAAGGGGACATATATATCATCCCTCATCCACAATGTCTAAGCCCTAGCTGCACTACATCCCATCCTGTAATTTTATTCCCCCAATTTCGGAGATTTTCAGTATTTTTGATATTTAAGCACCATTATCCCACTAATCTATGTACTATTGGGTGTCCCCAGGCTTTTATTTAATGTATCTAGGTCCTCCAACTTACCCCATGTCAATATCTGGCCTGTAGCCCAAGATCCAACAGGCCATTTTCCTGAATTACCATATTTGGACCGCTTTTTTGCATTCCCCTGCCCCCCAATTGCAGGGGCATGCTTTTAGAACATATTAGAACATATTCCCTCAAAAATGCGATTTTTATAGCCCCCCAGCATGCCCCAATAGCCCCCCAATGCATTGATTCCAGGTGGAAAATAATGAGGTAAGGCCACCTTCCATTTTGGGAAGCCAAAAGCGGAGTAGGGAGGCACCCAGATGATGTCAGGAGGTGTGGGAATAATTTTTCCGCAAAAAAAGCGCCCAAAAAGCGCACTGTTACATCATGGAAAGAGCACCTTCCATTTTGGGATGCCAAAAGCGGTGTGGGAACATCTCCAGATCTCAAAAAAGCGGCCTGTTCTCTTTCCAGAAGGTGTGGGAATGATCCTTCCCAATTTGGAAGCACCCAAAGCGGACAGTACTCATATCTGCCTTGACTACTTGTCCCTTACTTTTGCAAAAGTCGTTATCCTGTAGCATTACAAAAGTCATTCTGATAACTGTCCGGTACTTTTGCAAAAATTTTACAGAATCAGCTGCCTACGGCTAGTACAGACACTAGTGAGGGACATATAGTCCTATAACAAGGGAACCAATAGGATTCTGTGCCAGGACAGTCTTAGGACATAGAAAATATAATATAGAACTACAAGGGCGCAGAGCCTAACTTCCTCGGATACGAATCCGAAGCGTTTCAGTCAAGATTGGACTCCTAGCAAGTTCTGAGCGGAATAACTATGTCCTAGCACCGATATCCGAAACGCACCATGCGGGACAGCGCCTCCGCGCGCCACTTCCTAGCAACCAAAAAGTAATATGACTCGCAGTCCTGCAAAATAATGTCGAATTCTGACTAATATATACCCAAACCTTCCTTTTCTGGTAGATACTTACTTCATATGGACAGAATCCTCTCCTCGTTCTCATTTCTTGCATAGTTACTATTACTTTATCGTGTCCACTTTCACTTATATGTAAAATATGTATGCTCGCAGATATATAAGCAGCAGGGTTTCCCCTAGGAAGCTCTCAAGCAATTACCCCGCTATATACGTAGCCCTAGTGCATCAATAGCAGAGTTCTTGTCTTCTATCGTTGACCATAGAGGCGACGTGTGCTTAGAAAATAACTTAGAAAATAAAACCTTTGAAAAGCCCTTCTCTATATTGAACTAGAGTCGTGAAATAAGAACTTTGAGATACCCATAGGACAGAGCTAGTTCATCTAGACTCTTTGGATAGGATTGATTGTTTCAGGACTAGTGTGGAGCCCCACTAGATCCCTTTTCACTTGGTGTGGAGCCCCACCAGTGATCGTTAAAGCTTAGTGTGGAGCCCCACTAGCTTATAGGTGGCCTGGTTGTCGTGCTAGTTCGACTAGTGTAACCAGTGCCTTTCATAGGAACAATAGGTCTTTACCCTTGTCGGGTTCGATAGGTTATTTTGCGTCATAGGAACGTATAGGAATAGTTATAGATAGGTTTATAGGTTGGCTCGCATTGTCTTGATCATATCGAGGCTATATTATCATATTACATTGTTTCATTCATCGCTCATACACTTCCCTTGTGTCCTAGTGATTTGTAGATGTTCAACTAGTGTGCTAGTTGATTTCTTGTGTTGATTGTACAGATCCTTTGACAACGTCGAACCCCGCTCGCACAACTTGGCATATATATTTCGCTCATTCACAAGCGTTTTATAAGCCTCACACCGTGTGCCATTGCCTGTTTGGGAGTGACAATATGCCACCTGTTGTGGAAACCTTGTGTTGGGGCTTTCTTTTTTGTGGGGGAGTTCCGTGGACCAGGCATTGAGAGGATAAAGTGGTGAGGGGACAAATTTCTTTCTGGACACATGTATTTGCTCAGGAAAAAATTCAAATATTACCACTAAAGCCAAAATCACTAGCCATTGGTCTTCCAGTAGCTCCATGAGATATTCAGGCATACAAACAATTATTAGCTGTCTCAGTGTGTACTATATACATATTATGTAGTGGTTTGTATGAGGTATAATGGAGAAGAAGCTACTAGACGTTACATGAGCGGGACTTAGAAACATTTCAAGTAAATGCCACCATCAATTTGACTGATATGGTAACATCTGGCATCAAATCAGCTAACGCCGAAAGGCAGTTGGTTGGGGTGGCCTTATCTTCAAAGTGGGAATGGCTGAGGTGTTCATAGTGTCCAAGCAAATAAATAATGTAATGTAAAACATAAAAAAAGATCATAAACTGTAGTTAGGTTAATGATTAAACTAGTATCATAACTAAGATATATAAAACCATCAATAAGAAACAGAAACAAAACAAGTTGGGGGCTGAGTCATGTGATACTGTGTATTTCCAACAGAAAGAGCACCTCCCATTTTGGGATGCCAAAAGTAGTGTGGGAATATCTCCAGATCTCAAAAAAGCGGCCTGTCTCCTTTCCAGAAGGTGTGGGAATGATTCTTCCTAATTTGGAAGCACCCAAAGTGGAAAGTACCTCTTATCTGCCTTGATTAATTGTCCCCTACTTTTGCAAAACCCATTGTGATAACTGTCCTGCACTTTTACAAAAGAATTACTACATCAGCTGAGTCTGAGGATGATGAGAGTCAGAGTGATCAGGAGATGGATGTCAAGATGTCTGATCTGTGCATTCCTTTTACTCACTTTCTGAATAAATCTAACAAATGACTATTAGTTGTAGAGACTCTGGATGAGCTTATTGCCTCAGCTGTTGTGGAGGACTCAGTCATTGCAGTGGATGGAGAGGTAGCTAAGAATCACTTTGAGGCAGAAAATGATGTCAAGAGTGTATTGTCTGGAGGTGAGAGTGGTTAGGGCTGTCACTGATTATCAAATGAAGGAGTGAGGGTTTTCTAAAAAGTAGACTATGTCTCATTAAGTAAAAATTTTATTCCCAAGCAAAATGGACACTTCTGAGAAAGCTACTACTCCTTTTTAAGCAAAATCATGTCTTTTGTACTTTGTAGGCACTTTTTTCCTTTCTAAGCCATATAAGATAAACCTACCATTTCCCTGATGTAGCATTGGGCCACAAAATGACCATGACAAGGTTATTTGGTGATTTTGGGCCACTGTCACAGTTGGGGGCTGGTGATGAGGCCTCCGTTACTGTGACCATCACTACCATACAGAAAGGTACAGTACTATGGGGTGCAGGGTAATGAACACCACAAGGAAATGAAACTGGTCATTTCTTTGGCCTTCAACAACTTATCTCCCCTCCTGGAAATTTTTCTAAGCTAAAATACAACTGGATGGATGTACTTGACCAGTTATATTGAGAATTTTGGAAGACAGTAACAAATGAGGCTCAAATGAATGGCAAAAATCCCCATCAAAGAGGCATGACACTGTCAGAAACTACATGTTAGGACTATCCCAATAGCATATAAATGCAACCAGTGCATAGAGTACCATAATTTACCTTTGAGAACCATAAATTGTGAAAAAGAATGCAGGGGAATGGTTGTTAGAAAAGCGCAAAGTGTCTCTATTCAAGTGGTGTGACCTCCATGTCACAGTGGGTTTCATTTCCTTGCTGCTGCTCAGTCATTGCTTGACAGCTGCAATCAAATTCTAAAAAATCTGAACAATTCAAGACCAGGTTTTTGAATGGTTTAGAATAGCACTATATACTTGGATTTATGCAGCGGGATGTATGGTAAGGCTGCACCAATCAGTTCCATTGGTATGCCCTAAAAATAAGGTTCAAGAATTATGTCATCAATCAAAATTTTCCCATCACTATACTTGTCCTCAGATATTAAGGTACGCGCAGGACAGTTTGGGGGAATGTCACATGCCTCAGCGTGACAGACCTTTTCCTTGATCGTTTGGAGAATATCTCTTTCCACACATCATTTTTGACAAATCTACGACTGGGGATTTTTTTTTAATGTCAAGAGCATTGTGTAGACACGCGGAAGTATATTATTCATGTATGTTTAGGTAACGTTTAATGCGAAATACATGATTCAAAAGCAGTACGAAAGCAATTTTATAGGATAGCAACGATGGTAAAGCAAGTTCCAGTGAGAATAATATAGAAATAAGTTATTTTGATGCGCTGTCCTCGTTGAATTGTTCCAGGATGGCATCAGGAAGTCGACGATGACCGGAGTACTTCTTTGCAGCCCACGCAGCCTGTTCCCCATTTAATCCACGTCGGTAGGCATTGATAAATTTCCATGAACGTCTAGCAAAGCTGTGGAGAGTGAAGAATCAAGCTTCTTGCTTGGTAACCATGGAGATTTCGACTTACCGCCGCATAGTTGGGAGTTCAACAGAGTCCAGTGCCGACAAAACATTCACCTCCATTGCCTCTTCCGTCTTCGTGGGAGGACACATCCGATATGTCCTCTTCGCTGCCCCCCAACATTGCTCAATAAAGTTCAGTTCACAGTGGAACTTCGGCAAGAAGAGGACCCGAAACCCACGTGCCTCGCAACGTGTCTCCAGAATAGACTTCACGGCAACAAAGTCAGGCTGATTGTACAGAACCCTTCGGCAGCAGCATCGTTCAGCACCAGGAGTACACTTGAATCCTTTGCACTCAGCATTCAGCCCAGACTCGGCAACTAGACCACGTTCTTGAAGCAAAACAGCCATTCCTTTGAACCTTCCAGGGTATTCAGCATGGCAGTCAGGGAAGTAGAGATGCTGTACGACTCTGTTCCCATCCTTGTCTGTGAACTCGGTGTCCTGCATTGGCTTCCAGAGCTTCATAGGAACCCGCTTCAGGGTTGCTTCAGGTCCTGATGTAGTTGGAGTCCCATCTTGAGGTTCTTGACTAGGCTCTGACGTATTCGGATTGACTCCCTTCTTCCTCCTTCCTCTCTTCTTTGGCTGTGATTTGGTAGTTGATGCTGTACCCCTGCCAGACTCTCCTTCTCCACCTGTAGTGTTCTTCTTCTTGCGGGTCTTCACCATCTTCTCTTCATAAAGTACTTCTCTGTTTGCGCCAACTGCATTGTATGAAATGCCAAAGTTAGGTCCATCCAACTTCAAAGGATTCTTGGGCATCTTCCGAGCGGACAAAGCATCGTCTTCGCGCTTCCGATGAGTAGTAGCGTTATCGAACACGAAAATATGCTCTTCATCAGGATAGTCAGAGGTAAGAATGTCCATGGCAGTGTCGACTTGCTTGAGAATGTTTTCGTTTGTGAAGTATCCTTCACGAGCTTTCCCTGCCTTGAAAACGACTCTGGCACTCCGGGTGCCATCACGCAAGCACAGCCATCCATAGTCCGCAGAGACAAAGTCCGCAATCATGATGGATATCCCTTCACCCTTTGTTCGAGGAATTGCCTTGGCATCCTTATGAACCCAAACAATCTCCCGTCGATCATTGCCATAGAATGTCGACTCGTCGTGAAACCAAATAACAACGATCCTATTCCGTGGAAGGGATCCAAGAAAGTCCAAATGTGTAAGCATCCATGCACGAGTGATGCTGCCATCCAACTGGAATATGTTTTCGTGCACCCAGGGTTTGAGTATCTTGAAAGGAAGAACTGAACATGCTCCAGACGTGTCCAGAGAAAGGGATTGATCTTCGGCTGCATGCAACCAACACCGTTCAGTCTCTTGGGTCGCAGTATGGTGTCGAGATCCTTCCAGGCAGCAGAAGCATCTTCAACGGGAGGAGGCAGCCATTTGCGATACCACTCAGGCTTCTCCTCATCAGCTTGGTCTGCAGCTGGAGCAGATTCGGAAGGTGGGTCAGATGAAGGTGATGATGGAGGCGGCGGCATCGATACCGGCAGTGGCGGCAAGAATTCATGACTGAGCTGTTCACTGAGAACAGCTATATCGACTCCTTCCTCGTGGTACAGCTCGAGAATCTCATCTTCATCAACACTTCCGTCATCAGATGAGTACTCAGACTCAGAGCCGCACTCCTTCCATTCCTCATCAGAGTCTACACCCAATTCTTCATGTAGGAATTCTGTCCACGAGACATGGATCTCAGTGTCTCTATCATCTTCATCTACCACATCCTCAACACGTGCAGCTAATGGCGAACGTGGAGTTTCGGCAAAAAGGACACACGGGAAATGTGATTCGTCGCTAATGGGGTATATTGCTGCATTGGCTATATCTGTGCTACTGATATTCCAGAGGGTCAAATCTTCTAAACGAAGCTCTTCTGGGGGAGGTGGTGGAGCCTTGAATGGCTTTCTTCGAGGTCGATGAGGCGCAGAGTCCGAGGAAGACGAATTATTCGAGGAAACTGATTCGGAACGTGAGCTGGAGCTGGATATCAACAGTAAAGACTCTGTTGGAGAGTATGGAACAGGGTTGAATGGTTCGGGGTCAGGGAGAGAGCTGAGATCAGGTAGGGAACCAGTTTCCACCCAGAGTGTGTGTAAAGAACGATAGCGGTCGGCAGAACAGACTTCAGGAAGATTTTCCAGGTCTAAAACGTTGGAAGATGACATTTCGATGTCTTGCTGGGGTATTTGAGAAGGTGCAGGTGAAGCAGAACGAGACAGAGATGTTGAGGTGATCATGGGTACTTCTGAGGAACTAGCTTCAGGCTCGGGCAGGACTATTGGCCTTTCTTCAACTTCACGACGAGGTTTCTTCCTTGGACGACCCTATAAGGCCCATTAGAAGACGATTCTGTCAAAATGGAGGTAACACACCTTTGAACCATTACCACCTTTCTGTTTTCCTGCATTAGGGTGCTCAGTCCCACTGTTGTGATATTCTATGTTCGATTTGGTCCGTTTCCTGCCCATGGTGACGTCGGTAAACAGTCTCAGACTGAAAGCGAGTGAAAAAGAGGCTGAAAGAACGAAAACCACCGCGTCGCAGACGCGATGGTGGTGGTTTGATGTAGAGGGAAACCCAGTTCTCACGGTGTCTGCAAAGAATGTGTTTGAACATTACCTCAACGCAATACAAAAATAAATTTTCTTTGATAAATGTACGCTAAAGACATTTCACTAAAAATCCCCAGTTCTAATTTTGTATAACTTGCGCTCGAACGAGGGTATCAAGCGTCAAACGGCAGGCTCACTTTTTGGCTGGGTCACATTTGTGACATCACATGACATTCCCCCAAACTGTCCTGCGCGTACCTTAAGAACAGATGGGAAGGAGCCTGCAGTTCCCCCGCCCTGAGTGCCAGAGGCTAAATGAGAAATCACTGCCGCTAAGAAACCCCCTGCTTAGGTAGCAGTAGTGGGGAATGATGTCTCTACCCTACAATACAACGAAGGGAATGACTAATGTGAAGTAAGCCGTAAGCCTACTGTAGAGGTTTGTAAGCTATCTTTAATGCTACAAATGCATGTGGAGAGGTATAAAGTGGTTGAAATGCAAAGATATAGTGATAGTTGTAATATAATTATCCGGACAACATCAGTGCGTGAAAGCTAATACAATCAAAGAAATGAACATTGAATTATCGCTTTCCGCCTCTCTTAGGCAGGCGTTTTATCTGCCGTCCCTGCGGAACTGTTCCTGTCGAAGTAGGGGCCGACCCAATTGTGAATAGGTTAGACGAGGGCGAGGGCTGCGCACCAAATCCGCCGGTAGAACCGAAACCAGAGGCTGGCGGCAGCGTTGAGCTTGGCGTCGCCGGAGACGCAGGCTGTGATCCAAAAGTAAATGGATTCCCTGATGTTCCACCGCCAAACGATATGCTTGGTGGTGGACCAAAGGTGGATGGACTACTTGGAGCTGAACCGGATAATTGACCAAACGAAGTGGTGTTTAATGTCGAGGTGTTCGAATTTCCGAATGAGAAGGATGGCGTGGGTGTAGAAGCTGATGAGGACCCAAAAGAGAATGAGCCGGTAGTGGAAGGTCGTGGAGGATCATTCTCAGTTGGTTTGCTCCCAAACGAAAACGGAGAACTATTGTTCATAGTGTGCGTTTGGCCAAAGCCAAAACCTTTGCTCTCTGGTTTCTCATCTGCCTTCAGTCCTCCAAATGAACTTGAAGTGGTTGATGCAGAGCCGAACGCGAAGGGCGATGAAGCAGCCGTGGAAGACTGGCCGACACCAAACGATGGTGTGGAATTGAATGAGAAATTTCCCAACGTCGGCCGAGGTTCTACTGGCTTAGCATTGAACTGCATATCTCTAGTTGGACTTTCATCCATCTTGATCTCATTATCCTGATTTGGCGGTGTCACTGGACGAGATCCAAAGCCGAACCCAGTGGATTTGGATTCACCGAAGGAATTAGTGGATGTAGATCCGCTGCCGAACGGGAAAGGCTTGCTCGCCCCTGTACTTTCAGTGCTGGGAGCAGATGTATCGCCTGAAGTATTTCCAAAAGAGAAGGGCTTGGTGCCGTCGTTAGTGCTACCATCGGTTGCGAAAAGTGCCTTCGTATTTGTCGGTGCTGATGTGGAACCCCTGTCACCAAAAGAGAAAGCTGAAGTGGTGACACTGCTCGATGTCGACACGGTATTTGGCTGTTCAAAGGTAAATCCAGAACTGGGCTTTTTAGCCACAGAGGAGCCAAAGAGGGTGCTACCGGTGGGCACCTCACTCTTTTGCGGCTGGCCGAATAGGAATGTTGAACTCGATGCTTGCTTGGGGGCTTCAGACAAACTCTTTTCACTAGAGCCACCGAATAATGACGTTGGTGGAGTAGCCTTTGTTGCAGATTCCGGAGTGGGAGAAAAAGGTGAGCCAGAAGAGCCAATACCAATATCGGTAGCTCCAGTATCGGTGTTGCCACCGAAAAGAGACTTGTCATTCCCGAAAGCAGGAGCGCTGGCCGGATTAGAGCTGGTGTCAGATTGCGGTACGCCAAAGGAGAACGATGGCGTGCTTGTAGGTTTCGGGGTATCATCACTTCTAGTAAAAGAAAAGGCCGGTGGCTCCGTGCTTTGCGATGCTGTACTACTGGTCTCCTTTTTGGAGACTTCGATGGGTGGCATTAACGTACCATCTCCCTGTGAAGAGAAACTAAAGGTCGAGGGAGTACCGAATGGACTGGTCGAGCTAAGTTTATCGTCTGCTCCTTGCCACGCCATACCGACATTCTCCTTGACGGGAATGGAGGCTGTGATAAGGCCCGAACTCGAGGGTGCACCAAATGAGAAAGGTGCGGATGAGGAGCCCGTCGAGGACGAGTCGGTGCTGCTTGCCTGCTTCTTGTCGTTGTTAATGACAAATGTCGGTGCAGATGGGGTCTGAACAGACAACATTTTACTGCTAGCAAAGAAATTGGGCACCTTGTTTTCTGTGGTGGATCCTGATGGAGACTCGGTAGTGACGACTGGAGTTGGCTGAGATGGAATTGGGACCGATCCAACGTCACTACGGGGACGATCCAAGGTCGTAGTAGAAGGTGTAGCTATGGTTTGCGGCGAAGAGGCCGGTTCCTTGGTTCCGGGAGATGAGACTGAGGCTTGTGGATGGAAGAGTGAAAAAGGGAGCGACGATATCGGCGGCTCCTTTCCAACCGATGAATCTTGTTGCACGGGCTTGTCCTGATTGTCTCGACGATTAGCATGGTTCATTTTAAGTATAGCGCTGAATCATACGTACTTCTTTGGCAAAGGTAAAGCCATCGGAAATAGAGAACACGGGTATCTTCTTCGCAGCTTCTTCCAGCTCTTCCATCTCCTTTTTGGATGTCTCCGATATTTCCTCGTCATCGTCAAAAGCAGCAGAGAACTTGGGCTTGTTTGGACGAGAGGGTCGGCTCAAGTGTGTGCGTGAAGCTCTTCCAACTCGAAGAGAGGACGCTTGCGGAGAGCTGCTGCTAACAGCCGATGTTGAAGCTAGACTGAACCAATCCGTACCAGGGGGCGGTGGCGCTGGCGCTGGAATGGCTTCTGCTACAGGTTCCGTTGCCCGAGAGCCTTCTGGCTGGGCTGGGGAGGCATCTCCCTTGTTTCCTTCCGCATCATCCGACGTATCCTTTGCCTCTTCCTTGTGTCTTGCCAGTCGCTTCTTCAGCCCTGTAATACCAGCGTATGGTTTGCTCTCATTATCTTCCTTGGTCTTTCCTCTCCTCTCCTTCCGACTACGCTTGCCCAACCGGCTACTGTGGTCGTCATCTCCCATCAATACTATGGAATGTTTACGACTGAACATATCTGTAATGTCAGAAGGTGTGTGGGCGTTTCTGGGTGCCTTCCGAAGGCGAGTCGGCACCAGAGGGGTCTTATAATAGTCGAGTTCATGGAGGACTTTCTCAGCCAGTGTGGATTGAGGATCACCTATAGTCACACAGTGAGCACCATTTGTTTGTGCCATGGATGAATCGTGACTCACTTTGACCAACTCGACCGAACAACGCCGACTGTCGCTGTCGGGAAGAAGTAGCCTAGCAGCGAATTGATCAATGCTTAATCAAAAAATGAGACAGACGCGAGCTTACATTTCTCTTGGAATCGACTAATGAGCCCAGTGTCGTTGTAGTCTTTGGTTGTGTCTCTTTGGCCTGACTCGGACCCCGAACAAAAACGGGATATGAGCTCAGTGAAGTCATCGGAGGAGGTTCCGACACATCACGTTGTGGATGAGGTTGAGGTGTCATGGAATTTCGCATAATGAATGAAGGTCGGCTGGATAGAGGGGGCATGGAACGGTCGCGACTGGGCAGACGTTCCGGGCGCTGCAACGCAGCATCTTGCTGGCCAGATGCAACATGTGGTATAGCGGCCATCGATACGTCTCGAGAAATAGGCCGGGGATTTGTCGCTGATGTGGGATGTGGATCTATGGACATACCGCTGGAGAGCTGACGTCGCAATGGAGAAATGGTAGACCGAGCATTGCTGTCGGAGATGGTGGTGGATGGTATAGTAATGGATGTTGCTCTGCTTGGTGGATTGTATATGGAGGTGGAGGTGGCTCGTTTGAAGGCGGAGCTTGGAGGATCGAGATAAGCACTGCGACTGGCTGGCGGGGGCGGCGACAAAGATGGAGAGCCGACCCTCAGCCGTTTTGCAGGAGCGGGACCATCTTCGTAAGCCTCGTTATTGTTTTGAATCCCATTCTGATATCTCCTGCGCTTGCCCGACAAATCCTTCTCGTCGTCAAACTCCTCGGAAGAACCAGTAAAAAGTCGAGAAAATGGTGCTGCGACAAAGTTTTTGATACTGCCGAACAGCGAAGAGTTTCGAACCAGTTTCCTCGGTTGACCTTGGAGCTTTCTAATGCGACTGTCACGGGTAGGCGTCGAGGCAGGCGACGAAGTCGACATTGGGAGCATCTGGTTCTTGTCCAAGTGAGGCGCGCTTCCGAAATTCACAAGTCACACCAAGTGTAATCGTGTGACTGGCTACTGTCAGCTGTCACCTGCTGTCACTATGTAATTTATTTGCTTTTTTTCCCTACTTATGACCCACTTTTTGTGTTCTTTTTTTCTTTTTTCTCTTTCGCATATAGCAACGACCAACAATTAGATAGGCATACAGAGTACAAAGGGTAACATAGATTAGGGTATCTAAATGGGTGTCTAGGCAATAGTATCCATCCAATCCTACTTACCTGTCCAAGTCGGCTCCAGAGCTCAACTTTGGTTCAACTAACAACACCTTTTACCCTCTTATTGCTATGCGAGACATGAATCTTTTGCAGCGCGTCTCCAAACGCTTCAATATCCAACGATGTTTCGCTGAGCAGGGAAGCAGCCGCGGCATTCATAGCCGCAGTAATCTGTTGGGAACATAGTCCTGTTTTCACCATGCCAGACGGTAACCTGCCAGTCCACTCCATGACCAAAGGGTGATCAGCGGTAGGAGCGTACCCACATGCACCAAAAAGTTCGAGATGGCGTGTAAAGTTGGTTGTGCGATTGAAAAGAGGAAGTGCTGTAAACCGCACGCTCAAAACTCATATGTGGTCGTCACAGATGAAAGTAAACGCACCATCCTCAAGAATACGACATGATTGAGCAGAACTGATATTTCGCGTACGCATTACTAGAATCCATTAATGATCAGCCTCGGCAGTACCATTCATCGGGTAGAACTCACGATATGAACAGACGACGATTGCAGCCTTCGATTCAGCAAGAGAATGGACGAGTACTAGCCCCTGGCGAACGACCGCATCTCGGATGAAGTTGCAGGCCTCAGGTATAGCAAGGAGTAGGGAATCTTGTTGACTGGTCAACTTGATGTTGTATCGCTTCACAGAAGCAGGCAATCTTGGGAGCTCGCACGGTGAAATTGATAAAACATGTGTGATGCCCAATTCTTGAATCAGAGATTGAGCTTGTCGTGGATCGTCAGGAAATTCGCTACATAATATAAATCCGAGGTAAGCGTGGCGTTTCAGTGGAGCACGGATGCGTATATACCTGCTAAGAAAGAGTTGCTCGGGAATGATTGGAGTGGTGTCCACCATTTGATTCAAGAATTGAGTGACATGTTGCTGTTGTTTACGCTTCCACGATATATAGGCGGGACTTTCATTCGACGGATGATAGCCACATTCCGCGAAGACATCCAACTGCTTCAAAAAACCATAATTTGGCAACACGCATGGTCGTCCTATGATGTTAGATTAGTTCAGGTGAAGCGTGCGAGCCCAGGAATCATTACGTTTCTCGATTAACTGTAAAGCTGCAGTTGAACTCAGTCCCCTGGATTGCATCACTAGAAGCAAGAAATATAAACATGACAAATGTTAGACGTTAGATAGGGATCCAAAGGACTCACGATACGCGGCTAAAACGGTCGTGCTTCGCGAAACACCCATGACACAATGGACGAGGACCCTTCCACCCTCGTCAAGGGCTTGTTGTATGAATTCACATGCTTTGGGTAGGTGAACGAGAATGTCTTCGTACTCGCAGTCGGCGATTGAGATGGCCAAATGAGTAGGACCAGTAGAATAGAATTCCTGGCAGACAGAAAGGATATGGGTAATTCCAAGTCGAGCTCGAAGCTCAGGAGACTTTGCAGATGAAAGACTAGTCGAGATGTAAGGATACCGTTGAAGTAGAAATTTGCAAAGAAAGACATACTTTCCAAGAAACAACTGGTTGCCTACAATTTCATTGATGCTGGGTGAGGTGGAGCTTTGAGGGTACATGGAGGTAAGTTGGAAAGAGGGCTAGAGTAGCGTGGCAAACTCTAAAAAGAGAGGGCCATCCGAGACGGAGATGACCTGTGAGCTCGGAGAGAACCATCAATTCAGCTCCAAACGCCGAGCTCCATCGGCGCCGTAAATCGGACCGACTACCCATACCAAAAAGGAAACACGAGTTCCTCTTCTGGCAAGTCGTTTTCCCTCTTTCCTGTCCACAATTTCTGCCATTTTCGGCACATAAACAGGGCGAAGACCCGCAAAAGTCTGCCTTGACATGGTAGAATAAGAGAGAAAAAATCGAAAGAGCCGAGTCGGAATCGAGAGCACACCGAGGTCAGTTGATTGTGCCTTGCCGGCAGTTCTCGCCGCGTGACGTCAATTGGTACCCTCTTGACCTTTCACTCGCATGATACTGGGGTATTTCAATCAATTCGGATGGTCACGCGTCACAGGGCCAAAAATTTCCGAATATTTTCGGATGGTCACGCTGCCGCAAGGGGTCCATCCGAACTTCCTCGGAGTGTGACCGCCAAAACTCCTAATTGGCAGTTTCTGGGCGCCAATATCCGAAAATTTCGCGGTCACAGACCGCGAGGCCCTCATCCGAATATGTGAGGTTCGGATGGAGCGGTCACAGGTCACAGCCCATCCGAATTGATTGAAATACCCCAGTACCTCGGACTCGTCTGGCAAGGCTTGCTCGGAATACAAGATGTCTTTCTCAGTCTACAGAATCACACCCAGTTCACACGACTGAAGGTTGTGCTTATGTTGATTCTATCTTTCCGGTGCAGCTGGGTAGGCTCGAGTATGTATTGATTTTGTCTCTTGTGTTCAACTGATTCAATATCATGATATCAAACAGCCTTCGGCGATACATAGGCCTTTTGCGTGAAGAGAATCTCATTAGTTCTATACAGGAACGCTTCTGCAATTCTAATATCGATGACTTTCAACTCGTGTCAGTGGAGCCTCATCCCAAGGACGGCGGAGTTTTCGTAAAGTTCCGTTATAATTCAGCTATCCAAGAAGACCAAGTCGAGCAAGAGTTGAGAGAGAGAGCTAGGAAACATGGCGGTTTGCCTTCGTGGATAGGCAGAAGGGTACAGGGTATATGGCTGGTTCGTGGGTCGCCATGGAAAGAGGTGTGTTCGAGCGTTGCAACTGAATCACGTCTCAATAGCCATGTACAGGACATGAACCGATTCGCTTCCCCAATCATCAAAGTTGCATTTGAAGGTCCCGATGTACACGAAGAATCTTTATATCGCCTTCTGCGTGTAATGTTCATGTCACTAGCACCGCAAATTTGCATCTAACATTTTGACTTTACAGCCCTATGGTCGCATTCAAGAAATCACTGAGCCTACGCCAGTCCCGGCTGGTACTCTTCGCTCGTCGATCGTTAGTTTTGATCGAGTACATTCCGCTACCATCGCAAGAAACGTTATGCACGGTTTCCAACACCAGTCCACCCGACTACGCTGTATGTATCAGTACCCTATCCAAGGACATGCCATCCGAGACTGGTTATCCAAGCATCCCAAGATTGTCTTGCCAATTGTCTTCTTCCTCATTGGAACGTTAACCTACACAGTGTGTCTCATTTCTTCCTCGTATATTCTTGCTTATACTCTTTTGCAGATATTTGACCCTATCCGTGTGGTCATGGTAGAAGGCAAAATGCTTGACTGGTTCTCTCTGCAAGAATTCGCACTCTACAAATGGCTCCGTGCCAACACCTTTGACCGCCTATACACTTCTTCCTCGGATAGCAACACCGATACCTCCTCTCGTGGCCTGTGGAAAGAACGCAAAGACGCAGAAGCGGCCATCAATGCGTATCTCACCGACTTGCCTTCAACAGTCACCTTCATTCACGGCCCTCAAGGAAGTGGTAAAACCTCCATGGTTGAATCGGTCTTGAAGGACACGGGACGTGTATGCCTCGTGATTGACTGTCGAGAGCTTCAAAAAGCTACATCAGATACTCAGCTTGTTGATGCGTTGGCGAAACAGACCGGCTACTGGCCCATCTTCTCCTTCCTTAGTTCAATGAATAACTTGATTGACCTCGCTAGTGTAGGTCTCATCGGTCAAAAAGGTACATGCACATACACGCTGCGCTTTGAAAGTCACTAATGACACTGTCAATAGCTGGTCTTAGCAGCTCGATCGAAGAACAACTCCAAGAAATTCTCGACGTCGTCGCTACCGCACTCAAGAATATCAGTGCTTCTCATCGTGCCAACGCAGAAAAAGGAGTAGAAATGCGACGCAAATATAAAACCTGGCAAGAACAGGAGGAACGACGGCGAGAAGCAGTCAAAGCAGGCATCTGGCATGATGGAAGATTAGATTGTGTGGCGGGTAATGGCGTCATGAGCGAGTTGGGCATCGGAGATGAAAGCTTTTCCGAGGCAGACTCCGGATACTCACCCCTAGTGGGTGGTGAAGGTGGGACCGTTGAACGCCGGGCGGAAACAGAGAAAACAACGAAGAATGTAGAGAAGACGATCCAGAAGGATAAACCCTCGAGGAAGCAAAAGAGCTTGCAGGACATCCAAGCGTTGGAAGCTCTTCCGATTGTAGTCATTCGGAACTTTGCTACTAAAGGCGGACTCAGCCGAGAACAACTCATGGATGTTCTTGCCAAGTGGGCGGCAAAGTTGACGGAAAGCCAGGTACATATCGCACCTCTACACCGTACCGTTCTCATCGAGTTACTAGATCGCTCACGTCATCGTCATCAGCGATAATAGGGAGAACTCTAAGAGGTTGGCAAAAGGTATACTCATGCTATATTCTATTTTTTCTCGCTCTCACTACAAATGTAGCTCTTCCCTCTAAACCTTTGAACTCCGTCGCTATCTACGATGCCGACGCTGCGAGCGCATTGTCCTACGTACAACAAAAACTTCGAGGCGCCGAAATCAACGTCCAACTCACTAGTGAAGAGACATCCTATCTTGAACGTCTGGGTGGAAGATCTTCAGACCTCGAAAGCGTGCGTTTAGCGACCCTTCACCGACCTTCATGACTGAACATATCTATTAGTTGATACACAAGGTCCGCAATGGACAGAGCGTTAAAGACGCTGTGGAGGATATCATCTATCGAGGTGTGGCTGAGCTCAGGAAGAGCGCCTTTGGCGACGATTCAGAAGATGCAAAGAACCTACCTTGGACACGAGAGCAAGCTTGGACGGTACTCAAGTTGCTCTCACAACAAGCAGAGGTTGGTATCTTTGAGGCATCGCAATTAGCGCTAACGTTTTGTGGCGAACACAGGTACCTTACCATGAAGTACTTCTAAATTTCCCCTTCAAAGGCGACGAGTCACCTCTCAGGAACATGGAGCAAGCCGAACTAATTTCTATTGGAACATATAACGGTCAGTTGTGCAGATACGAAGGAGCTTTAACTCAACTGCAATACAGGTCGTCCCTCCGTAATTAGACCTGGTAGACCGGTCTACCGCTGGGTCTTTGAACGCCTCGTATCAGGTACGATGATACTACTGCCCAGTTACATCGTCACTAATAGCCTTCTCTCAGATAAAATCTTTCAAGCTATACAAGAGATTACATACAACGAAGCGCAGATTTCCAGTGCAGAATCCTCTATCAAATCTTGCGAAGAGGAACTTCTCAAACTCAAGGATATTGGATGGAACCCAGCCAAGTGGTTTTGGAATGATCCACCATCTAGGAGGGCAGAATATCTTATGAGTAAGATGATGGAAGCGGAGAGAAAACTTGAAGTTCTGGAAAGGAAGAATGGTGAATTGAAGAAGGCGTTGGCTAAGGGAGGCTGAAGTACATATCTGGAAGGATAAGAATCTCGTTCTAGTACATTGTCAAAACTAATACCTGTATACACGTCCGACCGACCTATACAGCGCAATGAAGATGATAAAGGTATAATGACGGTCACATCTGGGAAAGTGAACTTTGGAAGCACAAACTTGTATACTCCAAGCGACAACTGAAAATGCTAGGGAGAAAGTCAGTATTGGAAAGTGAAGAGATCCTGTGAAGCGTCACCTCCGAGACATACACAAGCCCTCCACTATTTCACGGCCAACTTAGCTGGCCACCGACTCATAGGAGAAAGAATCTATACAGAACCCATGGTGCCTCCGGTACACGAAAAGATAGGACTACCGTTGTGCGAAGGATCTGGTCTCTATCTATTCCTTGTCTGGTTTCGATGTGGAATCTACCGCTGAGCGACCGGTTTCGCCCCCTTCTTTCCTCTCCAATGATTCAAGAAGACTATCCAGTTGGCCCAATACGTTATCAAGCTTCTCCTCCACTCCAGTCATTGCATCATCAGCGTTATCGAGCTGCTGAAGGAGATCCAGAATGTTGGCTTCGGAAAGTTCATCTTCGGGATCGGCGTTGTGTTCACGCGAAAGAACAGAGGATACACGAGCCAGGTCTGATTCGATGGATGCAATGTCAGTTGTATTCGACGCTTGCTCCTTGTTTTCGGTTGAATTAGGATCGTTATGAACACCGTTGACTGGGGACATGATGGAGGAGCAGACTGCAGTCGATCTATGTATCTATCCGACACTGTCTCCCGACCAGAATGTTCACCAGAATGTCACCCTGATGTCACCCGACCCATGTTCGAATTCCACTCTTGAATTGAAGCCATGCTTCCTCAAGATTCCTTGAAGATGCCTCACATTAACACTTTGTTCTGGTTGCTTTTACTGCCTTTCGCCAGAAATGTCTCTCACGCCCAAGAAACGACACCATATACCTGGTCTTTACAGCCCCTCGGGTTGGTAAACCCTCTCATTGGCACCACAGGACCTGTGCCGAATAGTGCAGGTGGAATGATTCCATCTGTATCTTACCCGTTCGGTTCTGTTCGTTGGGTTGTGCAGAACCAGAAAAACTTTGTCTCTTCGACTCCATTCAACTATAGCACCTCGGACAAGGTTCACGGGTTTCTAGGCACCCGTCAACCAGCAATATGGATGGGGGAGTCTGCCTGGGCTGGTATTGTTCCAGGTGTCAGCCTTGAAGGAGAGTCGATAAAAACAGATTGGGACGCGAGGGCAATGGGCAAGGTGGAGGGGACAGAGGAGTTTGGAGTAGGTCACTACACGGTCCGCTTGAATGCAGGGAACGATAATACTATCCATGTGAACATGAGTGCAACATCTCGGTCGGCACATTTCCTATTCAACTTCACCTTATCCGACACGAAATCAAACACCACAAAACCCTATATCTGGATCCCTGTAACCCGCGAATCTATCAAGTACCATCCTGGTGATATATACGAGCCGTATTTCCCTAATGGCACGCTCAACATCATCTTATCAGACGGAGGAGTCGAGATATGTGGTTCCAACGAAGAATTCGAGGATATCATGCTCGTCCCGGTTTCCGTCCAACCCAATGCACAGAACTTCCGTGGCTGGTTTTGCGCTCGCATCAATTTTTCGCCAATCGATCGTTACGAGTATGGCGTCACACAAGGGAAAGAGATACATGAAGGAGCACTAGAAGGGGGAGGAATGGTGCTGGGAGCATACATTCAATTTCCGTCGAATGTGACGCAGGTGGAAGTTCGGATTGGAACATCCTTGATTTCGGCTTCTCATGCTAGATTCAATCTCAGAAGTGAGGTACCTGAAGGACAAACAATTGAGGGTACGAGAAGGGCAGCCGACTCAAAGTGGGCCGAGAGGCTTGGGCGCTATGAAATCGAAACTACTGATAAGGATGCTAAGGCGATATTTTACACGAGCGTGTGGAGAGGAATGCAAGTGAGTTGATTTACTTTGTCGTAGACTCTTCCTGATCGTTGAATTCAGTATCCATACGAAGTCGCTGAACAATCTTCTGATTCCAAAAAGCACTATTACTCTGCTTTCACGAACTCTGTTCATGAAGGAGAGTCCTACAGCGGATACTCGATTTGGGTTCTTAACTTTCTACAGTTCGGCCTTTCGCGCTCTCTAACGATATTAACAGGACACATACCGCGCAACTTGGGCCCTGCAGCTACTTTTTGCACCAGAAACTATCCCGGGAATGGTTCGAAGCATGTTACATGACTTTAGAGAAGGAGGCTGGCTACCTATGTGGAAAAATATTGCAGGTCCGTATTTGGTCTGGATGCCTCTTTATGAAGTTCACTCGACTACTCGCCAGAGACCAACATTATGGTTGGCACTCACGCTGATTCTCTCCTTGCCGAGGCGATCCGGAAAGGATTCAATGGAACGGTTTTTAGCGATGAGGAACTCTTTACGATATGGGAAGCTGTATGGAAGGACTGTACTGTTTCTCCTGTGAACGACTCCACTACGGAGTATTCAGACAGGCAAGAGGTACGATTCTTGATTCAACGATTGAGGCCTATTCATAATACCAAGGCTAGAGTGTTGACTTTGAAGTGCGAGCAGGACTATCAACATACTACGAGGACGAGGGCCTTGGATGGGTAGCTGATGACATCCATTCAGAGAGTGTTAGCCGGACGTTAGACTATGCTTGTATGTGTATAACCATTCTCTATAATCCCCTATAACCTCTACCCCAATAGACGACGACCACGCAGCATCCGTTCTCTCCGCTTATCTACCCCCCCACATCACCTTTCGTGCAGTATTCCCCAATGGAAGCGTCGCCTCGAATGTCACCCAGTTTCTTCAAACCAGAGCTATGAATCGGCCGTGGGTTCTTTGGAATCCAAATGCGTCGTCCGAATCTGGACTGACGAAGGGATTTGTTGAGGCAAAGACTTCAGATGGTATCTGGACTGGTGTGCTAAACAACGATTTTCTGTATTAGTTTCAGCGGCTAATCTAGGACCTAGGCCCCGAAAATGGTTTCACTGAAGGGGACCGCTTTGTCTATTCTTTTGCAATGGTTCACGCCATCCCGGAGCTCATAAGAAGGAGAGGCGGCGATGCCGGCTTCATTGCCAGTCTGGATGAATTCTTCGAGGGAGGCAAGGTGGATTTCACCAACGAGGTATTACTGAAACAATTTCATCCTGCTCTTATCGCCGACTTTGCAATAGCCTGCACATCATACGCCGTACTTGTATGCCTTGGCTGGTGCACCAGAAAAGACCGCGCGCTGGGTTCGTGAACTGGCAAGGACCAACTACAACAATACGCCAAATGGCCTCAGTGGAGTGAGCTGGTCCCTCTTTACGCTCTCATAACAAGCTAGTTCATCCTTGGTCAGAACGAAGACTGCGGACAGATGTCTGCGTGGTACATATGGAGTGCTATTGGGTTCTATCCGGTGAATCCTGTGTCTGGTGAATATGTTATAGGATCGTGAGCATCTTTACCTTCGTGAAACCATTGAAATACTGAGATATCGTGGTAGGCCATTCTTTTCTAGAATGACCATTCATATCCCGGTGCCACCATTTATCCTAAGAGGTGATGACAATGCTCCAACTACGGACCCGTTCAAGGCGTACAACTCTACAACAGGGAGCTATGTCTTGCATATTTCAGCACCCGGTGCTGAAAATAACACTGTAGTAAAATCATTGTCAGTCAACGGGCGTCAGCTGGGTGGAAACGGAGATGGGGATTGGATTATCAAGCACGAAGAGATAATGTTTGGAGGGTTGCTGGAGTTTGATATGGTAAGTTAACAGAGAGAAATGTACATATTGCCAAGGTGTAGAGCTCGAGTCAAATACTTTACTTATGTAAAGCAGAGTTTGGACGATTTGCCGTAATTTTTTCAACTTCTTGAACGCAGCTTGATCGTCCACCAATCCTGACCCTTCCTGACCAACGGTTGCATCACCCATCTCGTAGCTTGTAGAATGATCAAGTCGCGGGTGAGAAAAGGTTATGTCACTGTGCATTCCAACTCGCCGCTGGCCATAGTGGGAAGAACAGAATATCGGACACGACATTTCGCCCAGGGCCTACGCGAAGCCATATTCCGGATGAAACTTTTCCGGTGCAGCTCTCTCTTATGGAACATAGACGCAACAAGAAAAGGTTGAAAAGGTAGATTAACCTCTCTCATGCGTACATCTATGTACAGCTCAAACCAATAGTTTTCACCAGGAAGCGGACAAGAACGATACGCACCTTCAATTCGGTCGGATGCCAATGAAGAATTCGCGTCGACGAGTTATGACTCGGATTATATGGTCGTGGGTCACCATCACTACTCGATAGCCTTCATTCCAACATCTGCTCCGTGGTCGCCGTCCCGTGCCTCGATTCTGGCTCTCGTCACGATGTGGCGCGTGGAGTGTGCTTGACAAAATGGATTCAACGGGGAAAGTGCTTTACACAGAACTTCGTATGCGGCCCGACTGAATACTATTCCATTGTGGTCCGTGGAATGAGAAATTATGAGTGGTCTGTTTTACTCCGGTCCTCATCAAAACGCTGTCTGATATTGACGGTCACGACTCACCAGCGCTCATCCTACATTTGTGACGGACTTCGTTATGAAAGTAGAGAACAGGACATACGTGGTTTCCGGCGGGTAAGTCATGATTTTTTTCCCGGCTTGACTTGAGGCTTACTCGATGATGATTTGAGTTCCTCGGGTCTAGGCTTTGCGACAGTTCAATATTTGGTTGAAGCAAAGGCTTTCGTGTCCCTCCTAGATCGCTCGCCTCCCCCACCGGAAATATTGGTTTCTCGAGTCAAGTTCTTCCAGACTGACATCACCAAAGTGGATCAGATCGAGAAGGCAGTTGAGGACACCGTGGCTTGGACCAAGGAGACAGGAGCGAGTGTTGGAGGGGTCATTAACTGTGCAGGTGTTGGGGTGGGTGCCAAAATAATTGATTCGCAAAACCAGCCACATTCTTCTGAGCTATGGGACTTTGCACTGGCTGTGAACCTCAGCGGTAGCTTTCATTTAACGAGGCTCGTATTGAGACACCTCATTCATGTCGAGCCGGAACCGGGAAGAGACGGAGAAAGAGGGGTCGTCATTTTCGTATCCAGTTCAGCTGCTGTGAGTCGATGAGTTTTAAATGTAGTGGTAACTGATCAAGAATGCTTCAGTTTGAAGGTCAGCCAGGACAAGTTGCATATTCAGCAACTAAAGGAGCCATTAATTCAATGACCTTACCTCTTGCCCGAGACTTGGTTCGGCACTGTGTCCGAGTAGTGACTATTGCACCCGCAGCTTTTAGAAGTAGGTGAGTCATAAGTCATTGCCTTTCAAGTTTGCCGTCCAAAGGACAGTTGACGTTTTTGCCGGCGACAGTTTGACGGATGGCTTATCCAGCCGACTACGCCGCAATTTTGAAGAAGGTACGGCCGGAAATGCTTTGTGATTTTAGTGTCGCTCAAAGTTTTGAGGAAGGTGCAGCGTTTCCCAAACGTTTCGGAGAACCTCAGGAATTCGCACAAACGGTGAAGTGGATCTTGGAATGTGGTTATGTGAATGGGGAGATAGTGAGACTCAGCGGTGCGTAGCAAGCACTCGACCGTTCATTTTGGGGCCTAACATTCCTCTGGTCCCCAGGTGCTGGAAGGATGTCTGCCAAAATATGACCCTACATAGTTTAAGCTGGAACTGTCGCGTCTTCCAACACGTCTGCGCGAACCTTTAATGATGTATTCAAGAACAAGGTACTAGCACAAGATTAAGGCAGGAACTCAGAGTCAGCGAATGCTGCAGCATGCGATCTTCAAACGTGCGATATAACATGAGGTGGCATTGTGATCAACAGTGATGGGCTTCGGGAAGGTGTGAAGAACATGTCGATACTGTATTCATCGCATTACAGCATGACGGGCCAAAAAAAAGCTGTAAATACATTCTGTAGTATGCAATAGAGGGGTATAGAATTACCTTCGGAGAGCAACTTCAACCTTGGGGGATAGGAATTTTAGGCGACTTGATGTGGGGCCCATGGGCGCTTGCACCCATAATGCATAAAGTTTGATCACTTGAACTCTTACCCCCACCAACAGCCAGGCTGCCAGCCGGTAGCAGACAGAGAACCGACCGAAGAATGTCACTTGGTTGTCACCAGACCAAATATTCGATATGAATAGCATTGGAAGACACCGATAAAGATTAGAAACACCAAATCCCAGAGCTCTAGTGTAAACAAGCCTCTTCACTAGCTTCAATGCCTCTCATGAGCATTTTGTTCTGGTGGATTCTCCTGCTCCTCAGCAGAGATGGCTCTTCCTATCAGGGAACGAATCCCGTTCTCTGGCCTCTTTTGCCTCTCAAATCTGTTAATCCTCTCATTGGTACCACCGGGCCTCGAACAGGAATGTCTGGCGGTATGATTCCATCTGTTTCTCATCCGTTCGGCTCTGTTCGCTGGGTTGTGCAAAACCAAAAGAATTTTGTTGCTGCAGCACCATTCAATTATAGCACCTCAGGCCGAGTTCATGGCTTTATGGGTACTCGCCAGCCAGCAGTGTGGATGGGAGAATCTGCGTGGGCCGGTATTGTTCCGGGTGTCAGCTTGGATGGAGAACCGATCAAGACAGATTGGAATACGAGGGCGATGTACAAGGTGGAGGGCACAGAGGAATTTGGAATCGGTCATTATGCGGTCCGCTTGATGGCTGGAAATGATAGCACTATCCAAGTCGACATGAGCGCAACTTCACGGGCAGCACACTTTGTGTTCAGCTTCGATTTATCCAAAGCGGGAGCATCCAGTTCACAGCCTTACATCTGGCTCCCGGTAACTCGAGACTCCGTCAAATATCATGCCGTCGATACATATGAGCCGTACTTTCCCAATGGCACGGTCAGCGTCATTCCGTCAGAGGCTGGAGTCGAGATATGCGGTTCCAACGAGGAATTTGACGACATCATCCTTGTTCCTCTCTCTGTCAAACCAAAAGCACAAAATTTTCGTGGGTGGTTCTGTACTCACATTAGCTTTTTGACGTTTGGTAGTAGCGGTGGATATCAGTATGGGGTGACACAAGCACAAATGATCTACGAAGGTGTACCAGAGGGCAAGGGAACAGAGTTGGGAGCATATGTTCTCCTTCCGGGGAATGTGACGCAAGTAGAAGTCCGAATTGGTACCTCTCTAATCTCAGCGTCGCAAGCTAGGGCCAACCGGGATACCGAGATACCTCAAGGACAATCGCTCGCGGACACGAGAAGCACGGCTGACATGAGATGGGCCGAAAAGCTGGGGAGATTCGAGATCGATACTACCGATGAGGAGACAAAAACAATCTTCTATACCAGCGTTTGGAGAGGAATGCAGGTGAGCTCCGTTGTTCCTAGGGTCCATACCTTTTTTGATGATGCGAATAGTACCCATACGAAGTGGCTGAGCAGACTTCTTTTAACAGACGATATTATTCTGCCTACACAGACTCAGTTCACGAAGGAGAATCATATAGTGGATATTCACTTTGGGCATGTTTTTGTTGCTGACACATTTTCATTGCTTATAATTTTCATAGGACACCTACCGTGCGGCTTGGGCACTTCAACTGCTTTTCGCGCCGGAACGTATACCAGGCATGATACGCAGCATGTTGCACGACTTTGAAGAGGCAGGTCGCCTGCCAATGTGGAAAAATATTGCAGGTACGTCTCAGCGCCGGGTATTGCACTATTGGAACTCATGAAGCGGTAGAAACCAACATCATGGTTGGCACGCATTCTAACTCTCTTCTTGGTGAAGCAGTCCGGAAAGGTTTTGGAGATATGATATTCAAGGATGAAGAGTTACAGACGATGTGGAACGCCGTATGGAAAGACTGCACAGTACCACCAGTGAGGGATGATACTGTCGTCTATAGGGACAGAGAAGAGGTGGTAACTGTTCCAGTCATTTATGTCAAATTGTTGACAACGATACCCCAGGGAGTTGACTTCGAGGCTCGCGCAGGACTATCAACGTATTATGGAGACGAGGCGCGCGGTTGGGTAGCTGATGACATTCATTCTGAGAGTGCCAGTCGGACATTGGACTACGCTTGTACGTGGGCTCCTCTTTCCGAGGCAGGAGGGATCTCATTTTATTGTAGATGATGATCATGCGGCCGCTGTCCTCTCCGCTCATCTATCTTCACGGATAACTTCTCTCACGATGTTCCCCAACGGAACCATTGTCTCTAATGTTACTCAGTTTTTGGAAAACAGAGCTATAAGCCAGCCGTGGGTCTTGTGGAATGCAGATGCAACGTCAGAGTCAGGAAGAACGAAGGGCTTTATACAGGCGAGAACCTCAAACGGAAGTTGGGCCGGTAATCCTTGTCCTCTATCCATAGTGATTCTGAAAGCGACTAATTTCCATTTATTTAGGTCCTGTAAATGGCTTTACGGAAGGAGACCGTTTTGTATACTCGTTCGCCATCGTACATGCCATCCAGGAGCTCATACAACGAAGGGGAGGAAATATCGGTTTTGTAGCAAGTCTAGATGAGTTCTTTGAAGAAGGGAGGGTAAATTTTGCAAACGAGGTAGGTGGTCGTAAGCTCACCTTCGGCGTCGACACTGAGCACAATGGGTTTAGCCTGCACACCACACCCCGTACCTATATACGCTTAGCGGCGCTCCAGAGAAGGCAGCGAGATGGGTGCGCGAGATGGCAAGGACTAACTATAACAATACACCGAATGGGTTGAGTGGAGTGCGTATCTTTTCCTTTCCGCGCTTTCATCATGTGCTGAAGACTCGGCCAGAATGAAGATTGCGGGCAGATGTCTGCGTGGTACATATTCAGCGCCATGGGTTTCTATCCAGTGAACCCAGTATCTGGTGAATATGTCGTGGGATCGTGAGTGTTCAGCTTTTGTACGAATCCTGCTTGAGTACTGAGGATGTCTTGGCAGTCCATTCTTCTCTAGAATGATAGTTCATATTCCGGTACCACCTTTTATTCGACGTGGCGATGACAATGTACCTATCATGGACCCCTTTAAGGCCTACAACTCCTCAACAGGGAGTTACGTCCTGCACATCTCAGCACCTGGGGCCGAGGGCAACATTTTTGTGAAGTCGATATCTGTGAATGGACGTCGGTTGGGAGGAGATGACGGGAGTGCGAAATGGGTGCTCAAACACGAAGAAATCATGTTTGGAGGTTTGTTGGAATATGATATGGCCGCGGAGATGTGAAGCAGATTACAATTTTTATGGTATATAGCCAAGTCTGGTACCAATACTTTCATCCCAATGGCACTCCTACTTCACCCTTATTATCTCCTTCGACCTCAACATCCTTTCCTTTCCCAACGGGTAACCCGGCCAACTTGTTCCTCAATGTCTCGTATTTCCTCCTCTGCAGCTTTGAGACACTCGGCGTTACTTTGTCTAATGCACCCTCGAAATCATCCACTGTTACTCGTACCTCTGACTCTTCATGTACCTGCTCATCTGGAGGTAACGATGCAAGTACACGCCGGAGAGCAGCTACACCCGCTTCCCGCACCAACGCGGCCAAATCTGCCCCAGAATACCCTTCACATTTGTTGCTCCTGACAAGACTCTCGACTTGTTCTAGTGAATGAGTATCGGGAGGCAAGGGGACGTTTCGCCGTTGAATCATCGTTCGCACGATTTCAGCGCGTTCAGGTGGTGTGGGTAAATCTACATAGAGTAACTTATCCAGCCTTCCTGGTCGACACATGGCTGGATCAATCATATCTGGGCGATTGGTCGCACCAATTACGTAGACGCTTTTTCGCGCATCCAGTCCATCAAGCTCGGTCAAAAGGGTGTTGACCACTCGTGCAGAGGATTCTGAGAGAGCGTCATCGCGTCGGGGAACGAGTGCATCAAGCTCGTCAAAAAATACAATGCAGGGAGAAGAAGACCGAGCTCTGGAGAAAAGTTGACGAATAGCGCGCTCGGATTCACCCACGTACTGTCAACGACGGTCAGGTTGAAAAACAAGTCGAGGTTCAAATTGAGTACCTTATTCAACACCTCCGGTCCCTTTACACTGATGAAGTTGGCACCACTGGCATTCGCTACTGCTTTTGCCAGCAAGGTCTTTCCGCAACCTGGCGGACCCCATAATAACACTCCTCCTCCTGAACTAACTCCAACCTTTGCGTACAGCCCCGGCCGCTTGATCTGTTCGACGACAGCAAAGTGTAGTTCAGAACGTATTGAATGGAGGGCACCGATATCGGCAAAAGATGTTGAGGGTACGGTGGTGAAACCCTCACGCAGGGCTGAAGGCTGTATTGATGGTAAGGCGGAGAGAAAATCTTCAAAGGTTATAGAGAGTGGCGAGAGTTGGTCCGTGGTCAATGGGGAAGGATGGGTCGATAAGAAGACTGCTATTGATGACGATGTGGATGTGGAAGAAAAGAGTTGAGAAAAAGGTGCAGGGGTTGGTAAGAAAGCTTGTGACGCCGGTCCTTGCTGTGCATCGATATTCACAAAATCCGGAGTTTCGACGTCGAATGTCATTTCAACATCATTGGAAACAGGTGCTTTAGTGAGCCCCTTGAATATTCTCTTCACGGCTACGATGCCTGCAGCAGCAGTCAGCGCGCTTAAATCTGCACCCACGTATCCTGGGGTGGCTTTGGCGAGTGCGGTAAAGTTAAAATCGCCCTCTAGTTTAAGTTTACTTGCCAGGACACGAAGGATACTGGTCCATATCATTGTCAGTTCAATGATGGAAAAACGTAACAAAGGAAAGAAACCGACTTTTCACGACCTTGGTCGTCTGGAACACCGATACTGATTTCATGGTCGAAACGACCTGCCCTACGCAACGCGGGATCGAGGGAGTCGGGACGATTTGTTGCACCCATGACGATGACTGGTTTGTTCGATGTCTTTTCAAGAGAAAGATCTGTACACAATTAGCCCTTGATGTGAGGAGACCAAAGGGTAAACTTACCATCCATGCAAGTCAGAAATTGAGCAACAATTCTCCTCTCCATTTCCCTCTGAGCGCTTTCTCTCTTTGGAGTGATGGCGTCAATTTCATCTATGAAAAGCAACGCAGGAGCAACTCTTGTTGCCTCGTCAAATGCTTCCCTGAGACCCTTCTCAGATTCTCCAGACATGCCACTGACAATGCTTGGCGCGCTGATACTAACGAAAGGAACACCGAGCTCTCCAGCAATAGCATTTGCCAACAGAGTCTTGCCGCATCCTGGCGGACCATGTAAAAGAACGCCTCTTGGCGGCGAGACACCCAATGCAAGGTATATCTCTGGGTGACATAGGGGCATCGCGACGACTTCAAGTAGTTTTGAGATACAATCATCGATACCTCCAAGGTCTGATAATCTTGCTGATGGTGGTGAGTATTCTTTTGCAGGTACCGGTGCAAGCTTGGGTCGCTTTGTGTTGGAAGACGAAGCAGGATCTCGGGTTTTCCGTTTGTTCATATTCGTTGGTTCCGCAAGGAGTTTTGTTTCGTCATTCGGTGTGGTTGGTGGTTGCTCCTCGACGACTGGCGTTGTCGTCGGTTGTTCATCCGGTGTTACTGGCGGCGTAGAATTCAGATTTATTTTTCCTCTCCTTGCCCATAATCCTTGCATGGACCTGTTCAGATTGTTCGATGACTTGCTGATAACATGTTAAAATCCATGAAATTGAAGGAGCAATCTTCAAAACTTACGCCGTCCATGGGAGTTTGAAGAGAAAAAAATATTAGACGCTCGTCGTCTCCGCAAGCCGCCTTACCTTCTTACTATCACTGTCAAGTAAGTGTGCTCGACACTCGTCCGTACCTTTGTCTTATAGTGGTCTGGATAGAATAATGGCATCAAGAACATTAGTACTAGTCGCTCGGCGGACAATCACTACCTCTGCGCAACCAGGGCTTACTTCCCAGTCATCCACAACAGCGGCTTCCGCACCAACAACCCACTATAAAATTACCCTCAGACGTAGCGCCATCTCTCTTGGTGACAGAATAAAAGCAACACTCGAATCCCTTGGTATTCACCGTCGCCACCAAACCGTCTACCACAGACACACGCCAGAAGCAGCAGGCAAGATTCTACGCGTGAAAGAGCTCGTTGAAGTGGAGAATGTGCCGGACCATTTAGTGAAGACAAAGCAGGAAATGAGGAGAGATAGGATGCCGCCTAGAGGATACAAGGTTGTCGGGAAACGAGAGGGTGTCTATTAGGTACGTATTAAGGGTGTTCACGGAAGCTGGTTGGCTTATATTCTTGTAGTCTATAGCGCATTGCTCGTCCGAATCTAGTTGTTGCGATCCGTTTTCCAGATATCGAGTCTCCTTAATATATAAAACACACCTATTTGGTGAGGGATGATGGCCAGCGACTCTCATGTACGACCTACTACATTACTCGTCCATTCAGCACTTATAATTATTTGAGTGCACTGTATTGTATGTGGGGTTGGATATCCAAGGGAAACGGGTAGACACCAATCCATCGTGAACAGGAATAGGCTTTTAATTACTTTTCTTTAATGCCTTTTCCTTGCCCTCCTGGATTACCCTTTTTACCAGCTCATTGAACCGCTTCCGGTGTTGGTAATGAATCGCATGCCCAGTTTCCTTCCACTGAATGAACTCCGCGTCTGGCATGTGTTCTTTCAAATAAAAACTCTTCTGGGGATCGACTAGGTGGTCATCGTCACCTGTGAGTATGACTACTTTTGGAATTTCTGCCGAAATCTTTCGCAGACGATCGTCGGAAACGTAATGCGTGAGGCCAGCAGCCATCTGAGAGAGGGCTCCAATTAAGCTTTGAGGCGGTGTCACCTCGAACCGCTTGCGGTAGTGCTAGACAAGGATGAACATGGGGCAACGCTTGAAAAAGTCGTGGAGCACTGACCTCGATTTCAACCTCACGATTGGTTCGTCCTTTTCCGGTCTCATCATGTTCGGAAACTTGCTCAAGCCAAGAGCTAGGGTAGAGCATGTCGAAGAGAAGTGGGATCTTCGCCTCTACGTCTCTGGTAAAGGTCAACCTAGACGGCGTTAGTTGATAACTCAATTACAAAAGTAAAGAAAATCACTTTGTCAAAGCCTGAACACCCCTCCACTGAACAAAGATGTCAATATGAGAAAGTGTACAAGAAGAAAGGAGTTACCGGAGGAAAATTTGACCATGGACGACCGCCTGGAGTGGTTACGCCAAGTAGCAGGGACGCTATACGTTCTGGAATGCGTGTTGCGAGCTCTGCATATTACTGCCTGTCATCATCCGGTCCAGCCAATATCAGAGCGACGTACGCACCTTGTGCTATCATTCCACCTAACGAGAGCCCTACAACATGCAATTCTCGTGCTGCAGTCCAGCCAATATAGTCCAGTAAGACGATGACGTCCTCAGCCATTCCGCTGGTCCTAACAGCAAGTGCATGGTGTCATTCATCCATTCAGCCAAGTATGTGTGATCACCAACGTGTAAGGTCCTCGGGGAGTACCACTGTTCCCAACACCTCTGTTATCGAATACCAGAACGGAATAATCTGTAGACTTTCCAAAGTGTTCCACTTGCGGAAACCAAGAGTTTGATGAACTATTCAGCCTAGAAATTGGTTCTAACACTGTCAATCTATGCATAGTGCACGCTCTTGTAAGGTCAAGAATACGTACCCCATGATTAGGACAATCTTATCGGGACCTGTTCCATGTATTTCGTAGTATAAAGAGTGGCTTTCTAGTGGGTCATCTCCTTGTTTCCGGATGGTGGTGACGGGACAAAGCCCTTTCCGCGCGCAGCTTGAGGTATCGAAGATAGTGGGAAGAGGTGACATTGTGACTGTGATTTTTCCGGTCTTCCATCTCGGCTGTTCACAGGTTGAGACTGATATCATGATGCCAAACATTTGACCCTTCCTCAACCCTTCCTGTTCACTCTCCAATACCACCTTACCCACGAGCAATAGCGTCAGCAGGCCCGGTCATCCACCCTGAACCGAACTACGTGGATTTAAAGCTGCTTACAACGTAAACAACTTCTTATTTTTCAACCATGAGCAAGACATTCAGTCAGTCAAGTTTCCTTTCGTCTGTTCAGTCTACTGATTCTTTTCTCAATAGAAGACGTTGTCATCCCGTGGATAGTGTTTCCAGCCCTTGCGGCAGCAGCGTTCCGCTACATTATCATCGAGACTGAATATAACGGCCTCAGCAAAATGGCAGAACCTGCCTGTCCTGCCGTATCGTTGGGAAGTGCTACGCCCTATCGAATTGCGTACTCTGGAATCGACGGTGTAGACAAAGCTCTCTGTACCCTCGTAGCAGTGTTCCATGGTGCACTCGACAACGAAACAGGCCGCAAATTCCTCCAATACTTCCTCACCCAGGGTGGTCCTGTTATGGCCATGGTTAGCCTCGAAGGATGCCGCAGGAACCGTCACATCCTCTTTGCATTCCCCATCATCTACGGCATCCTCATGCAGGTCGTTTCCTTCGGTGCTACATTTTCTTTCTACTGGGCCCCATTCATTGCCTCCGGCGCAGCAACCGTAGCAGGAAGCAAAGACACCATCGTATCAAAAGCCGACGCACAAGCCATCGTTTTTGGACAGCTAATCGGCTTTGGAATCCCAACTGTTGCGATGGTCACCATGACGGACCCATCCGTCACTGCATTATGGCAGTTTGTACCTGTCATTGCATCTGCCCTCGCTTCGGTGCATCTTCTTTTCCGGTCGCGTGTCAAACATTCCCAGTCTGGTTGGACAGATATCAGGAATATGTACATTGTCATGTTCATCCTCGGCGCGATAACACACCTCGTTATGGTGGTGCCCAAGGTTAAAGGTGCTGGAGTTGAGGGGCTCAAAAACTTTTTCATTCCGGCCCCCACCGACTCCTCCACGGGCATGGAACAGCTCGTTCTGAACCTTTTACAATACGATATGCTGTTTGGAATGGGTTCTAGCTTGCTCGCGACGTTTTGGTTCGCACACAATACACAGCAATTCCGAGCCATCCAGATGTGGATTATAGCTGCCCTGCCAATTCTAGGTCCCGGGGCTACGTTTGCAGCTATCGCATTGTGGCGGGAGTCCAGGTTGCATCCTACCGTGACCGAGACTGAGAAGGCGAAGTAACGAGGCGGTTACAGAATTGTTATGTGCCTGTGGCAACTAGATAGCTAGTGTAATATGCAAGGGCTACAGTAAAATACATGGCATACAAAACAAATATGGAGCGAATCCAAGAAGACTCGAGAGGAAGTCCTTGAAGATCTGTTATTCACCGTTTGCCTTTGACCTTCCCGTTGACCTTTGCACCGGCGGACTTTCCATTGGCTGCCGGCTTTTTCTTCTTTGGCCGGTCATCATCAGAGAGGTCGTCGTCTGAGCCTCTGGCCTTCTTTGCGTCGGCGCGCTTTTGGTCGGCTGCAAACAACTTTTAGAAACGACGAAGGACAAACAAATGGAATCGCACCTTTAGCAGCTTTTCGTTCCAATTCATCCCAATCGTCACCATCATCACTATCGGATCCTTCACCAAAATCAGATCCACTTTCGTCGCTGGCACTGGCATCTGAGTAGTCGCTTGCGGAAGCACTGCTTTCTGACTCTTCGAAAGTTTCGGACTCCGCTGCGTACTCAGACTCGGTCTCCGATTCGTCTGATACGTCACTCTGTAATACAAATTGGCATTAGTGAGCTGGTAGTGTAGGATAGGCTATGAGCGTACCTGTTCTCCCCCAGTTGTTCCACGCAAGAACGACCAACCACCTTCGCGGAAGAATTCATGTGGATTCTCGTTGACGTGCTTCATGATGGGACCCCAGTTCAAATTGACAGGTCCTTCGGCCATAGGTATGTCAACAGAGCTAGCACCGACCGAGTTAGCAATGAGCCTAACTAATCCTACACGGCTTCACTTACTCTAGCCAGTTCTTCACGTCGTCAATCTGTGCGCTTTGGATCGAATTGATGTGCAATGGAGGTTTCGTGAAGTCCTTGAAGATCAAGACCAGATCAAACTGCTTGAGACTATATTGCACACGTTCGAGGGAGGCGATTTCAATGTCGGACAGTGTTACAACCAAGAATGGAGTGTCGGTGAGGTGGACTAGACAATCTGTCGTCGGTTGCAGACGGACAGATGTTCGGAATGGTACACCCTCAAACGACAGCTCCCTGAATGGAATGTCAAGTTCAAGCGTTTCTCCGAGCTAGACCAAGTGTCAGATATAGACGCAACACCAAACCTTGAGACCTTACCGATGATGATGCCGCTTCAGCAATTTTTTCAGCAAATGCTTTAACGTCTTTGTTGAGCAACGCCCTTCGCTTGCGCTCTTGCTGTTCCATCTCGATTTCGTCCTCGTCACCATACCGGTGTTTCCGCTTGCGGTTCCCAGTTTCGTCGAATTGAACATCAGTGGCTTCCCGGAAAAATTGAACATCCTTATCAGTTACAAAAGGTCAGACTTATATGGTGTCAGCACAATTTTGTGGCTTACGCTCGTCTTCCTCTTTCCGATCATGATGGGTGCTTTCAGATGCATATGTATGATTACCAGTAGCTCGTGGTCACACGGTTGGAAAAATAGATGCTTGACATTGCTGAATAGGACATCTATACGGGAACTTTAGTAAGTGGGTGACACGCGTAATCGAAATCTACTTACCGACTTTCTGACCTATAGGCGATACATATCTTACACCATTCTGGTGTATTTCTACTTCGCCAGGAAGCCGTTTACCGTCTGGAGCTGGGCGTATGAAGACCTCAGGCATCTTCGCGGGACGCCTACCCTTGAGTTCTACAAGTGTTCCTTGATCAATGACATCTGCCATCTCCTTTTTCTGGGCTTCGCGTTTGTTGACTTCCTTTTTGAGTTCTGTGATTTGCTTGTAGATGTTATCGAATCGATGTCCATCTGTTGACCGATAGGATATAGAACGAATAAAGGTGGCGTCTGGGTCTTCAAAAGGCTTTGAAAATGCCGTGAGACAAGGAGTAAGATACAGAACCGAGCGGACTTACGGTATCCTCTTTCTTTCCAGCCAGTTGACCGGGAGTTTGGAAATTGATCCGTAGGTAGGTATAGTCACCTTCATCTTGTTTGCTGGCGTTCTTGATGGTATTGATGTGGAAGGGTACCGCGAATCCATAAACAGGAAGAATGACCGTCAAAGCTTTCCTATCCACCATAATCTATGGTCACAGCGTCAGTTGAGCCGAAACGATAGTGGAAGTGCACAGCTTGCCCTGAGTTTGTCGACGTCAGGCGGTAAAGCCCCTTCACCCTTGTAGCTCTGGAACTTTTTCCACCCCTTGCCCTCCTTGCCACTAGTCCCCTTGCCTTCTTCAGAGAACTTGGCTAACCCTTCGGCTTGGAGTTTTTCATGAAGTTCTTTCTGATGTTCAGCCAACTTGGCCGCTGCTGTCTGATGAACCTCGTCGGCAGCTGCACGGCGATTAGTTCGGAGAACTTTTGTACCGGCGGTCTTTTTGGCAGGGGTACCGTTTGCCCTGGGCTGAACAGGCGCTTTTCGTTCTGACTTCTGGGGTTTCTCATCCTCGCTCTCGGGGGTAAGGAAGAAGAGAGTGTCTTTCGTAGACTTGAGGCCTTCAGTCAATATAGAGGAGCCATTCGAGCCGACTCGAATGGTGTCAACAAGGTGGAGTGCATAGCTGGCAGATAATAAGTATCGGTACGTGGATAAAGACGTTCACATACTCCTCCCCTTTGACTTTGAGACCGGAGAAGCCCACTCCGAGGTTCACGGTCATATTCTCCTTGAGCACTCTCGTATTCTTTGCAGAGAGCAAGTAGGAGGAGTCGCGAAATTCAACGCCGGTCTGCCGATGACATTTTAGTGGTTAGAATCGAGAAGATAGAACTAGCATACCCCGAATCCCAAATTTTTCACGAAATTCTTCTCGAGGTCTGGCTTCTTCTCCTTCACATACGAAAGAGCATGCTGATAGACATCCTTGGCGGTAACGCCATCCTTGATGTATGACAATAATTCTGACTGGAGCCCAAGTAACAGGTTGTATTGCGCTTCTTGATCCTAGACGTTACGCGACAAGAATAAGACCAAGTGAACCCACGGGAATCGAGAAAAACTGACCGGTGTAGGGTCGACGATGAAAGTTCGACCAACGTTCGCACAATAGCTCTTGTATCGCATTCCGAACGCAACAAGAAGAACACCCTTATGCGCAATGTTATCTTCTGTCGATTCTGCGGTATATCTCAGGTCGTAGCCAGATTTGCTTGATCGGGAAATGATAATTGGAGAGTAACAAAACTCCACGGCTTGCCAGTCGACCTAACGCCGACCACATGTCAACGAATATTTAGAACATATAAAGAGGATACTCACGTCATTCAGTCTCTTGTCTTTACTCCAAATCTTCGTATCTGGCCCTTTTGCATCATCACCCTCTCCTGAACCCAATTTACTCTCGATTTGTGCAGCAAGATGCGCATGTGATATCTTGCTTTCCCTGTCTAATATAGACTCCAGTCGCGGCGCCACATGATGCTTGAGTAATGTGGATGTCAGATTCGCAGCTGTCTGAATAATTTTCTGGTATTCGAGAGGGCATCAGTACATAGTCACGGAGCTCAAAGCCATGTCATACAAGTTCTTCGCCATCTTTGACGGCCATGAAGGCGGAAACAGCCGGCGACATATCAACGAGGTCTGGCCTGTTCGCCGCTTCTTTCACAAGTTTGTCCCACTCAGCCGCCAGTTTGCCTGTATGAGTCTCCTTCAACAAAGTGCCGACTTTACTATGTGCTGTATAAGCCTTGAGGAAGCTGGGTAGTGCGTCATTTGCAGGCTCCTTGGCTTTTGCTTGGGCAAAAATCTCTACAGGTATAGGACCGGATGCGCCTTCAATCTGGGAGAGGATTTTAGCTGTATTGAATCGACAAGGGTGAGTCACCGTGTTTTCCAGACGGGGCCGAACGCCACGCACCCTTTGAAGCCGAGCAAAGAAATATTATCTTGTCCCTCTGAAAAAGGAGAAATGTAGATGGGAATTCGTAACCGAGAAGCCATTGCTGTCGGGTTCAGAAAAGACGACGAAAAACAACGCGTGTTGAGCACAAGTCGATGACATTAATCGTAGGCCTCACCTGCATTGAAGTACCCTTTTTCATTGGCTCATCCTCTCCCGCTGGATCACCCGCCAACAATAGAAGTGCATCCACGTCCGCTATTGAACTATAGTCTTCATCGTTTTTCGCGTTCTGAAATGAGGTGGTGTAATGTCAATAAGAGTCGTGAATGTAGAGAAACGAGCCTACATTCCACCCATCGTATATGCGCTTTATCCTTGCGTTGAAAAGCGGCTTGTTCAGTTCTACAAGCATTGAGGATGGTGGTGGTTAAGAATCAAAACGCGTCTTCAAGGTCTCCTTAGGTGAGCCGCGCCTGGGTGCCGTCGGAGTTGAAATTCTGGCCTCGTTTAGACTATATTTCTCACAGCCGTAATGTCCTCGGGGCAAGCGAGATCGAAATTCGCGTCCCTCCTACAACCACAATGGCAGCCCAGTCCTTGAAAATCCTGCACTTTAACGATGTCTACCGCGTCGGAAAGCAGAAACTGTCTTCAAAATCCTCGGAAACCATCGATGTCACTCAATTTAGCACTCTTCTGGATGACATTAGGGAATCCTGGTCTAAGCGCGATGATGGGAAGATGGACGGCCTCACGCTGTTTTCTGGGGACCTCTTCAGTCCGTCTGTTGAGAGTAGCGTCACTCGAGGCTCCCATATGGTGCGATAGCTGTTCACTCTACGAAATTTTATTGAAAATCTTACGCTGAACAGGTTCCGGTCATCAACCACCTCTCTCCAGACGTCTCACTGACGGGTGAGTTCAAGTTGTACCACTCGTGACTCTTATTCACACTCGGTAATTACAGGAAACCATGACTTTGACTTTGGTAGAGTGCTAAATTTTGCTTCCCGCTTACATGGTGTTGATCTTTGCCGATCGGTCAGGCTACCCGCATCTTTCGAAACTTGTTCAGGACACTCAATTCCCCTGGGTTCTAAGCAACATTGTCGATACTACTACTTCCACAGTTCCAGAATATTTGCATGAGTTCCAAGTGCTGGAACGGGCTGGGCTCAAAGTTGGGGTTATTGGTTTAGTTGAAAGGCTAGTGCGGTTCATTTACATAATGTTGTTCAAGAACCATAATTTGATTCGACCAGAGAATGGATAGCAACAGTCTCTTCATGGCCTCCTACATTTCAATACTTGGAAATGAAGGAGACTGGGATGAGACTTTCAAAGGTTCTACGCGAAGAATACGGATGCGATATCATCATCGCCTTGACTCATTGCAGGTCAGTCTTCGGTACTTCCTGTGGAGAAACCTCAACCCAGTATGCTGTCTTCAGGCTTCCTAATGATTTAGTGTTGGCAAAAGACCTGCTGGCTTTGTCCCCTTCAGCTCAAGATGTGAACTTTGCGAACACGCATGGTGTCGACATTCTGCTTGGGGGTCATGACCACATGTATTATGTATCCAAGGTACCTGAATTCCCTACTAGTTCGTGCGCCAAGACTAACCTCCTCAAGGGCATTGATTCATGGGACGATCATGACGCATCTGAACCTCCCCTGGGGTCTGAAGGTGACAAGGGCGACCTTCTCGTAGTCAAGAGTGGCATGGATTTCCGCGACCTATCCGAATTAAATTTAGAAGTAGAATCTACACCCGAAGGAAGCATTCGAAAAAAGATCATTAAGGCGGCCAGAGGTCAGGAAATCTTGTGTGCAAAGGGATTTAACGCCTACTTAGTACTGAGCCTGTGTATAGGACGTCGTCACACTACCAAGCCAGGGTCACCGTCTTCAAACAAACTCAGCAGTTTGCTGGAAGATTTGTTATCCTCTGTATCGGCATCGCTCAAAGCTCCCGTTTGTAAATCCAAGGTTCAGCTTGACCTTCGCTCGCGCTTCATTCGGGTCGAAGAGTCGGCTGCTGCCAATTGGTTCGCGGATATCATCCGACATGCTTATGATGACGCACTTTGTATGAAGGGTTGTGGTGGCTCAGATGGTGTGCTGATCTGTGCGGGCACCCTTCGAGGTGATTCTCAGTATGGACCAGGTAAAGTCAGCCATCGTCACAAACCAAAAGCCTTTTTGACACTTGTTATCGTAGGCAATATAACGTTGGGCGATATCCTAGAGATTTTACCATTTGATGATCCGTTAGTAGTCATCGAGGTTGACGGTGCTACCATCTGGGATGCGCTTGAAGCTGGTTTGGAAACATGGCCAGCTCAAGAGGGGTATGTTCATTTTATTGTCAATATCGTTTCTCACCATCAAATTAAAATGGTCAGGCGCTTCCCTGTAGTTTCCGGCATGCGCGTATCATGGGACTCGCGACGAGAAAAGGGCCAAAGGGTCCTTGGAATTTGGCTCACTAAAGAAATGGAGGATAGTATCCACGGGAGCGATAGTGGGCATTCGACACCTCGTATCGTGGATGGAGAACCCATTCCGCGCTCTGTTTCTAGCAGAAAGTACAGAATTGTGACACGAGAATACATGGCAGAGGGACACGATGGCTATGTCGCATTGAAGGATCAAAAATACTTGGTGGATGACGAGAGCGGTCAACCAATGAGCACTATTGTGCGCAAGTACCTTCTAGGTCAGTACATTGAGTTCAGGTGGTTCAAAGGCTGACTATGGTATCTTCTATAGGTTCTCAATTTGTGAACCGAATGTCCCGTCTGGTTGATCAGTCTTCGACTGATCGCTTGCAAGAAACGACGAAAACTGCTATTCATCGTGAGCGAGCTAGAAAAGAACGAGAGAACCAACACCACGCTTCAGGAGCCACGCAGCTGTGGAAACACGCTGCAAGTGTTGCCTTGCGTTGGGCACGTTCTCGTGCTCATTACCGAGAGCAGCTTCAGGTCAGCACAACTGAGCATATGAGTGCAGTTGACGCCTTTGATGGCAAGGAAGTGCGCTTAGGGAGAAGATCAAACAAGGAGGTCAACACATCGGCAGAGGATGATTTGTTGGTAGTTGAACCTGTTGTTGATGGAAGACTGAAGAATGAAGGTAGAGAATAAATTCTCTTGTATTTTGGAACAATGTACTTTGACACAGTCTGTAAGATCAATGTAGTGAAGCGGTATCCGTAGTTGGAATCCTTGGTGGAGGATCGCCCGATATTGTACGAATCCAATGAGTCAAAGAGCCAACTCCGCTTCCTATACCTGCCCCGCCAAGGATAACTAAACAAAGCGTTGGTTGCGAAAACATATTTCAATAAACGTGTACTTAGACTCACGGTTCACTATCTTGGCCCGTTTCCATAATAGCGCAGGCGTTATGACGCTGAACAAGATCCCCCCAATTGTTGCATGGTCCTCTGCTCTTATGCGGGCGGTCTTGGGAACATGGTAAGCATGTATCCGCAGCCAAACGAACACAGAAGGTATATACATCATAGGTAACTTTGAGGCGTTGTGCTCTGACCGCCTCCGGGTTTGTATATCTATACCGAGCATATCCGATTCCTGCCCCTCCAATAGCACCTAATACAGGACGAATTAGAGGGTTTTGGACGAATAGGACTGCCCTTCACGCACCTCCAACACCACCAATCCAAGTCGAACGAAGAAGTCCATTGATAGAAAATGCGCTTCTGCCTCGCCGAACGAGTATATATGCTGTGTATATTGGCGGTGTGATTAGAGAAAGAGTACGGTATCCTGCATTAGAAGCCTTCCTCGCAAGATATTCAGCGTCCTGGTTGTGAACTTGTCGAGGTTGTTCCATATGGATGACTAGGTGAGTCACGGGTTCGAATCACAAAATCAAGAGCGTGACGTTGCGTGACCGTGACAGATTTTCCTTCCAACCCACGACATTTGGCAAAGCGTCGACCGCAATGACAACGGTCATGGAAGCCTACGACGCCCAGATGCTTGACTACCAAAACGACGTGGATGTTCAAATGCACCCATCTCATGAACCATGGTTTCACGACGAAGAGGCCATGGAGGACGATCAGCTCGAAGACACCAAATCCCAGAGTCATACAGAATACGAAGACGTTGAAATCGAGATGGAGAATTACGCAGAAGTCTTGCAAAATCCAGAATATGAAATGGTTGATGAAGGAGCGGACTATCCTGTTGTGGACCCATTACGGATGCTACTATAGCGCCTCATACGGACCCAGCTGTTCCATCCTCATTCACCCAGATTGAGAATCATACCCACGAGGCAGTTTCGGCGCAGCTCTCATTCACAGAGCTGTCGTCAACGGATACATCTGGTTTACCCAGCACGGTCCCGACAGCTGAAACGACTCATCTCGAGACGGCAGAAGCTACCCCAGCATCGCAGCCTCCCAAGGCATCTATAGTCGAACGGTCTTTATCACAGAACTCCAGCACATCCACGAATGCGGAGGAACTAGCCGTGGTTGAAGCTGCTGATTCTACTCCAGAATCTGTGGAAGCGACTAGTGAGGCTAGGGCTCTAGATCTACCTGCACAAAATATTATAGACAGTTCAGGTGAACCTGCAAACCTTCAGCAGGAAGCTCAGCTCACGACACCGTTTACTGGTGCCGAAGACGTGCCTCAGTCGCAAGCCCCCCTGGATATTACCGAAGGGGAAGCACAGGAGCCTACACATGGAGTTGATGGCGATCTTGATGAGGTTCCATCTCAGACTGCTGAAAACGTTGATTCTGGCAGCCATCTCGACGGCCAACCTGGGGAAGCCGGTCACGAAGAGGTCTCCAATTCTACCAATGATCCTCATGAAATCTCGGAGGGCGTTTTCATTGAACCACCTCCTGGGGTTCTTCTTTCATTGGCAAACGTGGACGAGCCAGACGTCTGCATCTTCAATCAGCCCAACCACCCGGAGACATCTGCTGCCGCTGTGACAGCTCAATCGCACATGATACTTCTTGGAAATCGCCCTACGCTCTACTACGAACCGCTTTCAGTGCTATTCGATGCACTGCGTCAGGATGAGTATATCGCTAATTTATATGACTTGTCGCAAACGGAGCTTCTACTGGAGGCCTATGATCTGCAGCTTGTGATATCAGAGGTTCGTCTTTTACTCTTGAGATGTAAATTGAGACTAACACACTTTTAGGATAACATTTTTTCTCGTGAAACGAGTTTGCACGACCTCCATTTGCTACATGACGGATCAGATATCACAGGTCCTCTTCGATTGCGGTTGCAGTCTGTGATGCCTCGTTTCATTGTGCGATATCGATTGCTCCAGGATCAAATTCTACGCCTCAATATGGCCGACGAGCAATACGAGGAACTCGGCCACCCGGAAGGTCAGGCCGTTTTTTTTGAATTTGATTTCAGGTGTCAATGAAGCTTCTCCATCAGATACCCAGCAAGACTTCTACGAAGACCAATCAACTGTGCAACAACCTGAGATAGGAGAGGCTGAACCGTCAAATGAACTAACGCATCTAGAAGCTACGGAGCATGAAGACCAGACAACGCATGACGACGAAGCCGAGGCCGAAGCTGTTCAGCAACCAAATGAGCGACAGGAAGTTCCCGAAGCTGTACAAGATAACGAAAGTGAGGCCGAAAAACATCTTACTCAGGAGACCACCGAGGAGAACGGCGTGCAATTGGAAGCTGCAGATGAAGATGAGGAGGAACACGATAGTGACACTACCTCCTATGCAAATGTAGAAGTGCAATCGGCATCGCAAGAAGAAAAAGTGGCAAACAATTTTACTGACGATCAGCCCAACGATGATGAGGGAGATGGTAACAGTGAGCTTGTTTCCTATTGTTTTGGTGGTAAAGTTCTGATAAGTTGTTGCAGCAGAAGAGCATTCGGTAATCGATGGAGATGCGCCCGAGCATCAGGAAGACAACGTGCTTGATGCCAAGGGTATAGGTTAGTTGACTAAAGCTCATTTCCTTCGTTTGCTGAGTCTTGTCTACAGATCATGCTTTGCCTGATGACGTGGAAGCTGAAGATGCCCACTCACTTGCAGAAACAGATGGATATGCGGTTGTAAACGGTAAGTTTCAAGTTGTAATGACTGACGTACCGGTGACTGATGATGTCTACTTAGAGCCCGAACAGATCTCTGAAGATGGCGACTCGTCACTTCAATATCCTGATGATTGGGAAGATACCTTTGAGGAGGATGACGAATTTGGCGACCCGGACGATGATGTTGACGAGAAGGCCCCTGAAATGATTCCAAAAGCCCTTTCAAACACCAGCAGAAGCTCGAAAAGATCCTTTGACGATGTTGATCCTGAGGTTATCCACGAGGAGCGACAATCAGTAGATGGTTCTCCAGGTAAGATTCCAGCCAATATTCGGTCTCACTATTGCTAACCATTGTACTCCTAGGCTCAAAGCGGACTCGCGTGGAGTAAGATGGCTAAGTTCTTTCGTACGCTTGACTGACTGCATTACCGGCCATGTGCATAAATCTGTTTGCTATCTCTCCTTTTTGAATGTGCTGACCTTGACAGGCTGTTAATTTTATGATGGATACGTTGACGGATGGGCCAATTGGGCTAAAGTTTTCAATGTACACTTGACGGTGATATGTGCAAGCGTATGTCGTGGTATCCAGGGCACAGTACCGTAGTGTATCAGGCACATGTAGATGTATCATATGCATATGAGAGCTGCATACTTAGTTTTTCTCCGATTCATTTGGCGCCCATCCCAGGTTGGGATTTACACATCATGTTCGCAGCAGCAACTTCATTTTTTGGTCGCACTGCTATCTCTCAGTCATACAACATCGGAGGGAATCCTTCATCCAATCCTGTCAGTAGATCTTCGACACCTGGTCCCCAAAGTCCTGGCGCCAGTACCAGCACCTTTGGAACTTCCTTTTCACCTAGTCTCGTCATTGGGCTGTGGAAGGTGCAAAGCGCAACCCATAAAGTAACGAACAAACGCGTCTCAGTATGGAACTTCGATAAACGAGGGTCTGATATGGAGAGGTTGAGTCCAAATGCGAAGGAGAGGACGTTAGAAGTATTGAAAGCAGAGGTGTGTAGTTATCACTTAACGGTGAACGGACGCTTATTTTGTCACTGTAGGCAATGGCTCTGAGCAGACTTCGACATCCATCAATCTTAGGTCCGTCTAGTAGGAAACTACGGTCAATGATGTGCCGCTCATGGAATCACAGAGGTGGTCGAACCTTTGGAAGAGACTCGGACAGAGTTAGTCTTTGCGACGGAACCTGTCATCGCTTCACTGGAACTTGCAATACCGGGATCAGGCAAATTGGCATCTCTTGTGCAACTAGATGAGGTTGAAGTGAGTAAAGTGCACGATTACATCTATCTCCAGTACATTCAAAGTCGTTCATGGCGCGCACAGATTCAAAAAGGCATCCTCCAAGTCTGCAAGGGGCTCTCTTTCCTTCATTCCTCAGCGCAACTCATACACTCCAACCTATGCCCTGAGAGTATCATAATCAATCAATCTGTGCGTCTTGCGTCAAGGCTGTCCGCTCTACTAAACGTATATGTCCAGGGAGACTGGAAGATAGCAGGTCTGGGGCTCACAATACCTCTCCTTCAACCGAATGGATCCCCTACGCGCTGGGAGTTCCCTACATTTGATGGTAGGGTCCCAAACTATATTCAAAGGTCGTTTGACTACATGGGTATGTGGCATCCATATGTGAAGTTACAAACTTACGCTCGTAACACAGCTCCCGAATACGCCCTCGATGAGGTTTTGAATACCGCTTCAGATATGTACTCTCTTGGTTGTGTGATATATACAGTGCACAGCAAGGGAACACCGCCATTCAAAACACACGGCAGTCTCTCTGGGCTTCGGGATAGTGCTGGAAAGACTCCCGCAGGGTTAGAGCGTCTGGATCCGGATCTGCAAGGTCTGTCGTGATATATCAGCCGTTATGACGGACTCACCCCCCACATCAGCTCTACTTCGTAGTACCATAACACGGCACCCACCCGGGCGCCCAACGCCTACATCACTACCAACGCTCTCTTTCTTCTCATCTCTTCCCATATCAACGCTGAACTTCTTGGATCGCTCTAACTTTACAACAAAAACAAGAGAAGAGAAAGTGTCATTCATGAAGGGGCTCGCAACTGTATTAGATAAGTTTTCGGATGGCCTCAAGACGCGAAAAATTTTACCAACGCTTTTGGAAGAGGTTTGTTATTCCTACCCATAGGTTCAGCTACTGTTTGATAAACCCCGTAATTCAGATGAAAGATACACACCTCTTGCCATACATCCTCCCCAATGTTTTCAACATTTCGACCGCCCTCTCATCCTCTCAGTTCGCAGTGATGGTACTCCCCAGTCTGAAGCCATTGTTCGCCATTAAAGAACCCCCGACAAATATGCTCACATTGCTCGATAATCTACCAATGCTTCAAGCCAAAACCGACAAAGTCGTTTTCAAAACTGGTACAGGTTAGCGTTATTCCGGTGGAACTTTTCGCTGATCATTGCATCTCAAGATGTCCTGCCTCTCGTGTACAATGCTTTAGAGTCTGAACATGCCATGGTAGGTCTCGCTTCAAATATGAAGGCGCAACAGTCATACTGAATATTTTCATATGAGGTTCAAGAAAAGGCACTCAAAATAGTCCCTGATCTCTGTGAAACAATAGATTACGCTGAAGTTCAAGGTGTTCTATTCCCGAGAGTTGCTGTAGGTGCCACCAGATTTTGTCGTATGTATCTAATGGTCGTTGTGACAGCTGGTGTTCACGAGGACTCGTATATTGAGCGTCAAAGTAGCGACTCTGTCAACCTTCCTTGCTATGGTAAAGACCTTGGATCAGGTACGCTCACATTCTCTCTATGCTTGGTTTATGACTGATGGTGCTCGGACTATAGTCAAGTCTGACACAGAAGCTTGTCCCTCTGCTTTCGAAGATCAGGACAAAGGAGCCCGCGGTTATGGCGAGTGTTCATTATACAACTATTCTCTCGAGAAACTGAATTTGCAAGTCAGATGGCTACACTTTCGGTGCAAGAAGCGATGGGTTTCAAAGTAGACAGAGAAGCTGTTGCGACACTTGTGCTTCCCCAGCTGTGGGCTATGTCAATAGGACCTTGTACGTCTCTCTCGTCCCTGTGAACGCAAACTTAACTTCACACATACCAGTACTCAATCTCGAACAATTTCACCGATTCATGGCTGTCATAAAGAAATTAGGCGAAAGAGTCGAGAAAGAACATAACCAATTTCTGAGGGATTCACAACGTCTGGAAGATCGGTCTGCAATGCCAACAGATGGTGCTGCGAACATCGCGACGTTCACGGGAAATGTCGATTTTGAGAGTTTAGTCGGGAGAAGTGCCTTACACCCTACGGGAAGCGGGCAAACGAACGGAGAAGCAAATAAAGGAAGCTCATGGGACGATGATGTCTGGGGAAGTATCTTCAACGAGGTGAGCATTCATTGTCCTGAGAATAAAGAGGATATTCAATTGTTCTGCTTAGTCCCCGGCCCCAACGACTCCTACTCTGCCGGTGTCCCAAAATGCAAATCGTTCCACATCAAACTCTGTGGGTTTCAAACCCAACCAAACATTATCTCCACGCTCTTCAGCAACCACATCAATATCCCCGGATTCCACGTCATTCTCAATCCCGGGAACGACAATGGGGACTTCGTCAATGGTGTCACCATCACCAAACACCTTTTCTCTACCTGGTCCACCACGAATGAATCTGAATCAACCTACTTTCGGAGCGACCACGTCGAACGTGCCTTTAGGGATGTTACTACCGCAGCAATCCACCTCCTCTTCGACATTTTCTTCTCCCATGTTGCCGACGACACCAACACCTCCAATGATGGGCGGTATGCTTACACCATCTCATGTTCAAACACGGTACATGACACCTAGTAAACCGTCGAAGGATGACTGGGGAGATTTTGATCCACTGTCTTAGTGTTGCCACTGTATACTTGTATGAATATACGTATTTTTTGATTTATTCTCTGCTATCGGGCTCGATAGGTACAAGTTCCCTTGTGTGTACAGGATACGCATGCTCAATTGAATCGTGTCCTCTCATAGCCCTTTCATTGGTCTCGTACGGTATACTATCTGGATCGATGTGCCGATTCAGAATGCCCTTGAGGACGGCAAGTGCGCCAGGTTTGGAATAAACTTTATTCGACTCTTTGCAGCTAGAGCTCAGTACGCCTACAAGTATTCAATTCATAGCGGCACACAGGACTAAAATGAAGACCACGTACACTTATTGCAACCTATCGAATCGATACAGAGACAATTCTCGACTGCTGCTGTTGCTTTCTCCAGAAGGTCACTCACTGTGCAAATGAAAGTAGCTATTAGCCATACAACGGGAATACTAGCTGACCTTCTCACCGATATCAAAGGCCTTTGCGGCAACGCTTGTGTGTCCCACAGTGTCATACACAATCACCCTGAACATCTATCAGCCGCGAACTGCAAACAAATCTTGAACTCCATGACCTGGCTGGTCGCTTCCTTTGGGACTCCTTCTTGAGATACTCCTTTTCCTCCGCCTTGCATTCAGTCCTCACATCCTGCGCCAAAGCAAACTGGTTAAGGAGCGCGTGCGAAGCTGAGTGTATTGCTGCCGCCGGTTTGATTTGTTTGTCACGAAGTAATGGCAAAACATGATTTGGCACATCGATCCAGAAACCCGTAGTGTTGCGTTCCCATGGTTCGGACTCCAAATCAACGACATCCAAAATGTGTCCATTTCTAGGGTCCGACCAGTGAGATAAGAAGTGTTAGCGAGGTACCTGAATAAGGCGTACCGGAACTTGAAGAAACCTTGATCAAGTTGATGAAGCGGTCAAACGCGCGCGGGCTGTACCGACAAAAGGACTCACCAAAAACTTGACATCGCACTTCTATACCTACGGAACAGTGAGGGCAAAGAAAGCATGGACAAAAAATTCACATACGACCGTAACATGCGCGATATGGGGATCCTCGAATTTCCCGTATACGGCAGGTTTGAAGAGCATTCACGTCCCTTAAGTATCTTCAGAAGGGTGCGGAAAAAACAGGGTCATACGTTATCTCACGTAAAATCTCTAATTCAACATCAGTGATCTTTGTGTTAATAGATTTTATGGTGGCAAACCTCGGCTTTGTGGTCCAATTGACGTCTGTTTGCACTAAAGCGACAAGTTTGGTGTCGTGCTTGATCTCCTTGACCTATGTAAGCTGTAAGCAACCGCGCTGGATGTTCTGCAAGTTACTGACTATGTAAGTCTTGCCTTGATGAAGGAACTATAGATCCCATTAATAGGATGTTACGCGGCGGAAAGTTAGTAATACTTACAATGCCTCCTTCGTAAACTTCGAACAACGCTCTAGAAATTTCGATCTCTTCTAGAATATTTCTGGACGGGCCGCCGATATCAACTAAGACATATTTGTCTTCCATAGCTCCGCCTGTGACCGCTTATAGTCTTGAGGAAGTAAAGAGATCAATGTCACTTACGAATCGAGACGAGCTTTGAGGGATAAGGCAAACATTTAGGGTTGGTGTGGTACCTGCTAATAGTGAGTATTTTGCTATCTTGATATACTGCGTGAGATTGTACCATCCGTCCTTGTCCTTCACAAGCTTTTTGTTGCATACTTCAAGCATCATGGGGCCAAAGTATTGTGTATCTGCAGGTGCTATCGGCATCTCGTTAGCAGCGCATTGAAGATGTGCTACACTTTGTCATGAATATGTATCCTTGCCAGAAACACGAAATCTCACATTCAAGAATTTCTTCGCTATCCAAGTCAACAACCAGGTTTTCGGTTTGGCCCTCCCACAACTCTTTGGGATTCTGCACGTAGTGCTGGTCCAGTGGCAAATTTTGCGCAATGAACACTACAAGTGCGTCACGACGTCGGCGTCCTGCTCGGCCCGCTTGTTGTCTCTGGCGACAACACGTTGTAAGATCTGGGAGGTGTAGAAAGAATAAGAGCATCTTACGAAGCTTGCAAGCGTGACAGGGAATCCTAGCATTAGGACTGCATCAAGAGTACCAATATCCACGCCAAGCTCAAGAGCATTTGTAGCAATAATGCCTAGTAGTTGACCATTGAATGCATCGCGTTCAATTTTTCTGCGGTCCTAAACGATGTTCGCTTTGGCAAATTGACCGCGAGGAAGGTTAAACATATTTACCTCAGGGCCATAACCTGGCATAGAAAACGTAAGTTGATCCATCACTTAATGCACGTGTAAACGAACCTCCACGATACGCGTAGACTCGCTGCAGGATGTCTAGTCGCCCATCGGCGCTCACTTCAGCTCGAAGTGTCTTCATCGCCTATAATGGATTTGATGAGTACTATTGGTTATAATGTGACAGTAACAGAAGATAGTTACTAGCTCGCAGACTTTGCGGTGCTGGTTTGGTATACAAATAAGTATCATGAAATTTAATTTGAAGTTCCACATTTTACCTTGCAAAACATGATTACCCGTATGCCTCGCTTCATGAGGAAACGCATGAGACCCGTTGCCTCGTTGATAGTTTGTGCTTTCCCCAAACCTGTGTCCATTTCGTCGACATACGGCGGACTCCAGATGACGAATTCTTTTGAACCCGTCGGGGCACCGTCTTCGGTTACTACTTCGATATGTTCGAGCGGTAAGCCAAAGATGACCTCCATGTGTTTCTTTGGATTTGAGATGGTAGCACTGCAGGAAATGAATCTAGCACGCTTGTCTTTTGGCAATAGTCAACAAAAAGTAACCCCCAATGTGGTATGTGCTTACTTCCAACAGCAGCACAAAGTCGGCGGAATCTCCTCATTACCATGGCAATATGGCTTTGAAGGATGAGCACGAGTACACTTGACGTGACTGATGAAGAAAAGACGATACCTTCCCATCGCGCCAGAATAATAATGCAGCTCGTCGACAACAAAGAGCTGACAAGGCTTAGTCGCAGCACGAACGCCAGGACTACTGTAGGTGTTGCTCACCTTCAGATTTTTCAAAAATCTGCGTAATGTTGAGAGACACAATTCAGAGGCGGCAAACACTGTGGATAAATACCTTCTCCAGCCTTCCTCGTATGGCAGTATCGCAAAATGTATCATGTCCTTGCGACGGTGTTCCGTCACCTGAGCATAAAGAAGAACGGAGACGTACTCACGAAATTCGTGAAAATGACTGAACAGTTCTCTCTGATATCTGCGCGGAGTTCAGTGGGAGTGTCGCCATCGTAAGTTGCGACCTATGTACATCCCTGAAGAAGACTCAAGCCTACCGACAAATCAACTTACTCGAATATGTTCTAGCCCGGGACATGCACCTAGGAGTTGCTCTAGGGAAGCCTTTTGATCTTGAGCAAGAGCCTGTCATTGGCACCGTGGCACCGTTCAGGGCAAAACGTTATCCAGCATTCGGAAGGATTTTACCTTGGTCGGATAAACGAAGATGGCAGTAGATCCTTGGTGCTCCTCTAAGAACTTGAGCAGCGGAACCTACATTCTTCCATCAGTGCATTTTAACCTTCTTTCGTGCCACGATTCACCTGGTAAATGATCGTTTTCCCAGAAGCTGTACTCGTCGAAACGATTACATGAAAGCCGCGTGAAAGGGCCTGTATAGCGGCAACTTGATGACTATACAATGCGGAGATCCCTCTTGAAGATGCCAACGCCTCCTGGATAGTCGGCGATAGCTCAATTTCACCTTCAAGGACATTTGTCATATGCACAGTGATCAAGTGCTAAAGAGGGTACCTGATTTTCCTGGCTTTGATTCGACACTTCTGCGCTCGACTATCTGGTTCTTGTACCAGCTCTGTTCCTCTAGCTCCTGTAAGATCTCATTCACCGAGGCTCGGTGCTCTGGATTAGGAATTGGGAGATTCATGTGGTCCTCAAACATCGATGGTATTTCGCTTGCTTTCATGTTTGGGAAGACGGGTATGTGTTCTCGTGCCGCTGATTGTATCAATGCTACCGGGTTTTCTGGTGGATGAGTCGCTGAGAGTAATCTAATTCACGGTCAGGACAGTAAATGGTCTCAGAGATCCCGCTGCGTACTCGTCTACGGCTCTGATATAACGTTCATTGCGTCGTTCAACCAATTTTTTGGTAGCTGACGTGGTTCTTGTTGGTGCAAACGACGAACTGTGATATGTGATAAGATCATGAAGCAGAAAAAGTATGGAACAGCTAAACCTACGTGTCGGTTTCACCTCCGCCCCATGTTTCAGCAAATTCCAACGTCAAGACGTGATCCTCATCATCGTCATACGCACTTTTGACGAGTTCGGAACGTTCCGAATAGTCGGGCTCGCTAATTCCTTTCTTTACTGGGGGATTTACTTGTATAGAAGAGCGGGGAACATATGCAAAACGAATGATGCTGGGTAGGAGAGCCCTAAGTCGCATTCAGTATGATCCCTGGTCACAATGACTGAGACCTCACTTCAATTCCGCGACCTTGTTCAAATCGAGTGGCCTAGTGTCTCATTTCAGTTATCATACCATTGTAGAGCATGGACCATACTCTTTAGTGATGTTTTCTACTGATTTCCGAATTGTGGGGAACGTGGTCGCAAGCTGCTTTCTCGATGTGACGAAGGCCAATACGGTATTCAGCGCCTTAATGAGAAAGTCAGCGTTGTGAGACAGAGATTAAACACGTATAAATACGCACCTTGAAAATCTATCGACCCGGCAGCTCTGGTCAGTTTCTGTTCATACCAGGTTCAATCTAGCACTTGCTTTGAACAGCTTGAAAGAGTTTCAGTTGAGGTAAATACCAAAGCCAGCAAGGGAACCGACCGAATGAAAATAATCCGGCCAGTTTTCCGACGGTTCTAGTGGTACTTTTTTCCTGCGATTAATCCGAGTTCTTTTGGGTTGAGCTACCGGTGGATCATCGTCAAGACATTCGCTCAGACTGCGTTTATTCATGACGGAGATGTTGGGATAGATTTGCGCGGTGCTCTAGGTATTAGTAAAGGAAAAGGGGTGGTGGTGTCGGTTAAAGCCCTTAGCGCTTTTGAGTACTAGTCCATGTGATTGTACTCATACGCCGGTAAGTAATTTCTAAAGCTCTATCGATATTTAAGGTTATAATACACAACTGACACTTCTGATGTTGCATTATTCTGTACATGTCTACGATTCTTTCACGTCAACTTCCAAATTGAACGAAGCTTTCCTTCAAAGTTTTTGTTTTTCGCTGAGCTCAGCAACGCCAGGCAGAACCTGAAGAATAGGTCAGTGATGAATGTAGCTGGTTGCGCGCTTTGAACTCACTTTGCCTTCCAAAAGCTCCAAACTGGCACCGCCACCGGTACTGACATGGCTGAGTTTGTCCTCACATCCATGTTGAGCGACAACGGTTGCAGTATCACCACCTCCAACAATGACGACAGCACCTTTTTGAGCTGCTTCAATGTTGGCGTCGAGAAGGGCCTTGGAACCGCCGGCAAATGCAGGGAATTCGAAAACGCCGGGAGGTCTACAAGGTGTGAGTAATGGCCAGCTAGGAACCGCCATGACTTACCCATTCCACAGAATGGTCTTTGCCTCAAGGACAGCTTGTCTGTAAAGCTCGCGGCTCTTGGGTCCAGCATCGAGGCCCATCCAGCCTTCGGGAATTCCCTCGGCGTCAGTGGCAGTTCCAGTCTGGATTCTGATCAGCTTCCTGTTCTATCTATGGATTGGATATGTACCTTAGCATCTTTGTCGAACTTGTCAGCAGTGATGTAATCGACTGGGAAGACGATTTTGACGTTGTTCTTCTTTGCCTTCTCGATGAGTCCTGCGACCTTCTCAGACCCTGGAGCGTCGAAGAGCGAGTTTCCAATCTGTAATGAAACGAGTTAGGTAACGACTTGAAGGGACGATGGGATACATAACGCACGGCGACATTCTCCAGCGTCTTTTTGAAGGTGAAAGCCATCCCACCGCAAATGATTAATGAATCGACCTGGAAGGCAACGCGAATGAAAAAGTAGTAATGGTATGAACGTGCGTGGCAATGACCTTGTCCAACATATTTTCGATCAAAAGGATTTTATCGGAAACTTTCGCGCCACCAAGAATAGCCAGGAAAGGTCGGTCGGGGTTTTCAAGCGCTTTAGCAAAGAACTCAAGTTCCTTCTTGACGAGGAATCCAGCGGCTCTTTGGGGAAGCTTAATGCCGACCATACTGGAGTGGGCACGGTGGGCAGTGCCGAACGCGTCGTTAACGTAGACGTCACCCAGTTTGGTCAGGTTTTCTCTGAACTCCTGAACCTTAGCAGGTTCTGCCTTGTCCTTGGTACCATCTTTTTTCTTGACCGAACCTTCTTCCTCTATGTGGAAACGGAGGTTTTCCAGGAGAATGACAGATCCCTCGGCAGCAGAGTTGACGGCTTTCTCAACCTCTGGTCCCACGCAGTCGTTCAAGAAAGTTACGGGCTTCTTGAGCTGTGATTCAAGCTCAGCGGCGACGGGTTTCAACGAGTACTTTTCCACGACTTTTCCATCGGGACGACCGAGATGGGACATGAGAACGACGGTCTTTGCACCTACAGACTAGTCATTAGCAGTTTAGGCTACAGAAGAACATGATGCATACCATTCTCGAGAGCATACTTGATAGTGGGGAGAGCAGCTACGATACGCTTGCGGCGATTGAGCGACGGAATCCAACAATGAGGGTTGGAGTGAAAACACTTACAGCGGGATTTGTGATTTTGCCTTCTTGGATGGGAACGTTAAAGTCGACACGGATAAGAACACGTTTTCCTTTGAGATCGAGGTCAGTGATAGCGAGCTTGTTGGAGAGGGACATGGTGGTCAAAGATGAAGAGTCGATATCAGAGACCCTGGGCCTGTCCAAATCTTTGCCGCCGAATCGATAATTCTCTGACCCTAACCCCACTGTATGGTAGTTCAGCGGCGTTCATCATATCCTTTTCTGTGTTCTTACCCCAATAATGACTTCTTCGTCGTCAGCCAATACTCTGGGTCTGGAATTCAACAACCTGTCCATAAAGGATGCAGCTGCGAAGTCTTCAGAAGCTACCGAATCCTCCACTGTCGAAAGCACCGATGCCACTCAGTCTCCAAGTGAAGAACAACAATCAGAGTCCGCGTCGCCGACCGGGAAGGATACCAGAGAGAAGAAGAAACCCTATGTTAATCCTGATAGGTTCAAGACCGGTGGTACACAACGAGTAAGAACGGTCATTTCGAAAAAGGGCCCAAAATGCTAAAGACACGTCTAGGACAAACTCACTGAAGAAGAACTGGCAGAAAGAATGGAACGTATAAGACAGCAGAACGAGAAGATCAAACAACGCAGGCTGGTACGCATAGGAGCAAACCTTTACTATGTATAGATGACGGAGATACTCTTTATAGGACGTGCAAGCAGATGAAGATGCCTTCCGTCAAACCCAAGAAATCGAAAAGGTCAAGCAGGCACAGAATCGTAAAGTACAAGACAATGTCGACAAAGCGCGAGAACAGAACGCGAAAAGAAAGATGGATAAGATACAGAGCAGAGAATGGGATTCGGGAAAGACAGGCCCTGAATGGAAGGGCAGGAAGGCAGAGAAAACAGCCGCGCCGACCTCTGAGGTTGCAGCAGAAAGTGAAGAAGTACAGCCACGCGACTCTGGGCAGTGGACCCGAGGAGGTCGTGGAGCTCGAACAGGGCGCGGGGGACGTGGAGCAGGACGTGGAGCGGGACGTGGAGGTTTGAAGAAACCAACAACGGAGGGGTCCCCTTCATCAACCGTAGAGACACCAACAGAAGAAAAGACGCAGACTCCAGAGGCTGTCATTACACCTGCTGCTGCTGAAGCAAAAGCTTAGGTTGCCTACTGGTCCGAATTTCTGGTATTTATTCAATTGTAATGCTTCATTTCTTGTCTCGAACGCGGTATTTACATACTTTGAATCCATGTATTTCAGGGAAACTGATGTTTAATCGAAGATTGTTCTACTTACATTAGATAAATTCTCGCAGTCGTCCGAAGAACGTATAGGGTAAAACGATTAGACCAAATAATGATTAGTATGTGCACATAGACACAGGACGAGGCATATAACCAAATCACTATCAAAAACAGATAAGGTAGACGATGCGTGCGTGATGTCGACAGTCTAATAAAATGCAAATGCGTAGCGTGCAAGAGGTATCAAGGCCAAGTGAGTGGATGCGTGGTTGTAAAACGAAAATGCTGAAGGTACAAATCACGACGGATAGCGAGAATGTGTAGCCTAATGGTTCCATAATGGATCCGCGACTTGTCATGACGCGGATGATAAATATCATATGCAGAATCCAGATGTTCCGAGTGTCAATGAGACAGTACGAGGACAAGATTTAGAGTAGAAAAATGAGAACCAGAAACCCTTCAACTTCTTCTCCTAGCGCCGACATAAGCTCCACCAAGTGCTGCATAGCCGAACTCATTTCCAGCACTTCCACTGATGAGGACGACAAACCATCCAAACATGGCCATCAAGAACCGGACCATCCATGCCGGATCTGCACCGACGCCCAAGCCCGGTCTCAGTTGCATTGCCAGTGCTATGTCGATAGGCGAGCGTGTCGTCGTTCGGCGACCACTGCGGTCAATGGACGCGGATTTCACGACAGCCGACGCTGTGGATGTGGCTGGAGCCAACTGGGGTTCGTCAGCCTTCCCGCCAGCCTCGGTGGTAGGTACAACCAGTGCCGGAACTTCGAGCGGGAATGAGCCAGGCAGAGACGACGCAGGTATCATGGGTGATGCCAATGGTGAAGTCGGCTCGGGTTTCGGACTTTGATCCAGCTTGATCTCGGCGACGTCTTTCGGTGCATCTTCTGCCTGTGCAGTATCCTCGTTCTCCGAGTTTTTGACTGGATTTCCTTTCTCTTTTACTTTTCTCCTCTTCACAGATTCCCAGTTCTCATCGTTCTTTGCGCCACCCATATCTCCGCTTTTCTTGCTAGCCAGACCGTTTGTTGCATGGATGCCCAAGGGAGGCATATCAGCAGCGCGCACGCTCCATGCCGGTCGATTTGTGATATTAGCCAAGGAAGTAGAGCGCGATAGTGGGGGCAAAGCGATGTTACCGCTCGGTGGAGATGCCGGCGGTGTTGGTGTCTGCTGCATTGACACTGGGGAGGGAGCAGATGAACCTGGCGGAGATGGCGGTCTCGACATGACTTCAAGTTGTGGAGACTTGGCTGGCACAGGAACAGGCGGAAGTGGAAGCAAGTCCGGATCTGGAAACATTTCCGTCACAGGTTCTATCACTTTCTCTAGATCTGGTGCGACAGCATCTTCAGTGCTAGTGATATCGCCAAGGACTCCTGCATCCACGGTTTGACTTGCCCCTACTGAGACATCAGTCTGGCTGGATTGCGTCTCCTCGTCAAGGGACCTGTCCTCTCGACTGAGGGCAGGAAGCACATCTTGCTCTGATAAGGAAGGTGATAGTGGCAAAGGAGGGTAGGTGTCTTCGGACTGTTCATCAGGTATTATCAACTCGTCATATACCGAGGAAACAGCGCCATATCTTGGTACGTTCCCTTCCCCGCTATGTGATTCCGGTTGTGGTATCATCTGCAATTCCTTGTCGCCACTGAAGTCATGCTGGTCATTATGCTCATGAATTTCTTCGTCTCCTCCACTCAAGACTGGCACGGGCTCTAGAACTGGTCCTGTGGGCTCACACTCGTGCCCTTGAGCATTCTCGTTCACCTGGACAACACTTTCCCCTTGAACTTCCTGACCGTCAATGCGCAGGTCTCGTTCCTGGTCAAGAATGGTATCTATATCCGTCTCTAATACCTCTTCCGCTTTGATGAAGGCCGGGACATCGGTAGTTGAAGTGGAGGATGACATAGTAACGGCGCTCAGCGGCTGCCCTACGAACACCGTCTCAGAGATTGACTTGGTATCGACCAGGTCGTCCTCCTCGGAGACAGGGCTCTTGTCGAAGGATTCTCCTACTTTGGGCGTGACGGGCGCACTGGGAGCGAATTCCCAGCTCCAGCCACCGCCCCAAGCAATGTCCATCTCGTCTTCCTCGTCCCCGCCCTCATAGCCCTTATCCGTCTCCTTCTTGTCGTGGGACGATAAAGCTACTTCGCCAACTGGGGCCGCGTCCCCAATGTCAATGAGCAGCTTCTCCTTCATCTTCGGAGAGAAATCAATTAAATTAATCTCGTCGGAAGACAAGGGTAATGCAGATTTCATTGGAGGAGTAGACGGGAGAGATGGCGCAGAGGTCTCTGGTGCGGCAAAAGCCCAAATAGGCGCATGAGACGAAACTGCTGGTCCAGAGGATAACTCTTGCTTCGGTGAGGGCATCGGATTAATCTTGTCAAAAGACAGCGAAGAGGAATAGTCGATCAAAGTTTTCTCCCCTGCGTCGTGGGACGATGATAGTGGTGGTAATAGGGTATTACTATCCGACGTTGAGCGCCATAGAGGTTGGCCATGACTTTGAGCACGTTGATGGGGAGGAGATAAATGAATAAGGGTAGTTTCGTCGTCGTCGTCGTCATCGTCGCGATAACGTTGGTCATAAGAAAGGCGTTCGTGATCCGGTTCAGGTTCCGAGATGAAAAATGGCCTGCGAAGCGGTGTCGGGGCTAAACCATGACTAGAGTTCCTCTTCCTGTGACCCAAATCCAGACTAGTGCTTCTTCTCTTGATCTTGGAGCCGGGCGAAAAACCCAGGTGCTGTAAAGGAGACTTGGGTCTCTCGTACTCACGGCTGAGTCTGTTTTGCGGCCATGGAGGAACGAGTGGCGGCGAAGTTGGCCGTGGAACCAGAGAATTTAACGAAGTCAAAGAGGCAGACTTCGAGGGAATATGAGGGGCACTATAAGGAAGTGGAGGTGGCACAGGGAGGTCTTTGAATCTCTGGCTGATGGAGGATGTATTCGTGGGCAGGAGCTCAACACCGCCGGCATCCACCTGACCCTGATGAGCGCGTCTGTTCCTCCATCTAGCAATTCTCACACTAATGAACCCGATTATGGCGAGTAATGTGGAATATGCAATAACAGGAAAGAATGAGCTGTATATGGGCAATGGGGATATCAAGTTCACGGATAGCGAGCCGTTCGACGAAAGTGGCGGTGTGTCCATGAGTTGTGTCGTATCCGGCTCAGGGGTAGATGGTATGACGGCGCGACGCAGGTTGGGCGGAGAAGGTAGGTAGGGCTGCGGTGAGTTGTCGAGCGTATCTTGCTCAGACTGCAAACTAAGATATCGGTCAATATACCTCTACAAGCTTTAGAGAAGGTAGCTCACCTTCCGGTATTCAATACCAGTATTAAATCACTCTGCGGACTGGACCGAGACTGGTAAATTGAGTGACTTTGTTCTACACCATAGGTACTCACCTCGCCGTAGCACCTTGAGATGAGTGGTCTACCCGCTCAGCGGGATCGTTTCCTCTGCAGCAACCGGTCAGTTCAGGTAAAGTACCTAGAGAGAAATGGGGACTTACACAACTGGAAGTACGAGGGGCTTTGAGCAAGCCACTACAGCCCAGAGAGCTAACACCAGGTACCAGAAAACGAACATGTTGAGGGGAACGATGGGTTTCAAAGGGTCATGGGTATAAGGAGGAAACCGTGCAATTCTTGTTAAACACGACAGTCCAAGACCACACTGCGAGCACACGAGGAGATGGTATGTTCCACACACGTGTCAGCTACACGAACCGGAGTTTTCGGCAACCACATTACGATTACGGATTTTCATTTTGCATTGACAGGTACAACGACAGCGTGCAGTGAATGCAGATATTGTAATGATACACGGCTCATAATTGCAACCACATACTCCAGAATTGCCTCTCTTCTTCATCACCTTCAAAAACCCAGTTCACCTTTCTAATCTCGGAGAACCCTTCCGATTCTTCAGGCTCCTCGTAATCGTTCTTGAACGACGTAAAGGCTAAGAAGGGAAGTACGTCCCGTTTCGGCTTCGTTTATGACTGTCACTACGTATGTCTGATGACCTGAAAGAATCACTCACCTCCCGAGCTGCTACCGATGGCGGGGTGTTGTAAGCACGGTACAGGTTGTTGTGCCAGGCCAACTCCATCTGACCGGTGAACAAGAAACACCTGTGTAAAGTTTCATGTAAGGCTATCTGGTAAGATGATAGATGCACCGTTCATTTACCTAATAGGAACCTTCATTTTGCGTGCCAGCTGGACATAATATTTCCTAGTCGCAGCATCGCGATTGGTATTATCTGCAGGCAGTGTCTGAACGTTTTCCAATCGCACAGATAGCTCTTCAATGCATACCGACCACACAGCTCATACCTTTGCTCAGTGCTTCTTCGGCAGCTTTAACGCACTTACTCCGAGAACCTAAGGTGTCCTAATGAGCGACGATAAGCTTCACATGTACATTGATTCGGGAGAATAAACTGTGAACCTGATTGACGTGACAATATTTCGCGGGCTCAAAATGGCGGCGAAAAAATGTCGTCTTGCCTAGACAAGGATAACCCACGAATAGGACAATCTCTGGGCTAGCTGTACCGGTAATGAGGGGAGTATGCGTTGGTGTGTATGGAGGCACTGCTTTGAGCTTGAGGAATCCAACCCTTCACATGCAGGGGAACAGGGATCTCACGTTCAGGTAGGTTGGAGACATGAAAGCCGTCTAGCACATAGTTTTTATTAACGGGAAGTCCGAGGAAATATTCCTGTAGAGTAGGTTCAACTGGCGGATTGCATTGTACCTAACGACTGCGCACCTCTGGTGTATGAAAAGGCAATCCTACATTGATCGCCCACTTGCGATCCGTTGACGCCCAGTCTTTACCGCCAGCATACTGGCGACCCGCAGCATCTCCGACGAAGAATGATTGAGCCTTGTCTGTGTGATACATATTCATCAAACAGCCTCATTGAACGGGCAGAAGAGACGCACCTATCTCAACACCATCTTCTTTGAATATTCGGTCTAACTCCACCCACATACCGATCATAGGCTGCCACCGTTAGCAAACGATCTCATCCGTGACAGGACCTTACCTTGCGATAGCAATCCTTTGCAGAGGCGGCGAGTATCCGGAAAGGCAACGCTGGAAGCTGGGTAATCAAACATCTTGCTGACTGAGAATAACTGGCTTGAAATGTCGACGAACTGAAGCTGCTATTGATAAAACTTTCTCTTTCCAGGTGTTCAGAGCAGCGGGCTTGAGAGCCTGGTTGCTGATCACCACTATGGAAAACCTGTCGACAGATATGAGATGGTGAAAGCGTCGACATAGGCCAGAACGCACCCTTCTTCATGAGCTTTCTTCAGCGCGGTTGGCACCTCTGTCCGCCACCATTCCCATGCAGTACTCTTTGAATTGAGGCTGGATTTGATGATAGTCCCATCAAGGTCAAATAATGCGACCTTTGAACGAGACGGAGGTTCGAGATTCACACCATGAAGGCAGGTGGCTTTCGAACCAAGGGCTTTTAGCCATTGGAAAGAGCCGACATGCTGTGAATCCTGTTTATCCTTGCTAAAGAATGGATGGATCTCTAAAAGGTCTCGTTAGGGGCCAGTAGCTTAATTATCCGGTACTTTCACTCACTTTTTGCAACCTTGGACTGTTTCCCAGAGCCAGAGGCCTCCAAGTCTGCATCTTTCGCTGTTCTCTTTGTGGACATTAGTCGTGACAGAGGTGAGAAAACGCGAGCCAACGAGCGGCTCTGAATCTTGGTGATGAACGTCACGGTCAGGAGACTTGTTCGGCCTTATCCTCATCTACGATCATTCCTCTCTTCTCGTTCCATCATGTCACAAACACCCAAAGTTGTATCAAGGACAGAATTATCACCAGAGGATGCCAAGTGAACTCAAAATTCATATCTCAAGGCTGCTGGTCTCTTACAGTCCTTCAGATGGATTACTTTGAAGAAGCTCAAGTACACAGATGCGGAAGGCCGGGAACGGTTTTGGGAATGCGCTGAAAGACGGACTAGAAAATCTACGGGTATCGATGGTACGTAGTGACACGAAAGCATTCTCTTTCTTGATATCTATACTTACACAACCAATAGCTGTCGCGATTTTGGCCATCATAAAATCCAAGACAAACAATTTCCCGCCCTCGACTGTGGTAGTTGAACAATACAGACCTCCAGTCGACAAGTTCATCATCGAGTTGCCCGCAGGTGCGATAAAACTGACCTCGGTAATTTGCAGGTTCACTCAATCTCTTATAGGTCTTATTGACGAGGGTGAAACTCCAGAGCAAACCGCAATTCGAGAACTTGAGGAGGAAACTGGTCTCAAGGCTGATTCTGTCGTGGAATCATCCCCAGTGGTTGTATCAGATCCAGGCATGACTAACGCCAATATGAAGCTGGTTGTGCTTAACGTCACGCTCGAGGACAAGCTGGAACTGCCAGACCAGAAACTTGAGCAAGGAGAGTTCATCGTCCGAAAGGTTATACCAATGGATAGACTATACGAAGAATTAAAAGGTATGCAGGCACTCTCTAGTACAGTATAGTCTCTAACGCAGATTGTTATAGAATATGATAGAAAAGGTTTCGTGTTAGACGCTCGACTACAACATTTTGCGGCTGGGTACGCTTTGGCGCAAAAAGGACTCTGAACAGCTGTGTTACTACTTGCCCTCAAATCTGAAGACTTCTTCCAATTCCTGTAAAGTATATGGTTAGACAAAAGCCAGTATCATGTAAACTTCGAAACATGCCGTCCACCATGGAACCGCTTTTCCACTTCCTTCGGCTCCTTCGACAAAGCTCTCTTGCATACCATCTGTTACTTTCCACCATTTCTGAGTCTCTGGATCCTCAGCTACCTTTTTCATGTCGGACTCGTAATCGCTGCCGGTGTATTTCATTGTTGCGATGAGGAGTTGTAGGGGGGGATAGTAATGGATTGAATAGTCCACAATGTGCGCTCGTTCAAGGGCTGCAAGGACTCCTGGCCAAACAGCAGCATGTATTTCTCGATATTCCGCTTCAGCAGATGGTTTGAGCTAATCGGATCACATCTGTTGACTGCTGCAGCTGCATATGGGTACACGGACCTTTATGATTTGGCATATACGCTTTGTGTGGGGAGCAGACATGGTGTTCTGTAGGATTTCTGTTGCAACGCATCAGATTTATAGTCCGAACAATCCAGATACGGGCCGGTCGGAAGAACGAGCAGTTCGCATGACTGAACCATGTTGTTGGGAACCTCCCCATAACGAATTATAACGTTACTATGCCTCAATATCTCGAGAGTAGTATGGACAACGATATAAGTAAATCGTCTGATATAAGTATAAGAAAATCAAGAAGAGAACTCGGTTTTCGGGGAACATGACATTTCTGGCGCCAAGCCCAACCAAACAAGGAGCCAGCTTTCCCAGAGCGTCCATCACATACAGCTCAACACACCACCACCTCGATCTCCCATTACCTCGCCTCTGAAAACCATCTTTTTCTTTTATCGAAATGGCCGAAGGAAGCAATTACGATTACCTGTTCAAAGTGGGCGGACTTTTCAACACCTTTGTCTGAATTACCTGGCTTATCAGGAGGCTTCTCTAAATAGGTCGTTCTCATTGGAGATTCTGGTGTCGGGAAATCGTACGTTTTCTTTCCTTTTGAGTCGCTGTAGCAGGCTCATAAGAGTTTGTTTTGCAGTAACTGTAGGCCAAATCTATTCATGCCTGTGTCTAGAAATGAACACAAATCCCGCAGTGCTCTCGCGTTTCACTCGCAATGAATTCAACCTCGAGTCCAAGTCGACAATTGGAGTAGAATTCGCCACAAGATCCATCAATGTCGACGGAAAAACTGTGAAAGCTCAGATTTGGGATACTGGTGAGTGTCACCCCACGGTTGTTTTTTGCGCTTATGTCGTCGCTTGCGACACATGAAATCACCTTCCACCTCTCCTTCCCTTCGATCCATGGTCCGAAGAGCTGGCTGACGCGAAATTCCTCTTTTCTACAGCTGGTCAAGAGAGATACAGAGCTATCACTTCAGCGTCAGTTCAACCTTGACATCTCCTGTGTCCACTGTCCTCATCAGTCAAAACAACAGTTACTACCGCGGAGCTGTAGGAGCTTTACTCGTCTATGACATCGCAAAACATGCGACTTATGTCAATGTCACCCGGTGGTTGAAAGAGCTGCGGGACCATGCCGACTCGAACATCGTCATCATGTTGGTGGGAAACAAGAGCGATTTGAAGCACCTGCGGGCAGTGCCAACAGACGAAGCTAAAACGTTTGCGGGTACGTGCATCATGACTTGGGCTTCTCCGCGTGCACTCACTGATGGAGTATCGATTTTAGCGGAGAATGGTCTCTCTTTCATTGAAACATCAGCGCTGGACGCTTCTAATGTCGAGTCTGCCTTCCAAACGATTTTGACAGGTGCGATAACTTGAAATCATCGCTTGGGGCTCTCTGACACTTCCTCTAGACATCTACCGAATTGTATCCAGCAAGTCATTGGAATCGTCCTCCAACCCAGTTGAAGCCCCTGGGCCTAGTATCAGCGTTGGGCCTAGTGTGGATTCAAACGCACAGCAGGGAAGCAAGTGTTGCTAAGCTGACGATCCTTCCTGTCATACTTGTGGTATATCTGTAGGGTTCGGCTCGCGTTTCCTATTACGTGTCCATATTTTCAGACTTAGTGTATATTTCTTCCTCTTCTACTAAATCCATATTTCATGCACCGGAACGATATTGAGCGATATACCAGTGTTGGTAAGAGCCAAGGATGTGAGGGCGGATCGTTGTCGGTAAATGAATGCCGCAGTTGCAGTGTATATTTGAATAGCGGGGAAAACCTGGGGTCTCAACGACTAGACTCCTTCCTTCATGTTCACCTTCTATGGCTGGTGTAACGCTCTCTGGATTCTCCTTATTCCTTTTCAGTATGGCCAACACATCAGCATTCTAAATCAGATACACTCTGCAATTGCCTGCGACACTCCTCTGAACTCGGATTCGTCCCTACCACCATGCTTTCCTATGGATAATTTTGTTTTTTCTGTTGTGACCGCAGTTTTTACCATTGGAGGTCTTGTGGGCAGCGCTATTGCCAATATTTTCATGGATAAGTATGGGAGACGTGGTTCCGCTCGTATCAGTGCGATTTGTGTAGCGTTGGGAAGCGCGTTTATGGGTCTAAGTGGGGGCGTAACAGCTTTGAGCTTTGGGAGGTATGTTTTGTAGTACCTGGAAATTCAAACACATCTGTATTCTCATTCTCGCTGAAGGTTCTTCGTTGGAATCGGATGTGGAATTGGAATATGCCTTGGACCCGTCTACATTGCTGAAATAGCACCCAAAGTTATCGCAGGCACAGTTGGTACGTGTCTTTCATCCTGTTATTGTTAGCCTACTCCGGCTTACACGTATATGTATCGTAATCTACAAGGTGTCCTCACTCAACTCGGTATCGTTTTGGGCATATTCATCATTCAACTCCTTGGTGTATACTTTGCAGCTCCAAGTTCATGGCGATTCGTATTCTTCTTCTCGTTTGCGATTGCTGTTGTCCAAGTGTTCCTTAGCCCCAGCATGGTGGAAAGCCCAAGGTGGTTGAGGAATCGGAGTGTTTATGCGGCTCAGGAAGCGAAAGAGGTGGAGAAGAAACTTTGGGTCAGTCGTAGTGGTGGTGGTGAGTGCTATTGTCGAGTGACATGGATGCTTGAATGATGCTGATGCGGGAGCTGTAGATTCGTCGTCTAGCCCCTTGCTTGACGAGTCGGATCCTGAGGCACATCCTCCCGAGCCTGCTACGCATTCGCCACAGACTGCGTTGACGATACCTCAGGTCATCTTCAAGACTCCAAATGATGTCAAGGGACCTCTTGTTATCATCACTTGTGCTATGATTGGCCAACAGATTTCAGGTATGCTGGGTTTGCTGTAAAGGCCACTGCGTTGCTAATGTTGTCTTTCAAGGGATCAATGCTGTCCTTTATTATTCCAATGATATCTTGTCCAAGTCCCTTCCCGAACTCGGGAAGTATGTCAGCCTAGGCATCACCGTTGTGAATGTTCTAATGACTTTCCCGCCCATCTTTTTGGTTGAAGTCCGTATCGTAATCTTTACTTGATAACAACGCAACCTAAAATTATTACCAGAAACTGGGCCGTAAACGCCTTCTCACCCTATCGACTACTGGAGCGTTAGTTTGCCTCGTCATGGTTGGCATCGGGTTGAATAACAACTGGGTCACTGTTTCGAGTGTATTCATCATTGGTTTCGTGATGTCCTTCGCTATAGGACTAGGCCCAATTCCGTTTGTGATGATCCCAGAAGTCTCGCCATATTATGTATGTCGGTTTTACCTTTTGGAACTTCGTCATTTGATTGATCGTTCGTCCAGGGCGTATCAGCGCTGTCCTCTATAGCGTTGACGCTCAACTGGTTCACGAATTTTATTGTGGGCCTATTCTTCCTTCCACTGCGTAGGATCTTGTCTGGAGGTGACCCAGACAAAGAGGGGCGAGTTTTCTGGGTCTTTGCGGTCGTATTATTCTTAGTGATGTCAGTGGTGGGAAGCAAGTGGAAAGCTAATTAAAAGCAGAAGCATTATTTATTCCATCTGGTGGGTGTAATCTGATAAACATAAAATATAAGTCCTGAATCATACAAAGAATCGCTAGTGTAAAATACAGCATCAAACGAAGAAAGCAGTGCATTTCAAAGCTTCGTCGGTATCGTTAGTAACTTTTATCCATCTTCTGTCATGACGAAGCGTGTGTTGTCGTGGGATTTGTTCGTTTAATAAGTCGTTCCTCTTCTTCTGTAGCTTCCAAAAATACCGCAGGCGCTGGAGCAAAAGCCCAGCAAAAGAGCAACTAAAGCACCCAAAACCATCCAATTGGCATTGCCATATTGCGCAGGTATGCCTTGGTCTCTGATGCGGTTTCGTGCAATCCCGAAAAGAACCATATCAATGACCCAGACTACGAGGGTGACGATCGCAGCAAGCCCACTGAGAAGGGTCATGACTACGGTTCCTGCACGGTGATATCCAGCTCCGCAGAGACCGAAAAGCACAGCGAGACCAGAAAGACCGGCAGCTATTTTGGTGGGAACGTAAGTGCGGGAATATGGCGGGACGTCGAGAACACTTACCAATTGGGTGAAGGATAAGAACTGCGGTGAGATTATGAATGACTCGAGTGTTCAAGCTGTCATTGCTGGAAGGATGTGAGCTGAATAATTCCCTCGGGCAGCAGATTTGAGAAACGTACTCAAGTCCCAACAAAGTAGGATCAAAATCATATCCAATGGACGTATCGCTCCCCGTAAAGCCAAACACTCCATACCGTACCTGGTTGAATGGAGGCCCTACATTGAGGAACGAGATTGCATCCCATGTTGGTACGGAGACGCAAGCCTTATCGAGAATAGGTCAAAGCTGTTCAGCCATGATCAAGATGTGACCTACGAAAATTAAAAGCACGGTTGCAGCAAAGCAGAGGAAGAGGCCTGGAAGGGCAGGGGAAGCGGCCATTGTGATATGATACTTTCACAAAAGAATAGCCTGGAAAGTGTCGACTTTTTCAGTTATATAGCATTCACCCAGCTGCCAATGACGCGAATGGGAGCCACCATACTCCCATGAGTCATGACGTCACAGACGTCACATCTAGGCACAGCAGCATTTCAACGTGCGCCACGCGCGTAACTTGGCATCAACTCCCATGGCCTCACTCATCGACTCCTTCTTTGCTGTTCTGAAGGATTTGGGAGACACTGCACGTGAAGCTCTTTTCAGCGGTGCATGGATATATCCTGCCCGTGGCGTACTATATTTCATCACCCATCCTTCTCTCTATCGTTCTGTGGCACCTGTTCTTGTAAAATGCGTCCTGGTTTCTTTGGGCATCACAGCTGGCATGTTCGTTTTCACTTATTTACCTCAGCTCGCATTCTGTGCGGTTTTCTCTGGCCCTTTGGCATTTCTTCCAGCGGCAATGATGGTATTAGGAGAATCATATGTCCTAGTCTCTTTGGTCACGAAGATATTTTTCCTCGAAGCGGCAAAGGACAAGATATGCAAGTGGTCTCTTTTCTCTGATCAAAAAATTTACCGATATGTTTGCAGTCGATGCCGTGCTGCTTCAACAGGGCCACGAGGCTCTCGTCGCCAAAGGGAGACTGGTCAAAGGCGAGCAATCCAGCGGGATCAAGACACTCGGAAAATCCATCACCAAACCATTGAATCGTTTTAGCAAGGAAGGGATCGTACGATATCTGATATCGATCCCCCTCAACTCGATCCCTGTGGTAGGGACTGTAATATTCTTGTTGTTCAACGGTAGGCCTGAAGTTAACCATAGTACCAAGACTAATCATACTGACGCGTGGTTGGGCAACACAGGGAAGAAGTCTGGACCCAGCTACCACGCTCGGTACTTCCAATTGAAGGGTCTCTCAGGTCAAACCCGAAAAGCATTTGTCGATAGAAGGAAAGGGAGCTACACTGCGTGGGTATTCTTCACATTTTTGCTGAAGCACGAAGCAAGTTGACATGTCGGCTCATGTTTAGTTTTGGCGCGACTGCGCTAGCCTTAGACCTTGTGCCCGTTGTTGGTATGGCGTTCAATATCACGTCCACAGTTGGGGCGGCTCTTTGGGCGAGTAGTATGGAGAGGAGGAATGCACCTGCGGGAACATCGGAAGAGGTTGATGTGAAGATGGAATAGACGCACAGAATTTCTTTTTTAAGGGTCTCGACCATAGTACCACAGTACATACACGCTACAAGCCTAGGACATGACATTTAACTCATTGCATTCTGTATATTATCCATTGATTCAACGAAAGGAGACTTAATAGCCTTGATCTGAGCCATCATTCAGAATCCAAAGGTGTCAAGTCCATTTTTATAAATACAGTGAGATCCTACTTAAGAGTCCGTGAGCAATGGTCATACTGAGTACCGCTACATGTCCGAATGATAACTGGTTAATTCATCGTCCTAAAATTACAACTCCCAACTCTTAAACCGCATCACCGGTCCTACCTCTTGTGGCAAACCACCTCTGAATACGGGACTTTGGTGCGCCGGCATTGACATCTCTGGTCTCGTACTGCACATCACGAGGTTGTCTTCTCCCATTTCCAGTGCATACACCACAGACACCCGTGCAGAATCCGAGCAGGTTGGCTACGACTGCTGCGAGTGTAATCCAGATGGCGTTTCCCCACTGTGCAGATATACCGCGATCCTGGTAACGATTTCTAGCGATCGTGAAGATGGAGATGTCGATGGCGAATGCTGCCAGGGTGGCCAGGTCAGCCAGAGCTAGTGGAAAGGTCAGGATTCCGGATACTTTTAGCGATGCGGCCCGGGGCGTAGTATTTACCTGAGAAAAGCGCTAGCATCGCGCTGCTTCCTCGTCCCGAGGTACCGCTGCGAGTGCCACAAATGCCAAATAGCAGTGCAATCGCGGAAAGACCGGCAGCTATGATAGAATAGATCAGTAAATCGTTACAGTTGGTTTGTCTTTTCTTACCGATGGGATGTAGAATGAGTGCTTTAGTAAAGTCATCGAGAATCTGTGGCCTTGGGAAGAACAATCAGTATTTCAGAATTTCTGGATTGGAGATGCAAGAAGCTTACTCGTCGAGTCCTGGAAATTCATAACCTATGTTGACTTGGGTTCCGGTATATCCAAAAACGCCAAAATGCAGCGCCGAGGCCTCACGGCCCACATCTAAGAACGATATAGATTCCCATGTCGGGGAAGATACAGACACCTGAGAACGACGACAGGTAAGTATGAGGAAATGAAGACTGAAGATAGCTAATGCGTACGAAGACTAGAAGCACAGTTGCTGCAAAGCAGAAAAATAGGCCAGGAATGAAGGACATGGGGGAAATTAGGTCGTGGAACGAAGATCGTGAAGTCGTAAAAAGAGAATTATCGATAGGCATTCAAGAGTATGTCTTTATAAAGACGAATGTACTGGCCGTGGTCCGGTCGGTCGCCTCGACATTCATAGCCTTGCGCAGCTAGTTGAAGTTGACCGCAGTAATATGTACCCGTTAACGTTAAATTCTTGGGCTGGCTAAAGCTGTTGAAGCGCCAAGTTCAACGAGCGAAGTCTACATATACACCGCCTCATTGCCGTCTGGTGCACCAGACCATATTTGACGAAACCCCAACTAGTATGCGATGATATATTGCAGAACAATGCGAGTATTAGAAAGAAGTGCAAGGAAGACACAGATTAACAGCAAACAAAGAAACATGGGAAATACAATGGACGGCGGGTATTGAAGTCAGATTTCGTTTTATGTGTATTCCGTTCTAGAAAGCATGAGCAAGAATAATTAACCCGGGAAAATTAAATAAGGCTCATTTCGCCGCAGTCGCCTGCAACCATCCATCAGTTGAATGAACATAAGCATAAAAGAAGTAGCTAGACGTACCACGTATCCGTTCAGGGTCCGACTGGAATGGTGTGACGAAAGACTGTGAGCTTGAGATGCTCTATATGATCGAGAGGAAGAAGGTATCGTTGTGCTATGGGAATTACTTGGGGTCGTGGGTACGGTATTCCCAGAGGTCCGTGCAGTACGCGCAGTGAGTGGCGTAGGAGCACTGATCAACGATTTCTTTGGCGTCTCAGTCAACTCTTTCTTGCGACTGCCGCTCAGGCTAGAACTGGAGAGTGTGCTTTTCGTAGTAGATGCCGGAGGCTGCTTTGGTCGTTTCCCAGCGGTAACAAAGGGATGCCGGAGAGCGGCCTGAGGTTTAATCCTCCTTTCTGGATCCCATACGAGGCACTTTGCAATGAAATCGACGAAATCCTCATCGTTGCATCGAAGAACTTGTGCCAATGTCTTGGTTCCAGGTCTACGTCTTCGGCCTTTGGAGTTTATGACCGCCCGAGGGGCACCGTTTGGTTCTTATTGAACTGTGAGTTTTGACTGCGCTCTAATTCAGGAACCTCACATACCGAAGAAGAGTTTCTTTCGAGAGCTCCGATTCACAAACTCTTTGTCAGGAACACCGAGAACCTCCATGATACACGAGAGCTGTTCCTGCTCATTCTCTCCCGGGAAAATAGGGAAGCCAGTGTAGAGTTCTGCTAGAATACATCCTAGACTCCACATATCGATGGCCATGTGGTAGTTCATGCCTAAAATGACTTCTGGAGACCGATAGAATCTACTCTGAATGTAGGTATAAACTAAGATGGGGAAACCGTTAGAAAAACCAATTGTATCACAGAGAGGATAAATTACTTTTCTCGTGTTCGAAACAACTGCTCCCGAAATCGATGACCTTGATTGCGCTCTTGGCGGGGTGACGAAGAAGGACATTCTGATGAACATGTCAGCGATCCGTATGAGCGAGTATGAGCGAAAGCGTACCTCAGGCTTCAAGTCACAATGCACGATACGATGATGCCGCATAAGCGAAAGGGACAACAACATTTGGCTCGTAAAACGTCGAATGAGCGTCGTAGTGAAGCCGACAAAACCGTTCGCCTTGATTAGCTCGTAAAGGTTAATGCTTAAGAGTTCCATTGCGATGCATAGATGATTTCTAAAGTAAAAATGCTCCGTCATCTTGATGACATGATGCTTCTCGTCCGAGTCCTACGAAATTTTCAGTCCAGGTTTGAGTCAGGGATCGCGATGACCTACCCATTTCCTCAAGCTGTCTAGTATCTTGATCTCTACAAGTGCTTGGTGGTGGAAACGCTTCTTATTCCTGATGATTTTGATGGCGACCGATTCTCCTGAGCAATGATCTCTGCAATGAAGTACTTGACCAAAAGAGCCCTTTCCTAGAGTGTCAATCACCTCGTAGCGGAATGCGAGATGGTCATGGTTGACGACCTGATAATCGCCACGATCATCGTCATAGCCATAATTATTTGTCGAGTTGTCCAAAGTTGCCTGATTCTTCTTGCCTCGTTGACCAAGATAGTACACCGAAGGATAATCGAGTATCTCCTTCCGTTCGTACTCTGACAAATACTGACGCTGACTGCTGCTGAGAACGGCTGCAACGAACTAGTTAGTCAAAGGATGTCATAGTTTGGTGAGAACAACTCACTCTCTGGAGAAAGGGGCTCTGCAGGGGGTATTGGCTCCGGGAACTTCAACAGGTCATCCAATTCCTCTTGAGTAGCACCATTTTGCAGTTTCTTAGCCTGCTGTCTGCGGATGTAGTGAAGCATCTCATCATCACCTGCAGCCTCCTCTTCGTCCACAGAGCTTGGGGCGGGCGAGGGAGTGGACAAGGACTGTCTGCTGGAACTCGGTGTTCCTGCTGCAGCTAGATTCTGAGAACTAGCAGTGTTGGAAGAGCGGGCAGAAGAGAGCGAAATCTTTGGACTGAGTAACTTGAGGCCTTTCGAGGGGGAGAGCGCCGAGAAACGGTGGTGAGACGTCGATGACTCGTTGGCTGTAGCAGTGGCATTCGTGGACACCGACGCAACTGAACTCGTCGATGGCTTTCGGAGGCCGCTGAAAGAAATCGAATCGCGGTTACTCTTGCGAGGTAGAATGCTTCCCGTGCCCGACACACTTCCCGAAACTGAGCGTGGTACGCGGCTCGTTGAAGACATGGAAGGAGATATTCTCGATGACGTTGTTCTAACCATAGTCTTTGGTGATGGCGGAACACTTTCCGCACCCTCCATCACGCCAAATTCGTTAGCCACTACACCCGAAGGAGAGGCGTTCCGCGATGTTGACATGGTGCTGACATTGGTACTCGTACGCCGAGCTGTGATAGTAGAGTTTGAGCTCCTTAATGGGGGCGATGACACTGCAGAAGTCCTACTGGATATACGGGGTATCTTGGTCGGTGTTTCCTTCGGAAGCCCAGAAATGGTATTTCCAGCTGATGAAGGTGGAGGTTCCTTGTTCTCTTTGGAAGTACCGGCAACCCCGTGAACACCAACTGAAGGCGATCCTGCTATCGTCGGCAACTGATTGCGGCTACGTAGGGATGTATCGGATTGCTTCTGCATGGAGCTGGCCGTCTGAGATGTCGCTCTGGAGGAGGAAGAGGTCGATCGCGTTGTCTGAGGGGTCGAAGAAGGTGAAGAGGGGGCACCCGAAGCCTTCAGTTTAGCGACCCTTTGTGCGGTCACCGGCTCCAACGCAGATATCTGCATCGGAGGCATGTGTACAGGAGATTTGGGCTTTCTGGGATCAGTGGATGAAAGAGTCTAGGAATAGCAAGTCAGATTGAAAAGATATGATGGTGACCAAAAATACACACCTTGCCTCGCTTCCTTCCCATGAGTACTGTTGATATTCTACTCTCGCTACGGTCCTTGTCATCTTTCTTTTGCTTCTCTTTCTCCTGCTTAGCTCTCTCTTTCTCGGCTTCTTTCAGTTTCTGAGCGTCCTTCGCGGCCTCTTTCGAATCCTGATGAAGACTTTTTCTGGAAGAAGATCCTTTCAGCAGAGAGAAGACTGATGACTTCTTGTGCGCGGATCCAGGAACAGATGTCGAGGGCGGATTGTAATCGGTACTGTTCGGCGAAGAAGTCTGTTTATAACGGGTCGTCGCTGAGAGCATACCACTATCTGAAGTGAGAGGAGGGGATGAAGATGAAGGAACAGCAGGTGGCTGCATTGATTGGGAGGAGGACCGGCGAAAGAAAGGAATGGACGATGGGGTAAGTCTCTTTGATTGATGACGACGCATGGAGGAGGATGGGCTAAGGGGCCCCGGTTGGGCTTGGGAAGCTGAGAGCCCCGCATAAGTATGATTCGTGCTTGCACTGGAGTCAGTACCAGAGCGAGAGGGAGGAGCTCCTCTATCAGGAGTTTTCGAGAGAGGCGCCGTTTGCAAAGGCGACGAAATAGCTGGCGTTCGAACTGAGCCAACTGAAGAAAGTGAAGCCAAGGAGGTCGCAGAGCCCATGGCTTCGGGTTGGGTAGGCGCCCACGGACTTTTAGAGCCGCCCGATGAAGGAGAAAGAGTCGAATCCTTTGCCTGATCCTTAGATGTCGACTTTCGAAGTGGAGGCGCAAAAGTGGAACCGCGTGGACTAACAGAGTACCCTTGCTGAGATTTACTGGAAGAAATGGAAGGCGAACTCGTCAATTTGAGATTGAGAGCACTAGAGAAACTCCATTTCTTGGAAGGCGTTTTGGGTGCTGCAAGAGCAGCAGACTCTGGTGCACTACCATGACCAGAGCCATGATGTTGGCTCTGACGTCGACTAGATTTCGAGGTCGAGGTCGGTGCGGCGTACTCGATAGCGGGAACCTCGAGACTTGAGGCCACCCCGCGGTCACTATCAGTGGCATCGTGTGTACTGCTGGGGAACGTCAATCCAACAGCTGTTGCTGGCGGTGACCTATAGTTGGATAAGTCTTTCGGTAGAGGAGGTACTGGAGGCACTAGGGGTTCCTCTGCACTATGGTCGCCATTTATGGCGAGAGCGGCAACTCGGTCCTTGAGTGACGTAGCGTCGCTGGAATGGACACTAGAAACGTCACTGCTGGCGCTATTCCTCCTAGTTTTACTATTGCCGGTGGAAGGACGTCCGGATGCAACCGATGTAACGCTTGTAGCGGCAGACATGGTCACCGAGTCCCGAGAGCTGGTCGTGGGCGTGCTGGCAATGGTCGCAGAGGATGCCGAGCCACGCTTAGGTGTGAAGCTGGTTCGTGCGCTGGATGAGCCAGTCTTCTTGGGTGTCTTCTCTGCTGTCATCTGTGGAGGAAGCTCGTCACTGCTCACAGCGCTTCCCTGTGCTCCTTCCGTGTCACTGAGCATCGCCATTCCAATACTAGGCTTCTGCAATGGCTCCTTCTCCTTGACACTAATAGCACTATCTCTTGTTTCTTTTCTCTTGGTACTGCCCTCGATACCTTCCCATTGGCTGGTGCTCTTGGCAGGCGTGCTTGGACGACTAGAACTGCCAGGCCTACCAAAGCTACCGACACTGGCTCGAGCACGGGCGCTCTTTCCGGTCAGACCGTCGAGTTTGCGAAGAGCCTCGGCGGTCGCTTCGTCATCCATACCAGACCAACCTTCTTGGGTGCCTCTCAAAAGCGAATGAGCGACATGGGACGAGGGGTGAGAAAGTTCTTTGGAGGATGGCGAGGTGAGTGGTGGAGTGTGAGGAGACGTGGCGCTGCCAGTGGTTCTGAGAAATTGCTGTATGGATGATGTGGAAGGTGAGGGGGGCAGATGGGAAAAATCTGAAGCTTGTACGCGTCGAGAATGATGGGGGTCGGCATGGTTTGATGACGAAGAGCTTTGGCGACTGTGATGCCTTTCTGGAGCTCGAGAAGAGCTGGAAAGATGCCTGGAGCTGGAACTGCTCAAAGTGAGACCGAGACTTTCTCTGCGCCGCTCTTTGCCTTTGGCTTCCCTGGAAGGATTGGTGACGCTGCTGGCCGTAAAACTTCTATGCTTTCGGGCTGAAGGTCTAGTTTCGTCTTTGGGCTTGTCTTTGGCGGACATGGAAGTAGCGCGTTTTGAAACGAGAGAGCCAGTCTGATCAAGCTCAAACTCGTCCGAAGTGCGCTTCCGTGCCCGACGAGGGGCTTGATTGAAGGAACTTGGGGGAGAAGACAAAGCCACGTTGGGATCCGAGGGGATGGAAGGTGGCAATTCGGTTGGTTTGGATTTGCGTGGATAGAGAATCTCTTCCCCGCCACTTTCCTCTGTCATTGAAGGTCGTGAACGGAGTGCATGTTTAACGTCAGATAGCTATTGAGAGAAATGAGATACGAGGATGAAGAGTTGAAAGAATGATACGCACGTCTTCTTTTTCGGACAATTCACCGTCAATCGCCTCAATGGTCCAGCCAGAAGGACTGTCGCTGTCTCTTGTCCCGGTGGAATCGTTCACGTCGTTGATTTGAGGGCTTTCTGGTTGAGAATCCCTGGCATAACGAGGAGTAGCGAGCTCGCCGACGCCTACGAGCGCTGCTCTGTCAATCTCCTTTGCTGGAGTTGTTGGTAAATCGAGTGGAGATGGAGATTCGCCAAAGTAATAAGGATCGATTCTGGAGGACGAAGAGCTCGCAGAACGAGAAGGAATAGAGTTTTCAGGGATTTGAAGAGAATCTGGTCCCATTACTTACTGCTCGCCAGCGTCGACAGCAGCCTGGGATTGGCCTTGGACGAGGCTAGAACGGTGGGAACCTCTCACAATGGCACTAGCTTATGTCAGATATTTTGCCACAACAAATTCCGCGACACGGGGCGTGGCAAGACTCTACCAGGCGATAGCGCTCTGGCGCTCTATAGCCTTTGAGCAGCTTTTGAATAGTTTGAAAGCATTGAAAGATTTGGTCTGACAGGAATCTTTTTTTATAGACCAGGTACAGCACTGGAGGTAAGTGGGTAATCTAACAATGGTAAAGACCAGTCAAAGCTGAACGGAGCGGGCTGAAAAGCACAGTATACGCTGCATATAGTAGTTCATACACTAGCACAAGTAGCGTATACCGAGCATATCCAGTCCTGATACAGTCATTCCGGGTCACCACCGGTTTCATCGCACTACGGAACCAGTAATTCCACCGAAAATGTTGAAATAATTCCTCCTTTCTGCCAAATTTATTGCATTCTTACCTTCATATCTCGCCAGCACACAAACAAGTCCCTGATGGGCTTGTGCCATGGTCCAATGCAAATGGAGAAACGCGCTCGAGCTCGGCTCGAGCCAAAGCCTCGGGGAAGTGGCCCTGTTGCACGTGACGAGACTATAGATGCATCCCACAAACTTAAAGCAAGCGCATGTCAAGTCTTCTCTTCTCCGTGGCCCACGATGGCGGATTCTGAACAGTCGACGACCCTGTCAACGACGACAAGCCCTCCGATGACCATTCATTTCTACCCTCTAAATCAATCCGCCTATCCCGTGCGCCAAAAACGCAGACAAGTCAAGGTTGCCTGCACCAGTTGTCAGCGGGCTTGTAAGAAATGCGACGACGCCAGACCGTGTCTTCGCTGTGTCAAATATGGCATATCTGATGAATGCGTCGACTCTCAGCGTAAGGAGAGAAGGAAAGGTGTCAAAAGAGGTCCCTACAGGAAACGTTCAGACGCTAAAGGTGTGCTCTCAGTATCGCTTCATTTCTTTCATTTTCCTTATTCGCTTTCAAGCTCGGGCAGGGAGCAGTTCGGGAAACACAACAACGGCCACGGAGAGCTCACAAGAGACTTCCCAGCCGATAGACCCATATTCTGTACAAGATTCATCGAACGTGGCGAGTCCATCGTCAGCGCCCTTTGTTACCACTCCTCTCACTTATCACGGGGGTATCTTCAGCCCATTCATACAACATCCGCCGTCCTCTTCCGTCCAGAAACTAGGCGATTACTCTGGATACCCTATGCCTCATTTCTACTGTACTCCACCTCAACCTGTTTACCCACAACAGGACGGCACCAGCTCGTCGTATCAGCAGCAGCAGCAGCCGCTTTATCCGACGCCATATATGGCTCCATATCCACATCCTTATCATGCCTCTCCATACTTGATCCAACCTCGTCCAGAGACTCAGTACAGTGTACCATATCACAATACATATCCATATTACAGAGTATCCCCCGGATCGTAGAATCGTTGACAATACTTTTTTTTAATTGGTTGGCATTTACGTGGAACATTACTTCTCCTTCTCCTCGTGTACTTATATAATTACTTACCTGTCGGCTCGCTCTATTTTCAATCATCTCTGTATATATACTTTACATCGCATCGCTGCTGTCGTTACATTGTATGTACAAGTCATGTCAAAAACCAATACAGTTATCCATTTTTGCTCTATGAATGTTGAAAGACCGCGTAAACATGGAAAATAAGGTTTCCAAGACGTGTAACGGCCCAAAATACGCCAGAAAGAACGCGTTTTGCTGCTATACACGCTGAGCAAGCGTAGAAGCAAGTGTATTTGAGGAAAACGCATACGGAGGCGCCCCTAAATCAACCGATCGTGGATCAGAGTGTTTGTCAAAAATGCATCGTAAACAATGCTGGTCGCGCCCAGCGAAAGCCTCGACACAGCAACTGCCTAATACAGTGTGTGTCGCTAGCTCTACTAGAGCCATGGAAAGAGAATGAATCTAAGATTTTCGGTCGTATTTTCTTTTCATTTTTTTTAGCAGTGAGAAAGCTGGGTTGACAGGGAAGCCATGGCTCTCGTTATGCTCATCCGAGTCGTCGACCTCAACGTCAAGAGTCAACGCTCAGACTACCTCGGTGGTCCCCAACTTCACTGCAATGTCATGATTTGGGAGAAGTGTCTGGTATGGATTGGGCAAGGCCACGGGTCGTACCAGCTTCGAGTTTGCTTCAGGCCTGACGAGTGGCGACCAGCTGGACAACGCCAGGTCAAAGCCTCCCACCGACTGCCACAGCGAAGTGGTCTACCCAACGAAACACGCTCTTTCGCGCAGGACACCAGTCGCCACTTTTTTTTTTTCAACCGAAGAGCAGGCCCAGAGGAAGGCACGGAAAGAATGTTGGGAATACATGATTGGTGTTGCACGGTACAGGTGAGTAACCTTGCTATTGATGAAGATGGCATTCGCTGATAGCGGTTGTGGTACCACGTCAAAGGGCTATATTCGAACTCATCGAATGCTGCTACATAGCCGACCAACAGCCAAAGGCGTTGACTCCTCCGTATCATTCTCCATACACCAATCTCGAATCAAAATTGCAAGCAGAAGAGGCGGTTGTGTTCTTGCAATTGAACCCCATGGAACAGGCCAGCGCAACGTGTTGCGTATGCGAAGACCACCCTACAAACGTTCAAGGACCTCGTTCCAAGTATACAGACAGGAAACCGTTCGACCATTAGGAGGGATTGTTGATATTGCACCTATCGACGCTTCCAAAGACTTTGCTCGCTGCTCAAAGCTGCCGTGCAGGCAAAGGTTGCCACGCAGACATAGCTGAAGCAGTCACCTTGACTCCGCTCGATAGAGAGCATCTCGACTGTGTACTGGACAGATCCAGGTAGGCGTCGCTGTCAAGCTTTGGAGGTACCGAACTGTCATGGAACCTATGAGAGTATTCACTTTTCCCGGTCCATGTCCGCTATGTAGACACGAAGAAGCCTCAGCACGGATTTCCAGATTTTCCGTGCAAACGTGAGGCAACTGGGCCCCCACCAAATCTTCCTTTCCTTTCCACCCGTCAGCTCAAGTAAGAACCAGAACATATCACAGGACGACGATGCCCAATTACACGAGAAGATTTCACGGTTCCAGGTTACTGGGAACTGGGTCTCCGCTTTAGACTCGCTCTCAGTCATGATTTGTTCTGCAAAGCTTCAATCTCCGTCTTTGACTTTGCTTCGAACCCCACCTGATCACGACGATCATCCAGACGTCACTGACGCTTTGTGGTTGCGGATAGTTTGGTGTTCCGTTTGGTTCTGCGGTAGCCAAATTGCAACCACCTGATGAGGGCATGCCTCCTGGTTCCATCCAAGGAGACTTCGAAAACGGCCACATGAAGGGGATATGGAGAGGTGACGATCCTACAACCTGCTTGGAAGGACAGTGATAGGAGTCTAGGAAAAGTTCGAGGGAAGGCCCAAAGGTGCACGAGAGTGCCAGGTGGCTGGCAATGAGGATCTTCCTTGAATGCGTGAGCAGAAATTTGCTCTTGTTGGAAAATAGCAAGCAAAGGATGTTGTATAGGGATGTGATAGGTCGGGCAGGAGAGGATGGTGGTCCAACGAGGGCATGTTGGGTGTTGGGTGGTAATATCATGAATTTTAGGGTCCGACATTTTACACTCCGTCCATGCCCCGTCTTGTAAAACCGGGAATTCGACAGAATTTCTGGGATCAGGGATAGCGCTAGCCTGCCAGGTCGCCAAAATAGCCTCTGCAGGCTAGGATACACACCAGACACTGTGACCCTCTCGAGCGACCAGCAACGCGATGGACGGTGGCCGACGTTCTACCTGCGCACCACTACGATAACACCGGGCGCAAGGAGATCCACTATTTCGGCGACACTATCCAAAGGTGGCAATCGAGAATAGTGGGTTTGAGTTGGGAAAGCTGGATGGGCGGGTATCGCAGGAGCAGGGGCCGTTGTACAATGTGATTTTGCAGTGGAATTGGGGTAGAGTATCGTACGTTTTGTCCTCTCTCACTGAACGTCAACACTGAACGCTTCTATCCAGAAGGCCCGACCACAAATATCAACGTATTTTGTCTTGTGTTTTGGTGAATATTGCTCCAACAAGTCTGCCACTGTCTGCCATGCTGTAGGGCGTAGGCCCATGACGGTCATGTTACATCTCAAAGTCGAGGAGGATGTCTGTTGATGATAGCTGGTGCTTGACGGAAAACTGACATAGTCGTCCTTCTGTACGGCTACATGCATGTTCCCCAGTACCGGAATCACCCCCCAAAACTCCCAGTAAACCATCATCCATCTCAACGCCAACAACCGACGGGCTCGACGCGGCGTGCATGCCCGATTTGGTGACGATTCAAGGAAAGTCCAAGACCGAGCGTTTCATGGTGCGGCATTCGTGTTTTGGTACCTATAACTCTTATCTCCACTATTGATGGGCGAGAGAGTTGGCTATGGAAAGGGATATCTGTTGGTGTTGCAAGGTTTGCAGTCGAAGGCTGTTTTCTCGGGTTGGATATTTGTGGGGGTGATGCAATGCCTGGTTCCAGCCTTGAAGCTTGAAGTTTGAGGTCGGATATGTACGTAGTCCTCCATATTTTCAACGTCCACTGCCATCCTGAAAATCCTCCTGCATCACGTCCTCGTCCTGGTGTTATGTCGATCCCTTCGACTCTCGACAACATGTCTCTGGCTCGCGGTGCACTTGTAGACGTCGACGTCTGACCTCTATCATTCTAACCGGAGGTGCGTTTTTTCTGTCATTTGGTTGAATAATGGGTGTCCTGCAACGAGTAGGATTGAGGTGGTCAATGTTGGATAAGGGAGGTTGAGATGCGTTGGAACTGTTGGAACTTCGGCGACGAAGCACGTCGTTGACACCGGTGGACGTTATTGACGCCTTTTTCGTGAAGATGTGGAGTCGTTTCGACAATCATGGTGATAGTCGTGAACACAGAAGAATCTTGACGCTTTGACTGCAGTTGCTGACTGTTGGTCCTACACTCCGACAGGTTTCCTTTAAGCACGAAATGTACAGTTGGTACATTTGGAATAGCATCTATATCTGCCACCGCATTCCCGCTCGTCCGTTCCAAAGTACTGATACGGTGGATGTCCATTTCTCGAACCTCATCGTTCTCTGGACTGAGTCTACCCCACCTCCCTGCAACCGGGCCATAGAAAGATCTGCCGTAAAATCTTTCAACACGAACCCATTCTCCTCACAACCCAGCCTTATCTGTAGACTAACGACGAGTTCAATAGTCCTGCGCTCCGTAGCCGGTTATACGAGTGACCGCAACGCCGCAACGTTGAGAGTCAAGGAAAGGTAGAGTCGTTGAAAAGGGCATAGGCTGAGTATGATGGTTCGTGGCCCAAGGCATCCTTGTGTAGGCTGTGTCGTGGTGGAATTGTCGATTTCGGGGTGGCTGGGACTGTAGGATGAGGACTCCGTTTTTATATGGATGACTGTTTTCTTGGGAACTCACCTCTGCCTCCATTGTGAGCGCTGCTATTGTATATCGGCATTGATCCCAGATTTTTTACTACAGTCGTGTGCGAGATTCCTCTTGCGATAGTGGATACTGGTTCACGACGTCAACGGAAATGCGGGCCTCTTGTTCTAGAAGCGTTGATGGAGAAAGGAAAAGGTGAGCTCAGGATCTAAAATTTTCCGTCTCGGGTTATAACTTACATTGTTAATATTTCAGGAGCAATTACAATTGTATCTTCAGCGCCTTTTAAAGTGGTTCGTAGTCGGGTCGTGGTACCGCTTCGAAGATGTAGATTTTCAGCTCTATCTATTTCGACGCCAAAGTATAAAGGAGGTCTTGTTTTGAAGGCCCATGGCAAGAGATAGGAGTCACGGAGGCAATTTAAATTTCTACTCATTTTCTCGTTCCAGACAACTCCGCACAACATGCATGCACTCGTGCCTTGTGGACCGAGAAAGACACTCAGTGGCGCGGTCTCAGCCGGGTCCCAGCGATAATTTTGAGGGCCTGGGTTGCATTTGAGGGCGACTATAACTGGACTTATTCGAGACTCCCATACGCTGCGACATTTATTGACATCTTCCCCCCTACTAAGTTGCGCCTAAAGAATCGAAGGAACATCATTTGTCAGAGTACTTACGACGAGCTCACCGTCAGGCTCAAGGTTGGATGTCATCCTTATCATCTTGCAATGAAGATAGTTTTACACCGTTTCAACACTTGAGAATGGTGTGATCAAATAATGTTACAATACATTGTGCAGTAAAGAAAACCCAGATAGAGGAGATATATGTGCAGATAGCAAAGGCAGAATAGAAAACAACAATCAAAGACGCGAAGAAACAGAAAAAGCGATTAGTTATTCTCTACGGTTGAAATATCGAGGTTGCAACCTGCGGTATATTGATCAGTGGCAGTTCATTAAGCTAACAGTTAGTGCTTACACTTTCCAGTAGCATTGTGACCTCGGGAGCAATTCGGATGAAGTCCTTGCTCCAGAAATCGTACTTCTGGTTCCTCAGCAGCTCGATGAACGTCACCAAAGCACCCCATGGGTGAGGACGATGGACGATGAATCTCTCCAGCAATACTTTCGTCATGACTTCTCTGAAAGTGTCGTCCTTTACTTCCATGAACAAGTGGAGGAGTAAAGTGCTGAACCAATGTGTATGGGCATTGGGGTATCGTAGGTGTAATACGATGGCACTGAGGAGATGGTGTTGCCCTGAGGGATGGGTTTAGATCACGTCATCCAATTGCAAGAACAGCAGAAATCTTACCTTCAACATCCAGACTCGTAGCCAAGTATTGTATTGCGACGACGCCAGGTTCAGATGCGGCGAACACAGAACTGCCGTTCCTAGCTTTAGCCTGTGCAACTGATGATACACCGATGTACATGACGAGGCAGTTGATCAAAGACAGATTATATCCGTCGGCTTCCTCATTAGAGCCGAGGTATCGAAGTCTATCTTTCAGTGAAGCAAGGAATGATGGTGCGCCTCTTCCAAGTAGATACTGATCAAGATGACCTCGAATATCGGAATTCTTGAGGGTAGAGGTGAAGTCGGAAAGGATAGGAGGAATCGGTCCCATTTCTGGGATGGAATCCAGGGCCATGTTGCGAAGATGAGGATCTGGAAGGACAATGGTACGAGGGAAAGCGCTAAGGATGATGTTCCGCAATTGAATGCAACGTGCCGGAATGGCGTCACACAACGTGAAATAGTACTCGCTCAGGAATTCCGGGAAGTCATGGAGAAGGACAAGGAGTAGTCTGAGGGTGCCCCGATACAAGTCTCGTGCAGCCGGCTGAAGATCGGCATCCTTGAGAAACGGCGCTAAGAATTTGAATAGGGAAAGTAGGAGCTTGTGGAATGCGGACCATCCCTAAAAACAGTCGGCGATCAACGAGTGAAAAAATGGTACCGAAATTACCAAAATTGACATACCTCTCGATTCTCGGAAAGCAGAAGCTTCGGCATGAAGAGCCTATGAGAAATTAAGCACATCCAGGAGAAGGAAAAGCCGGGGAAGTGGGTAGGCTGCAAAGAGCTGAATGCGTCACTGGAAATTGGGTCAATAAACCATTGTGTGAGTACGGCCAAAAACGACATACCTGATGCAGATCAGGAGATGGAAATAGGCGGCAGTACCAAGACTTGCTTCAATCGCATGAAAGTCATTGATCAGACTCGAGAAAAACCTAAAGAAAGGTTTTTGCTGGAACTGAGGACCTTGCTCCTCGTGAAGGTTAGCAAGGACAAGGACAAAGATTGACAGAATCTTCGTGAGGTAGTGGACCTTCATCTGCTCATTCTGCCCGGATGCGTCTCCGTGATATTTGATCATCAGGACAACTAGACGCGACATTGCATCCAATTGCTGGAACGCATGCGCATAGTCCCCAGTCGCGATGCACTTCATGTACGAGCTAACACTCGACTCGGCACAAACACGGAAGAACAGCAGGGAGACTTCATCTTCTTTGCCAAATCCAAGTCGAGTGAGGTTCGTAACGAACTGCACGAAGTTTTTCTCGGGGGAATGGGAGCGTTGATAGATGCTAACCCAGCTCTGGAAGCTAATGAATAGCTTTTCCCGTACACTCTCTACTCCAGGTTTTGTAGATGGCTGACGGATGGCGGGAGTTTCAACAGTTGGTCTTCGGACCCCCCGCAGGTCATCGAGCAGAGCAGTTACCCTGAGAAGCAATAAGTTATTGTTGGAATCGAATATCACGTGAAGTTACTCACGCATCATTAGCCTTTCCACTAGCCGCCAAGTTTCCGAGAAGCTCGATACTGTAATGGAACTGATTTTGAGTGGCGACCGGGGGATCGGTGCTTAAGCACTCTCTGATTAAGCCTGAAACGTAGTCCATGAGGTTTTCCCTAGGGTTCAAGAAGAGCATTTTTGCCAGCTGCTGATCGAGCGGAGTGATGTTGATCAGCCCACTCCGCAACAAAGTGAAGGTGACGGGAATGTTCCACTTGCGCTACACAAAAGTTAGATTCGGGAGATCACAAAAAGAACAAAAGAGCCTACCTCGTCTTCTGCAAAGAGAAGCCAAGTTATAGCCTCTTTGGCCACATCCTCAAAGGAATGACAAAGCTGATCAAGCAAGGCCACAAAGACTTCGCGTCCGAGATTGGTAGAAGTCTTGTACATTAGTTGCACGATCTTCTGCGACATTAGCAGTGGGACTCGTTCAGGGTAACTGTCGGCCAAGTTGAGGATATTGCGGACGAGATACCGCACATCGTGATTGGGGGGCAGTGCTGTAAGAGACTGAATCGGAATTTGTGTGACCAAAGCCTCAAGGTCCCGAGCGTATGCCTGAAATTGCTCCATTGCTTCCTGTTGCTCGAGTAGAGATTGATTTGCCAAAACCTCTGGTGGGGCAGGAGAAGGTGTGTAAAGTCCAGCAATATTAGGAGGCGGGACGGTAGACCCTGGTCTGCTGCCACCGAAAGCGCTTGTATTTGCTGTCGCATCTTTACGAGGACCTGAAGAACGTCTGTTAGGTACAGTCCAATATCAAGAAGGTGTATATTACCAAAAGCATCATAAACTGAAGCCTGGACCGCTGAGACTCCAGATGACTTGATTCGAAGGGGGTCGGGAAGGGAAAGGGAGAAAGTCGATGGAGGTGTAGAAGCATCCCAGAAATGCTGTCCTGGACGGGACTATATGATATGGAGAAATTAGATAAACGCTGAAGGAAATTTCAACCTTGCTACTAACCTCACGGTGGCGGCGACGAGCATCATACGCAGCTGCGAAACCTTCATCGACATCTGAAACTGCGCGATCCATTGCGGCTTTCTCAATAGCAGCGCATGCAAGATCGAGGTTATCAGAAACGATGATCTCTATCAGACTTGGTTGCTGAGCGACCTAAACAAACGTTCAGTGAAAATTCGACTGAACACGAAGCGAATTGTGAATACCTCCATAAAACCCTGATCCATCAATAACGTGCGCATGTTTGAGGCGAGATTCGCCTTCAATGGTTCCTTACACGTAACCAATGCAAGACTTCCTGCAAGTTTCTGAGCCATGGCGTGGCCCGCCTTCCGCATCTTTTCGTCATTGGGTTCTGTAGCAAAATCCTTTGCGACGAGTTCCCGAGTTGATATGCCGGCGATTGTCACAGACCGTTCGACAACAGGAGAAATTATATCTCGAACTGAACGGTATACTGCGAACTGAATGGCCCTTCTGAATGTCGGGTTGTTGTCCAATGGCGACAGCTGACGACTGATCTGGACACTCCTCTCTAGGTTACTCAGAATGGCTTCGATAAGTGGCCCCAATTCTCGGGTATGGTCGGATGGGCTGGCTGGAGCCAATCCTATGACTTGTTGTGACTCGCTTTGGGTAACATGGGGGCCAGCCGCAGGGTCGTAGCCACCAATCGGCAAAGCATTGATATCCTCCACATAATCCGGTAAGGGGCCAGCCATAGAATCTCCGAGAGGTCGATTTCGAAGAATCGCGCTTGGTTCTACAGAGTCTAAATCGATGTCAAGACTCGTGCACAGCACCTCAATTTCGAACTTATAGTTGAGCTTAAGGTCTGCGAAGAAGTAGAGTTCTGCAAGCAGGCTCATGACGGCCATTAACCATGGGTTGGGAGGACGAAAGACTTTGGAACGGGAACAAGCCTCGAGTACTTTGCAGACGAAGGGGATGGCAACCATGCTTCTGCCACTTTCATACCCTTCAACGAGCAAATCCTTGAAAGAAATGTTTTTGTGTTTGATAGGCTGGTCCCTGGCGAGCGTGATTGATCCGAGCCACGATCCAACGTTCTTCAGCGTCGTTCTCTCCGAGCCAAACTGCAATGCTCTCTCCGAATTTAGAACATTCACTGACTTGACGAATGTCTCGTGAAGAATGAACCGATTCAACGGTGCCCGGTCCAGCGCGTCTAAGAAGCGAAGGTAGAGAGAATGATTGTTCGGCTCGGTGCTGACACGCTGGTCCACGAGGTAATTGGCGAACCATCTTGAGTACTCGTCTACAAATAACTCCTTCATTTCGGCCAACTTCGCATTGAAGTTGCTAGGTGCAAGGTTATTGATGATGAAGAGTATCTTGTCAGATAACTCTTCAGGCGGCTCTTCGATTTCTCCGTCCACAGGGTCGGGCCGGATAGCAGTGAAAGGTGGATTCTCTGCAGAGGAAGCGGGTGCACGTATATCAATACCTGCGCCAGGCGTGTCGGTGGTGGAAGCAAGGTGATTCCTCAGATACGCAATAAGGTCTGGTCGCGCTTCTGCAAGGTTTTGGTTTCTCGCGAGTGCCTCGCATAATGGACGCCACTCGGGTAAGCGGGTCTCGAAGCGTGCTAGTGCCTGAAGGCCGAATCTAAATAGATTCGTCTCTGGAGGGCAGTCAAGGGCATCGAGGATGTAACGTATAGCGATACCAAGAGGGATGTAGTCGACCAGCTTGTGTTGTACAAGGGAACCGAAGAGATAGCCAGTCATGGCCAATTCACGAGCCGGATAGGATGATTGGAAGAATTTGTATTCGTCAAATAGGAAGTGAAGCATGCAAGCCAATATTTCATGCTCGCGGGGGTTCGTTGACTCCTTGTACCGCACAAGGGTCGCAATGACGTCGTCGATCGTGGTACTTTCATCGTACATTTGCCTGTACATGCCGTCGACCTCTGTCTCGATTTCCGGTGGGTAGCTGACGACAGTGTATCCAGGCTCAGTGTCGGCCCCTGGTAACATGCTCATCAAACGTGGGTACACCTGGAGACAGTGGTTCTTAACATCGTTCCAGAACTGCTTGTCTTCCTCCGTCAGGTGAGCTTGGCTATTCCTGAGCATGCGCAAAATGATGGTGATAGTGTTGACGCCGAGCGACATGGTCCTGCTTTCAGGTTGTGGATCTGCAGTGCGCATAGTCTTTTCAAACTGCATCTTCTCCTCGAGGAATAAGAGAACAGCGTGCAGAAATTCGGATCCATGCGCAGCCACGTTATCCATAAGCCATTTGTCAAGGTTCAGGTACTCCCTGCGTGATGCAAGAGATGCGAGATCGAGTGCAAAGGCAAACGGACGAACTTCTAACAATGCCTCAAGTATCTAGAAATTAAGGGTTAATGCTATCGAATCACCTTAAGTAGAAAGGAAGCGAACCTTAAGATCCTGAGCAACATCGAGAATGCGTGTAATGTTGAGCTGGTTCTCTTGGTAGAAGTCTCGGAAGGCGTTGGAAAGGTATGTCGGATCGACCTGCCAGATACGCATGAAGACAAGCTGGTGATTTGTGTGTCCAGCCAAAAACATTGCCAGGAGCTTGCGCGAATATTCCAGGCGGATTTCATTCCATGGCGCATCCTGTACATAGAGTTAGCTCGAACCAACACCGAGATCATTGTTAAACGCACTGGGACTTGTAATAAACCCATATGAACGAGCTCTGCACTGATCTTTATTGCCTTGTCAAGCATCTCCCGAACCACATTGCGGACATCCAAAGAGTCGGAGTCAGCCAGGCGTACTAAAACCTCGAAAAGGTCTAGGGAATTCCATGTATGACCCTGCACATTGGCCGCCAAAGACTTGATTGTTGGACTCGCAATGACGACATCATCAAGGGTGACGATTCTTTGTCCAGGAAGATGGACAAAGTTAAAAGTATCGGCTGGAAGGGAAAGGAGAGCGTCAAGGAGGCGGAGTTGGTAGAGTGAGTTTGACCAGATTGACCAAAACCCAGTTACAGCATGGTTCTCCACGTCGCGGGGGCTATTAAGGAGTATAGCGATCAAGAGCTTAAGTGTAGCGGTATCCACACCAAGCCTGTCCGGTTGGTCAAATGAACGTATGACATTCGCCCAATTGACCGAAGATTGCTATGAAAATCATTCAGAAGGTGAAAGAGCTGTACTAACTTGGTATGACTTACAAAGCTACTCAAAGCCCTTATGAGAGCTGGTACATCACAAAGAACTGCTCCTTCAGCAGCTTTGCGGCTAAGAGTAGAGATTATCTCTATGACCTGCTCGTCTGTTGGGGGAGTAGCATCTGTGATGTTGAAGCGCGCTAGTAGTGCACGGACAAGGTCGGGGTCGCTGGTAATTTCAGGCCCGAGCTGCAGAAGAAGTTGCACGAGTGAAGTCCCTGCCGGTATACTGACAAGGATAAGGTTAGCCAACAGTTAGATATAGGTAAATATCTAGAGCTCACCTCAGGTGAGGGAAAATTCGTTGGAGGATGGGAGCAGCTGTCTCATGGCCATATTTGGCCTGAACGGCGACAATGAGCGCTTGCCGTTGAGCCTGGTCAAGAATAGGTGCCTCTGGTGGCGGACCAGAGAGAAGGTGGGACATGAGTTGCGAAACCTGACTGGGAGACAGGTCTGCGTGGTCGAATGAGGGATTGTGACAGAGGCTGAGTACGGCTTCTTCAAAGTCGTTTTTGATAATGGTAGTGGCTTGCGAGGCAAGATCCTTTCTGGTGGGTGTGGCGACAAAGGAAGCGGCTATGATGAGACGTTCCAATGGGCGGAGCGACACGCGATCCAAGAATCGAATGAGATCAAAATGCCTGAAAATTTCACCCTCGCCCTTGTCGACACCGTCTCTGAAACGCTCGGCAAGGAAAGGGTCGCGAGCGAGACGCTGGATTTCTTGGAGAAGAAGACGGAATGTAAGGGTTGAAGAAGGGTCGTATACGGAGGGTGACTGATTTTGGGAGGTGTTTTGGTTGATTCTGGACTGGGAATGAACGATGAGACGACGAATAAAATGGAGATAGGTTTCTAAGCCATGCTGCTCTGAGAGAGAGCGAATCTCGAGCTGGTTCCGTTCAAAGTTATCCTCTGTGAGAGTAGAAAGAAGAAAGACGATTTGAGCTTTGACGATGGTGTTGATGTTTGTCGAGTTTTGGGTGTTGTCCATATGCGAGGAGGTCCTCGACGACGACGAAGGGGTCAACGAGCGCCGCGTAGGACCAACTGCTGCTTTCGAGGGTGCAATGGTAGCAGGCTGAGCCAAGCTGAGCCTCAAGAGCTGGGTAAGGAGAGCTACGAGGCCACGTCTTAAGTAAGCTGTCACATTTCATGTAACATGTCACCAGCGCTAGTACTACATGTACACCTACAAGAGCCTACGGCGCCTACAGATTACACTCTTACACTCTCACGTCCACCTAGGTAACTACTAGTACCCTTGCCAATCTCAATCTTTTCAAGCAATGTCTCCCCCTTGTCCGCCCAGTATCTCAATATATGTTCTCCTGCAGAGAGCTTTCCAAGGTTCACAGACCTTTTCCAAACCAAATCCTCGACCGCTACTTCCCATCCTGACGGCAAATCTCCTGCAGAATCCGTTGCTGGAATTAACCGTTGGGCTTCTCCAGGCGACTCCTTATCCAATGTCACCGAATAACTCATTGGTTTGTACGGGTCCGTATCGAGTGCCATGGTGAAATACAACATCGCCGTCACATTCGCGTCTTCGGCTCCTGAGAGCCAGTAAAACTTGTATTCGAGCCATGGACCCAAGGAGGACAAGTTGGTGGTGACTGGAGATAGACCTACTGCCCCGCTACCATTGATGGAACGAGACAAGTATGGGACTTCAGCATACTCAACACCGTCGATCTCACCTCCCTTCCCAGTAAAATGGGCGGCTTCCATAGTGACGGATCCATCTCCCTGAACGAACCCATCAGAGTATCCCTCTGGGATCTGGACCTTCATCACAGGGATATGTACCCGTTCATAGTCACCGTTCGTGGCATTGATATGGACTAATGTCGTAGCGTTGAAACCCTCGGGTACGTTGTCCCAATCAATACTCAATTCAACTCGTTGATCCCAACTCCCCTCATGCAGCTGCCCGCTTCCAGCTGTCAGCTTTATCCAGTCTGCGTCTGCTTGAGCATTCCACTCAATCTCTACCGATCCCCTTGCATATATGTCGAACCATCTCAAGTTGACACCGTATGGATCCATCGTGGGTAGCGTTACTGTTTGCACCAGTTCTCCTTGCGAAGGATTTGCCAGGTCAGATCCTTCATTGAACAGCCCCGGGAATGGTCCCAGTGTCCCTTGGACCGACACTCCCATCTGTCCTACTGCAGGGATACTATCCTGGCGCTTCTGTACGAACGATAGGCCCACGAGCGCATCACGATACGGTGGCCTCCAATCACTCGTGAATCCATAATGGGTCTGCCTCATGAGGTATTCCCATTTCCCATCCAGCATCGAGTGATACTCCAATTGCAAGTCGTAATCCGCGTCAAAAAGATCGAGTGCTTGTTGCGCAAGGTCATTTGTAGAGGTACGTCTCTGTGTGCCGTACTGGGAATTCCTTTCCTGAGCTATCTTCAGCGCAAAGTAGGTCCTCGACGCCTTAATAGGATGTAGAACGAGCTGAAAGAAGGCTGGCCTCCACGCCTGGTCCAAAGAACTATTGATGTTCTCTGCTCTCGACAGAAGCGAGTCCCATTCTCCGATAAAACGTTCTGCATCGTAATCATGTAGCAGCGAAAACGTCGTCGACTCGACGTGCTCATGCCTTCTCAGCCCCATGAGCCTCGAATGCCCGAGGAGAAGGTTCGCTACCTCCTGCTGCTCTTCTTCTGATATTGTCGAAAATTCCCTCGCAGCATAGGCTCTCAGGAAATCCGGAAGGCTGCTTACGGACACCGCTGAAGCATTGTACGCCATAGTCATGATCATCGACAGAGGCGTCTCCATAGGCTTGAGGTCTCCGACATTAATAATCCACAGCCTATCGGCTCCCCGCTGCCTTGCCGTGGATAGCTGGAATGCCGTCTTTGCCAAACAATTCGTGTTCATCCATTTGTAGGACCTAGGCCCGCCAACATATTCCTGATGATAATAGACCTGAACCATCAACAGTCAGGTTCGTAGATGTCGATCAGAACATCATTTGACTTACGCCAATACCCCCTGACCTCTGGTTCTCCTCCTCAGTCGGCAACCTCCGTATGTTCCCAGAATTGTCGTCGGAGAAGAGCAGCATAACGTCATCAGGAACTCGTAGCCCTTGCTCATACAACTCTTGCACTTCCTTGTAAAGTGCCCACACCTGGTTAATACCCGTTTCGTTTCCATAAACATCGGCAAAAATCTCCCTCTGTTCGGCAATTACTTCAGTAAGAATCGCCATTGGATCGCTGCCTGCGAGCGGCCCATCTGCATCTGCTCGCATTCCGATCGTCACATAACTTTCGCATCCCGTATCACCTACCCCACACGCTTTCGCTCGCTCGATCCCTTCGCGGAAGTAGGCTGTAATATTGTCCTTATTCTCTTCCCAGATCCAGTCTCCCTGTCCCGAAACCAACCACTCGTTGGTCGCACGCTGCATAGGCTCGTGATGCGACGTGCTCATCACAATTCCATACTCGTCTGCTGTCGCCTGATTCTCAGGGTCGTCAACAAAGAACGAGTTGCCTGGAGGAGGGAATGACGGCCACATCGCTGGCCAGAGGTAATTGGCTTTCATACGCAAAAGGAGCTCAAAGAGCGGTTTGTAGAATTCGGTGGTGAATTTGCCATTCTTGGTTTTCAGCTTGTTCTGAACCCAAGAATTTAGCGCCGGTGATTCGTCATTGAGGAACAAACCCCGGTACTTGACACTGGGCGGACCGTGGACAGTCGTTGTAGGAAGGGCATAAATGGGATCGGTTCGACGAGGAATCGGAACATCGGCCCACCAATACCAAGGGCTGACACCAAGCTGCTCGGACAGGGTGTATGTACCGAAAATAGTGCCCCGCTTGTCGGAACCGACAATCACCAAGGCACGGCTGGCTGGGAAGGCGTCGCCAAGATTATCAATGACGCTAGAGGAAAACGACTCCCACTGCCCCTCGATGGCAGAGACGTTCAGCATTCCTGCATCAATGAGGGAACCTACGAGTGTCGAGTTGGATATGCTTCCGATGATGATCGCTGTGCCGTTAGAAGCGCCCGATGCATTTGATATGTGGGACGCTGCACCATCGTATCTGAATATTGGTGGCGTGTTGGTATCTCTTTCTACGCCGGTGACATGCTCGAAGTCCTTTGCTAGAGCCTCGGCGGCGATATGTACTCCAGAGAAGTCTTGGGCGTCAACGATGATCGTCGGCACCTCGTCTAGCTTTAGTCCATCAGGAGAGGGGTTGAACGTGATGATACGAGGTTCGAATAGTGCGTTCGCAAAGAACGCACCTGAACCAAGTAGTAGAATAGCCCAAGTTTCAAGAGTATTGAACATTGTTTTTGTAGAATCCCTTGTCATATGTTACTTATATATTGCGAATGTCTCCACTTCTGAGCATGTTCGGGGTGTGATGGGTCTGAGGAACTATGATCACATTGTGGTTCCGGGCCGCATGCGCACCCAACGTTCTATGATAGAGAAGATCGTAACAACACAAACCTCTCACTATTCTTCACGGCATGTCGCAAATGACTGCTCGGATGACTTGGATATACATAACGCTTCGTTCACGAGTGTATGACATCAAAGTGGCACTCTATATACAAGCAAATCGGGTAGATGGTCACGCATCCTATGTTTTTAGTGCTCCTCCGCAACCTCATCCGTACCCAATGTCATCTCGTCGAATCCCTCCAACAGCTCATCAAGCCGCACCTCGGGGAAATCGGCCTCGTCTTCATCATTCTCTTCTTCCTGCGAACCCTGGTGTTCGTCAACATCCATCGCGTATTGATTCTTCCGGGGACCTGCTCCTTCGCTCCTCATCTTCACGTCCACGGGCGCCTTATATAAGTTTACTGCTTCCCTCATCTCAGGATCCTCTTCCAATTCCCTAAGGAAGAGCTCATAGTCTTCCTCTACCTTCTTCTGGTCCCTTCCACCCATTCTGCCAACAACGCCTCGACCACTTCCTGTATCGCCTTCTTCGCCCTCTTCCTTCCCGATGCTACGTAATTTCCAATTCCTGGGTTTGTTCTTTTTCCGCCTGTTCGGATAAGTCTTCTTGACAAGAATGACATCGGGTATTCTCGAAATCGAAAGTGAAGAGAACTCGTCCGAGTTGAAGTTTGCGTTGGTGAGGAAATAACCCAGGGCGGTGTCACCTGGTTGTAGAATACTTCCGAGATGAGTTCGAGTGTGGAAGATTTGGTTGGTGAGACCAGTGCTCTCAAAATCCATTTCGTCGCCATCCTTGCTATTGCCTGAAGAACGGAATGCTCCCGCTAGTGCGACCTGGGCATCTGCAGTAGTATGCTTTCCCTTTGCGCGACTGTAATCCGGTTCGATGTCTAGAACGGTGAATTCCACGAGATCCGACACAGTTGCCAGACTGTCGAACGGAGCGCGCCAATAGATCGGCGCAGTGACTTCGGCATGTTGGAGAGTCGCTGGGTCGATCAGGGAGAGCGAGTTCCCGACTCGGGCACAGATAACCAGCGGCGATATGTTGGAAAGTTGTTTCGCAAGCTGCTTTGGAATACAGACAAGATCGTCTTTACAGATGGGAGTGATCTCCACGGAGTACGTATATTTGAAGTTAGCAGTATTGGAGTGGGTGTCAGCTGAAAGTAACTGCTCTGATGACTTCGATCTGGACCAAGTATGAGCACCGTGCCAGGTCATGGGTGAAAATTATACAAACCGGATAGGGACTACACTGTTGAGGAACTCGACCATCTTTATTGCGTGACTTCGTGAGCTGTAAAAAAAGTCCAACCCATCCCGGACTTCCTTCACTGAAATAGTGTCTTTTTGTGCGTTGTGTTTGAGAATAAGCTGTTCCAGGAATAAGAACGTCCTTTTATGTGGAACCTTTTGGCGAACTTGTACGAGAGCCTTCCAAGTGTTTTTTGCAGCAAGCTTCGCACAATCTGGACATTGACCATACTGAACGAGGTATTCGATTTCAAACGTTTGCTCTAAGATCGTGTTGGTCAAAACCTGAAAACTGAATTGAGAGGCAAAATGTGATGGTGGCGAGAGTAGTACGTTACTTCTTTCTGAATCGTCACCGAAACTCTCAAGCGCTTTGAATGAGGCTCCGTCCAGATGAAATGTGCATCTGTTAACCGCACTTTGTTCAATCCTTTCAATCTTTTCAGACATATTGCAAGAAGTTCAGGCGATTCTGGTCGGGCAATAACCCATGCATGTGGAGGGGTCAAAAAACGTTCACAGTTGCGGCAATATGAAAGGGAGGCTGGGCGTTGAATTTTTGAGTATCCTCGACTGGATTAACAGATGAACACGCACATTGTTTCGGTATTCCTTCGGTCACGTCCACACTACAGGTTTATTAGCATTCCTGTTTCCACCTAAGCATACAGCACCAACGTGTTTCTAAGGCATGCAACGCATAGATTGGCGGAGTTGGGGACGATTGGCGTGCCTGCACAGTGTGATTAGCTGGATTTCGATACGGACTGACAGAGATGATCGTACCGCAATCAGCGCATAGTACTCTATGCACTGCAGGAGCTGGAACGTACTCCATCTTGGACTGTGGAAAAGAGGAAGGTGCAAGTTTGAAGTACGCCAAATTTTTTGATCACTGATGTACATACTGATGACTCATTCCGGCTATCTACATAATCAATCAGCACCAATTGCGACTTCACCGTGATGCAGTTGGTATCCTTATTCATCCTTATTCATCGGTTCATCTCCGCTAGTATTGGTCTTTACAAAGCAGTTTTTTTCATCCCATTAACCCGACTAAGCAACGTAATGTTTGACAACATGTACTAGGGAAGTGTCCTAAAGGCTAAGATATCTCAATGTCCGTCCTGTTCGTTACGCCACTTCAAGCCGAGAAAGGAGACCTCCTTCTCCACATCTTGTTTTTGCATTGCTCCTGGCACACCACGTCTGCAGAACCTTCGCTCTTATGCGAGTCATTGTTGATCGGCATGGCGTGTTCGGAGACCGACTTGGTCTCATGGGCGACAGCAGCACTGGATGTCTTCTCCTCAACCTTGGAGGTTGTGGTTGCTTTATGCTCAGCCGCACTGGTGGTCTTGCTCTCTGCGGTGCTAGTAGCCTTGTGCTCAGCTGAGACTGTGGTCGTAGTCGCATGTGCGGCAGAAGAGGTGATTTCAACGATGGTTTCGTTGACGGCGCATTCTATTGTTCAATTGATTAATGTTTATGTCGTAAAAGAGGAATTTACAACGACGTACTGGCTTGGACAGCATCGACTGCGGCCACCTCAAGGAGGTTGGTGTCACCCAGGTTATTCTGAGTGTACCTCGAGTTGAATTTGATGGTGGCCTTCAAGGAGTTGTAGGTCTTCACATTTAAGGGCAGAGGCTCTTCCATCACAAGGAAGGTAAGACCTTCTGCGCAAGGAGGCGTGGTTAAGGAGCCGGTGTATTGGAAGAGAGGCTTCGTCTGAATGGCGTCAATGAGCTCCTCGAAGTTGAGTGCTCCAGTCTTGGTGACAGATCCGGGCTCCTTGACGGCGTCGATGTTCTCGATGACGGACGTCAAGAGCTCCGTGGTAGAGCCATCCTCTGTGAGCTGGAAAGGAACAGCAATGACAGCAATCGAGCCATCTAAGAATATTGTCAAAGGCTAACCCACTGCCAGAGATGACGAGATCAAGTACCTTCGGCTTCATGAACCTGCAAAGAAAGCAAAACAATGGTCAGACCGGAAAATCCATGAGAGAGCAGCAGCGTACCATATGCATTTCTAGCGGGAAGTACTCCTCGTTGATACGGTGCTCACTCGGGGTGTGCAAGTGAAATTGCTGAAGGGTGAAGTCCTTCCCTTCGAAGGTAGTCGTCCCATTTACGATCGTCTCGAGAGTCGTGCCCAGGTTCTCGAATTCGGCTTCCTCCACGTTCTCGATCACCACTTTGGGAGCAGACGCTGCCTTGGAGATGGTGTTGTCGAGAACGATGGGTGACTGTACTTTACTCGTGGCGCACTGAGCATTAGCGGGGTCCAACTGCGCCCAGTTGACAGGTCCTTGCGTCCCACTGTATCCGAATTTGCTGACTTCGACTTTGCCTTCCTCTGTCACCTGCCGGCGGTGGAGGGAAGTACCGTGTATACAGTTGGCGGATGCCGAGATGGCGGTGGCGACGAGAGTAAAGAGAAGGCTGCGAACAAACATCTTGCAAGGCAAAGAGGGTAAGGAAAGGCAAGTAACGACAAGTAGTGAAGAAGTGAGAGACTACGGGAATGAGACCAGCCCCAGATGGAACGAAGGAAGAAGAGGTGAAAAAGGCAAGACCTGCGCTTGCGAGAATAAGGAAAGCAAAGTCGGGGAGGAAGTGAAAAAATCAAAAGGAAGGCGCACCCTTTATACATAACGCCATCACCGGTCCAGCGCAATTACCACCAATCTGAGCTAGTATTGTGCTTGAGGATTTGCCCTTGCAAACCAGTGTTCCGTTCTTTTGGGACACTACATTTGCTATTACATGGAGTGTAGCGATTCCTTGGCAGAGATATGTTGGACGTTTCATCTCATGTGGACAGTGCGGCTATCGCGACCAGGTACTTTTGAGTAATTCATCGGTAAATCGCAGCGTTGAGCTTGATGGTAGACGGAGAGGAAGGAGGTTACGGCTGGTCTAGATTGTCTTGGTATGCTTGGCTTGGCTGATCTGGATGGAAGCGCCAGACGCATCATGAGAGTGAATCAGCCAGTAAAGTTGGCAGTGCTGAATGGTTTGAGATGGAATCATGTCAAAGTGGCGTGGATGAGCGATGAACAGGAAAACGGCCAGTACAGAGAGGTGAAACGGGAGCGCGATGTGATGGTCGGAAGTCATCAGCAGTTTTTTGTATGTTCTAGTGACCGCACCGTAACCGAGACAACCGGAGTTTGTGTTGCGTGCAGTATGTAGAAGTCAATACATAGCCGATCGGTTACACAACCCTCAGGCACGCGGTTTAGTTATTAATAGACCAGCCAAGTGGTCCAAGCAGCCTTGAACGGAGCCGATACAAATGGGAGTTAGCGTGCTAGAATAAGTGGCGAATCTTGGGTTTCTTCTGTGACATAGTGTTGAAGAGTGTTGATGAGAACCAAATCACAGGACGAGGTGGGGTTTGTTGGGACATGTGCACAGGTACGAACTGGTACGAAACACTGGATGTCACGGAGGAAACGAGACGAAACAGTGGAACTTGATTGCGGCCCGCGCTATGTTGTGATGCCTCTGACCTATCAGAACCATAATGCTGGCAGGGAAGAGTGACTTTGAGAAACGATTGGTTGCCAGCGCACGCATGAACGAATGGGCGCACCTCTGTCGATATTGTGCGTAAAGATTTCGCGTCAAGATGTTGTGGAATCCAAGCAATGGTAAGGACAGCGGATGACAGCGGCCGGCGTTGGGAACAGTCAAGGAACAGTGATAGACTCTGAACAAGGCCACTCTAGGCCACAGTCCCACTGGGTCGGTGCTTTCTTAAGGGCCTCGGATCCCCTCAAGCTCAAGGACGCTCAAAGCTGGGCATCTAGATCTCCAGAATGAAAGATCCAGGAGGGAAAGAGATTTGCGAGCGTCAAATTCGAATTCGCGCTCATAAGTATGTAAGAGTGGGAAGAAAACGTTATCGTGAGAAACTTGATCAACTCCAATAAACCGTGGCTTCTCAGACTCCCATCAGAGTGCAACGACGATCTACCGTAGTCTACTGTATATCCTCAGCGTGGTTGCTCTTGCTCTTGCTTATCTGTTGGAGGGGTGTCATGGCGCAAAGTCTGCGTCTGGCAGATTATGACTTGTGGATGTCCTTTGTATGTTCACGGTTGTGTTGTCTTGAAAGTCATCTAATTAGTAATTGAACCACTACAGATAAAAAATGTGCACGTAGTGCTAGCCAGTCTTGATCTCAAGCTCTTCCAACAGTCTCTCTCAAAAGCGACCTCGGTTTATTGGCCCGCTCGTGGCCGTTTGGAACAAGATGGCGAGGGGTGGAAGGTACGTTCGACGTCTCGGGTTGTGACGCTCACTCTGTCTGGGCAAAAATGTAGATTGATTGCGCTACCGAAACTCCGGTGCATCTACTGGTCGAGAATGCGGAATGTCTGCCTTCATGGGACAGCAAAGTTGTTCAGGATCCTGGCGACATTTCAAACTTCCTTCCAAAATCATCGTCCATATTCCACCGCGATAGGTCATTACTACATTTGAAACTCACTTTTTGCGAGGAGGTCACTGTCATTGGAGTGGGCTGGCATCATGTACTAGGTGCGATATTGATATCCACATGTTCACCATCTAATGTCACATACAGGTGATGCTACGACTTTGTATCGGTTCATGCTGACTCTATCAGAGTTTTACCAAAATGCCGTTATCTCGTCGCTTCAGCCAAGCTTTTGGAGACACCACTTTCAGAATCCTTCTGAGGATACATATTCTTTGTTCTCCTCCATGATGCCACATTTACGCGACGCAGTAGAACCACCTGTTCTTGCTGCAAAGTACGGCACATTGCGCACATTCCCTGTACATTTCTTCGTCCCAAGGCAGAGAGCGGCTGCGCTAAGGGACGATATTCAAGCACGAATGTCCGGATCCCCGACGAATCTGTCCCTGCAAGATTGTTTAACAGCCTTCATTGTTGCTGCTATTAATCGCTGTGAGCCAAATGCAGTTCAACGTATTACCAATGCTGCACAGTGGAGAGGCATCTCCGACTCATGGGCGTCCCAAAATGTGGCCGGAAATCCCATTTATATTGTATGTTGATTCTTCACTCTAGAATAGTCTCAATATATTCCTTTCCTAGATACCCACCCAGGATATCGACACTCAACACAGAACGAATATTGCTCACATTGCTTTACTCATCCGTCAATCAATAATCACCGCTCGAGAACCCGACTTTGTTAATAGTTACATGGCCACAGCCGGGCAGCTGATGCACACTGCTGCTGAAACAGGGAAGCAATTCTACTTCGGTTCTGACCCAAACACCTTGTCTGTCAATTCTACTATCTCGTAAGTCTATGGTCGCTTTCTCGCTCTTGTGCTAACCCCTCCGAACAGGGTCAATTGGCAAAGGGTCAATTTTGGAGTACCCAATGCAAAGTTTTATACGTCAGGAGTGTCACGTTATTATCTTCGACTGTTCCGCGCGAACACGACGAACACAGACCTTATCGATGTGTCCTTAGGTGTCCCTGAAGCACTTTATCCCAGACTGATGGAGTTACTACCTTTGAAGGACGAAATACTTGATATCTAGCACTAGTAATGAGTTACCGCAAAGCATATGTCACAAATTTGTTGGTGTGAATTACCTATGCGTTCTGATGACTAATCAGTGCGCGCTTAATACGATCCTTTGGCGCTTTACATACCATCTGTGTGTAACTCTACCTTGGCCTTACATCTGATACCACTGAGAATAATGACCAAAACTCTCAAAGAGCTGGTGCAACTTTGGTTGCAAATGGACCGGGTGCGCTTCTAGCTACAAGGCTGACAAATGTCACGCTGACCATTCTTCGTAGAACGAGCAGACCAGGAGTGAGATTCAACGATTATGGGAGCAAAACGACACAGATGAATTAGAGCGACGCATGAGGTGTGTGCCTGTAAAGTGTAAACGCCCCTGTACTCAACTGAAGATGGAACGAAATCTCCTAGGCATCGAATTGAGTTCGGAACAGCTGGTTAGATTTGGATCGGCGGTGGATGTTGTATTGCCGTGGCTAAAGGTTGACTAGGTCTTCGTGGAAAGATGGAAGCTGGATGGTCCCGTATGAATGGTGTGGGGCACTATATCATCGATCTTTAGTATCACTCACACAGACTCACCCGAAGATTTGATCATCATTCAAGCCTCTCAAGTGAGACCGTCTTTCCAGTATCCGAGTTGCTAATGGAGTCCGAACACGCACCAGGGGTTATGTCAGTATGTGACGGAAATGGTGAAAGATGCCGCATCGAGAGGTGTAGTCATCGGGCACGACCATCGTCACAATTCAGCGCGGTGGGCAGAGCTCACGGCATCTGTTTTCCTCGATCGGGGGGTGAAGGTTTACCTGCATCGTGGGCTAGTTCATACGCCTCTGTGAGCTTACGTCCCCAATGGCTCCCGTTCTGGCGCTCACTGCACCATACTAGTGTCCCTTTCAGCGTGAAACGTCTTAATGCAGCGTGTGGTGTTATGATTACTGGTAAGAGTTGTCGACGTCGCACCTATTAGCTGCGGACAACTTACTACGTAACCTTCGGCAGCTAGTCATAATCCCAAAGTAAGTCGTTGACGTCTTCCGCACGATTGCAGCTGAACCCGGTAGCTAGGATGATAACGGTTACAAGGTGATATTGCACATCGTTAGCTCGAGGAGGCATCTAATATTGTGAAAATTTCTGGCAGGTTTACTGGGAGAATGCAGTTCAGGTGCGACCTTTATGCTCGACTAAATGCCTAGAATGACACTCGCCTAGATTATCGACCCACACGATAAAGGCATATCAAAGGCCATTCATGCTAACCTTATACCAAACACATGGTCCACGGAAGAGGTGTACTCTTCGCCCAATTGTTTGGATGTAACTCAGGCTATGACAGAAGCGTATTTCGAAAGTTTGAACGACCTCAAGCTCCCCGGGTATGCATTGCATGTACCCTATCCCTGGACACCAGTATCTTACATGGCTATAGGTTCAACGAAACTAGTGCACACAACGCTTCCCGCTTCGTCAACACGTCAATGCACGGTGTTGGTCATCCATTCGTTTCGAAAGCATTAGAGAATCTCCGCATTTCGTTCACCCCCGTTTCCGAGCAAAAGGACCCAGATCCAGATTTTCCTACAGTGGCATATCCTAACCCGGAGGAGAAAGGTGTGTTGGAAACAGGTGATACCCGTACTATAGCCCGATGTACTGACATTCTGTATAGGCGCGTTGGTAAAGCTTTCAACTATCACAACATTTTTTCTCCAACAGTTGATGCCTCATTCAGGATCTCGCCTTGGCCACCGCAGACTCGAACAATCTGGACTACGTCCTTGCCCAGGATCCCGATGCTGACCGTTTCTCAGCTGCCGAGAAACAGTAAGGATACACGTAGCTCTCGTTTTCCCCCCGATTGACCATGAACTAGAGCGAGTGGTGAATGGGCCACTTTTACCGGTGATCAGCTTGGGGTTATCTTTGCAGGGCATGTTCTGGAAGCTTTCCGGCAGAAGAGCGAGGCTCCCCTCAATAAACTTGCGATGGTAGCGTCTACAGTCAGCTCGAAAATGATCGAGGCTATTGCGGAACGTGAGGGATTCAAATTCACTGAATGTCTGACTGGTATGCGCTCTGCTATCCTTCACGGCCTTATCGTTGAGGTAATCTAGGTTTCAAGTACATTGGGAACACAGCGCTGGACCTTGTCAAACAAGGTTATCATGTTCCATTTGGATACGAAGAAGCCATCGGTTTTATGTTTGGTACCGAGGTGCGCGACAAGGATGGTGTCGCTGCGACGGTAAGATGTCTATGAACGCAATTCGCCTGTCCTGACTTTTCGATTGGCCAGGTAATGTTCGTCCAGATTATTCAGATGCTAAGATCCCAAGGCCGTACTGTCAAGTCATATTTGGACAGTCTATACGAACGGTGAGAGATCCAGATGTGTATCATAGTAGGGATGCCTGATTTCGCGTATTGAAGCTATGGATACTTTTTGGTAACTCCTTTTCTCGTACGCTCATGGGGAAATGATTGAGTCCTATGTTGTAGACGAGCAATGATTACTTCATCTGTAAGGACCCCACCATCATCGACAGGATATTCAAGAAAATTCGAAACTACAACGTAAGTTCGGGTATCTCCCAGTGGGTCGTCCCGCTAACAATAATTAGTCAGCCAATCTTGAAGATGCAGACCGGGATTATCCCAAGGAAATAGCTGGACTCCAAGTTACAAGTGTCGTCGACCTTACAACAGGCTATGATAGCACCAATCCTCCAACCTACAAGCCAACTCTACCAATATCGTCCGGACATATGATCCAATTCCGAGCACGGAGGGCATCTGATGGGTCCAAAATTGTGCTGACAATAAGGTTGACTATTCCAATCCTATCTTTATTGTAGGTCTTGTGCTGATTTTAGACTCAGAACAAGTGGCACAGAACCAAAGGTTAGAGCCTGAAAGCCTTCCAATTTGTGGATCTTGACTCGGTTTCAGATCAAATACTATCTAGAAGGATCTGGAAAGGATAAGAGTGTAGTCTCTGAGTTACTTCCAAGAGTGGTCGAAGAACTGGGCAATCAATGGATGGAAGCCGACCAGAACAAGCTCGGTCGTCCATAGAAATCACAGGGAGGTCGCGGTTTTACATAAAGGATGGATATGCTTGCGCGCCTTGCGCACATTCAGGGTCACACCACCAGTATACTGTTCCGCAATTATGTAGACGTTCTACCATATGATACATGATACATCGTAGCGTTAATTGTATACTTGATATAACGGCCTGTACAAGACTTTGAGCATTGTTTGGGACAGTGGTGTTAAGACACTTACGTGCTAGAGAATTTGGTACCCTGTCTGACCACCTTTTCCACAGCATCGAGGAAATCGCGTTCAGAGGCAACCTTTCGACGAGCACGAATGGCAAACATGCCAGCCTTTGGCAATTTTGTGAGGTTTCGGCTATTAACATAGGTCAGAAACGTACCTCGGTAGCCACTGACCGTAACTCTGCACCTGTCGTGTTAGGACATAAACGAGCGATGAGGTCGAAACGGATGTCACGCTCGACGCTCATACTACACAAAGGAGCTGAGTAAAACCTGGTGAGACGATGAATGAGACCTACCTTCGAGCGTGTATACGGAGAATATGTGCTCGACCCTCGTTATCCGGCAGCGAGAATTCTACACGACGGTCAAGTCGCCCGGGTCGTAAGAGAGCAGGATCCAAGGTATCAGGACTACATTCACAGATGAATACTGGTACCGGGGCCTGTGGCAAAAAAATACACACCGGTTGGTGGCCATGAGAACCTTGATATTGCCCCGAGGATCGAAACCGTCCAGTTGGTTAATCAACTCCAACATGGTCCTCTGCACTTCGTTATCACCGCCAGCGCCATCATCAAAACGAGCACCGCCAATAGCATCAACTTCATCAAAGAAAATGATACATGCTTTCTTGCTTCGCGCCATCTCAAACAGTTCTCGCACCATACGAGCGCCTTCCCCAACGTACTTCTGAACCAATTCAGACCCGATGACTCGAATGAAAGTGGCATCAGTCCGATTAGCCACCGCTCTTGCACAGAGGGTTTTTCCTGTCCCGGGAGGTCCGAAAAGAAGGACGCCCTTTGGCGGGTCGATACCAAGGTTGACATAGCGTTCAGGCTGATAGCAACAATCAGCCAAGAAGGAAGAGGATCGTTATATCAACTTACCGACAAGAGTGGTGTTTCCACGACTTCACGGAGCTTCTCAATCTGTTCTTTGCAGCCTCCAACGTCGGAGTAGGTGACATCCGGCTTTTCTTCGACTTGCATCATCGTAACGGAGGCGTCAATCTTTGGCGGGAGAGGTATTTGAATCTGGTATTTGTTACGATCCACACTGCAAGTACAGTCAGCAGGGATGTAAAACGGAGAGCTTCATATCTTACCCGACACGCATGCCTTCCTCAATATCTGTCGGCGCAACGCGCTCTCCGAGGCCCACAACAAATTTGGCTATTTGCCTGATATTGATGACATATTTGTCTTGCTCGTCTGCACCTTTCTGCCCCTGAACGGCACCCATGGGGTTCACCGCACGAGCTAACTCTGCAGCTTTCGGATCGACAGGTATTATCTTGGTGCATCGTGCGACTTGGAGTGCATGTTCTTCTCCCATCCGTTGTCTATCCGCCGCAAGATCCCAGAGGTTTGGCGGTGCGAGACCTGTATCTGACTCCTTGACGCCTGTAGTGGTGGTTGGTCAGCAAGCCTTCTATCCGCCACTATTCAGACTTGCCCAGTTTCTCGTTTATACGTTGTTGTATATCCTTCAAGTCCGATTCAATGGCTTTGAGCTGGCGCGCGTATGGACCTTGACCCTAAATAAGTGTACAGTCGGCAAAGGAAACAGCGGAAGGGACGCGTGATGACGCCTACGTAGGTTTTGAGGATTTGAATGTCACTGTCATCAAGAGCTGTCGTTGTTCATGAGTCCTCTGGTTGAGTTCTCAAAGAATATATTGACATACCGACGATCTTCTCGTCTTCCTTGTCGCCAACCCTCTTCTCATCTACTCATATTTCAGTACACCAAATAGACGATTCTGTGATCCTTTGACTGACATTTTTCCCAGTCCCTATATGCAAATATTAGATTTCAGCACTTGAATTGAAAACAAAAACTCACGCTTTCGGAGGCATGTCTGTTGTGGTCTGTGGTAGAAGGTAGAGTTGACTGACGCAAGCTCAAAGCTGCAATCTGACGCGTCGCTTGCACGTGACACTCTCGGAAATTGCCGAGGTGATAGAGGGTTGCGACAGAACTCCTGAATCGTCATTATCCTCTAGACTGCGATGGCCGGTGCTCTCCAGAATGCAAAGCGAGACCTTCCCAAGGTCAGAGATGAAGAGCACGAAAGCAGGTTTGGCCAGGTATTTGGTGTCTCTGGTCCTGTAGTCATCGCCGAGAACATGGTTGGCGCTGCCATGTATGAACTTGTGCGAGTGGGGCATGATGAGCTGGTAGGAGGTATGTGGATAGCCTTTTCGTTGACTGGAACACATTGTGATAGACTCCTTTTTTCAGAGGTTATCCGTATCGAGTCGGATAAAGCAACCATTCAAGTATACGAAGAAACGTCCGGTGTCACCGTAGGCGATCCTGTGCTGCGAACAGGCAAACCCCTTAGTGTTGAATTGGGCCCTGGTGAGTTAACATAGGTCGTTCTCCTTTTCATTTCTCTCATCCATACTCAGGTCTGATGGGAAACATCGTTGACGGTATCCAACGACCTCTCAGAGTACGATGGTTTCTTTCCATGACACCTTCGGAAGATCTAACTTGAACGTCCTCAGTCCATCCAAGAGTTATCCAAGTCTATATACATTCCCCGTGGCATCAACACTGATGCCCTCGATCGCTCTTTGAAATGGGATTTCACTCCGGCATCCTTCAAGGTCGGTTTAGACTAGATTATCCATTTCGTCATGTTCACCCAGTGTACTTTTCAGGTCGGCGATCACATATCCGGCGGTGATATATTTGGTGGTGTCTACGAGAACTCTTTGGTCAACAACCACAAAATCATGCTACCTCCTCGCGCTTTGGGCACGATCACTCACATCGCCGAGAAAGGTAGCTATGCTGTTGACGTATGTCGGTCCGCATTTTTCGCGGGTCAAATTACTTATCCATTTTCAGGATGTGGTTCTGGAAACCGAATTTGAAGGCAAGACAAGCAAACATACCATGATGCAGCTCTGGCCTGTTCGTGCACCACGCCCAGTAGCTGAGAAACAAACTGCCGATCATCCGCTTCTCACCGGCCAACGTATCCTCGACGCCCTCTTCCCGTGCGTTTTTTTTTGTATATGTTTCCGGGCCAAGATTTAATAGTTTCCTAGATGTGTTCAGGGTGGTACCACAGCTATCCCAGGAGCTTTCGGGTGCGGGAAGACCGTCATCTCACAAGCCTTGTCCAAGTTCTCGAACAGCGATATCATTGTTTATGTTGGTTGTGGTGAACGTGGCAATGAGGTTTGGCTTTCCTTCGTACAACAACCACGTCGTACTCACACTTGTATGTACCTGTTCACAGATGGCTGAAGTGTTGATGGAGGTACGAAAAAATGCTATGTCACCCGCTGATTACTTATTTCTCTGTAGTTTCCTGAACTCACTATGGAAATTGGTGACCGACAAGAGCCCATCATGAAGCGTACCACATTGGTCGCAAACACATCCAACATGCCTGTCGCTGCCCGTGAGGCATCCATCTACACTGGTATCACACTTTCGGAGTACTTCCGTGACCAGGGCTCCAACGTGGCTATGATGGCCGACTCTACTTCACGTTGGGCTGAAGCACTTCGTGAAATTTCAGGTCGTCTCGCGGAAATGCCTGCTGATTCCGGTTATCCTGCTTACCTGGGAACCAAACTGGCAAGCTTCTACGAACGTGCTGGCAAGGTCGTCTGTCTCGGTAACCCTCAGCGACAGGGGACGGTTTCCATCGTTGGAGCGTAAGTGTCCTCACTATCACATAGATGACTATCTGACCAGCGAGATATAGTGTTTCACCTCCTGGTGGTGACTTCTCAGATCCCGTCACCTCTTCAACTCTTGGTATCGTCCAAGTTTTCTGGGGTCTCGACAAGAAACTCGCACAGAGGAAACACTTCCCTTCGGTCAATTGGTCTGTCTCCTATTCCAAATACACCAAGGTACTCGAGCCCTACTACGAAAACACCGAGCCTGGATTCGTGGAGTTGCGCACGAAGACGAAGGAAATTTTACAGAAGGAGGAAGATCTCGCTGAAATCGTGCAATTGGTCGGAAAAAGTGCCTTGGGAGAGAACGACAAGATCACACTTGAAGTTGCTCGCATGCTAAAGGATGATTTCCTCCAACAGAACGGGATGAGTGAGTACGACAGATATTGTCCCTTCTACAAGACCAGTGGTATGCTCCGCAACTTTGTGGGCTTCCATGATGCCGCACAGAGGGCAGTAGCTCAAGGAGACTTGAGTTTTGCAAAGATAAAAGACTCCACTGCAGACGTTATGTTCAAACTTTCGCAAATGAAATTTGAGGTAGGCAGTGATTTGAGTCTGTGGTCTATCTGCTGCTGACCACTTTGTCGCGTTGCAGTCTCCATCACAAGGAAAGGACTCCGTCAAGCAGAAACTCGACTCTCTTCACACGGAGATCCAAGACAAGTTCAGACAGCTGGCCGAATAGATGTCTTCGCACACCTCATCATACTCTTCCTACCTCTTATGACACGGACACCGTTCACATTGACAGGATAAAGCTTGTAGCCTAATGATTATCCGTACTTTTAAGTATACCAACACAATGTTACGACTTTCATCGTTCCAAAAGCGAGGTCGAGATGTCCACTTCAGGATTTGGCTTGATAGGCGAGGCTTGACTTCCCCTTCGCTTGTACATCTCAATTCGGCTTGCTTGAGTCCTCTTTCGAATGCTATACTTGTGCGCTCGACTTGTGAGATGATCACTCCACTCCTTCCCTTCCTCTACCATGAAAGGTTGCGATGGATCAATCGTACACTCAGGGCAAATAACTTTGCGCCGCGCCAACAGAACTGCGCTAGGACTAATGTATGGGAAAGTCAATATTCAACGAGCGAAGATGCCTAATGAACAACGTACTCCGTCGGTTTTGGCTCAACTCTGAGCATTGTATTGGCTGTATCACAGATTGAATACGGATCTGGGAGTGGCTTGCGGACCAGGAAGGCTGGAATCTTTCAATTTCCGCCAGTCAATAAAAATGGTCGTGCTAACCATTTGTGATTTGCAGTGCAGGATCCTGAACGTTCGCATTCCAATTAGCTAAATCTGGTATGGGCAGCGTGAGTGCGACGTGGTTCTTTACAGAGTTTTGTTACAGACCTGTAGCATCCAAAAGATACGTGTGTGACAGATCCCCTTCAACATTAGAGGCATAAAGAGCGGGGAGAAGCTTGTTCCGAAGCCAAGATACTTGCTTCTTCGCATACTGCCGTGTAGAAGTCTTCATGTTATCTAGCGCAGTCTGGTAATCCTTCTCAGTCGGATTCTGTAATGACAGATAGCGGTGGAATTCCCGATAGCCTAATGATGTTACTTAGCAAGTGAAGTAACACAAGGTTATGTCAGTTACCAATGGACTGAAATACCCCGAAAGTGAAGTCTGAGCCACCGTTCCCCTCATGGTTTGAAGCAGTCATTTCTCGTAGACTGCGAACCTCATTCAACATGCCACGCTATGAAGTCGGACAGCTTCAGTACAATATCATACCGGTGGAAGAAGTCGAATACCTCTACCATCTTGTCAATCCGAAGATCTAGCCGCGGTCTCAAGACTTCGGGGTCTGCATAGACCCAAAAGCAAAGGGTGTTAAAACTGGTATTTGCATAAGCACAGAGCTTTAGAAACAATTTAACACTATACCGTGGTCGCACATGATCCCGCGATTGCTCGTCAATCATCTCACTCGGCCTTCGACCTGTTTCTCGGATTATACGCAGACTACGAAGCACTTTGCGCGTGTCCTTCCAGTGCCATCTTTCTGCGACAAATGGATCAACTACCTTCAGAAGCTTGTATAGGGCGTAAGCAGCTTCTGGGTCTGTATCTGCATCGGGAGCTGGATCAGGTAGTGAGTTGAAGAGATCGAGTAGTTCAGATGGGAGCGAAGATATTAGTCTGGTAAGATCTTCAGACATGGTACTTGTATGTTTGCCAGCCGATTCCTCCGTAGCCATATCTCGTACTAGACGATTGGGAAAGAGCAGATGCTGTATCCAGTATGAAGTTCCACCGACTACGATTGGGACGTGGTTTTCGTTGTGAGCGTCTTCCACCTAATCTATAAATTTCGTTGTAGTCTCAGGGAGAAATAGAAGAACTGACCGCTTTTAGAGCGTCCCGAACCCATTGGCCCACGACATATTGCTCAGTTGGAGACTTGAATCCCATGAGCAGATGCTCGATACCTTGTCTTTCCGACAAAGGAACTTTGTTTGTGATGATATCCATTCCGGCGTAGACTTGCATGGCATCCGCATTGATAATTCTAGCACCTTTCCAAGGAAGATTTTTGAAATGGGAGAATGAGAGGGCAATTTCTATTGCGAGATTGGACTTTCCAACACCCGTGGTGCCGCAAATAGCGATCAGAGGTCGAAAGGCCATGTCGACGTTGTGGTCGGGAGAAGAGCAAGAAACTGAGTACTAAGCGCCCGTGCTGGGAACCCGAGTTCATTTTTCCTTTCCTTCCTGGTCCACCATGGCGTCCAAGCTTCGGGTTCCTCGAGTGTCGCTGGCAAACCTTAGCCCGGCGCGAGGATCACAACAGAATGTTAGTGCTGCTTTAACTCCTGCTACATATTTAGCCTAACCGGAAGTTCTGTGCAGCAAAAACGAGTGGGTCGTGGTCAAGGTTCGGGTTATGGAGGAACGTCAGGTCGCGGCATGAATGGGCAAAAGTCTCGGTCTGGTGCAGGAATCAAAGCAAATTTTGAGGGTGGTCAGACGCCGATAACGAAGCTATTCCCCAAGCGTGGCTTTATAAACCAGTACGTGGTCCACTGTTTCTCGCTGTGTTTTTGTGCTCATTGTCCCTAGAAATGCGAAAACTTGGGCCCCTGTTAACCTGGACCGTCTGCAGCATTGGATAGACCAGGGCAGAATTACTTCTTCCCCCGAAAAACCAATCACTGCTCGCGACCTACTTCTCAGCGGGTGTGTGCACGACGTTCATAATGGCATCAAACTCCTTGGTGATGTAGGCATTCACTTGAACCGACCCGTGTTCCTTCTAATGGTACTTCCGCAGGGCGCTCAACATTTCCATTCACAAATATACATGGTTGTCTCTCGAGCTTCTAAAAGTGCCATCGAGTCAATTGAGGCCCAAGGAGGGAAAGTCGTCTGTCAATACTACAACGCACTCGCCCTTCGCGACTGCGTCAAGGGACGCACAGATCATATCCAGGCTGCTCCGACACGTCGTTCAGATATCGGTATGTTGTTTCCTGGCACACCACAGATTGTCACTAATGTTGGCTCAGTTTGGTACGGGAAACACCAAAACAGGGGCTACATTGCACCTCAGACCCTCAAAGCTTTGGGTGAACTTCCATTTGTTCAGGATCGTTGGAAGCAGCTGGCGGTGGAACTCAACAAATGGAAGAAGCAGGATTTCGACAAGGAAAAGAAAAAATCAGGCTGAAATGGGTTGACTATTTGTATGCACCTATATCTCCATCCTATCGGGTGATATACTACGACTTCTAGAACGGTATGAAGGAGCAAGGGACGGTGACCTAGACCTCGATCGTGACCGCGAAGGACTGCGAGATACGTATCGAGAGCCCGGAGAGGATGCCCTAGAGCTCGGGCTTATTCGTTCCGCACTCCTGCCTCTAGTCCCACTATCGCTTCTGTTCTTGCTTGCACTTCTGCTCCTGCTTCGACCTCTATTACTTTCGTTGTCACTGTTCCCTTCTAATGCATCTAATAACCTGCTCTTTCGAGGCCCGATGTCGCCATTTTCTTCCAAAACCTGACGTTTGATCAGCCGAGGTAGGATGATATCGCATACTCGTTCCTCTGTCAGCAATGAATCTACGAACTCGTCTATGAAGGTAAGTGTGTAGCCCGCTGTATGGAAATTAGAAAAAGACCCAGTTGCTAGCAATGGATCACGTACCCATGTTTCTCATCCGTAACTTGCGATAGTCCTTCAGTAAAGGCTCCAGAATATCATAAACTTCAACAGCACTGAAAGTCATCCGAATGTACATGGCTGCTAGAGCTCGAAGATACCTAAATCAGATGTTAGGACATAGAGTTCAAAATCAGAGATAAATTTGCACGTCCTTGAACTCGTCTGCTTGCAGGTACTCGATCAAAATCTCCTTCTCCGGTTGAATTTGTAGTAGCTTGAGCAGAAGGCATATAAACTCGGTCGGACGTTGGTTCCCATACACACCACCTATGTACTTGAGCTCGATTGCTTTGTCGATTAGACTCTCCGCTGAAGATTCCTAGGTGAGCTAGGAGGTACGAGATATCATATGAGACGTACCTGTTAAAGCGAAGCAGTGTTCTTTCCAATAATTCGATTCATATATACGGTTTCGAATCACAGTTTCTACAAGAAACTGAAACCATAAGTGCCAAAGCCTTGAAAAAGAAATATGGCCGAAGACATACCTGAGGATTTTGTCCATGAATAGCTTTTGCACCGGTGACGGTAGTATTGGCCATGGTGGTTGTGTGCGAAGATCAAATAATTATAATGGCCCGTGCGCGCGGCCAAGGTAATACTTATGTTGACTCGACCTTCCAGGACCCTCAAGCTCACGGGGCGGTGGACAGTTTTCAGCATTGCACAAAGCCGTTCATTTTCTTACTATCGACGAGCACCATCTCCGAAATCTGCAGAGCTGACTGAGCTACTTGAAAAGTATGCCTCGTCTCCGGCACGCCCTATGAACCTTTCAGACCTATTAGCTTTTGGTCGACCCAGTGTGACAACCGAATCTGTTTTGGCGTCTGTCTCGTATGCTCTATCAGAGATACCGCGAAGGCTGGCCACTCGTGTTCGGTCGCTGGAGGGATTACCTTTCATTGTCGGGACCAATCCGTGAGTTGGGGTATTATTCTGTTTGTATACCATGCTCATGGCTTTACAAGATACATAGCGAATACTCTAGCAGCAGACAGGGAAAGCTTCCTATGGCTCGCCACATATCCTACGCCTACTACATTGGATGAGAACGCGGACTTTGCAGAGGAACTAGAAGAAGTTATTGGGAGGCATGCGAATGATATACCCACCATGGCAAAGGGGTACGTCGTGCATGGTGCTCGACGACGTATAAACACGCCTTCATAACGTCTATCACAGGTTCCAAGAATGCTCAAAATATCTTTCACCATCTCAAGTCAACGAATTCTTGGACGGAGCCATCCGCAACCGTCTATCCGTTCGCCTCATTGCTGAACAACACGTTGCCCTGTCGCATGCTATAAACAGCCCTGAACGGTCCAATATAGGAATTGTAGACATGAAGTGTTCTCCCGCACAAATGATTAGAATGTGTGGTAACTTTGTGTCCGAACTTTGTGAAGCAACCCTTGGTGCGAGCCCTTCCATTGTGATCGACGGACATGCCGATGCGACGTTTGCGTAGGTGTTCCAGAATGTTTTCGGTAGATGACAATGGTTTACTAAACGCGCTCCTTTTAGGTATGTTCCTGTCCATCTGGAGTACATTCTCACAGAGATACTCAAAAACTCGTTTCGAGCTACCGTAGAGCATCGGCATAAAACTGGAACCAAAGACTTGCCTCCCGTTGTAATTACCCTTTCTCCTTCGCCAGCTCCTCCCGGGGATCCATCGAGTTTCTTCTCGATACGCGTACGAGACCAAGGAGGTGGCGTGTCATTGTCGAATATAGAGAAGATATACTCCTATGCTTTCACGACAGCTGGACGTGCTACGGATGGGAGTGCACTGGAAGATGATGATGGGGGACCGTACGCTGCTCAATATGTCGGCGGAAGTGCTGCCATTGGAAGCGGTGGTGTTGGGGAAGGAAATTTGTTTGCTGAGATGACTAGGAAGGGCCTGCAGACAGGACTGGGCACTATTGCTGGTTTAGGGTACGGGTTGCCTATGAGTCGTTTGTATGCAAGGTGCGTTTGTTTTGGTTCCTTCCCTTTTGAAAGGCTCACCTAGTGTATAGGTATTTTGGTGGCTCTTTGGATTTGATGGCACTAGAAGGTTGGGGTAAGTCCATGCGTTACTTAATTTGTCCACTGGGATTCGGAGCTAACGAATTGAAAGGGACGGATGTGTACTTGAAGCTTCGATGCCTTGATGGAGCAGGCGACGCCATGATATAAGATTCAATTTTTAAACGTGTATTACCATGAACTATATGGTTCAACAGACCTGTTTCATTGAACACGTTTCTGTTGCCGTTCTATGTGAGGAAAGTCAAGAGGTATAATTTATTCAGTGGCGGTTCTCCATCTCCACGCAATGAAATTATGAACCTTGGTCATTATTCTAGTGTAAAGCGCCATTAACTGTCATAAACTAGTCCTGTGTTCTGATCCGCCGTAAGGTAACGTCCAACGCCATTTTTTCTTCGTTCGAACTACACTGCGCCTGCCTCTCGACCAACCGCCTTTCCAACTCTGCTTCCCACTTTTGCCCTGCCAACCGACAACCTTGAAGTAGGCATGTATATGCGTGTAAGATACGCGTCGAAACTGGTGATAGTGATATGCGAAGGGGTGTCAACATTTCGTCCTCCTGGAAAGTCGGGGAAGATCTGGCGCGGAGGGCTTTGGATGGTAGACCTCGTTCAAGTTCGTAATCGACGGCATTCTGCACGAGTTCCATGCCCAATTCCACTCCAGTTTTCTCTGACACCAGCCGAACAATCCAAGCCCACCATTCTGTCCAAATGTTGTGTATGTAGCCCTTTTGCGCTGCTGTCGCGGCCCATTTCACGACGACAGGTAAGAGGGTTGTAGGATCGCCTTCTGTATAGAAGTGTCTGGAGAATCGGGGATGCTGAAATCCATGTCCTCGACTTTGCGAGGGTCTAGGTCTAGAAAGTTCTTCATAGGTGGGCAAGAGTTGTAGCCAGTTGAAAAAGATGGTGCTGTGGAACGCGTTGGGTAAGTGGGGGAGATGGTGAAGGACTGGTTTTATGTAAATTTTGTCTGATTTTATACGCGTCGTACGAGATGAAGCATTGAGAGCAAGAAGATAGCGATATGCCTCGGCGTATTTCTGCTCATACACTAGACGGCGAAGAGCAATTTGTGAGAGTGCACTAGGAAGATGCATTTTAGGGTTAGGTCAAGTTAGGGTTAGGACACCCTCACCGTTTTTTTCCTGTCACTGACACTGTCACACTCTCCACGCGCCAAATGTTCCGTCTATTTGGACGACAGTGCGCTCAACGGTCTGCTCACTGTCCCAGGCGGTCTGCTCACTATGTTAGACGATATGCGACCAATTCCGACAACAAATTCACCATCACAGACAGACCTAGTCTCCAACTTCTCCTGACGTCCAGTAACCCCTCGATTCAGCACGCGCTCCGTGAAATCCAGTCCCGACCCGAACAAAATTCTCTCTACAACACTCTTCTTCGTCGTTTCCTCAAAACACCTCTTCACAACCCACCAAATCTTTCGGCTCTACGTGGTCTCAGGGAGATTTTTGCAAAATGGGGAGTCTCACTTGACATAGAGTCATTAGAAAAGGCGCAAGAAGAGGTGTTGGCCATAGGCAAAGGCCTCGACGTAGGAGAAGAATTCACACCTTCACAAGAATCCATTGACATTCCCAACCGGCCGTATCCAAACCTCATGTCACCCGACCCTCTCATGGATTCAATGGAGCTCCTCGACATACCACCAACCGAGACGAACCCATACCACAACCGCGTCATAGAACGAAACGTTCAGTCATTCTTCGTCCAGAGTCATTTCATGGATAATCCTCCAGAATGGCGCCAGTTGGACGACGGCACAATGGGATGGGATGTTCAATATCCTCCAAAGGGAGTTCAACCGACGAAGACGGATTTAAATGATGAGGAGGTCAAGTGCGTCCCATATATATACGACTTGCCCGCTCGTTCAAGTATTGACATGCTGCGCGCATAGGGAGAACGAGTTGGCGAACGTCCCTCACAACTTTAAACCAAAATACGCGTTTCCTTTACTTTACCGGTACGCTGATCTTTTCGTTTTACATCTCTTTGATTTGATCTTCATGGGACACAGTTTCGTCACCCAGCAAACAGGAAAAGGAAAAATTCATCGAAATCAGGCGTGGATGGTTATAGGCAATGGTGACGGGCTTGTTGGAATTGGTAGCGGGACTGACGGCGAACCGAGTGTTGCATGGACAAAGGTATCGTTTCTACCTTTCTACACATGTTTGCAGCCATACTCATACTTGACAGGCCCGTATAAATGCACTAAAAAACCTCGAGTATATCCATCGTTTCGAGAACAGAACCATTTGGACAGAAATGTCAATGAAGTTCCGTTCCACAGAGATCAAGATGCGGCCTAGGCCTGTTGGATTCGGTTTGAGATGTGGACCAATCGTACATCAAGTACTTAAAGCGGGTGGCATTAAAGTCAGCGTTTTCTACTCTCTCTCGTTTCTCGATAATGACATTGTCGGCTCGTAGGATATCTCCGCCAAAGTCTGGGGATCCCGCAATCCCTTGATGATTATGCAAGGTCTCACGATGATGCTTGGAGGTGGTCATAATCCTCTCGGCTTTGGTGATGGTGCAGGTGGTAAAGGTAAGCGGCTCGGAAAGGGTTATGGTATGAGGACAAAAGGTGATGTCGAGCGGGATCGGGGGAGAAGGGTTGAAGTCTTTAGAAAGTAGTTTGAAGATATATTTCATGCTACTGATGAGTGCGGCGTTTACTTTAGGAATCGTAGTAACATGCTTCCATTTGGTTTCTTGGTCGGATGAATCCTGGATGGAAAACGTAGATATGTTACGATTAATACCCAAGCCTGAAGTCTTTCATGGACAGACTCTAAGCACAATGCAGGCACCACAATTTATTGGAACTACCGACTCTACCATTGCTCAGTTGGACTCAAAAGACTCTTTACACGTATAGATGCTCCATTGAGATGCAGAGTGACATGTTGGCTTCCGAATGTCGTTGAGATTTAGGCTCGTCATCACTGCCGGGAGGACCAGAAACAAAAAACAATATAAAGTGGCCAACTACGCTACGACCAGGGCAGAGAGCCAGACAGCGTAGGAAAGGGGGCCGCTCATTTTACGCTTTCAAAACATGCCTTTATATTGCGGTATGTGGATACATACCATGAAGCCAAGGCTTTTCCTCTTTTTGCGCTCGAAGGACTACCACACTACCAATAGTACAGGAGTGTTCATGAGTACTAAAGTATCTGGACATCGCAATGCCCAAAGGAGTTTTTCTGGGAGTACTGATGTACTACGGTGTGTTGATACTTACTGCTCAATTAGGTGGTCGTGCTTGTGATGTGCTGATACTTGGACGAATATAGTATCACTACCCTGGGGTACCATTCCGCCTGGCTCTCGTAGTATCCGGAGACTGTATTACCCAAGTGATGATTATAGCGACACTGCGAACAACTTGAACTCATGCAGGTAGGGAGATTCGTATGGAATCCTCAACCTCGGACTATCGCTGGTATGCTTTCTAGTCCTACGTATGCCTGCAAACTACTATTGCGAGTGTCCCTTGCGAACCTCAAGGAGTTCAACGTTATCGATTAGTCGAAGTTCGGCAGCCTGTTGGTCTGTTCTGAGCCTGGAGGATAGAACCGAAGTCGGGCGTCGTTTGGTACTCTTCGATTCTGCTCGCGATTTGCCTGCCCAGATTGTGGCTATTAAGACACAAATGATCTCAAGGTATAGGTTTGTGACGAAGATGTATGCTGACAAAAGTTTAAAGAATGAGCCCTGAACAAGTAACCTTAGACACTACATACCACCCATATAAAAGTCCTTCTTCACAAACAGGACGATCACTAGTGTGATACTGAATACGCATGGCAGGATAAAGCTTGACAAAGCAAGATAGAACAGACGCTGGACAGGGTTGATGGCTGTTGCTGCCGACCTGCCAGATTCATCTATCTCGGAGGACGTCGTGTTAATATCTTGAATAGACTAGCGAAGTAAGTATCGTCCTACGGAGTTTTTCAGTTTTACCCAAAGCCCCGAATTCTGGACTGGCGTATCCAGAACCCCACAAACGCCACAGGATAAAGGCAGAGGTATGACTGGTTCAGAGTTACTAATGAAAGCGGTAACTGAGAGAACGAAACACACCAGTTGTCGACAATGAGGAATATCATCTCTATCTTTTGCCACGGAAGTTCATTACCCGTGAAGTACCATGCGAATCGTGCGTCGACTTGCAGCCGACCAAAGCCAGAGGTGGACGGCACAAAATCTGCCCAAAAGATTGAAAGATTTACTATGCGCGCCACTTTGTAGAGAAAGATAGGAACGAAGATCACAGCGAGCAGTGGTTTCGGTGTAGAGTTGAATGGGTATATGATGTAGAGTCTGTAGGCAAGAATGCAATCGATCACAATTGGCATCGTGGTGAGCATCCCCAGGAAGGCATAATCAGCCTTTACGGAAGTTCCTTGAGGGTCAATGACTAGAGTGACCTTAGTGACGAAATGTTAGCAGACTTGCTTGAGCTCGAACCGCGAAGCAAACAACTCACGAAAAGATACGCGTTAAGAATGCCAATTACTATTCCAGTCATCACCAGCAGAACGTTCATAATAAACATTGGCTGCCTCCGTATCTGTGAATTCGACCAAAGAAAGAGCAAGACTAACAGTGGAATAAGTGCAGTGGCCCATACCGTGCCTACTATGAGCTGTGTCAAAGCAGGCTTGATGGTCAGCTCGATATAGAGTTGCAGGCCCGGGGGAGTTTCCATCGCGGTGGGGAGTTAAGTGCACGACCTCAGGGTAGTTATACCGCGCTAGTAGCATCAGGCCGGGAATCTGAATCAGATGGCAATAAGAGCGCTGCCCAAAGCACCAGGAGTCCAACTGATTCGGATTCGGGGTTGTATTCGTAGAAGGTTCTTGTGCGTTTCATCGCTTTTGACCATCGTGATGATGAGCCGATGAGGCTAGACATACCAATAAAGACTATTATCATTCATCTTGGGAGTTAGTACGACTTACCTCAGGCTCCGTGACTCGGGTCGAGTCACTGGCAGGCTATTCAAGTCGAGTTTAGGTAGAACTTGACGGGAGCTGGTTTTGGAATTGTGCTTTGTGCTTTGTGCTTTGTGCTTTGTGCTTTGATAGTAGGAGATAATAGAGAGCGAAACTCCGCTTCTACATCTGCATAGCATAGTAGCATGATGATGATGATGATGTTTGGATGATGTGGAAGGCTGAAAGGCACGCACACTCCGTAAATGGAAAATATACCGCTCGGAAGAATAACGGAGAGAGACAAGATATTTCAACCAATAATTGTGATATTCTGTTTTTCAACTGAGAGAATTTCCTTATTAGGCAGCTTCACTGACTCGGAGAAGATTCCTGGTGTATCGCACCTCTTTTCAGCTATTGACTGATATACGCCATATCCGCACCCAATTCCTCCGAGCGAAATATTTTCTATTTACGGTGTGACAGCGGCTACGCCGGCAACAATCGCTGAACTTACCTCAGTGGTCCAAAATCAAGGAACCGCTCTGGATGCCTATTACACGGCAACCATCTGCTTCTAAACGATATCATCAATGCATCGTATACATATCCGAATGTGGTGACTCGGTTTAATTCTCCCAGTTTGCGTTACCAGTAGTCCAAGTTGAATGAGTCAAGCGCTTCGTTCGTTTTCAAGTTCTAGTAATAATTACTCACTGACGCAAGTAATTCCAGGAGGCAGACTCGGATATTAGCCCCATCTTTCGTGTATTGGGGGTCAAAAAACTGAACAGGGCTGTAACTTTTGGCAACCGTATGTCTCATTACGGCTTTCCACTTCCGCCTTTCTGACAGTGACTTGGTGCTCGACTCATAGGTGTTCCGGATTTACAAATGTGATCTCTAAAATTTTATATACTCGTACCGTCCCGCCGGTCCATATTCCGCATGTAAGGTGCCTGATTTCGCCATACTACCAAATTTGAAGGAAAAGAGGAAGCCAACAATCATCTAGATAGCCTACTTTAAGATAATACAGACTCTGTTCCTCAGCAACTCTAGGAGCCGCTGACGCAGCATTGGATACTGCGGATTTGTACTGCTAGTACATTCGACTACTTGTGCCGCCACTGTTCCTTGCTAAGGTCGTTGAGCTCAACGCTTGCCGAGGTAGTGATGTCAATGTCTCGTGTGATAACGATCTCCCTTGTCTCGCCCGATCTGTACGACATCGAAGATACGGAGGGGTATGTATGATTTTGTCGCCCCTCGACCTCTGCGTGAGTCTTGACCGCCCAAATGGTGGCCAACAGAACACAGATGATCTCGAAGTACAGGTTAGTCACGAAGATGTAGGCTAAAGGGAGTGATCAGAATGGACTATATCAAAGGGATCGCACGTGGAACTCGCCTCCCAAAAAGAAGTCATGATTGTGAAACACGATGCCAACTTGGATTATGCTGAAGATGCAGGGGAAGACAAAGCTTGACAGGGCTAAGTAGAACAATTGTTGAATCCTGCTAGTCTTTGAGGTTGTAGTTGATGCTTGTTTCGAGTACTGTCAATCTCTGTCTCCTAAAGTTTGGTGATTCGTCTCACCAAACGAGTCTACCCTTCCAGATTGTTTCTCACGGGACCGACCAACCCAAAGTTGCCAGAGGAAAAGTGAGGAGGTATAGCTGTGTTACGTCAGTAGTGGGATCACGTTCAGAAAGTGCAAAAGACAGACCAATTGTCCACAACTTGAAAGATCCATTCGATCTTCGTATACGGTGCATGATCCCACAGTTTCTGAAAATCCGGGATAGCACTTCCACCAGTACCTTTTTGCAGAATGTCACGGGCAAATGTCACCATGAAGATGATTAGATTCGTCAATCTCGCGATCTTGAAAGCAACAATTGGAACGAATATGATTGCCAACAGAAGAGTCGACGTTGTTCGGCGGGGGTAGACAGCAGTGAGCCGATAGGCTAAAATACAATCCATGAGGATTGGCATGATGAGAATCATTCCGATATATGCAAGTAATGTCCGCATCGACATGGGATCGAGAGGATTTAAGATTTGTGTTACCTGGGAGAGTAAGCAGTTGGGACAAAGGTACTAGCGCATAGTTAGGTACTCACATAGAGCTCCATATTCATGATACCGATAATAATGCCCATCGTAACGGTGAAGACGTTCATGGCAAAGATTGGCTGTTTACGAACAGTTGGAGTAGACAAGAAAAAGAGAAGAATGAGAAGAGGAATCAGTGCTGCTGCCCAAACCGTAAACACCATGAGCAACCTCAGCGAGGGCGTGATTCCAGCGATGTAGAGTTGGAGGGGATCAATCGTGGGTGAAGCAGCCATGGTGTAAGGTATGAAAGCTGATGAAGTCGCGCATAAGTATTGAGGCGAAAACGATGGATGATGGTTGAAGAATCAGAAGATGCCAATTGTTTTGCAACCTGCCGAGAACGCCGGATCTGGATATTGTAGTAAGTTGGTGGCCGATCAATGGTGGGTCAATCGATGGCGATGCATACACATACAGGTCTGTTTGGAGTTGACAGATGTTGATCCATCGCTGGCAATAATAACAGAAAGGAACGATGCGAACTATTTCTGGACAAGAATTGCCCTCGACTACATGATGATCAGACTCTGTCGGAAGTGTCAGCAACCACACTAGTTCAAGTTAGTCGGCTACAAGTCGGCTTAGGGCCAACATCCGACCTGAACCGGCTTAGGTAAGGAAATGAGCATTGTCTGTTCCAAACCACCGCGACAGACTGTCTGTATAGCATCAAGGTCCTATCACAATGAAATTGTAGGCTCGGCGTAACGCTGCAATAAGTAGTGAGTTACATCGTTTGGTTTTTCCCCAAGAGAACACTGGTGTCGCGCGTATTCTCACAATGTCCCTAAAAGTTTTCCTCTTATACTGGGCCGCCCTCGCATGCCACGTTTCTCTTGTGTTTGCAAGTGTCGACGATGTATGTTCTTGCTTGAGAGAGATTTCAACAGTGTACTTTCCAGGCGACAGTCAGTATGATTTGGGTGAGTGGAAGACCGAAGCTACAAACCTGTAAAATATTAACAACCACCGCTTTAGACCTAGCACATTTCGCTATCTCAGCACAGGAAAACGCTACTTGCACCGTTGAGCCCAGAAGCGCAAAAGAAGTTGCAGGGGTTGTCAGTAAAACACTTTCAATTCATGAGCCCATCGCACTCACTCGACAATTCAAATAGCTAAATATCCTCGGTTCACGCAAAACACCATTCGGGGTGAGCGAGGCTTAGTTTCGCTCCTGCATGGTCACTGCTTATCTCCTGAACAGATTAAAGGGGGTGGTCACAACCTCAACCGAGGCTTTTCATCCACATCTGGAGTCCTCATTTCAATGACCCGACTCAACTCTCTCAAGTACGACGAAAAGACCTCCACTGTCGAAGTGGGGACTGGTATGATTTGGGATGACGTCTATGCGCAACTTCAAGATAAAAATGTGAGCGTCATCGGAGCTCGCGCAACTGGAGTCGGTGTTGCCGGGTTTATTATTGCAGGAGGAGGTATATTTCATCGGCGTATCACTGTTCTTTCTTCATCTCACGTCTACGCAGGCTACTCGTACAAGACAAACCAATACGGTCTCGCAGCTGACAATGTCCTCGCGATCGAGATTGTTCTACCTTCTGGTGTGATCAAAAACATTTCTTCGAAGCAAGACAAGGATCTCTTTTTTGCTGTGCGAGGAGGCGGGAACAATTTTGTAAGGCTTTCTGGATGTACTCAGGTTCAACATCTCAACCATATTAGGGCATTGTCACAAAAATGACACTTAGAGTTCACCCTCAGACGGCTGTTTGGGTTAGTGCATTATTCCTGCTACTACTAACTTACTAAAGTATTTCTGTATGTGAACAGGGAGGGACCATCATATATCCGAACACCGTGTTCACGACCGTATCATCTGCTTTACTCGATTACACAGCCAAAAACGTAGATCCTAAAACTGGGCTACAATGTACATTCGCTAGTCTGCAAGGGCAGGTGAGTGATGCCACGCCGCGACGATTTCTAGCGTTGTTCTGATCTTGCGGAACATAGGGGATCATCATGGTTAATCTCTTTTACGATGCTCCTTCGCCACCGCCCGAACTATTCAGATCGTTCTTGAATATCACATCTATCAGCTCTGACGTCAAGACACGGTCTTACCTTTCTATGATACAAAGTGCGAATACAGACCTCACCGCAGGTGTTCGGTGCGTCACACGTCGAAATCGAACTGGCCACTCTCATATAGTCATGGCAGGGGCATTTATAACACTATCTCCCATACGGAGGTGACCGCACCTTTACTGGCGGCAATGCAGAATGAGACCAACGTTAGTCGTCGGTTGATACCGACACTGACAATGTTACTGACCAGCCGAATTAGTATTATAGTGCGCGATTACAGTCGAGCGGCCTTCTCTTGAACGGTTATGTCGTCGAACCGTTCCTCCCAGAAGCGTACAAAAAAGGCGATACCGACACCGCGTATCCCCCAAATCGAGCTGAAAACATCCATCCTATGAACATCTACTATGCCTGGGTCAACGCTGGGTCCGATTCGTCGTTGTTTGAGGTGTCTAGAAACACGGCTGCTTCACTTCAGCAGTTTGCTGCAAATCAGGGGATACTTGCTTCTGCTAAGTATCCTAATTATTCCATCTTCAACACTGATTTGAAGGACATGTATGGGAGGAATCTAAAGCGTTTGCAAGAAGTGAAGCGTCGTGTGGATCCAAAAGATATAATGGGCCTCACGGGAGGATTCAAACTGTAGTGTATACCATCTTTCGCAGTAGTAACGTTCACTTGGAACTTCTTTGCTCTACCAGAAAAGCCAGTACACGAAAACCCTTCGGAGTATGCCTTGTTGGTCAACTTACGTATAAAGTTCTTCGTAAACTCGTCGTGAACCTTGAGAGCTTAAACCTGGTGTGTTTTTCGGTCGAGCAGGCAAGGCGATGTGGCATGGGCTGCTGGGCCCAGCTGATGAACCAACTTGAATGACTGGTCACGGCGACAATTGTTACTGATAGATTTCGTTGATCATTACCGAGTTTGTGGGGTTTGGGTGGGCGTGCCTGGGTTTCAGCCGGGAGAAGCATCGAAATGTGTAGGTCCCTCCTTGCCCGCTCGAACCATGGTGTGAGTGTGCATAATACCTGATGGATGATTGATGGGATGAATTTAGGTTCTTACGAGAAATCTATCAGTGCATGTGGCCGCACAACGTTCTTCTAGCAGCTTCTATGTAGCACGCTTCCGTCGTCTTTCCCCAACCACATCCTCAATATGCTGGCGTTTTTGTCTCGTATTCAGAAGGTACACCAGTCGTCGTGTTCATGGTTCCCTGGCTGATTGGTTCTCTAGATCTCGAATCCGCCTTCTGATGCTATTCAACCTAAAGAAAACAATGCGTTGAGGTTTGGGTGCATCGGTGCTGCCAAAATCACCCCAGGAGCACTCGTGAATCCATCCAGAACACATTCAGAAGTAGTTCTCTATGCTATTGCTGCTCGTGATAAGGCACGAGCGGAGGGATTCGCACACAAGCACGGTTTTCAGAAAAGTTATGGTGGTGCTACCGCATATCAAGGTGAATGCTTTGAGCAATGAACCACCCTACGCTAACCACTCTACAGACATGATTGATGATCCTGAAATAGATGTCGTCTACAATCCTCTTCCCAACGGCCTTCATTTTGAATGGACAATGAAAGCTCTTCAAGGCGGGAAACATGTTCTTCTTGAGAAACCTGCCACGAATACCGAAGACGAAGCGCGGCAAATCTTCTCTCTCGCAGACCAGAAGGGACTAGTTGTACTCGAAGCATTTCATTATCGGTGTGTGGTTCTCGCATCGGTTTCCAGTAACGTTAAGAGTTATTTGACAGATTCCACCCTTCCATTCAACGCATGAAAGCCATACTAGATAACAATGAACTTGGTGCTATCAAGAGTATCTCAGCCCACCTCACTGCCCCTGAAGGCACCGCAAAGTCCGATGACATTCGCTGGAAGTACGAGCTCGGTGGAGGTAGCACAATGGATCCTGGCTGTAAGCACTCCCTCTTGTGATACATCATGTCTCGGAGGTGAACTATCAACAGCATACACCGTCAATGTACTCCGCTATCTGGCATCTCCCTATAAGCCAAAGTCGGTCCTCAGTGCCTCCGCTGAGCCTTACACCTCGGCACCTCAACATAAACAAGTAGACAGGAAATTCACTGCCACCATCGACCTCGAGCACGACATTCTAGGAGAAATCTCGTCTGATCTCAACGAACCTCGGATTATGGGAATAATACCTCGTATGCCAAAACTAAAGGCTACTGTTCAGTGCGAAGGCGGTACCATCGAGATCTTTAACTTTCTCATCCCGCATTACTATCATTATATCACTGTGAATCCTACCGGTAAGAAGAGTAGGGTTGAAAAGGTATATCGGTTTGCCGACGACTCAAAAGGCGAGGAGTGGTGGACAACTTACAGGTACGTTTCGAGCAGTTTGCTATGTGCATACAATGGCGATAGCACTCATCCCGTTCCTCTCAGGTATCAGCTAGAAGCATTTGTAGACAAGATTCGTGGTAGGAAACCGCAGACATGGCTCGATCCCCAAGATACCATTGACAACATGAAATGGATCGAAGCCATTTATTCAAAGGCAGAGAAACTTTACTTCCTTGTTCTTTTTTCTGGTCTGATTGTGCTTTCCAGGATGGATTTGGAAGCCGGCCTCATTCGGAATACATCTACCGCAGTGATGAATAGTGGCGTTCGGTCAATCTCTTATTTTGCTATATCTGGATCGGAACATGTAACGATATGAGGTGTTTTCTTGACAGAACTTGATGAGATCGAAACCTTAGTTGCATTTTCGGTGTGCGGGTGTACTTGGCCAAAGCATGTCCGTGTGTCCTAAGTGTGTCCTGATTGAAGGTGTCTTCTACTTCTTGTTCCTATCTGCTGATATATCAATCTGCATATTATAGATTAATGATATTCGGCGCGCGCCGCTTAACACTATCATCGAAGTGTGTTTGGATATCCCGTTGTGAAGACAGTTTGATTGGCGAGGCACCCGAGCGAACCGAGCCAAGTATGTGCTACACCAAAGAAACAACAAGGCTCATTCAGAAACGACATATGTAGCTGTACATTCGAGACGGGAAAGGCCACCTTAAACAAGGACACCCCAGATTCATAACTCTTACTACAGTACCCTCATTCTTCTGCATCAATTATGCCTGTATACTTACATCTACCAGACATTCTCCGAGAATGGCCGTGGAAACGCTCAACCAACCCACATACTGAAGAATGTGGCGAGGAACTGAGGGAATGGAGTCGAAAATTCCAGTTCTTCCCGGCGAAAACTCAAGATGCTCTTTGCGACGCCGCACTCCTCCTTGCAAGCCTCGCATATCCAACTCTATCCAAAGGTTTGTACGTCTCGCTAATAATCTAGCTTACGGCATTCACCTTTAACAAGTCCAATTCCGTGTTGCTGCGAGCCTGATGATCTTCTTTGGGTTATTCGATGTGAGTGGGATATGCATTGTGTATTTCATGGCTTGACCATGTTCCAGGATGTATCGGATAGAATGGACGCGGCACAAGTCCAAATCTGCGCGGACATGATCATGAGCACATTGCGAACGGCGCTCCCATCTGAAGCTGGAGCGCAAAATGAAGATCAGCCAATGATTGGTAGACTTACTCAAAGGCAAGTAGTCAATACCTTGAGTACTTCGACTTGCTGAGTTCTTCTCTAGCTTCTGGTCTAATGCGTTTCACGTATTGGGGAATTCTGTCCGACAACAATTTGTCGAAGAATTCGACTGTTATACTCATTCTGTGGTTGATCAAGCCCGAGATAGGGACTGCTCTACTGTATGTAAGTAAGATTGAAATCATCAGCTTGATACCCAAAGGATTTATTCTGTTGTTTTCATCTAGGCCAGGTTCAGACTTACATGAATGTCCGCCGTAATGATCTAGGCGCCAAGCCTGCTTTTGCTCTGATCCTCATGGGAGAGGATGTTACACCGGAAGTCGTGGATAGCGATCTCTTGACATCGCTGAGAAGCTGCGCCGTCGACATGCTCATCCTGGCCAATGTAGGACATTACCAATAGCAAATATCGATTGACTAATCTGCAAGTTGCATGTAGGACATATATTCCTTCAATGTCGAACAGGCTAAAGGCGACACTCACAACATTGTGTCCATCATCATGATTCAAGATAATATCGCCGCTAACGACGCCATAGCGCGTGTCTCGAGGATGCACGACGAACTAGTGCACAAGTTTCTTCGTTTGTGTGATGACTTACCCTCCCGGCCCGAGTCAATAAACGATGCCATGGCGAAGAAATACGTGGACGGCCTAGGTAACTGGATTCGCGCTAATGACTGTTTCAGCTTCGAATCTCGAAGATATTTCGGCAAGGTTGGATCGAGGATACAACAGGAACGCATCGTGGAGCTATTGCCCCGGGTCAACTGTAGCGAGGGTATTCATTCTGACGCTGCCATTTCTCACATTCAGGCATTCCCAAGCCAGCCCATCATAATAGCTGTGTAGAAAGTAGCTAGTAGTAATATACAGCACTAGTGATCTTTGGTGGGATAGGGACACAAAGCCTGCCGCTGTCAACATTCGAAAGATTCACAGCCACGTTGCCCGTGATCGCCTGCAGTTTACTTGGATCGGCGATTGAATATTGAACGTTGAACATCTGCAGATGAACCAGCTCATCGTATGTTATACTATGTACCTAACCCTGAACCAAACTCATGGAGGGACGGCTTAAATATGGAGGTGCCTTTGCTGAATTCTGTAGGGCTATGTTTGCAATCACTGTCGTCGTATTCTTCGTCGGTCTGTTTCTCCGATTCTTGTACCAGCGAAGTGCCCCTTCGCTGCGAAATGTCAGAGGCCCACCAAGACACGATTTCCTTTTCGGTGAGTTTTAGGGTATCGGGCCTTTGGCGAAAATTTTTGACACCGTAATAGGGAATATCTTGCAGCTCATGTCTGCTAATGGATACAACTTCCACGCTGATCTTGCCCAGAATTATGGAAAGGTGGTGAAGATTCATTCATTGCTTGGGGTCAGATACTTCAGCTGTCTACGTGACTGGGGCTGACCCCGCTCTTTCAAAAGGCCAAGGATCTGTATGTCTTTGACCATGCAGCGATGGAAAGCATCCTTGTCAAACAAGAGCCTATATTCAACATGCCTGATGCATTGCTTGCGTGCGTAGAAGCGCTTCGTGGCCATTGATGTTTGATGCTGACAAGCGATGAAGTGCAAATCGTCTAATTTTTGGACCGTGCTTGGTTAGCACGTCAGGCAAGCACATATTTCTCCCTGCGCCGGCGCTTTTTGTTGAAACGAAAGCAGGAGCTCAGCATCGAAGAGGTAGAAAGATTATGAACCCAGTTTTCTCCCCAGCGCGCTTAAAAGAGATGCTACCTATCATCACTGAGATTGCACACCAGGTCAGTATCACAAGCTTTTCCTCGATAGCGAGACTAAACGTACCAAACGTGCCGGTGGCCCATAGACATCAAACGCAATGACTTCAAGTGTTGGCCAAGGCTCAGAGCTGGATATGTCATCTATCCTGGAATCAACATCGCTCGAGTTCATCGGTCAGGCGGGTCTCGGACACTCTTTTACCACATCCAAATCCGATGCGCTACATAACATGAAAGAGTTATTGTGTGTAGTGTTCAATGCTAGCTCGCGTTCCTGGCTCACTACATCATGTCAGGCAAGCAGCGAAGAGGCTGATAATACCTATGCAGGTGCTGCCGTTGCTAATGAAGATTCTACCTCCCAAATTTCGACGGCTTTTGATAGATTATGTTCCCTTGCCAGATCTCCGCATTGCTCGCGATCTAGTCGACATTCTTGATAAGACGTCGAGAGACATCCTCTTCAGGAAAAGACAGGCTCTAGATGCTGGTGATGCGTTGGTCGCCGAGCAGATTGGACAAGGGAAAGACGTCACGAGTCTCTTGAGTAAGCTCTCCGCTGTGAACGATGTGTCCCTTATTTAAAGGTATTTTCAGTGAAAGCTGTTGCTTTGGATGAATCAGGGAATATCCGACTAACAGAAGACGAGCTTTTGGGCCAAATGAATGTCATCCTATTCGCTGGTACTGACACGACTAGCACGGCGATGGCAAGGTGTTTGCAAGAGCTATCCCTTCATCCAGAGGTCCAGGATAAACTTCGCCAAGAAGTCACCATTGCATGTAGCCATGGCAACTTGGATTTCGATCAGCTCAATGCGCTGCCATTGCTGGAGGCTATTTGTCGGGAGACTTTGCGGATGTGAGTGTTTGACGTTGAAGCTCAATTTCATTGTATTCATCGACTTACGAGCAATAGGTATCCTCCTGCAATAACTTCCAGTCGCCAAGCGTAGGTGTCCTGACTGGTTAGCATTGTGACAGTTTACTGATATACCTCAAATCTGATTTGTCAGTCTCGAAAATACCGTCATACCTCTCAGCGAGCCGATGACTGGCGAAGATGGAAAGACGATAACAGAGTTGTTCATACCCAAAGGGACCCTTGTTCATATCGGGATTAAAGCTGCAAATCAAGATCGGTCCGTCTGGGGTATGGATGCTACTGAATGGAAGCCCGAGCGTTGGTTTTCTCTACCCAAGACTGTGACTGACGCCAAGATACCTGGGGTCTATCCCAAACTGTGCGTCTTCATCAGTTTGCATTGGCGTATTGTCGATGGCTTATCGAATAGTAGTATGACATTCATCGGCGGGCCTAGAGGATGCATGTGAGTAATTACAGCAATGCTTGGACGACGTATAAAGCTAAGAGTTCCTTACAGCGGATTCAGGTTTGCGGAAATGACGATGAGTGAGTGTACTGTGTGTGGTCTGTCAGGTACTAACACCTTGACAGAGGTATTTCTTGTGACCCTCGTCAAGAAATTTGTGTTTTCTCCTTCAAAGAAGGACATCGTTTGGAAGTTGGGTGTTGCAGAGGCCCCAACCTGCGAAGGGAAAGGGTCTTTTCCAATAGTTGTCGCTCCTGTTCAGATATGAATAATATTCCAAGTCGGGGACCGTGATATACGCGGTGACTGATTTTGATTGTATCTAGTAACTTGCTTCAAGTCGTGAAATTGAAACCCTTGGAAGCTTTACTATATCAGCGCTCGCGATACAGGCAAGCTGTGTGATGCAGTGATGAGAAGGAACCGAAGTGGAGGTGCGTAAACATGAGTCAGCCCACACAGTTATAAACAAAACTCTTTACCTCTTACACTCACCAACCCAGCGCATTTCTCTTACTTTCCTAGACTTTTAGACGAATCTACTTACCTCTATTCATAATGAGCGACGATTGGGATAGCAAAGTCGTTATTGGCTTCAAGAAACAGACTGCCAAGGTCACAAAGAAGGACTCTGACATTAATGGTGCGTTTGTAGGATGTAACTAGTGCTGTGCAGTACTCAATTTTGCTTTTATATAGCTGTAAGCTTGAACCTCAGAATTGGATCTGAATGATACTGACCTTCTCGCAAGGCTCGACGCTCTGGCGCTGTCGTAGCAACTGACAAGAAAGTGACGGGTGGTGGAAACAAGGCGCACCAAAGTACGTGTCACGTTCCGCATGTCTGCAAATACCACGTTAACTAATACCGTCTATCTGTAGGCACCGACCATCAACGTATAGCCAAGCTAGATAGGGAGAACGAGGTTGCACCTCCGTCCAAAGTTGCGCCCTCTGTTGGTCGTGTGCGTTGTCAAATTTTTATCGATACTGTGATGTAATCACCCTGACCTTCCTTCCGCAGGCGATCCAAACTGCCCGTATGGACCTTAAGTTGGCCCAGAAAGACCTCGCACAAAAGGTCAACGAAAAACCATCCGTCATCCAAGACTACGAGTCCGGGAAGGCTATACCCAACCCACAAATTCTTGGCAAGCTAGAGCGTGCACTGGGTGTTAAACTTAGGGGTGCGTCCATAATATCTTTGCGTTGTCAGTCTCACTCACGATGAACGCACAGGAGCCAACATTGGGGAAAAACTGGGGGGACCAAAGAAGTGATTCTTTGATCCCTCCACCCTAGACTCCTTACAGGGATTGTACCATAGTTAATGTTGTTGCTACCACCACATGTCCTTTCGAAATACATTCGTTCAGAAAACTTGATGAGTCAACGTGTGCTGCGTTTACGTCTTCGTACATGCAGGATATCTAAGTTACAATTACACGACAGCACCAAGCAAAATAACCGGCGGGGGCATAAAGATACATGCGATAAATTACACTATCAAACTAGGACTGCTCATTTTCTGTCGAACCCTGCTAATATGCCATTAGTTAAAAGGTCCGAGAATCATAATCGACACGCACGTATGAGATGTAGTCTGGGCTTTCGCAAGCCTTGTACTCCTTTAGCAGTTCGTCGCAGGTGGCACTACAGCAATCATTAGTATAATCCAGGGCAAGTCTTCCAAGTCGAGGCATACCGCGCATCATCAAACTCCTCGAACCCATTCTCAAACATCTTCTCTTTTTTGTACTGCTCCAAAAACGCCCTCTTCTTCCTCAACCTATCAAATTGGTCGAGCATCCGTTTGAAGAGCTATTAAAACCCTCAGCACTTTCCGCGCTGCCGACATGAGCAATTCACCACTCACCGACGCAATACTCGTGTGATTTGCAAGCATCAATCCACTCACACGGTGATTCGTTGCAATATACGGTGACCGACGAGTGGGGGCGACTTGTATCGATGCAGGTCCCCACGAGATGAAGTTGGCTAATTGTCGTTCTCGAATACGGAGGAGGGATTGGTGCACTTCTGTAGGATCAACATCGCCTTGGATGATGTTGAGGATGGAAATATAACAAGCAGTCTTGCTAGGCGACGTAGAAACCATCCGGTTCTTGGGTTGTAAGAGTCGTCGCATGACATCGAGGACTGTTGTTCTTCGGATGGATTTAGCCTATGGGAGATCTAAGCGCTCGTGAAACGGTACTGTAAATGTGGCACACCTTGTCTATCGAGTCGCTCGTAAATGGGGTGTAGGATGTCATGAGGAAATGGCAGCGAGGTGTTGGAATTAGAGACGCGATAATACCGACTAAATCGTTGTTCATGAAGCCTGGGTAGCGAAGGGTTTGGGTGCTCGCTGCCATGACAGTAGATACCTGCTTTCTTGTTAGCCTAACTCGAGCAGAGGAGAAAAATTTAACGGACGCACAAGCTGATTTGTCTGGTCGAATGAGGGCGTTTGCACGTGCAACCTATCTGCTGCTATCCGTGCTAGTGCAGCGTTATCGAGGACGACTACCGAATCGGCATGGTTTACAAGGCGCTTCAGGGTAAGGAGAGAGTTGTACGGCTGCACAACGACATCGCCTTCCTGATTATTCGGGAACACGCTATACGTTTGGATAAGCTTTTTTGGAAACTTGTCGTTCAACCTTTCCAAAACAAAGGATCCTAGACCCGACCCTGTACCACCAGCAATGGAATGTGTTAGCATGAACCCCTGTAACCATCCTTCAGATTAATTATCTCCAACAATAGACACGGTGCTCACCTCCAAAGAATCGCTTCCCTCGGCCTCTCTGTCAATCATTTCCATGATCTCCTCATAGATTCGTTCACCTGCTGCATATCCCTGAGCCCAATTATTCCCTGCGCCTCCTCCATCTTTCGATACGAATATGTTTTCCGGGTTATAAAGATTGGCGTATGGCGAAGTCAGGATATTGTTGATAACTCTTGGTTCCAGATCGACGAGTATAGCACGGGGTATATAATGTTCATCATCAGCCTGATAGAAAAACACGTCTTTTCTGTCTCCTCCTTCCGTTGCCCACTCCTCGAGAATGCCTTCTTTGCTGATTCCATGTTCAGCACATAATCGTTGCCAGTAAACAGAGCCCACTGTAACATTAATGAGTAATTTTTCTGATAGTCTAAAGAAAGCTACTGACTCTGGTTTCCGCATTGTCCCAGTTGTACTGTAACTATCTCTCGCGGCATCCTGAACGTGAAAGAGCCTGACCGCTGTCGGGCTTAGGTCGAGGCTGGTTGAAGCTGGGAAGTCGCGTCGCGCGTTTGTTCAAATAATGTTCTCACGCATCAGAGATGCTCCCATCCGACGTGCATCTGCATCAACGCTCAGCTGAATGTTGGCTGGTCCACTGGATGCCTAAGCCCTTAAATTGTTTCTCAGAGGTTGAGAAATGTGCTTAGAAGTGGGCAAGTGGGGTGATCCCGTGCTGTGCGGTGCTCACCCCGGATGTCAGAAGTTTTTTGAATTTCGACTCGTGACTGCTGTACCACTTCGTCTTGCCCATGCCCAAAGAACCCAACGCTAGCTCAAGTAGCAAGTCGCCGCGAAAAACTGCGACAGCCAACCAGCCCACTTCTCCAAAGCGCAACACGAGGGCCAAGAAAGAAGACTTGAAGGCGTGGGTGACCTATAGGGCAAATAACGTCTGGCAATGGGAGGGCACTGAGCCTTTTAGACATCCCCAAGGAGTTGCGGTATGTCTTCCGAATCATGGCGCTCGTAGGCTGTAGTTAACATTACAGGTCAGACTCGAACCGCGAAAGATGCCAGAGTGTTTGAAGATGTCCATCCTCGACTGACGGTGGATGACCTGGCCACCATACCCTACGAAGAGAGGCAGAATCCCACAACCAATAATACCATGAAGCTGTATGCCGTAAAGGATTTGCGAAATCTCATCCAGTTACGGGCATCGTTTCTGAAGATCGAGCACCATCCTCCAAGCTCGCCGTTTCCCTCCAGTTCTATGCCTAGGATAGTTGTATTCACCCCGAATCCTAACGATCCCTTGGTTCTACGCGATACCAAGCCCGGTGCTATTATCAATCATGACTACCAACCCCTTCAATGTGACCCGGGACTCGAAGAAATAGTTTGGGATGGCGAGCATGTTCCACTGGATATAGGAGTCAGCCACACTGAGGCTTGTCTTCTATATTGTGTAGGTTTTCGGAGTTCCAAACCCATTCTTGTCTAATTTATTGTTTTCTTCAGCTAGACCGGCAGGATATAGAAGACTTGGCTGCTGCATCCAGGTTTTTGGATTTGAAGACCGTTGCAGTACGTGCTCTAAAAGTCCACGGAGGTTTTCAGCGCCACAATGAAATGTACGATTCAGTGTTAAACTTCTCACGCTGAAGGCACTGCTAAATACCTAGTCGTCACAGAGTCGTTCAGAGAAGGAGGAGACAAAAGGCAACAATTGAGGCCGCTTTCGCTGCCAGCCACGACTCCGATGCTGGTAGAGCCCAAGACAATCATCTTTCCAAAGAGGTTCACGAGTCCCTCAGACGGTGGTCAGACCACGACAATCATATCGAGCCTGCAAAAAGGTCCCAAGAGGAACAGCTACGTCGCCGGAGAACCGTCAAGCAATATGCACCAGTGGCATATTTGGACAGGGTCGGAGACGACTTCGTGTCAAATCATGAGTGGTACCACGGTAAACTCCTTCTGTGGGAGGACGACCTGGAACTACCCGACCCAGCTACAGCGTCGACTTGAAAAACTTTCTTGCTACAGGTACTTACATATCATCACTAAGGACTGTTTACATTACAGGACTAGTCGCATCGCGCGTTTGTTTCTCACTTCTGTATATCATCGAGCTCTGATTAGGCTAGTTTTCAAATAACATTTGTTTCGTCTTATGTACGTATAGGCACCCTTTTTGTTGAGTAATAGAATGAGATTATTGAGATAAAATCCGAAATGAATCAACAAGGAGTGTGCGATAGGGCTAGTACTTCGTATAGGTAGGCAAGAGTCCATTTAGGGAAACGAGTGTGTCAGGGAAATACTCGAACTGTAAAATCTTAAATAATTAGTCAAGAACATTGATTACCGATTACCCTTCCAAATTGTAGCTTTATCCCTGACCCAAAAGACTATTGAGCGCTCTGGGAACATCGTATCCATATCTCTCCAAAGCCCCTACTGCTTGTGACCGAGAGAAGCCCATAGCAGTCAATTGCTTCACAGCTTCAACGTCGTCATCACCCGCCGGTGACCCTTGTCGATCCGGCTCTTCTTGGGGAGGTGTTAACATTTGTGCCGGGGGAGGAGGAGGAGGAGCTTCCGCTTGTTGCTTCTTCTTCTTCCCGAATGGTAAGCGGATCTGGAACTGTGAATCAATTACAGAAAATCATTCAAAAGATGAAATGGACTAACGCTCAGCTTTGAGTGTCTTGGCGGTGGTTCTTTTTTCTCTTTCTCGTGGATCGAGGAACCTGAACCAGTAGAAGGCCGCGGTGGTTTGGGAGAACCAGTACGTGGAGGAGGTGATTTTGCCCTCGGTGGTATAGAACTAGCACCTGTGACTGAAGGTCGGGGAGAGGTGGTTGGAGAGGCGGTCGAGGGGAATGGTTTACGCGCTGGCGAGTCAGCAGTAGAAGCCTCTTGAGTCGCCGTGGTTGGAGATGCCGGTGCTGCCTCAAGGTTCAGTGATGGAGCTGAGCCAAATCCGGAGAACACATCATCGAATGAAGGTCCTGGAGGTGCAGTCGCTGGCTCTGCGGCGTTATTGTTCGGTAGAACAGGAGCCTGTTGTTTCGGTGTATTATCGACTGTGGGTGTTGTGATTGCAGGGCTGGTCACGGCTGAGGTTTCTACGGGCTTGCTGACGGGGGGTTGGGATGAGAAGAGACTGTCAAATCCATCTCCGTTAGCGGCAGGTGTATGTCCATTGGTAGCGGGCGCTGGCACGAAAGCGGTACCGCCGGCTGCACCAAAGTCAAAGTTATCGTCGAAGGCACTGTCGAATGAGAATTGCGGTTGTGTATTTGATGGCGAAGTTGTCGATGCCGAGGACATGTTGCCCATAGCTTCATCGAAGGCACTAACGCCAGCTTCAGTCGGAGAGGCGACGTGGGAAACAGTAGCCGGTTGCGGATCAGCGGCACCACCGAATAGATCTGCAACATGCTCTGTGTCCTTCACCGGCAAGCCGAACGCATCCGTGGAAGGTTCTTTCGGAGCGCTCGGGGTAGTTCCAGAGGTAAGAGCTTCTGGTGCGTCAGAAGGTGCTCCAAAAATATCATCGAAGGAAGCGTCCTCTTTCTTGTCCACTGGCTGGACGTGTAGTTCAGCGCTCTTTCTCTTTGCGAGCTCAGCAAGAGGAACTTCATCCTCTTCGTCACTAGAGTCAGTGTCAGATTCATCAACATCCAATTCCTTCAACGATGAACCTATATCTGTTTCACCCGATGCCTGAGGAGACTTCTCTTCCGCGGAAGTGGAAGTAGTACCGTTCACCTCCGGGAACTTGGCAGCAGCAGTGTCGAGGGTTGTCTGACGCTGGTGCTCTGTCGCCATCTCCAGTGGCACACCGGTACTTGGTGGCGTAGCAAAGATCTCTGTCTCTGTCGGCGACCCGAATGATCCTGGCATGACGGAAATAGGGGTTGGTTTGGGAATGGCGATCGGCTCGGCTTTGGGTGTACCATTATCAGAACCGACAGGTGATGACTGTGATGCCGTGCCATTGCCATTTGTGGTTGCTTTGGAGAGACCAAAGAAGTCCTCTTCCTCTGTGTCGTCGTGTGTGGCTGGCTCAGGTGCCTTCTCCGCAGCTTTGCTGTCAAGAACGGGTGGCGTCGGTACAGATGCGTTAGCGAATGGCAAGAAGGGTGATTGTGATCGTGGTGAAGGGGAACCGGTCATTGCCAATCGTTCGAAGGGATTGTTGCTCTTGCCGGTAGGCGACGATACTCCAGCTACGGGGGAGCTAAGGTCGGGAGTAGCAGGTAAGGGTTGTGCTGCCGCGAATGCTACCGAGTCGGGAGATCTAGCTCGGTCAGGAGCACTCGAGATAGAGAAGGTGTCTGCGAGTGGAGAAGATGGTGCTACGACCGGTGAAGTTATCGAGGAAGAGCGTTCAAGCTCAGCTTCGACATCTTCTCTTTCTTTCGTAATAGCTGTAACCTCTGCAGCGGCTTCCTGCAACTCCTTCTCAGCTTTCGCTCGCTCTGCTTCTTTCGAGCTCAGCTGCTTCTTTGCTATAGCCAAAAGACCCTTTTGCTGCTTCGCGTCCTTCTTTGCTTTCTCAGTTTCAGCCTTCAACGTCTCGGCTTGTTGGCTAGCCTCTATCATCTTCTTGTGCAACTCTCTAGCCTCTTCCTTATCCCGTAAAAAGGCACCCTCTATCTCAGCCTTTTCCACACGGAGAGCGCTTAAATCGCTCTCTGCTGTGATTAGCTCTTGCCTTGTCTTCTGAATGTCCGCCGCCTGGGTTGCATGTCTTTCTTTGAGATGAGCAAGAGTCTTGGTCTCTGTCTCATAGGCAGCTTTGGCTAACGATAACTGTGTCTGCAAAGAGGACAGCTGAGATGCTTGTTCTGCAAGTGTCTGCTCGAGATTGCCTCGGTCTGTCTTGGCGGTCTCGAGAGAGCGGTTGGTGGAGTTGAGTTGATTCTGGATGTTACCGATCTCGGCAGAACGGTCGTGCAACTCACGAGTCGATACAGGTTCGTCATCGTCGCTTAAGAGATCGCGACCGGAACCTGTAAGATATACGGTCAGTCTCTGTTTTCCTTGTATAAAAATAGGATGGTTTTACCAAAGGGATCACGCGAAGCTGGTTGTGGGGGAGGTGGAGAAGATACCGAGCGAGGCTGGGTACCAGTAGAATGTGCGGCGACACTGAAAGGACCACCTGGTGGAGGTGAAGTCGCAGATGCCGGTGGCGTATCATCAAAAGAAAACAGATCATGTGTTAGCTCGGGGGCTGGCTGCTGTGGTACTGGCGGTGGTGGCGCAGGTCGTTGAGTGAGCGGAGTAAACGGCGAGGCACCATTAGTGCGCATTGAGGGGGGTATCAAAGAAGGAGGAAGCGTTTCAGGCAAATCCCCGCCATTAAGTTTCTTCTGTATGAGGTGCATTGCAACTGCAAATGCATCTCTAGTAAGCCGACCATTATTGCTCAGATCCGAAAGATCCCTAAAGTACGCGTCAGTTTGCACATGGGAACCATGAACACTCAAGACTTGTCTTACCAGATATGTGCCAACACATCGTCCGGTAACTTTGATTCGAGCATGAACGGAACTGCTACATCTCCTTCAATGTATCCTTGCTTAGACGTGTCTAGCGTATCAAAGTAGCGGTCGGCATTTGCCTTTTCCGCTGCAGTGACGTCCCATTGGAGTTGCACGGGAGCGGGTATGCCGAAAGCACTACTGCCAATACTGGAAGCAGTCGGCCTGGCTGGAAGTGACGGTGCAGTTCGCTTTTGAGCAGACATGCCAGTATTTTGTGGCTGCAAAATTGAAGTCTGGCCAGTATATTGAGGTTGAATTGGAGGACGAGACTGAGGGAAGGTGCTTTGAGTAGCACTAGGGCTAAACGATCCACCGGTAGGTGAACCCCCAGCTGCTTGCTGATAAAGCCCGTGCGGTAGAGAATCGGGTAGAGTTGAGATTGTTCCGGACATGACGCCTTGTATGAAATACATTCCGATGGCAAAGTCGGTTGCGTCGAGAGCACCGCGGTCTTGGGTATCAGCAAGATTCCTTCGAAATATTATAAGATATTGCGGTGGGACTGATTGAGGAGGTTACACACCATATTTGAAGGAGCGTGTCGGTGGGAAGTTTGGACTTTAAGAAAAGGTCGCGGGCTTGATCAGCTGTAGAAGGGAGTGTGAATACAGGATATGAAGATGATCCATCACAAGGCTTACCACTTAAGAGTCCATTTGTTGGACTAGCCTTCAAAAACATGTTATGGAACTTGGTCTTGTCAGCTTGTGAGAGAGGCGGTAAGCCTGGTGGAGGAGATTTGGGTATCGACATTCCTGTGTGTTGTGGAGCAAGACCTGTATGTTGAGGCGCAATGGGTGCTAATCCTTCGATGACTGGGAGAGGTCCCGCTGGAAGAAGACAGAGACAATTTAGCTGATAAAACGCTGGACACGGAGTACGGGGAACTGACGTTTGTAAATGAGATCCTTGGAGACCTTCTCTCCTTTCTGTGCCCAACCCATAAGGCGAAGAGCTATAGCAGTGCCCTTCCTCGAAAGCCAGCCGTTATTATCCTCATCTGCAATGTTCCATATCTCCCCGAGTACTGTGGGGGCAAGCTTGGCACCACCGAATATGCGAACTGCCTCGTCACCTTTGAGAATTCCGAGTTTCTGAGTGTCTGAAAGGGCGAAAATCTGGCCTGCTAGGGAGAGCTCCCCAGGGGTCGGAGAGAAGCTCGAGGACATGGTACAAGTACAGCGCCGAAAAGTTGTCCAGTCACCGATGGATCCAGCCTACGCATCACTCGCATGCCGAGGTAGTTATTCCCACGCTCCGGATTTTCGCTTGGAGTCAAGCGCAGAATACAAGGCTTGAACCAGAAAATTCCAAAAAATGCAGAAAAATAAAAAATGTCAGAATCTAACGCGAATCGTCCAATAATCGAGATATTTTTTGGCGTGGATTGCTGTTTCTCTTTTTGGACCCCATTGTCCAAGTTTTGGCGTGACCACCATCACGTGCAAGTTGATGAGCACGCGCTTATAACAACGTTTTCATTTTCCACTTCTTGGTTCTCAACTTTATCGTTTCCCTTATTCTTGCCTCATTTCACTGTACCATATCTCGCACATTTTCACTCATGGAAGCCCAACTTACGACCTCTCTTGCTTCTCGTGCACCGCCCAAGTCAGCTCCCGCTAATTCATCTTCGCAGGTGGCTGGTAGCGTCGCAAAACGGTGAGTGGCCTTTTCCTTCTCTTTCTCCAGCTTCTAACCAGCTTTGTATTCCTTTCAGACTGAGCAATGAGCTTATGACTCTCATGGTGGGCATTTGTCTTTGGAAGCATCACTCTGACCGCTAATTCCGAGTCCTAGATGTCTTCTTCACCTGGAATCGTGTGTACAGTCACCAGACAGTAATCGTCATCTTCTGATATCGAATATCCTCAGTCTGCGTTCCCTAAAAGCGATGGCAATCTGTTTGAATGGGTCGGTACAATTGAAGGTGCACCAGGAACTGTACGTCTGTCAACACGTTTTTTGCTGTTTGTCGTCATACTGATCATCTCTTCGTAGGTCTATGCAGGATTGGCCTTTAGAATATCTATATCATTCCCACCCAACTACCCATATGTCGCACCTACCATCAAGTTTGAAACGCCTTGCTACCACCCCAACGTAGATCTTGCCGGAGGATCAATCTGTTTAGACATTCTCCAGGTGCGCTACAAGCCACACCCACATCGGACTCCAACTAACCCGTTCATCGCTATAGGACAAATGGTCTGCAGTCTACAGCGTCCAAACCATCCTCATCTCTCTACAGTCCCTCCTCGGCGGTGAGTTGCCACCATCACGTAAAATAGAACCGGACCCAATTCCTAAATGCCTATGAATAGAGCCGAACAATGCCTCTCCACTCAATTCAGACGCTGCCTCTTTATGGAACAATCAAGATGGTAAATGGAGGACATATCACATCATGTTCTGACGCTGATGATTCCTTTCTGTCACAGAATTCAAGGCTCAATTGATGCGGCACTACCGTCCGCTTAAGGACGAATCGGCATAGACTTGCTGCACATAACGTGTGGGCACCATGAGTATATACTGAATTAGCATTTTCATACATGTCCTGCATACATACCATTCCAATTTTTACCCTGTAAAGTGTTACCTAAATAACAATCTTCTCATTCATCATGCCAAGATGAAACGCCTGTCTCCTCCGGTTGTGCATACTCCGAGCTCCGAACTCCAAGCAGGTTTTCTAATATCTACTTAATATCCAAGGACGACTCAGGCCCAACTCACTCATCACCGTGTACCAACCTCTTTCCAGCCAAATCATTTCATATTCTATTCTTGCTCGAGCACATAGCTGCGTATACAGAGATAAAAAGTAGGTACAGCATATTGTACTTGCACAAGATTATGGGATGGGCATAAATACAACGAAATCATTTGACCTATTGAACGAATAAGAGCATGGATTGAAAAGGGAGGTACGATAAACGCAGACTATACCGAATTCCATAGGAAAAGAGGATGGAGATGAGGAGACGATGAGGATGAGGATGAAGGAGAGAGGTATTTCTTTGTTGAAAGAGAGTAATATAAAGCGATTGGAAAGGGAAAGCCACAAGAGTATACAAAAAATAGTAACGCTAGCACTTGGAGTGTAACAAAGAAAAACACCAATAATGGGAGGGTGCAAGAACGCTATCTGTCTGTAACCTAGGCGTCTCAATCACCTCGTCCATCAGCGCCTTCAAGGCTGTCCGAACGGGCTGAGACGGTACGGGAAACTTTATCAGATCTCTAAAGGTTCGTAAGTTCTAGCGTCGAGCACACCTCTCGTTTGACCCTCGCTCACGCCGACCCTGCTATCTCTCCGAGCGAACCCACCAACACCCGGTCCCCTAGGCTGCCTAACAACACCGCCAGGGCTCTCATGTCCACTACCGCCGCTACCACCGCCATTCAACGACCCAGTCTGCAATCCCGAAGGCAAGTTGGGAACGGGAGGCACTGAGCCGCCGCTGAAAGCGCTTCCATTGGAGAACAAGGAACCAAAGCCGCTCACGGTTCGGCGCGGTGGTGAGGCAATGGTAGCGTAGCCTTCACGAATGTTGCCGTTTGAGGCCCGTGTAGTGAGGCGTGGAGCCTGTGAGTGTAGGGTCTTCATATCCGGCATGGATTTCTTAACCCGAAGGGAAGCCGGCGGGGCAACCTGGGAAGGTGACGGCTGGAGGTATGCAGATGGAGCGCGAGAGAGCGTTCTCGGCTGCTGTTGCTATTGAAAGGATATTAGACAGATGAATTAGACAAGCTATGTGTACTTACCCTGTTCGGGTCAATTCGAGTCACAACGGCATACCGTTCATCGCCTTCTCCGACAGAATAATGATACACGCCCAATTTTTGAGCAATTAGATGCACAACACGTCTTTGCTTGGGAGAAAGAGTCCGAGAGAATGCGAGCTCGTCACGCATTCTATCGTCTTTGAACAACAGAATGCGAGAATAAATTTCCAACGTCGATGGGTCGTTGAGGTCTAATTCATTAGCGGATCCTTTATCGGAGCTGGCAGAGGTGGCCGTTTGGGCGGGAGAGGCGGCAAGGTTATACGGAGTAGGCATAGTAGACGGGTGAGGTGGAGAGTATTGCTGTTGTTGCTGGTATGATCCCGATGAATAGGAACGCTGGGTTGCAAAAGTGGACGGGATGACGGTTCCGTAGTCTTCGTAGCCGGGAGTACCGCCACCGACAGGGACAGTCTGCTCCTTCTCGAGTTGCATGGATCGCATGCGACGCAGAGCCTTCTCTCTCTCAATACGCTCCTTTTCGCTGGCCTGGAGGACTTTCTTGTACTCGACGCGTAATTTTCTGCCTTGAACATCGAAACCATTCAATGCCGCAACGACGGCATCCGCATCTACGGCTTGGCGGAAATTAGCAAAGGCGAGCCCGCGGAAAGCTCCTTGCTGGTCAAGATGATAGTTGAAGGCGTATGGCGTAGGAATCGACAAAGACGCCTATAGGACCCAGGTTATCAACACGAGAGAAGGGGTGAAAAAGGGTGAAAGCGACCACTGACAATTATATCAAGGAGAGTTTCACGCTTGACGTTGAATGGTATATTTTTGATAACGATGGCAGTTGGAATTATTTCGTCGTCTGTATTTTGAATAGGTGTAGTAGATGCGATTGGAGGAAGATGGCTCATAGGAGGAGAACCGCCAGCGGAAGAAAAGTCCGAATTATTTTGGGGCGACAGAGACCGATTGTCCGATTGGTTATCAAGCCATTGCTGTTGAGATATATGGTGAGATGAAAAGAGAAGAAGCAGGGTCAAAAAGAAGGAGAGAAACACACGGTTGGAAGACTACCACGGACAGGCTTATTCTTGAGAGGCGACTGACCGGTAGTAAGCGGGTTATACTGAGACTGAATAGGTATGCCTGGAGAAGTAGCAAAGTGATACTGCCTGTTGCCGCTGCCGCCCTCGTAATCGTAAGTGTCATGAAGGCGTTGCTGTGAAGAAAGCGACAGAGTAGAGATATCTGGGGGCGAGTTGGTCATGATGTCTTGTCTTTGGACGTAGCCTGGGGGCTTTAGATTTCTCGTGAAAAATAGAGCAAAAAATGAAGAAAAAAAGTTGGTGATGAGGGAGAGGTGTAGACCACTTTTCTCTCACCACTGACCTTGACTGCTCTCCTTAAGTAATCTGCCACGAGGCAAGATAGAGTATATGCCCTGCAAAAATGCTTTTTCTTTTGGCTCACTCTCTTAGCATTCGTTTCCTATTTCTTCTCATCAAGTATTTTAGCTTCTACATCACTACTACAGGCTTTAATGGTGCTAGCAAGCTATCCTCGTCAAAAGACAGTCTAATCGATCCAGAGTGATCCCACGGTCCGCGGATTTTCACAGGCGGTGCTGGCGAAACTGACTGTGTGCTGGGCAGGTATGGTACATCTGCACAATCTGTCGACGACCAGCTACTGCCGCTCTTGTGTCTCCGACGAGGAGGAGAAGCAGGACCCTTGGCAACAATGGACGAAGGGCAAAATGTTGGCCGTGGAACCGAAGGCATTGTATGTTTAGGCGCACTGTAAGCGGTCGTCAACACATTACTCTTATGCGAATGCCCAGCCGGTATGTGTACTCACTTTCTGGGAGGGGTTGGCCCTGGGACCAGACGTAGTGCAGAAGGAGGCGGTCTTCGGGGCATGTTTAAAACAGATTCAAGTAATTCGTCTGCAAGAAAACGAATCCGTGAGCTGGCTACATCAAAATCAGCGCCAGAAACTCACAAGTCCCCAAATACCGAGAGGCTAATGCAACGCAACAAGTGCAAAACTATGGGCCAATGCAAAGTTTTGTCCGGTTTGTCGACCCTGATGAGATATGCTAGCACAACCAGGTGCAGCTGCAGAGATTATTGAAAAACGAGTGACGGTGGTGGTGGTATGAGTACAAGAGAAAAAACAGGAGCCATTGCCATGGCCATCAATGTCACCAAGGTCATTACATAAGAAGCGGCAAGGTCTTTGTCCTTGACAATGACTGCGATGATAACGACGACGACAGGCTTGACATTGGCATTGCCAGCGCTGGCAGGTCGGTGACAGCAGCAGAGAAGGACGAGATTTGTACTTGTAGGCGCCAACTCGAAAAAAGTTGATGAATGACTGACACTCTGATTGTCGTCGCGTGTTGTGACACTTTTACCTCTTTACCTCCACGACGCGTCAAATGCCGAGCTCGTCCCTGGTACAAGCAGCAATATTTGCTGCAGGTGCAATCGTAGGAGGTGGTGTAACAGCTGTTGTCACTAGCAAAAGACAGCGTCCAGCAGAAACCGTTTCTTCGAGTCAGGCAGCGATTTCGACCATTTCTCCCCCGGTAGTAGGTTTGGGTCCCAAAGGCAATGCAGAACTTTCGAGTGCAGTCTCTCTGGCACCACTTGCCACCTCTGTTTTGAAATATGGGAATCCTGGTGCGTTTTTTCTATACCACTTGAACTCCCGGAGCCTCATTCAGTTTTCACAAAGGACCGATTGCGGACCTCATTGTCAGAAAGGCTTACGTCGCTGCGTACGACCGTAGACTTCGTCACCCAGCATGGACTGCTGAACACTTGACACTCGCTTCTTTGGGAAAGTCTGCTCTTGTGGCACCTCCGACTCCAGACGAAGCAGGCGACAGGACCAAGTCCGCCTTTATTGAAGACGAATCAATACCCCTCTCTTTCAGAGCGCGTCTTCAAGACTACTTCAAGAGTGGCTATGACCGGGGACACATGTGCGTTTAGAGTCTTCATTTATCCTACTGCCTCACCTAACGGAATTTCCAAAGGGTACCGGCTGCAGATGCCAAGTTCTCCCAGGTGTGTGCAATATTAGCCGATTTGGGGACATTTGTGCTAATCTTGCACTAGGAAGCAATGAATGAGACTTTCCTTCTCTCCAACATTGCTCCTCAGGTTGGTGAAGGCTTCAACCGGCATTGTACGAAAGTCGTCTTGTTCGATATTTCCCGTGTCTAACTTGCCATGATATAGACTGGGCATACCTGGAAGACTGGTGTCGTCGTCTTACTGCTAACTTTGCGGATGTCTATGTGTTCACTGTACCGCTTTATCTCCCACACCGCGATCCCGATGGGAAATGGCGCGTGGTAAGCCAATATTTACATCCTTCTCTTTCATATACCAGCCCTGACTGCGTTCTTAGACTCACGAAGTCATCGGTTCACCGCCAAATGTTGCCGTACCGACTCACTTTGCAAAAGTCGTCTTGACATCCAAACCCTCTTCTCCAACAACCCCAGACATTCTCGAACTCTCAACGGGTGCTTTCGTCTTGCCCAACGCTCCGATTCCAGACGAAACGCCTCTTGAAAAGTTCGTCATGCCAGTAGACGCAGTTGAGCGTGCTGCAGGCCTCACATTGTTCTCCGACGCTGTCAAAGCAGCCTCAAAGCACATTTGCAAATCAACAAAATGCGAAGTCATCGTTCGTCGCTTCGACGATGCTAAAAAGCGGCCAGATATGCGTAGGGCTATTTCAGCTCCGCCTGGGTCGTCTTAATGCGTAATGTTCAATGAATCATGGCGTTAGATTAGAGGTAGTAGATAATTTAGTAATCCGAAAGCATATCCTTGACACCGTCCCAGTAATGTTTTGAAACCATTGGCTCAATCTCTTGCTTGGTGAGCCACGCAAAGTCTTTGACGCGGTCGGCGTTGGGTTTGACCTGACCGGCCATGATGTGGGCTTTGAAGAAGAAAGTTACTTCCTAGAGGAGAATGAGAATGCAAAGGATCGAAGAATCTTGGTTTTGCTTACCTCTGGAAGAGGCTTTCCTTTTGGTGAGAGTTTGGGTTCTGGTTTGTAGTGCCCGATTGGGTTTCGACTAACAACCCAAGCATCCATATGGTCACCACATTCCGTGAATAAATCTCGGTGTGCAGCCTGCCCAAGTTAACGTCAGAACAGGGAGACCGAAAACGAAAACCAAACACAGACTTGATGTAACAGTTCACCCTTTGCGAGATCTCCCGTCGGGAACCTCCACACATCATTCGCGTCTTTCAATAAAAGGTAAACATTCCTCCTTCCTTTCCTATCCAAACTCTTCGTGTCCTTCGCCGTATCCGAAGGATGCACCCTCGGCATCATAGGTTCATTTTCTCCTTCCTGCTCAGCAAGCTGCTCCGCCGCAGCCCGATTCGCAGCAGCCTTCTCTTTGTCGAACTCATCATCGACACCAAAGTCCGGTCCGAAAGCTAATCTTTCGCGTTTGCGCTCTTCCATGTTGAAGCGTGTCTCTAGTATGGAGCCTTGTTTAAAGTAGAATTCGTACGGAAATGGGTTGTGCAATGCACGTCGGATACGGGCTTGGTAGGCGTAGTAGGCGCGTTCGAAGGGTGTTGGGGTTCGTGTAAGGAGAGGTGAGCGGTTTAGGAGAACAGCCGTTGTTAGAATGGGCTTCCGAGCCTTTTGGGTAGACGTTTGGGCCTCTGCTCCAGGAGACAGCGGAGGTATTGGACCTAAGGAAGTCGAGGCCATTGTTGCCAGTGTCCTTCGACAAATACCTGTAAAATATTAGAGAAATCCATGTAAGCTTAAGTATACCACTCACTTGTCGACGGCGTTCTACATATTGAAGGAAGTAAGGACATTGCTCGTCGTCAACCACGTCGAGCGCGACACTTCCGACACGAAAAAATAAAGGACCGAGCGTGAGAAAGTTGCTATAAGCGCACCTTACCCCCTCTTTAGTACTCTTGCGGCTTGCAGCGACGATGTCAGTCTCCCTCGTCTCGAACGCATATCTCGACGAAACTTCTTCAAAGATCAGGTCGAAACCGGTACCATGGGAAGTGAGTATCTAACTTTTCGTCATTCACTAGGACAGTCCTCACTGGGATCTTATAGGGTTACCAACGCGCCGATCTCGTCACCTCTGAGGAGCTTACCCTCATCAAGAAAGTCGATAGGCAGCCAAAGGCAAAGATTGAGTCGCTGCTACTCTCAGATGGACAAACATATGCCTTGTTGTACCTTCGTCTTCTCAAGAAACTTCAGCGAGTGGATACCATGCAATCCATCTTGGTTCTCATTGCAGATGCTCTAGCAGGTGCGATACACTTATTCGACCAATGATTATGCGAAAGCTGATTACAGTGAACAGACCATGATGAACGCATACCCTTATTCACAAGAACCTCCGAGTCCGATTCCGAATTACCCTACACTCCACTTCTTCGGTATGATGCCCTGTCTCTGGCTATTGATCATTGGCTCACGATAATCATCAGTACTCTGGATATGCAAGATGAATTTATGCAGCTGAAGGCCGCTCAAATCCTTACCGTCCTCCTCTGGTTAGCCCAGTCCATCTGTACCTCGTTACCTCTCATGCCGATGACTTCATACCACAGCTCAGAAGCCAAATCCTTACCACCCAAATTATTGCAGCCCTTTTTGAGTACGCTAGCTACCATGGTTCAATCCAACTCGCATAACAAGCACGATGTCGGTGTTCAGTGTCTAGAGGCACTCCTGGCACGCCCCGAATGTCGACAAGCTGTCTGGGCGATACCCGGCATTGTTCAAGGGTATTACTTGTTATACCAGATCGATTATACCAGACTGAGTGCCCATTTATTAGATTCGTCGATATCCTCAAACGCAACCCAGGACCCCAAATGAGTTATCAAGTCTCATTTTGCCTATGGCTCCTATCTTTTGAACAGAACGTCGCACAAGACATCAACAAGTGCGTATCATCACTATCATCCTTGTTCCGCACACTCCTGACAGCGTAATAGGAAATTTGACATTATACCCATCCTCGTACGAGTCGCACAAGCTGCAGTAAAGGAGAAAGTCATCCGGGTGATTGTCGCCACCTTCCGCAATCTGGTAATCAAAGCACCCGGCGCCAACTTACCAGCGATGCTTGTCGCTCAACTCCTTCCATTTGCCAAGAACCTTTGCACCCGAAAATGGACGGATGAGGACATTGTCGAAGACGTGCAATTCCTGCGGGATGAGCTTACTGCCAACTTCCAGAGTTTGACGTTCGTGCGTTAGGTTTCTCAGCCCGATTTCTTACTAACCTTTCGATCATGCAGAACATACGACGAATACACATCTGAACTGGCTTCAGGACACCTTTCATGGACACCTGTTCACGAATCAGATGATTTCTGGAAGGAAAATGCAACAAAGCTGAATGATAAGGATTTCGAGCAACTCAAGTGTGTAATACCATCTAGTGACCCAAAGAAGCTCTTCTTACGCAGACACAGGACTCTCATTCGCCTTTTGAAAGACTCGAGCGACCCCAGTGTCTTGGCCGTTGCTGCCCACGACATCGGACAGTATGTCAAACATTACGAGCGTGGCAAGAAGTACGTTTCTAGTCTTTTTCGGACGCATTTCCCTCTGATCTTCCTTTGTAGACCTGTAACCGAACTAGGAGGCAAGACCCGTGTCATGGAACTAATGACACACGAGAATGCCGATGTACGATACCGAGCGTTAATGTCTGTACAATTGCTCGTCAGCCAGCCTTGGGTATCTTGAACGAGACACCAGGCCTAGGATTGTGTCGCTTTCACTAGAAAGATAATCCTCACCAACAATAGTAGCATTATTATTATACCTGGACCGGACAATCCTTCTCGTACACAAGTGCATGTAACTTACACTAATGTCAATTACGATCATTCAGATGCAGCTATGTGGCCTCTCCCCTGGCTTCCAACCTCTTGAGTCTGCCATGTATCGATACAAGTTCCTTGACATGGCGCCTGTCCCGACCCAGTGGTTTGATCCGTCTCCGGCGAGCCAATGCACCTGCATTGTAAGTCGAAAACTTGGTCCCTTCAAGTGCAGGAGGTGGTCCTCGTAAGACATAAGGTATCAAGATCCTATATCAAGATCGCGAAGTTATTCCTGTCTCCTTGACGTAGGGCTCTTTTCTTTGTGAATCGCTCGGGAACTACCCGTGAAGCGTCACAGTCCCGCTTCCTATAAAGCCAATAAACCATCTTTCCGCCTTTCTTCCATTTGACATGAAGTTCTTGGAAACCAATGAAGTCCATGAGACCGCTGAAGAGCTCAAAATCCAAGTAGCGCGAATTCATGAGGCACGGAAGCGGTAACTAGAAACAAGAATCGGTAGGGTTCAGAGAAAGATGACAGCGATCACGCACGGCAACAAAAAGTAGACCATTGGGACACAAAATTTCGTGTGCTAGACGTAGCATCCGACCTGTGCATGGGACGTCAGCAGGTTTGAGGCAATGGAAGGATTGTTTCTGACCTCTGTCCGCAGCATCTGGCACGAAATTGACGACGAGGCTCAAGCTAATGATATCCCATTTCTCTCTGTGCTCGATGGCGTCGAGGAGTAAAAAGTCTTGCTCCAGAATGTCGGGATGTCTGGAATTCAGATCGATTGGCGTCGTTTCTATCCATGAAGAACATGTATCGTAGTTGTCGGGTTTGAGTGCTCCTACCTCCAGTAACCTAAGAAGAGAATGTGTCAGGGAATACACCCAATATGAATGTATCTCACTTGAGTGTTTTCCCAATCGTGTGTACCCCATCCTCCTTCAGCCATTGAATCAGAACCTTTTCACTTCCACCTCCACGATCACTCCCCTGCCCTATCGTGGACATTCTCTGGTAGGTCTCCAGGCCTCCAAGTTGGTCTATTTCATGCTGGATATCAGCTAGTGCTCTGGCAACGGTAGAATCTCCGTGTTCTAGTTTTTTCTGCAGCTGCGCCTGTTGTTTGAGCAGGACATGGAATCTACGAATGACATGTCGACTGCTTTTGGGTGTACTGGATGCGGTCGAGGCTTGCGGGCCTGTGATTGGGATTTTCTTTTTGCGAGCTTTGGGCATACCAGACTAAGCGTTGATGGAATTAAGCGCCGGTCGGCAAGTACCCTTTTCGTCTTCCCTCGCCTTCGGATTTGATCCAAGTTGGTATCTCTACCGTCCACGACGCGAAACATCGCATTTTCTCGCTGGTATTACTGCCAGCTGGGGCACAGGTCTTGGTCTCGACCCAAAACTATCTCAATGAGGCTTGTCAGGGCTGATGAATTCTGACATATGCACCTTAGCGGTGTTTTACTGACCACTTTTATCTGTTGCGAACAATAGCTGCTTCCCAAGTTCTCAAGCATCAGGGACGTGCCAAGCTCAATATTTTATGCGTAATAGTATAACGATGATGAACTACAATACAGCAAGCAAATTCTTCCAGCGCAAGAGGCTTCCAATATGCTTTACTAAGAGCTGGTCCCAGGTCTCTCGATGTTATTTTCCCTCGACATTGGGCCAGCTCTACCACTGAACATGGTTACGGTGCAAGATGGCCGCGCTGGGACCAGGCCATAATTCCTCAGGTCGTCAATAAATCCGAAAGAACTGTCAACCTCAAGCGCGGGTCAAGCTACTTGCTAGTATTCGTCCCTGGTGCCTTTCTCTCCTTTCTGAGATGGTATAAAACGGAAGATGTTCGGCTCGTTCATACGCCTCTTCCATTAGTTCCTTTGATTATTCTGGCCCTTCCGTCTTCGCGAAATACCTTTATCTCTGAACGATGGTTCTCGCCTGGAGTCTTCTCTCAGTCTTCCTGATCATGACGCCTCTAGCCGATGCGGCGCCGTCTACCCGCGAGCTAAAGGTATGAACTCTTGAAGGACATAAACATACTTTTGCTTTATCCGATTCACAGCGAGATGTCAACTGCGGACAAGTCTCAATACGCAGGCGTTATCTGTACAGGGCCTCCAATCCGACTATTGGCGATCACCTATATACCACTGACAAGGCCGAATTGACTAGTTTGTTGAGCCAAGGATATAGCGATGAAGGTGTCGAAGCTGAGGTATACCGTTTCCTCCTTATCCCGTGAACGAGCGTCTCACCGTCGAATTCAAGATATGGTCCGATCTAGGAGACGGCACCGGACCAGTACGCACCCCTTTCTTCCGCCTACTTCATATCAATAGCGGTGTACATCTATTCACAACGGACACGAACGAGCGAGATACCCTCGTCGGCACGGGTTCCTACGTGTACGAGAAAACCGTAGGATACGTGCAGACCGATTCCACCTGCGGAGCCATCCCTCTCCATCGACTGTGGCACAGTCCAGAAGACCACCTACTCACCATCAATCCCATCGAAAAGGAGCATTCCATCAACAAAGAAGGATACACATACGAATTTATCCAAGGATATGTTTGGAATCCTTGTGGAATCGATCAAGTTGATTTCTTGAGAGGGAGGAATCAAGCTAGATCTGATCATTTTTATACAACCAGCAAGGCGGAAATGGATGCTGCTGTAAAGAATAATGGGTATGTTCAGGAGGAAACTCAGGCTGTTATTTGGAGTACCCGTACGGGTGGTCTCACGCCGTTGTATCGGTTGTATTCCTCCGACCCGAGGACGGACCATTTCTATACGATTGACCTGGATGAAAGGCTTGTTGAAAACATCGCTGCTAATGCACCTCTCTGACACATACTTTTAGAAATGCGGCTATCAAGAGTGGATGGAGAGATGAAGGTATCACTGGCTACGTCCTGTGGGGGAACACGTGCGGCAGTATACCAATGTACAGGCTATTCCTTCAGCTGGGAACCTCATACGACCATTTCTATACCCCAGAGTAAGTTACCGTGTCCCTCGTCTGGCGTGATATTTACCTATCCTCGACAGTGATGCGGAGAAAGCTTTTGCTATCAATACAAATAAATACGTGGATGAAGGGATTGCCTTTTGGGCTGGGGAGAAGATTGTTCATCCTCACCCATGAACAAAGTTCCGCTTCACGATGACTCAAAGTTGGGCCAGTTAGGTGTCATTACAATATGATTATGAAAACACGACGATGATCCCAATGCCTATGATACATTGATCCAATGCGAGGTATCAGTTCCTCTCCTACATCACAGTCCCCCCGTAAACGTCCCCATGATCCAACCAGTCCAAAGCCATGCGTGCCAGTTCCACCACTTCCCTATCAGTGTCCATCAGCGGAGCGGCATGTGGATGTGGATATGGATGTGGATGCGTAGCTGTTATGGGCGAGGTCGAGGGACCTCCAGATATACCACCCGATGCCGCAGAGTACGAGTGTGAATGTCCTAGACTAGCTCGACCTCCAGGCATATGTGGATGTGGGTGGTGGTGATGCGGTATCCCAATACCAACTCCGACAACACCTCCTTGACTTTCGCATATTCGTTTCAACGTACTCAGCAAACCCGCTTCCCCCATCTCTTTGCGGCACCTTGCACTAGTAATCACCTTCGTAGCGTCCCCATCAAACCCGTGCGAAGAGCTGGATAATGAGTTCACGAGAGTAGAACATCCTTTGGCTAGAGCCAATATGGCCCCAACTGCTGGTCTGCGGACATCCCCGCCCTCAAACCCACGTCCGCTTTCTGCTAATACGTTTCGAATGGCCTTCAGCAAAGGCTGATGACTGAGGATGAGTGCCTGTTGTAGCGCCGAACCATTGGACAGATTAGCCAGGGTATAAGCTGCCTGCAAGGTTATGTCTGGCGCGGCACTCGGCGGAGCGGAGAGCAGAGCCGTGAGAATAGCGATGATGGGATGCAATGACAGGGATGCTGGAGCAAGAGTTGGAGACAACGATGGGAAACTCGATGCTGACGGCGAGGCAAGAGATGGAAGAGAAACCGATGGCACCTTATTTCTCGATGCGTTAGGGAAAGGTATGTCCCGCAAATTTAGTTTGCCAAACTCTTCAAAGACCATGTCGATTCCGGTCTCATTCTCCGACAAGTTCCGTACGATATGTATCGCTTGTTCCTGTATAGCAGCCACATCTTGATCTGTTTCCGGTTCTTCTTGGTCCAGTTCTTCTTCAGTATCTGAACCGTCATCCTCGATGTCTAGTGCTACCAATCCACCTTCTTCATCTATGTCCATAGATCCTACCACACCACCCACCACACTTGAGCTGCGACCTTTGATACCTTTCTGATGCAGCCGATGTCGTCGTCTACCCTTGCCTTCTAACTTGCCACTAACCATGAGTTCAGCCAGAGTGCCCCAGCCGATCTGGGCCATGATTTCCCTCTTCGAGCTATCGCTCGACTTGTTCACAAGGTTCTTGATCCCCCACAGAGCCATCCGGCGAAGGCTTGTATCCAGTACGGGTGTATGAGACCCTGGGGTTGTATCGAAAGGCTCTATGCCTCTTATGAACTGAACCAGTCTTCCGACCAAGCCCTCTTGCACATAACTGCCTCGTAGCGGGCTAAACTCGCATATACCATTGCAAACAGCTCTGAGAGCCGCACCGACTACTCGTCTATCCTCCTTCGGATCCATAACCCGTTCTAGGATCAACTGGCCTAACCCACTATCCACCACGTTGGTCCTTAACACCCCAATTGAACGCGTCAAGGCTCGCATCAGCTCGGAAGTAGCATAGCGTACTCCAGCGTGTGGTGACTTGAGGGTCAGTCGTAGCAGCGCTAACAACTGTTTGTGCTGTTTTCCTCCATTCAAGGTGGGCGTCGAGTCTCCACCGGCGACGCGCTCGGTCGAAGCCATACAACCTGAAGGAATTGCAACTGCAGGATGCAATGGTACATCACCAAGATCCAGCTCCACCAGCGCCGCTCTGACCTCGTGCTGCAAAAGAACCAAGGCAGCTAATGTGATCAAAGCTGCTTCTCGCAATGCGGAAAGGGTCGGAGGTTCATCTGATGGATCTATATCCACCAGGTTCATGGTTGGTTTGCGTTCCTTGGATATATCGGAATTAATGTCCGATATGGTTTGTGGTTCGCCAGGCGGAATAACGGTGAGGGATGCAATCAACCCTGCAACATTGTTCAAACAGCCTCGACTGAATGCGAGTCTGCAGTTTGTCAGGTCATCGATGACCAAGTAGTACAAAATATTGCAAGCTTGACGTTGTTGTTGCGGTGAGATGGATGTGGAGGCAGATGCGACCGACGAAGGCGGTGAAACAAATCGATTCAGAACGCTCATGATCATGATAGCGATGGAGTCATTAGCTGGCGGGGATGCGCGAATTATGTGTGTTGTACTGGGAAATGAAGATGAGTCGGGATAGCGGATGTTGGATGCAGATGACAAACTGACCATAGACATGCCGCAAGCTGGAGATCGAGAGAACGTGTTTTGGCCAACAGGTTAACCACAGTGGCAAGTGTCTGATGTTCAGTGAGTGCGGACGCAACTGGTCCATTTTCTTTTGCCAGTGCCCCGAGCGCAAGTAATGCTGCTTCTTGGACCTGTTCGTAAAAAAATCAGTCGCCTGGAAATATCAGAAAACTGGTAGACACACTTTCTGTGCACGATTGGCAAGCATTGCAGACAGATTTCTTGCCACCCATCCGCCTTGCCGCCCAGGCGCATTAACTCCGTGTGCAGACAACTTCTCCCATCCTCTCTTCGACTTGCTCTCCTTTGCCCTTTCGTCTGCAGGTAACCACTCCGTGACAGCCGTCCTATGCTGCGCAATCCGTAGAGATTGAGATAATAGCTGTGCTATCGAAACAGCGATTGCATCTGAACGATGCGCGAGTAACGGTAGCACAATATCCAGTGTATCGATGAGAAATATCCCATCTAGCGCAATACGAGCATCGTTGCGAAGTGTTGGTGAGGTTTCAGGTCGCAATGCAGAGACCGAAGGGCTGACTATATCCGCAATAGCTGAAGTTAAGGAGCGTAATGCTCGGGCGAGTGCGGCTTGAACTGGAGGTGACGAGGGTGAGCTGAGGGATACAAGTAGTCGCCTGAGAGTGTCAACCCGTAAGAGAGAGGCAAGGGTATCGTCGGGGCATGAGGCTATAGAGAGAGATGTAACGATATGGGCTGCTTCAACGCGGATGGCATCCGGACTAGGAAGTGTGAGGTATCCCACTAGACTGCCAACTGTCAGTCGAACACAGAAATGAAATTCTTCGTAAAACTTACGTTTCAAGGAACAAAAGATCCTTCGATAACTCGACTTTGGCAGTAGGATTGCCGATTACTCTATTCTTTATACTTTTCAGTCGGTCAACCGTTAGCGGAGATTGGATAGTCATGAAGAGAAAACTGCGTGGGAAGCCTGTCCTCGCCTGGTCTCCGCAAAAATATCATGATACGTTTCACACATATCTATGGGCTCACTTATTTGCATTATACCTGCAGTATGTACAATGGTTGCGTTGGAAAAACTACTTGGGATACGGAGAGTTGAAGGGCCCACAAAAAATTGATGTCTAGTAAGAAACTGGCAAAAGTGCATCACAGAAGGAAAAAAGTCCACTACATTGAGACACAATGGAATAGAAGCGTTCTCTGAGCAATCTTTGAGGCGACGGTACAAGCAGTGGAGGAAAGTGGGCCGTCTCAAACGAAACCTCTTCCGCCACGCTTGGAATCGATTCTCTTGAAACGCTCCTCTTCTTTCCTCTGTGAGGGAATCAGCAACGAATTACCAGGTTGTGAAGGTTGTCTCGTACCATGTTTATGACGCAAAGCGAGGCAAGGAGAAGGCAGAGTACGACCGCCATGAATCCGTAGACCTGCATGGAAATGAGAATGTGTAAATGCTTTCAGAGTTTGACGTACGGTCGTGAAGATGTTGTTCAAAGTCACGTCCGCGAAGTTGGTAACAGGAGTTACACAGAAGAACTTTGAGTTGTTGACATCGTTTGGATCGAGGGCATTGATGAAAGTCCTCTTGGTGAGGGTACAGAACGTCGAATCTTCCACCAAGTCAGCGCCATTGAAGTAACCACAGCAGCTGAACTGAAATCATGTGTAAGCCATTTGCCGTCAATATCATGTAGGTGTATACCTTGTCCTGAATGAATTGTCGGGTCTGAGGAGGCACATTGGCGTAAACTTTGTGGAAGTCGTCTCTTTCGCGAAGGGTTGCAATCCAAACAAATGTTCCGATGGCGATAATCGCGAGGGAGTTAAGAACAAGGAGGTAGTTGAGAATAACAAGACCGATAGTGACGTGGTTCCGTTGAACGATTGCACCAATGGAAAATGCGAACGTTATGAGTAGTATTATTCCCAATGCCATGCCAGCTATCACATCACAGCCTCATCAGAAAAAAAGGACGCTGCTGAGAGGTATGTAACGCACAATTCAAGTTGCCTTCAGTGATAACCATGTTCATAAGAATGTCGGGCTTTCTCCACAATATCGAGAACACTATCGCGATAATTCCTGATCCAAGTAGACAAAAGTCTAAAAAGGCCCAAATGCCCATCAACACTTTGGAAACCATGTTGTTACTGTACAGGGGTGTGAGTTACATCTTCTGCTGGGACATTTTCTGCAAGAAGCTCACCTAGATAATGTGGCTTTTTGACTCTTCTGGGTTGAAAAGGAGTGACTCTCGCAGAGAGGTTATTTGATGATATTACAGAGGCGGCTGCAGCACCAGGCAGTAGAAAAGGAGTAGATTGAAAAGAAGGGACGACGTTCAACGCCTTGCAACGATTGCAAACTGCAAAGAGAAAACAAAGGTGAGCGCGGGGGGGAACAAAGAGGAAAAGGAAAAAGAAAGATATAATACGGACCTGAGGGTTGCCAACCAGTGATGGTCGTTCGAACACAACGCACGATGAGCCGCGTTGTCATAGAAGCCACGTGAAAAATCTGTGCATCGCTCAAATCAATGATGGGCCAGACTCTTTTAGACTCTCTTCCAGGGTCTTTCCGCCCGACGCTCGGAATTTTCACTGCTGTAAATACCCTGTGCCTAAAATATCCTCTGCCTTCTCAGCAGAATCGTTTCTGTGGCATCGAGGTGGCCAGAGCAACAACCCGGCGGCCCATGCAAGCCCTCATCAACACTCTGATGATGAAGGGTCTTGGATGCGAGATATCGTTTCATGGCTGTTTCATGAGCATGTACAGCGAATGATGTGCTGTGTCAAATTTCAATCCTCTTCTGACATGTCGAGCAAATCCCCATGTTCATTTTGGAGTACAGTCTACATGCAAGCTTTCACGAACTAATATACCCATGACATGGCTGGGTTCCAACCCCAGTCGCTGTCCCACACTCTGGGATCCTGCAGTTAATGGGCATGTTCATTCCTCAGCTAATATTGGCACTCACCCTGCACTCAGAACCCCCGCTGCGCCGACCTTATCTGCCAACGGACCTATAATAATCCAATCTGGCACTGCAATTCCAGTTCGGATCGGAAAGAGTCGAGCGGCACGTTCCAGTCCACTTTCATCTGTCGATTGCATCAATAGCATCTTGCCGTTTTGATTAGTTGGGTGGGGGTGTAAGAAAAGTAATCCTAGCACCAACTACGTCAGCATCACTGACTTGCATTCAAGGATAATCGGCCTGAAGCCAAGCATACCAAGTCCTGGTTCATCGAGACGACCATGCCCTCCAGGAATCTTCTTGAGAGCAGCGTCGAGTTCTAGCGATGCATCATTTCCAATGACAACAAGGTTCCCATTAGGCGCAATCTGAGAAATTTCCGTATCCCGCATGATGTCCACATCAAGACGGTGATATATCTGCAAGTCGTGGGCTATTCTGAGGGCCACTGATAGCTCATGAGCACCCTTTGCTGGTACTACGAACACCAGCGGGGTTTCAGACGTCAGTATGGTCTGAACACGACCTGATCTTTGCAAGGGACTCGCTGTCTTGGACACCTAGATTAGAAGGTGAGTTACGGCAGCAGCTCTAGAGCATGTAGTAACGCTTACCTTCCAGATTTTGAAGTCAACAGCCTCGAATGCCATCACGCCGTCGTTACCGTTGTTGGTATGAGGCAGCTGGACCTTGGAATTGTCGATCCAAAGGGACGAAACAGGGAAGGCGCCCAGATGTACGGAGAAGGACTTGACGTTCGACGATATCACTCGTACTTCATGGTCAGCTGTCGTTGTAATGTGCAGTCGTCCCAGCCTTCAACGACATTTTGTTGAGCGGGATAACTAGCTGCCACATAGAGCACTCACCGCCCGGGTATGCTAAGGCGCTGAATCTGCCAGCCATTCATAGAGCCGCTGTCTGCAGGTATGGCGACCGTCAGTGTGAATTGCCTAGCATTGTGAGCAGGAGGTGCTTCGATGACACGGTCCAGAAAATCTTGGACTTGGTTGTTATCGAACACAGTCGAATACCAGTGGCCTTGTCCAGGGTCTTCCTTGAAACTGTGCAGATAGAAGCCATCAGATGACTGCAAACTACCTACAGATTACAGGGCATACGTCACTGAGGAGTTGGGGTCCCAGGTCCGCAGTCCACTGACAAGCTCACGAGTGTGCCAAACGGGCACATTCTCATCGTTGCCACTATTTCACGGCATTAGATAAATCACGTCTCGTTAGAAACAGACCACCTACCCATGGATAGCGAGGACGGGTGTGTCGACCAAGTTTGACAGGAAAAGATCGTTATCGTCCGGCGTAAGGGAAGATTCCAAGATCGCACGCAATGCGGGATCAATGTAATGAGCAGATCTGTTCGCTGGTAAATCAAACCGTACTCCGGCTTTGAAGATCGACCAACTCGCCTAGAAAGGGTTAAGGGTATATAGGCTTGGGATTTGATGTATCCTGCCGCGGGAAGTACTGGATATAATATGAACGAATAACTCGCAAGAAGGATGAGATCGGAACACGCATACCTGCTAAAACTCGGTCGGGGAATCGTGATGCAATATACCAAGCACCTTGTCCGCCATTCGAGTGACCCAGAACTACTGCCCGTGTATTCTGTTCCAGCTTCCAAGGCTTCCATTCTGGATTGCTGGCAACGATATTCACTATTGCATCGAGTGATGCCCATGCATCTTGGGCGCTCGGACCGTGCCAGTCCAATCCCTTTCACTAAGGCGTTAGCACCCCAGGTTCGGAATTAACGTTCAGAGAGCATACCCAAGAAGTTCTCCCTGTCGGCATCACAATCCAGCTATGATCCTTTTGTGGAAGTGCATCAGACCAGAGGGTTTGTCCTACAACGTCTACTCCAGCGCCATCTACATAAAAGTTTAGTGTGACGTGCGTTCGTGAACGACGCGACTTACGCAACGCTAGTATAGGTGGCCGCAACACGTCGAGGTTCGTGAGTCTGGGAGGCTTCGCGGTAAACACAGTTGGGATGGATGAAGCATAAAAATAAGTTCCTTTGAGGGTAAGAGGTATAGATGGGCTCCATTGTGGTAGTTGTGTTATAGGAAGAGTGATCAAGATCACCCTATTGGTATTATCTGACGAAGACAGAACGAGTTCGACATGCAATTGTGTTGCTGTGAAAGGTTTAGTCTGAGAAATCCGTATGGGTATAATTCTGGTCTGCGTTGGAGCAATACGGGTGGGTCTGACAAGTGCCAGTGACAACGAATCCTGCAACAGCGTGAGAAAGGCACCGAAGAAGCAAAAGTTGACTTACGCCGCTTGATTCGGGATTGTGTTGCAGCTGAACGTTGTTTATTGTCCACCAGCCGGATACACTCCGGAAAGCTATGCCAAGAGCGTCTCCAAACGCATGTCCATCGATAAAATCACATATAACGTCAAGACTCTCCTCCCGTACGATGTCGTGAGTAGCCTCTTCGACTGCGATGTTCACACTGATCTGCTGGACAGGAACGTCACTACCCTGCACATGAGGATCTCCAAATAACCTGATCTGGGCATCGTTTGAGAGACGCGTGATAGAGTAAATCCTCAAGTGCGTACCTCATAATCCCCGCTCACGAAAAGCTGGTAAGTGGTAGGTGACTCGGTAGAAGGTGGATGAGGCAGCTCAACCGTCCGCGGAATTGCTCGCTCCATGTTATAAATATTCCCGGCATGCCACTGCGGTACCACAGCACTATCCGTCTGTTCAGGAAGGAGAGTAAAGTAAGAACCTTGGACAAGGTTTACACGAAGTTTCGGCGGTTGCCCTTTAGATTCATGCCTGCCGGAAGGTGGTATCACAGTCACTGTTGTCCGCAGAACAGCATGATGCTGCAATGCGGCCCAACCTTCTGTATCTCTCAAATACTGCCATCTAATTTTGGAGTCGACGTCTTTTTCAGAGTCGTGACGGTTGAAAGTAAACGTACCGGACGCTGGGGAAAGAGATCTTGAGGTTGCCTGCGTCATCAGCAGTTGCTTTCCCCCAGGAAACCTGTCCATTGTCAGCATAAGATGATGGCCAACTTGCGCCAAAGTTGATGGGTTGCGACACTAGTAAGGGGGAGTATTATTGGTCGTCCAGGAGATAATCAAAGGACAAATTAATATCGCACAGTTGAGCGGAAATGAGGGAGATAGATATTGCTGTTCTCTGGCATGGATAGGAAACGGACCGAGGACCTGATAGAGAGGTCACTAGATTGACAACGGTCCCTTTCTGAGGATTCGCGACTTACGTCCCACTGACTGGATAATTGGACAGTCCAAGAATCACAATTCGCTTCAGAAAGAATTGCTTGAGGTGAACCGAGTGACATGAGAACACAGAAACAGAGTATCGAGGATAGCAACAGGAGCTGCATGATGGGCATTATTCATGCCAATCCCTGGTGTTACGTAAATACATTGTCGTTTCTTCTTCGCAGTTGACCATGTCAGGCAGGCAAGGTGGAAAGCTCAAGCCGTTGAAGGTGAAGATCGTGGATATGTGACGAATACTAGGTCTCTGAAAATCTTTCAGGCTCCCAAGAAAGACAAGAAGGATGAAGATGAGGACGACAAGGCCTTCAAGGAGAAAAAGAAGGCCGAAGAGGCTGCAATGAAGGCTGCTCGCGATAAAGGTGTGTAACCAAACGTCTACAAGTCGGATCCTTGCTGATCCTCATCTTTTGCAGCTTCAAAAGGTTTGCATACGCATTTCTTGAGATGCCTTGAGAGTACTCATTGCATTTACAGGTGGACCGATGGGCGGTAGTGGTATCAAGAAGTACGCAGACTTTTGCATTCACCTCGCAGGATCCTTCCTCACATTTGATTGATATAGATCAGGAAAGAAGTAAATCTACGACTGCTGCATCTAGTGCATAGAGTTCTAGATGGAATTTGCGGGTTTCCCGGATGACAGGTGCATTGCTGTGACGTGTATTCGACGTATATATCCCGGCGCCAGTACTGAGAGCATGTTTTGAGATGAAACGGTGGGATTGAAAAAAGTAAAGAACATTGTATGCATATAGTATATGTATGCACTGTGAATACTGGAGAGAATCTAAACCACTGGTCTTTGTTTTGGTTTGTTGGAAACTGATGGTGCTGAGTGCCGTGCTGCCAGTGCCATGAGAAACTCGACAAGTTCAGATTCAGAAATCCCCGCCGCCAGCTCTAGGTTAGTTAGTGTCACCTCTTTGGTCTCCCTTTGGTGTCACCAAAGCAGTGGCATATTCTCTGCCGTCTTTCTCCATATTCCAAGCTTGTCCTGATTCCAAGCTATTCCGGGCCATATCCTTCTCTTTTCCTCTTACTCATTCGCGGTTCTCTCGTTGTCTCTTTTTTTTGACAATACTTTTTTACCAGCGAATTTCCTTTCACCATTCAGCTCCCAATGTTGGGCCCTTTGCAAGGCCTGCAGCAAAACAACTCTCAGCAGCCTAATCAACAGGCTCAGCAGAACCCTCAAAACCAGCAGCCAGCACAGAATATACCGCCCCCACCTCCCCAGAACGGTCAAGATTTCACTCTCTCGAGTGTTCTTCATTTTCTTCAGACGGAATGGAGGCGTTATGAACGGGATAGGAACGAATGGGAAATTGAAAGAGCAGAAATGAGGGTGCGTTTACATTCCTTCCCGTGTCGCGTTGCTCATTCGCGCAATAGGCAAGAATTGCTCTTTTGGAGGGCGAGCGGCGGTCTTTTGAGAATGTCAAACTCGACCTCATGCGACGTATAAAAATGCTTGAATATGCGCTACGTATGGAGCGGTCAGCAAACTCGGGCTTCTTTAAACCGTGTCGTGTCGTGTTCATGTCTTTTCAGGTCAAAGCAGCTCAACCAACCTCAAACTCAAAGCGTTCCACCTCCGAAGCTCGCCTCAATACAAGCACAGGCGGCGTCTACGGCTCAAAAAGACGAACCACAGGGTCACAAAGAGGAGAGCAGTTCAAGTTCCCCGCGGAGCGAAGGTATATCGCCCACTTTGTGTAATCCCTGTGTATGGCCAGGCTAACATCAAAATAATAGAATCGCCATTACCAGACAGGCTGCCTAATGGTGCACCTTCAGTTGGTCCTGGTCAGCGAAGCTCATGGGCCGGCACGACTTGGGCCAACGGTCCAAGTTCTACCAACGCTGCAGCGCTGGGTAAACCACCTCCTGGTCGGGATCCAAAGAGTAGGGCAAGAAGCAGAGATTATCTGAAGCAGTGCGTATTCGTCTTCTAGTAACGCGTCAGCCATTTCTCATGTTCTCGTGTGCACGTGGCACCGCTTCGACTACAGATGTCTACAGGAAATCCAATATTTAACATCACCTCAGGCCATGAATCCTCTTCCAAACCGACCGCTTATCAACAATTCGTCAATACCGCTTTCATTACCCAACGTACCGCCCTTTGACCCTATAGCATACAACGGCAGGCCTCGAAAAGTCCTTCCCGAGTCGGGTTCGCTTATAAATGGCATAAACCTTATGTCCGGACCTTCTTCTGCTCCGGCAGCAAGCGGAAACCAGATGCAGCCTCTCGAGCGAAGTAACCCGCTACTTCAGCACCAAGTTCCGCAACAACAGCAACAGCAGCAGCAGCAGCCTCCTCCACCTCTTTCCCAACCGTCTACGTCCCAAAACCCCCAAATATCACAGCCACAGTCCGCTCCTGTGGACAAGGATAAAGAAGATTCAGAGTCACGGCAGTTGACTGCGATTTTCAGACCGGATGATGCGGGTGAATGGAGAGAGAAACTCAGGCTCTCCCATGAGGCATCAGTTGCGGCCGCTAGTGGCCCTTGGGATCGGCGAAAAGAGTTTGAAGAAGACGTCAAGGATGAAGAAAATGAAGTAGATGATGATGATTCTACTGTAGATGGCGAAGTTGAGGGAAGCAAAGTCTGGAAGCCTAAACGAACACTCAGAAAGTTAGTTGCATAAGTCTCGCTTCTGCATTCAAGATATGGTCACTTATTGTTGTCTTCTATGCGATCTTTATAGTCATCTGGATGCTGTTCGAGCATTAGCGTTCCATCCGAATGAACTGTGCTTGGCTACTGGCGGTGACGACTGCACGGTGAAGATATGGAGAATGGACGTAGCAGGCTTGGCCTCTTCCAAGTATGTCTTCTCGTTCACGTTGTCATGTGTTTTTCATTAATTTTGGGTCGATCAGTTCCAGAGTCACCACGGAAATTGAGCCACAACTGACTCTGCGCGGACATTCAGCCGCTATAACGCGACTAATACATTCACCATCAAAACGCCTATTGTATTCCGCCTCCTTGGACTCGTCAATACGCGTCTGGGCGCTACCTGCGCCTACTCACACGACCTATGCACCCTACGATGAGACCAGGGCCCGAGGCGAATTGATCGGTCACACCGATGCCGTATGGGATCTTGCGCTCGTGCGGGACGAAAGCACGCTGATCAGTTGCGGTGCTGAAGGATCAGTCAAAGTATGGGATGTCAGTGGTCCATCAGGTGGCGGTTCCCTAAAGCTGACATGGGGATGGCATGGTCTGGAGGGCATGGGTCAGGACGAGTTGCGTGAGGACAATGACGCTCCCGGAGCGACGGCCGTCGAGGCTCTAAAGACTGATCTAAAAAAGGTTGCAGTCGCATACCAGAATGCTGTCGTGAAGATCTTTGACATTGAAAGTGGAAAAGAGGTCTCAAGACTGCCGAGTGATATTAGTTACGGTACGGACTCCGCTCCTCTGAGTATCAGATGTATCAGGATTAACGTTTTTTTTCTTCTTCTCTTCTATCGAAAAGATGGAACACCCGCAACGCAGATCAATCGGATAACCTCACATCCTACAATGTCATTATTGGTCACCGCACACGAGGACAAGTTTATCAGGATATTTGATATTGGTACTGGTAAGACGCTCACTGGTCAGCTTTTTGGGATAATCACTTACGGTCTCGACTCTTAGGGCAATGCACCCATTCCATGCATGCGCATTTGGACGGAGTGACGTCGTTATCCATTGACGCGTCCGGATTTTCACTCGTCTCTGGAAGCCACGATTGCTCAATTCGGTTCTGGGACCTTCTTGGTTCACGTGTATGTGTCCAGGAGATTACAACACACCGGGAGAAGGCTCGAGAGGGCGTTCTCGACGTTGAATTCCACCCTTCGCTTCCATTTATGGCAAGTGCTGGAGCTGATGGTGTTGTAAAACTTTACGCATCGTCGTAACCTCTCATCGTCCTGTTAACTTTATTATCTCCACGCATCGCACTCTGCTGATAGATTTAGCAACTTTTTAAGCACAACTGGATTCTTACTTTGCTTTCTTTTTTCTTCCGTGTCTGTTTTCATTCTTGTACTTATTTTTCCCAGTCATGACCCCTACGTACCTATGGCAATGTAGCTAATCGTCCCATCGAACTGGAAAGCTGACATGACTTTAATACCCACATGGCGTTCACAACAAGATGGGGTTATATTGGGCAGACAGATACAACAAGAAAGCTATGGCTACAGCGAGGGTATGTTCATACAACTGATATATATACGTGCGACCAAAACCCTTGAGGAAGGGGTATCATTTGATGTCGAATAAATAGTTGGTGTTTGAGGTTTAAATGGCTGTCAGGCAGATAATTCAGCACAGGGCAAGCAAGATTTGGGGAGAAGACCTGCCAATATGCATCCCTGGCGCAGCGCTCAAAATCTCAACGCCCAGCTCCAACGGGTTCATCAATGATTTGACTTGCTCCCAGATGACCTCTCGCATCGGGCGGTCAAGAGGCTCGTCTAATTGGTCCTTGCAATGAATGATGTACACACGAACACCATCCAAGACGCCCCGTAATTCACCTAGTGTGGGAGGATTACGCTTTTGGCGCTTTTTCTGAGGCTTAACTGATTTGGAAGTGGTCTGCTGCGAGTTCCGATGGTAATAGACCTCTGTTGCCAGTGCTGTGAGTTCATTGGTGAGATGTTCTGGGTTGAGATGTCCGAATAAACAGTCGTCGGGTCGACCTGAAGGCCAAGAACACTCGATAAAGATGGTGGAAAGTGTATGTCCGATCCTGGGAGCGGCGAGACGCCAGACATTGATGGTCCGAGGAACAGCAGCAAGAGAGTCAGGTTCGACGTCGCCGAAAAAGATGAATTCCTGTTTAGATATGTCGTCGCGAACGAAGAATGCTGCCGATTCATAAGTTCCAGATTGGTTGCTACCGTGATTAATCACGACAGTTTGCACAGACACGTCGGGGAAGATAGCTTGATATGTCTCATTGGGTGAGACACTGATCGGGACAAAATGAGCGGCTTGCGGGGTGCAAACAAGGTAGGTATTTACTTACGCAGAGTATAATAGCTTGTAATCCTCGTCTTCTTCTTTCCATGATGCTAGATTTGGCCATATACGGTCTGAGAATACTGTTTCCAGATCCTCGAGTGCCTTTTTTACACCGTAAACGCGTTTCCGAGGGCCTTTTAGGGTGACAGTACCAGCAGATATGATGAGACCGTTGATATGATCCAAATGCGCGTGGGTTATTAGATAACACCTAACAGGTACTCGTCAGAGGCGCGTATTAATAGCGGTATGCAGCGCACTGTATTGATGAAAAGATTTCAGCAGCCGAACGTGGTTCATCGCCAAAAAGATTGGGATTTTTGTGCAAGAGGCGTTTGAGAGCGCCGGGACCAGAACCTGAAGCGAGTGTCATCGAAATTCTCGTATTATGGTAGTAATATGTGACTCACCTGCCTCCAATGCAATGATGCCATCCTCCCAAGATTTTCTGGCCGGTTTCAAGAGATACCTAGAGAAGAAAATTGTTCGTATGAAAACCGCGGGATCATGCAAGGAGCTCCGGGAACATACGAGGACAAGAACTGTTCATCGGGACCACCGCCTGAGCCGATGACGACCATATCAAAGGCCGCTGCCGAGGACATTGAGGGGAATGGAGAGCTTGGGAAGTGGAATCCTCGACGCGGTTTAAGTAGGAGGTCAAGGCAGTGCCGAGCTGAATCACATCGGGTGTTTGAGCGGGCGCTTTCGTTATGCCACAATAGGGTATTGGACAATGCACTGTTTATTTTGGTCTCCCTTCTTCTTCTCTCATGTCCTGTCATTAGCAGTCTTTGACAGTCATGTCACAGTCATCTCCTTCGGCCTCGTTCATGGATGCCGTGTCAAAAAATGCAAAGATATTCGAGAAAATGTTCCGTGACATGGACTCCGATGAAAAGTATCCAGGCTCAGTCGACAAGCTCTCGCAATGGGCGTCAGATCAAAGGGCGTATTATGAAGGAGGGAGGCAAAAGGTTCTCGAGCTTGTTACGGTGCGCACCCTAGTTATTGTATCCACAGGGTTTTGCTGAAGAGTGGACACAGTATGCTCATGACCGATTAAAGCAAGCTCTGGGAATCAGTGACAATGCGATAATCCAGTTCAATGTGAACGACTACGGTGCACATCCCTTTATCGAGCCTTACAAAAACGCGGTCAGAACACTGGCAAGATTTACCAAGAAATACGCCAAGAATCCCGAAATGCAAGGTCTGTTATACCTTTGGGCGTTCGGAATCACGATCTCACGCGCAGGTGTCATATACAGAGCAGATTGCATATCTCGTATCAACAGTCGAGTCGAGACAAAAGCAAGTAATTGATATTGATGCAGATGAATCGCAAACGAGTCCCTGGCGCCCTACTTCTACATCGGTCGAGGAACAACCTGTGGTACTAGTGAGTACTTAGCCTTTTACCCACGTGTCTTGCTCTTTAGAGTTAGGCTTATTTTTATTCCTAGCCAACGAACGCAGAACCGTTAAGCGAGCCTTCAACTTCAACCACCATAGAACTATCTCCCCAACCCACAACTATTGCTTCAAACATCGGAATAGATCCACAGGCAACGCAAACTATGCCCGCCACTGGCGTCACGTCACAAACATCAGAATCATTCACTGATCACACAGCCGAATCTGTCACCATCCCGCCACATATCGCCACAGCGCTGTCCCAAATAGCCACTTCGCATGTTGACGTATCACAACAACCTTCCCAGGCCACGCTACCTCGAGCTCCAAAAAAGAAGCGGAAAATCAATGCACTCCATATTCTTCAGTCTATGCAGAGTGTCGCCTCCACGGACCCACCATTTGACGCTTCAGTCGCAAACACTAATGCCGATACAAACAATACCGAACTTGTACCACATAGTCATAATATCGGGCAAGAAGCGGCCCATATGTCATTCGACCGCACGTCGCAGCCTCCAGTAGAACCTCCAGCGACATCCACAGAAGAGTCCGCTGCAATGCAAGTGCCTGTGGCTGCACAGGTGGAGCCGGTCATCTTTAAATGGGTCGAAACAGAACCAGGTTGGGGTGAACACAACACCGAAAGGGAGCGGCCCGCACGTTCTGTCGGCTCGCCTGTGGAAACAGAGCCGGTGTGGGAAGAACAAGGGCCAGAAAGCAATGAGTCTGCCGTTCCCCGAGTTGAAGCAGATCACGGCTTGGGCGAACAAGACACGCAAGATGTCACGGACTATGTTCCTGTGGTCAAGAATGATGTTGTTTCGTGGCCCGATTCCCAGCAAGATGATCTGGTCTTCGATAAAGCGAAAGAAGATGGAGATGCTATCATGATAATGGACGAGAATGAAGCTCGACTGGCTGCCGATGTAATCTTCAACATGATACAACAGACGGCTCCTTTTGAACAAGATGGAGGAATCTTAGAACGCGAGGTGAGTACGTTTCACGAGGCGATGGTGTTAAGTAGTTGACGGTGCACTAGACGGTGGATGTCAAACCGGACACCGAAATGGCCGACGGCGAGCGCAAAGTAGAAAATGTCGCTACACCCAGTGTTGTCTATGAGCCCCAAACATCTGAATCAGATGCCATGGATATTGACGTCCCAGCAACTTCTGTGAGCACCGCATGACCTTTGCTTCAGTGGCGACATTGACCTGTTCATCCAGATACCCGCGCAAAGTAATGCTATAATAGAACCGCCCGATTTCACTCAAGATATTGCCAAAACATCTACACCGACACTCCCATCGCTATCACCACTCGTCTCCCAAATTAGCTCAAAGGCACGCAGCTCTTCGCGACAAGCTTCTCTTCCGCCTGTTACCACATTGCAGAGCTCGATGTCTAGGAGCGCTACTCCAATATTCGACGCAGCTTCCAGAATTCGGCGAGTTGAAGATCCGTCGCAGTTCTATCGAAAAGAGACCGAGAAGGATAGACGAAAATTTTCGAGAACGGCCTCCCCAGCGGTAGTGATGCAACCATCGAGCGTCCAAACAAATCGTCCACAACTTTCAGTATCGACAACTACACCCCCCGAACCAATTTCACAAGCTGAGCCCGCCCAGACTCCGGTAAAGATCGATGCCCAAACAGACAAAATACGAAACACACCAGTACCTTACTCACCGCAACCTATTCAAGAACCAGATATGAGTATATCGGGGGCGTCCGTCATCCTCGAATCCCCACACCCAACTCAATTGCCAGAAATTCCACCTACTGATCCGAACCCGAACGTCAACAACGTTCCACCTTCAGTGGCGAACTCAAGACGCATCTCCTCCCCGTCACTGACAGAGGCAGGTTCGGATCGATCATCCGTCCCAGCTCAGCCGCAGCCGCAGCCTGTTCAAGCCTCCCCACACTCGGTTTCCCATTCAGCATCTCCACTCCCAGTGGTTGGCATTAATGCCGACAGACTAACGCCCCGCCATTCCACACCTATTTGTGATCGTATACCCCAATTCGGATCTGTCAATCCTCCGACAACTCACAAGATCTACATTCCTGCCCTTGGTCCGTGGAATAGATACATGCACGGTCTACAGATACTAACGACTGTATAACAGATCATTTTGGTCCACAGACGCAAATCATAGCTCATCAACGACTCCCACCTAGGGGACAGCGAATTAATTTCTCGTTGGACCTGTTCAAGGAACATTGGGAGAATGTAGAAAAGTGGAATCGCCGGGTACAATGCAAGAGGTGACTTTTGTATCGCTTTTTTCAGCAAAGCCAGTTCTAATCCGATACCTCCTGTATCAGTTACGACAACATTCACAAAAGCATTTGCGTCTCTTTGGGGTGCTACAAATCAGCTGATGTTCAGCATATACTGGATATCATCGCTGATAGTAAACCAGCGAAGCCGCACTACTTGATCAACAAGATGAAATCATCGTGGCCACAAGAAGGTGGTCTGATGATCTCTTTGCGGGCATCGATAGGAGGACAATCGGATAGTATCCGACTAACACCACCACTTACTGTGAGCAATACTGTTTTCGTTGTCACTGGTTCGATACTCAATAGAAATACAGTTGACTCCGGAAGGAAATTTTGACCTCGGACCGTATTTGATGGAAGGAAAAAACAAGATCAACCTCATTTTCGACAACCAGACACCCAAAGACGATTATTTCTTCGTTCTACTCACGCATTTACCCACCAGGGCCCAAATGCAGGAGCTCAAACGTATAGTGGACAGAGATTCCGACTTTTCGGATTTTTTGGCTGCGATTGCTGCACCTTTTACACTCAAGTCTAAATTCGCCGAAGTCGCATGCTAGTACTTACATTCATTCCATCACTGTATCGTTACATGTTCTTGTTTATTGCACGTACCACGCTGTAGCATATTCTTGATTAGATTCGTATACCAGAGGGCCATAGAGATGCATATCATTGACAGGATGTCATGTTTATCTACCTCTACGTAGCAACGCAAGCGCTCGCTCCTCCTCGTCCTCCAAAGTGGAAAATTCTGGCGGATGGTGATCCCCATTGATTCCTTTACTCCGTTTTGCCGGCCTGGTGTATTCTCGCTCCTCATCCGATGAAGTAGGTAGATCAAACTCTGGCGAGACGTAACCATCGTCCTCGCTGTCGTCTAGCCCGCCAATAGAGGCTGCACCAGTTTCGTTCTGGAGCTTCGCCAAACGGTCAGTAGAATAAAACCTCAACATTTGCTCAGGACATACCATCCTTTCCCTTTCCTTTCTCTTCCTCTTTTTCTCTCTCTTTTTCTCCTTCGCTTCGGCCTTGTCAATGACATCCGCCTCCCTCATCTTATTTCTCTCGAGGTCTGCGTACCGCCTGCCTTCCTCAACAACACCTTTCATTCCACCTTTCTCTTCGACCCATCTCTCGCCATCTTCACCAACACTAGCTTCCACACCAACACCATCCTCGCCAAAGACGATCTTTTCTCTCGCTGGTGCATTCAGAATCATCTTCCGTTTCGCGTTACTCAACTTCATCTTGTTCTTTGATAGATTCTCAAACTTGACGTCCTGTAAAGACGCAGAAGGAAGTTCATGATCTGCGCGTTTTAGAGTGATGAAGTCCTCTTCGTCGTCTGCGGGGTTAGAGTCTTCGATAAGCTTGGTGTAGTGTTGAGATAGAACGTCCTGGTTCTTGCGTTCAAACATCCGGTCGTATTTTGTTCTGACGGCAGGCTGTTTCCAGTCGGTCAACTAGTCTCTCTAGAATACACCGAGAAGCTCACCTTGGCAGATTTCGCATCCTTCTTGTCTTCATCCTCACTCTCCCCTTCATCAGACGTGTTTTCATCGACGCTGTCTTCTTCGTCATCATCACTTCTCATCGCCTTCAAAGCTTCGTCTTTGGCAGCTTCAGCAGTCCTGTCTGCATTCTTCTTCTGTTTTTGCTTGGCCATCTCTTTACTCAAGAACTTGATCTTGGGTGCCCCAGGAAGACCAAGTGACTCCGCAAATGCGTTGATAGGGTACTCAGTAAGCTTGAATATTGACTTGTCCTTGTGCAGATGTATCGAGCGTAGATACGATACGAACGCCTATGAATCGAATGAATGAGACAATGACTGGAAGGACACAGGGAAGGGATATTTACACGTTGACCCAAATACTTGATCTCGGGGTCCTGGAACGCGAGGTTCTGCAGCTGGTTCTGAATGTCCTGCTGCCGACTGGGCTTCACTTTTATCTTGTTCACCACAATATTCTTCTTCTTCAACGCCTCGACCATACCCTCTTCCTCGCTCGGACACAAGAATAATAGTGCCTTTCCTTTACTCTCATACCTCGCCGTCCTGCCTACCCGATGCACGTACGTCTCCGCATCTTCCGGCGCATCGAGCTGTAACACCCAGTCCACGCTAGGAAAATCCAATCCTCGTGCGGCAATATCCGTTGCAAACAACACTGCCGTCTTGGATTGGGTAAACTTTTCGTACATTGTCAATCTGGCGGATTGTTTCTGTTTGCCGTGCAAGTGGATAAGCGGTATACCAGGATGCAGGCGGCAAAAGGTCTCGAAAACAAACCGGACTTGTTTACAGGCCGACATGAAGACGATTATTTTAGAATGGAGGTGAGACTTGATAAAGGACCAAAGAATGGAGAGTTTTTGGTCAAGGTTGCAAACGAGGTAGTGTTGTTCGAGATTTTGAGGGACAGTCAGGGACGATGAGGACGAAGGATCTGAGATGCCTGTTGATGTAGATGGACCGTCGGCTGGGTCGACACCTATTGGTATGGGATCATGGAGACTAAGACGTGCAAGGTCGTTAACTGATCGCGTTTGGGTAGCGGAAAACAGTAAGGTTTGTCGGGACTTTGGAAGATGTGACAGGAGAGCAGATAGTGTACGTTGGAAGCCCATATCGAGTATACGATCCGCTTCGTCCAGGACTATCGTACAAAGTGAATATATAGCACCAAGCATATAGATTGAATCATACCGAGGAGCTGTAGGTTGTCGGATTCAAAACCGACTGTCTGGTCCATATGCTGCAGGAGACGCCCAGGAGTCGCGACCAGTATGTTCATGCGCGAAAGTCTTTCGCTTTCATCCTTGAGATTTTTGCCACCGATGACAAGACCAGCTGAAAACGAATGGTATCCGCCGATGGATCTAAGAACTTGAAAGATTTGCACGGCCTAGGAATGTGAATTTGGTTCTAGTATACTGATAAAATGCGACTTACCAGCTCACGAGTGGGAGATATGATCAAGGCTCCTAGGCCATCCTGCGGTCCCCATTTCTTCCGGTAGAGAGTTTCCAGCACGGGGATAAGAAAAGCAAGTGTTTTTCCGCTTCCAGTCCGCGCTGCACCCAATACGTCCTTTCCTTTCAATGATACCGGAATACTTTGAGCTTGGATATCTGTCATCGTCGTAAACGAAGCTTTCTTCAGCCCCTTCTTCGTGTATTCGGAAATGGGAAGATCGTTGAAAGCCTTGAGGTCTGCAGGAGGTTCCTGCTCAAGAAAGTTAGCTAGTCTACAGCTTGTAAAAGAGAAAGGAGACGAACATATTCCAATGCTTGCTTATCCAAATTCTCTATTTTCTGAACCTCTGTTATTCTCTTTGCTTTCGCAGACCTTACAGGCTTTTGAGGCCGTTTTGATTTTTTAGGCGGCACGATGGCAGGCATGAGAGAAATTTAGGACGCTCCGCCATCAATTGAAAACTGCGGTCACCTACTGCGCAGACAAGCGCCCATTCAATATGGACCTCTTATAAAGCTCTGACAAGTGCTGAGCATCTCTGACTACTACCACCATGATCCTCGACATCAAAGCTCCTCCTCCTCCATATCTTCCCAGATCTACTCGAACTGCCCCAAAATTCGCGAATCTTCCCCATAATGTTTTGCTGAATATCATCTATGCTACATTTCCTCAGTCAGACGGGCCGTTACAGGGAGATACCAAGGATGTCAGGCAACGAGAGACCTTGTATTGGCTTCAGGTCTCCCTGAGGCTTGTTAATACGTCACTCTACATTGGTGAGCCCATTTCAGGAGACATCGACTTGGAATACTTGCTAATTTCGTTCATAGCATGCATGCACGTATTGCGGTCTACCTATCTTCCAGCGTACAATACCCTTATTCGACCCCCGTATACGTCGGATCCATTCCCCTCATCCTCCTCGACTCCGGAGTTTGTAGAAGGCGGTTCATCGAACAGGCCACCGTTGTTCTCTTCCCATCGGGAATTGAGGACTCTTGATCTCTTCATTGCTCTGCTTACCCAAGAGGACCTTCTTCTTGATTCGACGTCACTCCACAATCCTCGACATGAAGCTTACAAGGACCTGTTTGTACTCCTCCAACCCCGGAGCAGACTCGAGGACCTTATCGCCGTTGAGGGTAAACGCCGTGGGCTAGTCACTTTACCAGAAGACATTGCCCTTATCCGGAGTGTACCCTCTGCCTCCGTCTCGGCTCCGAGCCTCAGACACTCCGAATCCCAGCTTTCCCTCGCCAGTGAGGCTACATTGACCAATCACGTTGACACACCAAATAAAAAATCTGAAGAGGACATGAACAGCCCATATGTCATCTCAATACCTCCATCACGATCATCTACATTCTACCATGCAGACTATGCCTCCTCATCCACCCTTGCGTTCCACCAAAAACAGAAGTCCATCTTGGACATCTTCCGGTCCAGAAATAGAAAGCGTACTAGGGCTTCAGAGTCATTGCCACCAACACCGCCTCCTAGGAGGGCCCAGATTACGCCCATCCCGTTCTCTGATCTCTCGGTGTCATTCACTCCCCGAACAGTAGGCTTGTTCTATACGCCGTCTTCAAAGCCTATTCACTATGGTGGTAGCACCTATGGCACGCTGAGCCTATCCCACAATATGTATTCAGCTCGAAAAAGGCTGATTTTGGAGATTCCGAGGGGACGAGATGAAGGGCTAGAGGTTTCTGCTATAGCATTGGTAAGGGGACTGCGAACATGGCTTGAGGATCAGTAATGCATTATGGTATTATACAATGTATACTATGTAACTTATAGGTAACATCTGGAATCTGTAACACTTCGTCGACTCTCGCAGACTCCCTAGATCTCTGGTACATGTATATTTGACATCAAACTTCAACTTCTAAGCTAACGGCCCTTCCTAATTCTCTCACAACAAACACACACTCTTGTAATCTCCCCTCTAATATTCCAAGCCTCTCCTCTTTGTCTTCCCAGCTCTTAATCACGTCCTTCTCCATCGCACTCAGAAGCCCTTCTTCGTCCTCTCGCACATCTGTTCGTTCCCTCTTTTCTAACACCGCCTTCACCATAGGATCCTCTCTCTCTACCTCTCTCCTCGCGCTGATATTAAACAGAGTTTTATACAGGTTCTGCAATATCCCTGTGAAGGCCTTATGCTCATCCACATACCACAAATAGAACATCCTTGTCGGATTCCTATCAGCCGACTTTGCAACCTCGAACGTGCTAATCAACCCGTCCGCAGTCAACGCAGTCAACAAGGAGCGAACATCCTTCGCGGCCATCATCACCGTCTTGGATATAGCCTTTTCGTCCATCTTTCCTGAAGACAAGAGAAGACGAACGATTCGAACACCCTCTGTACCGTGTTTTTCTCGAGTGACATCTTCGAGGAGACGTCGACGTAATCGTCTGGCAACGACCTCAAAGTCAACTTGAACTTTACTTCCACCACTTCCGCCGCCGGATTTTGATGTGAACGTGATGAAGGCAGCTTCTCGGCCGCTTTGTGTGGGATTGTCTGCGTTGGAAAGCATACCGAGGTATTCCTTTACGCAGGCGGCTGGTGAAGGTTTTTTTGAACCGCTCCCAACGAGACCTGAGGTGAGGGTATCTTCATCGTCGGGAGAGTTTAAATGAACTATGATATTCGAGATGGATATGGGGTCTATGCGTGGTGATCAGTTGTGGCTCGCTTTTGCTATAGGAAAACGAACCGGATCTGACATCGGCGACACTCATCTGTGTCGATTCTGTCAGTTTCAAGGCGGCGCTGAGAACAAGGGCAACAGCGTCATTGAAACGTTCTTTTGCGGCTCTTTCGATGAGCTATAGAATAATTTAGATCGTTGCAGGACGTACAGTGGACAGTAGCTTACTGAGTTCCGCAGATGGATGTTAAATCGATCGTAGTTGACGCGAAAATAGATCGTGTCCTATCAGTTATGTCAGGTGGGGACGCATTACTGTGAAGGTACGAGGCGCACGTCAACTACAGTTTCGTCCTCAACGTCAGCCGTTGTTTTCCTCTGTCGGGGCAAGAATCAGCGAGGCAGGCCAACGGAGAGAAATCCAACACTCAATACTCGTGCCATCACTAACTAATGATGCAAGGGCATCAAGTGCTGGGTGTCACAGTACCTTTTTCGACTTGGGTATATTGTCCAGCGCCTTTCTTTTCTGATGGACATCAGCCAGACGTTCGAAGATAGTTCAAGGGAGCTATAGCTGACCAGGCCAACTTTCTCTGCGTCCTCTTCTTCCCTTTTCAATCTCGCATAAGCCGTCTCCCGTGCCTCCCGTAACTGTTTAGCGGTAGGTAGTCCGGATATTTTTGCCCTCTCTTCGGCCTCGTACTGTATACGTTTATCGCGCGGAGATATGTGAGCAAGGATGGTAGCGGGTTTGAGGTAATGCTGGGAAACGAGTTTATGTAGTGCTTGGGTGTATAGTGCATTCCCTGGACTTGCAATAGATACAAAAAGCGCTTGAGAAGTAATTGACGACTTACCCTTGCGCTCGTCCCAGACCAGATTAGATAAAATCTCCGGCGACCTCAATTTTCCATGATCCAGTATGAGCTGAACTATTTCCGATGCCTATGGAAAGGAGATGAGGTTGTCCTTGAGCTCAATCACTACAACTGACTCACATACCGCATCGCCGAAAAGTAATTGAGCCTGGTAGGCATAGAATCCGAAGCTGAGCCTGTTCAAGCATTCATCCATGTTGAATTCAAAGACTTCTTGACCTCCCTCATCTTCAGGTGTAGCATGCCAGAGAACATTATGCTGAACGAGTACGAGGATGCAAGTCCGAACCGTCCTTGGTTTGAGCTGAGAAAATCGGACAAGAACAGGGAAGGTAAGACGACCGCGTGTAAGAAGGGTTTCTGCGACTTTTGCTGAAAGAGGACCAAAGTGAGTGGAGACGATTTGGGCGCAGAGTCGTCGAGTATGCGCGTCCGCCATCGGTGTCGACGACGGCGAAGAGAAAAAGAATTACTTTCTTTGTGCACGTGCTTCTTGTAATCTAATCTCTCTCTCAATGCCCCACGAGCGCCTCAATTCATTCTCTCTTTCATACCACCATGTCCCGTCGTAGAGTATCCTATTACTACGACAGTGAGCAGATTCTCTAATCTTTTGGCTCAGTCCATCTCATTTTCTCTTTTAGACGATGTTGGCTCGTACACGTATGGCTTCGGACACACTATGAAACCACACAGAATCAAGATGGCTCATGACCTAATTGCGGCGTATGATATGTTGCCTAAGATGCATGTTATTGTGAGTCTCTGCTCCTTAAGTCTACTCGAGCTAAACGAATTCTCTAGCGGCCTAGTCGTTCATCACCAGAAAAGATGACTTCTTTCCATACGGACGAATACATTCAATTCCTTGAACGAGTAACACCAGAGACTGCAGAAGAGTTAACATACAGAGGGACCAGATGTGCGTGCACTGCCTCGTTTAATATGGCGAGCACTGACGCGTTATTTACCTAGTCCTCGTCGGTGAAGACAACCCACCATTTGAAGGTCTATTCGAATTCTGTTCAATATCTGCCGGTGGTTCAATAGGTGCGTCATCAAATTTTGTAGTCTAACACCTATGTCTGATCTTGCCCTTCCGTATATAGCTGCCGCGCAAAGAATAGCCTCTGGATCTACCGATATTGCCATCAACTGGGCTGGGGGGCTCCACCACGCAAAGAAGAGCGAAGCTGCCGGATTCTGCTACGTCAATGATATTGTTCTCGGTATACTCGAGCTCCTCAGAACGTTCCCTCGCGTCCTCTACGTCGACATTGACTGCCATCATGGAGATGGTGTCGAAGAAGCTTTCTACACAACAGACCGAGTCATGACTGCCAGTCTACACAGATTCGGTGACTTCTTCCCCGGAAGTGGATCACTAGACGACAAAGGTACTAGCAAGGGCAAAGGTTACGCGGTCAACGTACCGTTCAGAGACGGAATAACCGACGAAAGCTTCATGAGTGTCTTTCATCCCGCACGTACTGCATCCCTTCTTGAATTCGGTTCCGGCTAACAATACAGCATTCTTTAGGTGATGGAAAAGATACTTGAAGTCTTCCGGCCATCTGCCGTGGTCCTACAATGCGGCGCCGACTCCCTAGCAGGAGACAAACTGGGCGGCCTTAACCTGACAATGCATGGTCACGCGAAATGTGTGCAGTACTTTCGCGATAAAGGGCTACCTCTCATCCTGCTTGGAGGCGGTGGATACACGGTAAAGAATGTTGCCAGAACTTGGACATATGAGACGGCCTGTGCGTTGGGGATCGAGGACACCACTGAGTCTAACTTGCCTTACCACGAATACCTCGAGTGGTATGGGCCCCGGTATAGACTAGAGGTGCTGCGGAATAATATGGATGACATGAATACAAAGGACGGATACCTTGATCACGTAAGGTGCGTGTCCAGTCTGTCCTTCACGACACGCGTTCTAATGCGGAGGGTAGGACACAAGTATTGAAACAACTATCTGCACTTCCCTGTGCACCCTCCGTTGGCTTGCACGACGTTCCCTCAGAGAGTGTTGGGACTCATACCGGGTTATACATACCCGACGATGAATACGAACCCCAAGATGAACTAGATCAGAAGCTAGCCCGTTCGTACTCGAACCATATTCATGCCGCTCATCCCAATCCTGACTGATACATCGAACATTAGAGCACATGCGATACGTATATCGACTACAAGATCAAGCATCTGACTCTTCATCTGATCTAACATCACTGGATAGCGGCGAATCCGAGTCGGACAATGGTCTCGAACCTCACTCGAGAGCATCCTCAGTTGTACACAAGCCCCACAAGCCTCGAGGCATCATGAGCATACTTACCAACGAGTATACGCACGTTTATCTACCGCCCAATGGGCCGTCGGACAAGGGCACATATCTTCCAGCGTCGAAAACTGCGAAGCGGAAGTTCTTCGATAGCTCTTGTAGGTCTTGGAGAGATGACGAAATTGGCGAGGATGAAGACGAGGAAATGGACTTATAAATGCTACAGTGTAATCACCTACGCCGCATGTATGTATCGTATTTTGCTTTGGATTTGCCCGCAATCATTGTCGAATTCGGGTTGTGGACAAGTATTACTAGGGAACGAGTTTACCGGACAGGTCTTCAAATACAGCTGGATAAAAATACAGAACAGACGAATCACATAAACAATGAGGGATATCGCTGGAAAGGTGCTATATAGTAAAAAAAAGTCTTAGAACAGTTTCCTTACACCATGACCCATACTCTTCATGTTATTGATCGTCTCTGCAACCTCAGGCCGAGCCTCCTTCTTTATTTGATTCAACGTGCGGTGGGCAACCAAAAAGCCGAAATTAGGATTTTTCTGGTACGCGTAGGATGCCTTCACTCGATCCTGGCAGTGATCGAGCCATCGAACTCCTGGAACTTTGGTGGCAAAGGCCGAAGCGACCTCACGCCATCGACCTCCTTCCTGCTCCCGACTGCGACCTTTGGACTTCTCACGCGAGTGGTCATGTGCTGGCACGACGGTCTTGTTCAGGCTTGCACAAATCCCTCGGTAAAGGGGATACACCTTGTCATCAACATATTGCTTGATGAGCCGGAGTTCCTCGTCGCAGTACTTAGCGGTACCTGGTCTCCCTGAGTCCTCCTTGACTGCGAGAGACTCCACTCTTCTCAGAATCTCCAGGACGTCGGTATCCCGCTTCGTGGAGCCCTGTTGGATGACATGGTATGCGAGTTGATCGTACTCCTTGAGGTGTTTGTCAATGAGCCCCTTCCCAAACTGCACAAGTCTGGTTGTGATGAAGTTCTTCTTTGGTTTGACTTCGTTGACGCTGTGTGCCATCATGTCTTTTTTAAAGACGTCGTCCTTCAACTTATATCCAGTTTTCATCCCATCGAGAAGAATATTGAATCTAAAATCATGATGAGAATGACCCGGCGCATATTCCAAGACAAGGAGTGAACCGTACATGTACCCCAGGCGCACCGAATCTGGATCAGCAAGCCCCTTGCTCTTGACTGAACTGTCATGAAATAGAGAATACCGCACAAACTTGCCATCAGGAAAGCTGGAAAGGGAGGCGAACTGAAAGGCGCGCTGGGCTTGGACCACATCTACCTCACGTAAATGTTTGACGAGATCTGAAACGCGTTGTACTTCTTCCTCGAAATTTTGGACTTCGATATCCTCCGGTGGCTTTGTCAGGGATTTAGGCCGGAATGTTTCGATGACTTTCTTCAGCATAAGCACGAAAACCGTATCTGCGGGTGATTAGGAATCATGCATGGATCTGGATGGCGCCTTACTCACCACCATCGATGTCTGAAAAAGGGAATTATCAGATAGGAACTACAGAAATCATTGTGTAGAGCCTAACCTCCACCACCTAAAAAGCTCATGAAACTCATTAATCCTTTGTGATTGTCCATCCTAGGCTTAATGGGGACGATGAGGACGTCCTGCCACATCGCAAGCTCAGGTTTGTCGACGGCTGTGACCTACGATGACGTTGATGAGCTATCCAAGTGGCGCAACTTTGAGCTCACCATTTGAATATCCGAAGGCAGCCTCAGAGGGTATCTAGAGGATTATCGTTAGATACTAGCCAGGCCGGAGAAGGTTACAAACCTTCCAATCTATTTGACAATGTTCGGTAAGCATTACCGTATGTTCGAAGTTATCGACACACACCAAAAGCTTTCCTATGAGAACAGAATATGGGGTTCCTGTTTCTGGGTTCACGAAACCCTGTGAAGACCGAAAATAGACTTCCTCAGGACCAAGGATTCCTAATGGGTCTGATGCAGACGTGAATACAGTCAGTAGAGCCAAGGATAGTACCACGCACCGGCAATGACAAGCAACTTCGAAAAAGCACTCCCTTCAGGCAAAGGAATATGGCATTTTTTGACAACTTCCTGCAGCGCCTTGGAAGCAATCTTCTTTATTTTTGAAGCTAAGTATGCCTCATCGGACGGATGCCAACCAGATTCGAGCATCTCTATGACGGCTTCTGCTGTGGCTACTGGCTCTGTAAGTAATACAAATCATCAGAGAATGGTCAAAATATATCCGTCATGTAAAGACTTACGTCCGGAATTCGGGTCGCGACTTTGATCACTGATTGTAGACCCAAGAGCGACAGGAGTATCACCAGATGTTTCGTGTTCTAGCCAATAGTCATCATCGAACTCTTGTCCAGCCAGACCAAGTGCACGACTCTTGTTACCACCCAAAAGGGACAGTCGGCTCGAAACAACGTGCGCGGTGCGTGCCACAGCATCCCAGAGGGCCCCGTGCTTGTATATGTCGCGATTCCAATCCGTAAGAGGTTTGATGATGTCCTCTAGACCAGACTGCATCAAGTCCTTCAATACCTGGGAGGATACGCCATTGGACCACAGGTTTACGACTAGCTGAACGGAAAGGTTGAGGGGTTTGGCTGGCTGTGCCACACAGAGTAAATCCAGAATACAATGGGCCCGATGCAGCTTGTTCAGGTCGTAGTCAATCTTCTTCTGCGAAGGGCGAATCCATATCTTGGGTTGAATATCATCGTTGTCTGGGTGAAGCATCCACACGCCTTTCGCACCCAAAAATCGACCCTGAAGCGCTGCTGGGATTCCTGAATAACCCAGGTTTTGGGCGATCTGACACATCGCAGCACGGTTGATGAGGCTACAGCCATCGGTCAACGTCTTCTCGGCTGGTGGCTTGCCAGGAGGACAGTCCTCTGTCACTAAACCGGTAGGTGTTAGTGATCCAAGCAGAATGATGAACCACAAAGAATACACATACCAAGGTCATCAATCCAGTATACGTTTTCTGGGTTGAACTCAAGGGCAGGGACTGACGTCGAAAATCCTAGAGCAAATCGAGATAAAAATTTCGCCACGGGCTGCAATACGAGTGAGCGAGCATGCACGAAGAACCAAGCGCTGTATTACCCACCTGTCTTTGATTGAACTCTAAGTCTATAGGATTTTGCCATTGTAAAATCTCACCAAATGACCGCCTCAAGTGATCCCCTAGTTCTTTGACAGGCCTGCGATCATAGTCCTCGTTTATCTCGACAGCATAGACAGTGCCCTTATTCGGCGGCAGGGGAACAAAAACTCGACCATGTAGGACAAACTTTTGCGAAAGGAAAGATGCGACACTTTCTGCGTCACTCGATTTAACGTATCCCACGTGGATTTGAATGAGTCGAATGGAGCCGAGTTCTCGTGTGACTCGGGTAGATTTCGTCATCGTAACGCCGTCCAAGCGAATGCGGAATTGCTTTTCCTTGCCCTTATCGGACTCATCTGCTACCAACGACGCAGTGAGTTGCACTTTCCCGCCGTACCAGTTGTCAATGCCCTCCCAACCTCCCATTAGCCCTAGGCCTCGTTGGCAATTCTCCAACAAAGCCTTTCGTTCCCGATCTAGTTCTGCCCTGTTGGTATCTCGATTAGAATCATTAATGGACAGAGAGTAATGCAAATACCCTATAGAATTATCAAGTCCTTTGGGGGGTTCGCAGTCCCGCATTATATAAGGAACCAGATGCATGCGATCTGCGTCGGGGCCTCTGAGTCTATCGCTCTTCTCCACAACAGTGTCCCATGTCCATTGACCGCTTTGGCATCCTTGTGTCAAAATGAAAGCCGTTCCCCAATGAATTGGATTTTCGGGATCATCGAGCAGAGTCTGGAACTTTGCATCATGCGCTATGATGTGGGTCTCAAGGCAGACGTTGTGGAAGATGTCCTCGAAGAGGCCACATGGCACATCTTTGGCTTTGTCCATTCGATTCGTGAGGTTCGGCGGTTCAGCGTGAGGGCGAACACTCGAACGTATTTCTGCGTCTGTGTGAGGGTTTGAAATGATTTCTCGAGCTCTGGGGTGTGTTGGCAAGTCTTGTGTCTGTGTTCGAGCTACTTTTGAAGGGTATATTGACAAGGGAGACCTGGAACGCTTAGTGGGTGGTCGCTTCCTTGATGAGTTTCGATTTTGAAAACCAGTTTTTGGTCGCGTTGGGTCCCTATTGACCGTAGTGTCGGTACGAGCTGATGAATCTGTAAGCATATTAGTCCTGCGCACAAAGTCAATGCAAAGTAGGGCTACCTTCAGCTATTTCCATAACGCCTTCGTTGCTACATAATCGGGCCACTTCGAATTCTAGGATACCGCAAGTTTGAACGGAACACAACCTTGACAAGTAGTAGACACACCCTTTTCGCTGCCTGACGCAATAGATTGACCATTAAAAGTGAACACTTGGTGGAAACGTAAAGTATCGCCGGGCGAGGTAATCTGTTGTCGGAAAGGCGAAAACTGTTGTACGAGTTCTGCTACGGGAGAGGTGTGATTGGCACGGACGCGAGAAGGGTCATAAAAAATCACCTTTATGCGACTCTTCAGATTGATTCAGACTAGGATTGGCGAGTCCCACTTGGGGGGGATTACCGACGCTGGGTGTTGAGATAATATTTGCCTCCACGCCATTCTCCCCGGATAACTGAGGATTCCCTGCAAGGCGAGGTCGCGTGGGCACAATTGCATAGTGCTGGCAAGGCATTGGACTCACAAATGTGTTCTCCAAGATTAGCAAAGAAATCGTCACTGTCTGAAAAATAGACGGTCTGATCGTTGTTAACATTAGTTCTGAATATAATGGATGAGAAGAACCAGGCCTGGCTTACTCCCTGAGACATGGGAAAATTTGACGATACGCGGAGAACTGCGAGAACAGGATAATCCAAGAATTGCTGGTTTTGAGATGAGGAGAGATGGGAAAGATAAGGCAGGTCAAAGGTTTGTACGTTTGCCTCAAGTACGTATAAACAGAGACAACTGTCCGATCACGAGCCGAGATCCTCGATGCTCTTCGGAATCTAGAAAAGACAATGACGTTATCTGCCCGCGGCCAAAGCGTTATATATATGTAGGAGCACACCAGAAAAGTAGAGTTGGGCATCATCCATCCCGACCCCATCGTCATAGAATATTCTCTGCGCTTAGGTCGATTATTTGGGTTGGAGTTGCGTGTCGGGTATCTTGAAGGACTTCTGAGTACTACATGGTGGTTAAAATTAGGTTCCTTCTGAAGCGCTCGCTCTCAAGAGTTTGACCGTGTGAATCTAATTTCCTGATTTTGATCAACGCCCATCACATGACATGCATAACCTTCGCCTTTGCCTCAGACCAGTTACAAGACCTCCCGTGTAACCAACACACCGCGGAAGATTTGGATGATAGAGCCAGAAATGACCTTATGCGAATATGAGCTCGAAGCCATGAGATGACGGTAATATGGGGGATGAGTTGTAAGGTGCGTATTGAGCTCGTCTTTCCTTACATCACTTCTCAGACGAAGAACAATAGCGTCAAGAGACAAGCATATGAAGCTTCTATAGGCATCTATTGACATGGAATACAAACCTAATGGATAAAGAAGAGGGCTCCTGGATATGCCAACCCACTTTGAGTCGTATGACAAGTGGTACAAAGTCGGTTTGTAGGTGCGTTTCCTGTTTGTTCTAATAGCCTTGAATTCTAAACGGAACGGGAATTAGGACCTTGAGACAGCAACTGACAGGTCGGGAACCCTCAAGCTTGTCATCGTCTTGCTCAAAGATACGGCCATATACCTCTCAATTTCATCCAGGATCTCGGTCGCGGAGCAGAGCTGGGCATATTACCATCATTTTCGTGCTCAAAGGGTGAATTTGGTGTTCAATCATCTTGGCCAAAGATATGGCATTCCTCCACACATGATTTGCTACAAGCCAATCGTGTTCCCCGAACGGGTCGCCTTAGGATAGCTTCCATGTGAACGTCGTGTTACAACCTCAAGTTGGGGATCACAGTAAATGATACAGTTAATTGATAAATACAACGAGAGAATGGGTGGACAGACATCTAAGCTAAAATGGGCTCGGGGGTAGAATCAAAATATCCCAAATAATTTCCGTGCGGCATTGTTCATACCCTTCAGGTTATTGACCGTATTCACAATATCCGGACATGCCTCTGCCTTCATCTGATTCAATATTCGATGGGCGACCAAAAAAGCAAACTTCTGGTTCTGCTTGTACGCATAGGCGGCTTTTACTCGATCCTCGTCGAGCCATGCAACGCCAGAGACGTTCTCAGCGAAGGCCACAGAAACCTCACGCCATAAATTACTCGCTCCTGATTCTCGTTTGCGTTTCTTCTTTGGCCGCACAGAGTATTCTGAGATCACCTGGTCCTGTGGTCTGTCGATGCTTTTGCAAGCCGTTCGGTAACTAGCCATGACTTTACCGTCGACATGTTCCCGAATGAGTCGGAGCTCCTCTTTGAAGAATTTGGCGGTGTCCGGTCTCCCTGGTACATCCGTTGTTGCTAAGTGCTCGGCCTTCGTGAGTGACCTTATAATATCCACGTCTCGCCTATTCGACCCTCGTTGGTTGACCGCGAGCTGATCGTAGCCTCCGAGGTACTGGTCCATCAAACTCTTCCCGAAGCCCAAGAGAATATGAAGGATGAAGGTATCCGACGTTGATTCAAGCCTGTGTTTAACATCTGCCCCGACGTCTTGGGCGAGAACGTCGCGCTTGAGTCTCAACCCCGTTTTTGCCCCATCGAGGAGAATATTGAATCTATCGATGATATATGAGAACAGTCGTCAAAAAGACTACGGATGACCCATACATATACCCAAGTCGGACAGCTGTTGGATGTCCAAGCCCAAACTTCTCAACAGCAAGGTTGTGAAAATCGGAATATCTGCCAAATGTACCATCTCGGAAACTGGTAAGGGAAGCACTCTGGAACGTTCGCTGAGCCTCTGCGATATCCGTGGCTCGCAAGCATTCGACAAGATCTGTGACGCGCTGTATGTTTTTCTCGAAATTCTGGCCTTCGATATCCTCATCGGGCACTGTCAGCGGCCTGGAACAGAAAGCCTCGACGATTTCCTTCATGAGAATCAAGAAAACAGTGTCTAATAATACTCAGTGAGTTACCCAGGTTCATGGTAGTGTGATACTCACCGCCATCGAGATCTAGGGTAGATTCCATAAGTCAGTTTGCTTGTTTGAAAATCATTGGTACACATGCACATCAACTGACCTCCACCACCTAGAAAACTCATGAAGCTAATGAGTCCCTTGTGCCTGTCCATTCTGGGTTTGGTGGGGACGACGAGGACATCCTGCCATCTGGCAAGCTCAGGCTTATCCACTACCTTGATCTGTATATGGCTCGAATTAACAATGAGCACGCGTACGAGATAAACGGTCATACCTTTTGGATATCTGAAGGTAATCTGAGAGGATACCTATGTGTTGCTGGTCAAAATAAGCCTATTGACTGCTAAAAGCAACCAACCTTCCAACCTGCAGGAAAACCAATGAGCTAATATGTGATGCATTCGTACTAGACGCGTACCAAGCCTTCTCCCGTGGCATTTAGTGTTGTTATTCCTGTCTCTGGGTCGGTAAATCCTTTCGAAGATCTATAGTAAACTTCATCTGGCGCGAGAACTCCAAGTGGATCTGACACTTTCATCAGGATTCTGAGAACACAGAGACAGGTACCAACATACCAGCAATCGCGAGACATTTGAAGGCAGTTCCCTCAGGCAAAGGAAAGTGGCACTCTTCGACAACGTCCTCTAATGCCATAGTGAGGACCTTTTTTATCTTTTCGGCCAAGTAGGGCTCGTCTGACGGATGCCAGCCATTCTCAAGCATCTCCAGGGCAATCTCCCCAGTAGTAGCTGGCTCTGTGTAGGTTGAGTTAAGTAATGATAGGCAGTCTATTTTTCTGATAAGAACTCACGGCCTGAGATCGGGTCCCGACTTGCGTCCGTTATAGCGGGTTCCGCTTTGATAAATACGCCGTTCGATTCGCGTTCAACTTCTACCCCAGTGTCGTCCTCAAATTCTTGACCTGTTAGACCCAGCGCACGACTTTTGTTGCTACCCAAACGCGCTAACCGACCTGAAACTGCACTACTGGTTCGAGCCACGGCATCCCAGAGAGCGGCATGCTCTAATGGCTGGCGAACCCATGAAGTCAAGGGCTTGGTGATTTCCTCCATCCCAGACTTCATTAAATCTTTGAAGACCTGTTCAGGGACACCGTTCGACCAGAGATTTATAACGGCTTGCTCGGAAAGGTTAGGTGGCTTTCCGGGCTGTGACGCGCAGAGGAGATCCAAGATGCAATGAGCACGATGCAGCTTGCCTGGCTCATAATTAATTTTCCTCTGCGAGGGGCGAATCCATATCTTGGGTTCGTCGTCGTGATCGTTTGGGTGAAGAGCCCAGACACCTTTAGCGCCCGCAACGCGACCTTGAATTGCCGCTGGAATGTTTTTGTATCCAAGGTTTTTGGCAATCTGACACAGTGCTGCATGGTTGATGAATCCACACCCATCAGTTAAGATCTTCTCAGCTGGCGGTTTGCCAGTAGGACAGTCACCCGTTACTGAACAGGAAGTAAGCAATCGCACATGTATCGATGACATCCTAACTTACCTTCATCATCGAGAGGTAGAATGTTGCGTGGGGCGAACTCGATAGCAGGGACAGAGGTCGACAAGCCCAATGCAATTCGCGACAAATACTTCGACAAAGGCTGCGGCATGTTAAGTCAGCTGATAAGACACGCAGGCAAGAAAACGATCGTCTATGTACCTGGTCTTGATTAGGCTCGATAGGATTGTGCCAATGCAAAACCTGGCCGAATGTCCACCGTAAATGGTCCCCCAGCTCCGCAGCAGGCTGTCGCTGGTAGTCCTCGTTCGTCTCAACGGCGTATACAGTGCCATCCTTGGGTGGTATGGGGATGAATACGCGGCCATTCAGAATGAGCTTGTGAGACAGCAGCGATGCGATCGCTTCTGCATCGGAAGACGCCACGTTCCCGACCTTGATCTGAATGTATCGACGAGATCCTAAAAGGCGAGTGAACCGATTGGATCTTGTCATTTCTACACCTCCGAGAACAATGTGATAAGTTCTTTTCTTGTACTTGTCCACCCGAATGAGAACTTTCGCAGTGAACTGTACTCGGCCACCAAACCAGTTTTCAATGCCTTCCCAATGACCCATGAGACCTAACCCTCTACCACGATTCTCTAAGATGGCTCTTTGCTCCCGATCTAGCTCCGCGCTGGTAATGTAAATCTCGATTAGAGCTCTCTTAGCTGGATGAAAAAAATGGAAATACCCTATAGAGTTATCGAGCTTCTTGGGAGGCTCATGATCCCTCATTATCCAGGGAACGAGATGCATCTTCTTTCCATCGGGCCCACGGAGTTGGTCGATCCTCTCTTTGATGGCTTGGACGGTCCATTGACCACTTTGAAGTCCTTGAGCTAAAACAAAGGCCGTGCCCCAGCCAACTGAAGCTCGGGGATCGTCATATATAGCTTGTAGCTCGGCATCATGCTCGATCACATGAGATTCGAGGTGTATGTCACGAAAGATGTGCTCCAAGAGGCTGGCGGTCTTGTTAAAATTGTCCCTGGCCTTCCCTTTGTCCGGAGATACCGGCAGTCTCGAAACTTGTATAGGACGAACGCTACTCGAAGAATCTGACGGCCCAGCTGTCAGGGAAGCTCGCTCCAAAGAGGTTGTGATATCTCGAGTTGAGTCTCCAACTTGGGATCGCATCCGAGCCGATGACCTCAAGGACGTCGCGGAGAAGGCACGGGCGATACGTTTGACTGCCGGAGGTATTTTGGGAGCATTGGTGTCAGAGTCCGATATCGACGTCTCTGTTGAAGAGTCGCTTGCAAAATGCACTACGCGAATGGTGTGAAAAAGAACAGAAAGCCTAGTCTTTTTCTACTTACTGTGGACATCCGAATCTGAGTCTGATATAGTACGAATTTGTTGACTGGTGCCTCGTCGAGGTTGGTTTTTCCGAGCAGTAGAAAGACTCTGGCCTCTTCTGGCCCCAGCCTGGGGAGCTACAAAGATATTTCGAACCGAAAATCGCATAGACTGAGACAGATATGAGTGCTCACCTTCGAACTCTGAGTCTGTTTCGTCTTCAGTCATTGCCGAGGCTTTAGAACCTTTCATCAGAAAACCGGGTGATCAAGCAACTGGATAGGATACACACCTATGACAGCGCTTATCAACCCACTGCGAATATTGTCCAACCTTCCTTGCGTTGCTCGTGAAGGTGACCCCCGTGCTGCAGTGCAGTTTGAATGACATGCTCATGTCACTTTCGTGGCACACACCTTTTCCCTGAGCTGACGAGATGGATTGATAGGACGCTTGTCGAGTACCCATCATTCATGAATCCTTGTGTACAGCAGCACATAGAACCTTACTCGACATGGAAATCTGTTGGGGAAGCTGTTGAGTTACTGCCGGGATTCTGTCAGAAGGGTGACTTGTACGTGAGCATGCTGGATCACCTTGAGGCGAGTCTTGGAATTGACGTGCACCATATTGTGTGGAAGAGAAATCAGGTGCCCTGGCCAAGGAGGATGCATTAATTTCAACTTGCGGTTGTCCCTCGAGGGCTCGGGCCTCTGTTTTCACTGTGAAGAATCGATGACCTCAAAACGAGGATGCGAATAACAAAAATCGCGCGGCTTACAGAATTCAGACACAATCTCCTCATCTTCTGAGTTATCATAATCGCTCTAATCTGGGATTCAGCGCGAGTGTGCTACTAAATGAGATAGACCCACACTTCCAGGCATCGTGAAAGCCCCACGATAAGGAAAGGAAAGGAATCAGAAATTTGAATATTAGATAACAGGAGATGAGGGAGAAAGGAAGAAAGATGGTCATTAGCTAACCAATGGGTAATATTGCCAGCCCACACGGCCGCAATGACAGCGGGAGGCGAACCCTACTGATAGCCTGAGGGAAGTGGGGAAGGTAACAGGTCAAAAGGCCGTGCGAAAAAGTCTGAGCGCGTGTTGCCTTCATTTGGCCTTCACGCGCACGTTCTGTTCCAGATACGAGCAGGAGGTCCATGCTCAGATTCCTGCCTTAACGCGCTCGTATTAGAATGCAACATCGAATACAGTATCCTCAAGCCTGAGGGAGATAGGGTGCCGAAAATACACCTTCAGGGAGGGAAGAGCATCATTATCGACGAATCGAGGGACTTGGATAGTTGGCGTAGGCCAAAGCGGAATGCCCCATGGCCGGCGAACAACTCTAGGGCTATGAGGTGCACTCTCAAGATTTATGTTATCATACTACTGGCTCTACAGTAATACATTGCAACTCTTCGACGCCTTCGCGGCTACCCCTCGCTGCACCCGATCGCACTGTCGGCATAGAAAAGGATTACCTCCAGCCCATTCCCACATTGATATTGAGGCATGAGGTTCCAGACGTCCAAGACGCGGGATTTCAACCTCTTTCAAAGCTTGAATCTGTGTCCTTGACGCGGCGAGCGGCACTCTTCCTCTTATGTACACGTTATATTCGGTGCGAGCCTAGCACTCCAAGCATCCAGTGGTTCTCTCGGCCTCGAAACCACCATTGCTGACAATTTTGAAGCTATAAATCTTGAGGCACGACATAGCAGGGAGGTAAAGCTTCTCGTTGTCACACGCTATGTGTTCCGAGTCTGCATGCAATCGTCATCGGCTGGAGAATTTCGACTTGAGACAATCGTCGAGGAATCTTGAAGCTTGCAACGTGACCTTGAGGAATGCTGGGGTTCTGTCTTGAAGTCCCACGAGATATCTGAGGCAAGTACACGATACAATTATACAATGGAAGGGGCAGCGCAGAAACATGGGGTACTAGTAGTACAATCCGAACACCGAAGAAGAGTTGAGCGAGGGAAACATGAAGTAGGTATCGCGAACTGAAAGGATAACCGGGAGACAAGGTAGATGTAGAGAAAATGGAAATATATACCGGTCACAAGCCACAGGGGAATGAATGAGCAGTGGAGACCACATGGATGAACTGGGACCTGCAGGTAGCGAGTGGGGGATGGCTGGGATAATGTGATGGCGGATTATGAGTCTGGCCGAGCTTGTTGTTGCTTTAGGAATTTCTTGCCTGCAGAAGATAATGCACGCATCTCATCGAATCGGCGAGTCGACGCAACCAATCCACCCGGCATTGAACGAGCTTTCAAACAAGTGAGTGTTTGAAAGGCGACATCGAAGGCGAAACGAGGGTTTTGATGGTACGCGTAAGCTGCCTTCACTTCATCCACGTTGAGGCATTCGATGCCATCAAGTGGTTGGTGGTAACGCCGCGCTACATCCTGTTTCCGCTTCTTGTTTCTCAGCTTTTTGGCCTTTTGGATTTTCTGGGGTGTTTCAGGACCTTTCGAGTTGTTATTCTTGTCCCGGGCGGCTTCACGCGAAACCTCTTTGTAACGATCGAGTTCAGCCCTGACCTGTTCCTGGATGCGATAAAGTTCGTTGGCGACTGCCTCTCTAACTCCAGGAATCTTCGATGTCCTCATGCGGTTCTCGGCGTCTTGCATGGGCTTCAACAGAGCAACGTCGGAGTTTTGTTCCGATACACCCTTTAACACCTCCTTATATCGCTTCACATTATCCTCCTGCAGCTTCGTGGCAAATCGCTTCAGGTCGGCTAGTACTGAGCGACGGGACTTGTCGGCAAGGTTCTGGTTTGTGGTGTATTCCTTCTGAAACTTTTCGTAGGCTTCTGCCTTCAGCATGCGTCCCGTCTTGGGTGCGTCCATAAGCGTGTTGAAACTAGAAAAGGGGCAATTAGAGGCAGAAGAGCAGGCTCAACACAAAAAAGGCTCACACGTAGGACAAAATTATATGTTCTTTGGAGTCGTATCCACGACCATCCCGGGCTGCATCTGCAAACTTGGAAATCATTCCCAAACGTGGGTCTTTCAATCCTGCGATGCATGTCGACAAGAAAGCAACTTGTGCCGCCCAAGTGTCCATTGCTTGCAGTCGTGCGGTGAATCCAGAAGTATGTTCTATATTCTTGTCGAAATACTTCTCTATTGGTTCCGGATTGATTGTCACCGGCTGACTCTTGAAACTGTTCACAATGGATGCATGTCGAATGCCGAAATCCATGTCTGAAGGAGGGTATTAGTGATATTCCACTTGACATCGAAAGCAGTGGGAGGACCTCCGTCATAATCTGAACGCACGTCAGTCAGTGTGCAAACATATTGTCATTGAAGCTCACCGCCTCCAGCTAAACGACTCATTACAGAGACAAAGCCCACGTTCTCGTCCCAAACGGGTTTTGAGGACACTATAATTACGTCCTGGAATCTCGAAAATTCTGGCCGATCCACCGCTTTGAACTGGAGGGCATTGTGAATAGACATTGTGCATCATGGGGAACGATATCACCTTTTGAATGTCCGAGGGTAAGCGCACAGGAAATCTGCAACAAGCTGAGCAAAGGGGAAGCATCGACTAGTTCCATTACATACCTGCCAAGCTATTTATTTGATTAGATGAAGGTATACAAGTGTCGAAGAACAACATACTAGAGTATCACCGATAGCAGTAAAGCATACAACTCTCGTCTCAGGGTCAATCCATCCAGTAGACGACCTATAATAGATTTCATCTGGCTCTAAAATGCCAAATGGGTCTGACAATGACATTAGAAATTATTTGCCTAGCAGTCAATGCGCATACCAGGAATGACAAAACCCTCAAATGCGTCTCCTTCCGGCAGTGGGATGATACATTTATCTATAGCCTTCTTGATGGCGTTGTTGAGAATCCACTCAATCTTCTCTGCAAGATAGGCACAATCCAGTGGATGGAATCCAGACTGCAGCATTTCTTGAGCGACTTCGCTCCAGGATTCTGGAACTGAGCATTTCTGTTAGCATGGGAATGTGGTGCGTGACCTGAAAACCTACGTCCAGTGTCTGACCCACGACCAGCTATCGTAGAATCTGGACTTCCCTCGTCGTCATCAGCTTGCCCTAAATCAAGATCAAACTGCACTGAGTCTTTGGGTCTTCTCGACAGCCCCAATGCACGACTCAAACTGGCAGCAATCCTGGCCGCCCGAGCCGCGGAAGTGGAGGATAGGCGACCAATTGAGTCCCAAAGTGCAACCATGTCGTTCTCATGGCGGCCCCACGCTGTGAGGGAATCCGTCAACTTTTCCATTCCCTCCCGCATCAATCCTTTGAACACGTCAGACGGGACACCGTTTGCTGAGAGATTTGTCACACTCTGTGTGGAGAGCGATGCTTGGGTTAAAGGATGCGACGCAGTGAGCAAATCAAAGATACGATGAGCGCGATCCAATTTATCATATTTGATCTTGTTCTGAGAGTCTCGAATCCAGATCCTCGGGACTGGACTGTTGTCATTAACGTCGAGAATCCATAATCCTTTGGCACCTCCAATGCGACCTTGGACAGCAGCAGAAGTTGTAGCTGAGCCTGTCGCCTTAGCGATCGCGACCAATGCAGCATTGTTCATGAGCCCACATCCATCTGTCAGAACCTTTTCTGCAGGTGGCTTCCCGTCGTACTCTCCAGGTATCACTGATGACAAATGTAAGTGGACCCGAGTGGCACAAATCCTTGCTGCTTGGAACTTACCTTCGTCAGGAATGTACTCAATGTTCTCCTCGTCAAACTCCAGAACGGGCATGGAAGTAGACAAACCAAGCGCTGTACGGGCAAAATACTTGGCCACAGGCTTCACAAGGTTTAAGGGCATCAGTCATGAGTCAAAGAGCAAGCTAACACACTGACCTGATTGGAGTTCAATTCCAGGGGATTATGCCAGTTGAGGAACTGGCCTAGGCTCCAACGAAAATTGTCGCCTAGTTCGGAGATGGTTTTACGCTCGTAGTCTTCATTGACTTCCATAGCGTAGAAAGCGTCATCCTTCGGCGGTAGTGGAACGAAAACCCTGCCGTTGATGATAAATTTCTGTGCGAGGCGGCGTTTGACCTCGTCTACTTCGCGTGAACTATAAGATCCGACGCGAATACGCACAAGACGGCGGGAACCAACCATCCGGGCAAAGCGTGTTGATCGCTGCATTTCAACTGGCTCGAGCTGAAACTTGTTGGTTTTCCAATCGAAAGCCACGATGAATTGCACCTGTCCCCCGTACCAGTCCTCTTCTCCCTGCCATTCACCCATGAGCCCCAGCCCACGACCGCAATTCTCGAGAATAGCAGCCTGTTCACGATCTAATTCTTTCCTGAGGAGAGACTTTAGTCTGTTTGCTAGGTGAAACCACAATGAAGTTCGTACCCGATAGAGTCGTCGGTTTTGTGCGGGATACCCAACATAATCTCCGACACCAGGTGCATCTTTTCGCTATCCGTCCCGGTAAGTTTTCCAATATTCTTGACCACATCTTCCCATGTCCAATCACCGTTGACGACACCACGGGCAAGGTTGAATTGAGTACCCCACCCAACGCAAGTCTTGGGGTTATCGAAAAGACGCTGGGCTTCCTTGTTGTGGGCCACCAGGCATGTGGGTAGGTCAACAGTATCCCAGATCTGCTCTAGGATAGATTGGTCTGCGTGGTTGGACTGTACTATTCGAGCGGCGGATGTGCTTGGCTTCGATGGGGTCGGTGTAGGAAAGAGCATCCTTTCCACTTTCTCTGGGGATGCTGTAGGCGCTCTAGAATGGGAAGGTGATTTTTGCCTGTGGGTACGTGCAACCTTTGGTATCCGCGATGCTGTCGGTGACTTTGGTCGTTCTGTCGATGGTCGCTTCCTTGGTGACTTTTGATTGACGGAAGCAAATGAGGTAGTCCGACTGGTCGTTGCGCTCGCAGGGGCATTGCCAGCATCAAAAAGTGACTCTCCAGAATCAGAGTCATTTGATGAGTCGTCTTCGAATCGCACTACAGAGGTGTTATTGAGCTGAGGATGCTGAGAACTTGACGTGACTTACTCGTAACATCCTCGTCAGAGTCTGAAATTGAATAGAGTTTGTCTCGGTGCTGGACAACAGACTTGAGTCAAGCGCATCACACAGAACATCAAGTGCTCACCTCCCTGGATACCTCAAACACTTCCCGTGCTGAGTGAAGTTAGTCAGGGTCAGTACATCAACAACACAAGAGAACGTACGCCGAGATCCAGATGTGTTTCCGGTAGCAGAGATGCGTCGATTCTTCGTAGGCGTCGAAAGGCTGTGGCCTATGTTAGCCACAGCCTTGGAAAGAACTGCAGGCCCTTTTCCCTGGTCCACGGGCATGAGAGCTTTAGAACATCGTCATGAAAAAGAAACGCGAGAAATCGGTTGCCTTGCATACACACCTGCGGGAGCGCTTGCAGGCTTCAATGCTTGTCGAATATGTTCGAGTCTCTGTGGTGTTCCACGGGCTGCGGCAAAGGTGAATGATACGCACCAACAACACTCTACATGACAGATGACGGACCTTTCTCTTTCCCTTTACCTAATGTGATGGATGGATAGGAGGCTATCGTTAGGACAATCAAGGACAATCATAACTGAACAGTGACAACTTACTGCGCGAAGATGACTGTTGTAAAGGAAATGGTATTTGCTGGGCTGGTGCGCGGTATATATAGGTCATTAGGACGGGTACAACGTACATCAATGTGATGAACAATCACCTTGACGCGAGTCCTGAGGTTGCTTGACAGCGGCAGTTGAACGAGAGCCGCCAGCTCTGGGTAACGACTGAACAGTACTGGAATGGTCTAGCCGAAAGGTCAGCAATCGAATAACGTAGACACCTTTGTGGGCTGACCTTTACCGGTGTGGTATGAATGAGACGCTGATGACGGATCATGAGGGGAGGGAGTGCATGCGGATATTGAGCGCCAATTACCAGAATGGGATTTGGAGGGCAATCCTTTACTTGTCGAAGGTCCGGCGAGTTTCGCCTTTGTCGTTGGGAGATTCGGTCTCCTTGGCGCGTCTTCAGGGTGGCTCGGGCCTACTACAAGGCGAAGAATCGATGAGCAAAATCGGACACGCTGGCACGCCAGACTGGCAGACAACGCACAAAGCTGAGAAGGTACCGCTGCAAAGAGCTCATCGTCGGAAGATCCATCGTATATTGTCTGATCACCATCGTAGACATTAGTTCTGAACCTCGCGGGAGTAAAATAGACACTCACACTTTGAGACATGGGAACTGCGATATCGACGTTGAGAAAAAAAAATATCCAAGAATTATTGAAGGGGTTCCCAAATATTAGACGAAGAAGATGAAGGAGATAAATACGACAGGTCAAAGAGGCCTGCCTCAAAGAGAGGAACGGACAGCTGCCCGCTGGGTATCACCGAGGAAGGGCTTCTCGATATTCGGTTTGGAAGGGTAAGAAGAAGGTGGGAATGTGACAGGATGTGACGGATAACATGTGATCAAAGCACCCCCAGGAAATTCAACCGTGACGAGACGCGTTGTTGACCACGACGAGGACAAGTGCAAATCATAATGTCCCACATACTCCGCCTTCCTCAGATAGATCTGGCTTCTGTTCTTGCCTCACCTAACCCACATATCGATCTCAAACTCGGCGTCTACGAAAACTCAACTCGGAATTTCCTCAAGGCAGTCTCGAACTATAAAAATCGATCTATCGATACTATATCGAAACTACGGTCAAAAGGAGCTGCGGAGAAGAAGAAGTTGGTGGAGAAAGCGCAGGCAATTGAGGCAGAGACGAACCAATGCAAGGTTCGAGAGATAGAGCTGATGGAAAGTGCGTAGGCATTGTGTTTGTCACGATTCAGCTGACCAAAATATCAGCCCTTGCAAAGGAGCAGAACGAGAAGCGAGAAGCAGAAGCATCTGTTGCGCAGTTCAAACGTGAACTGGCTACTTTGAACGAGCGTTGCACCTCTGTCGAAGCCCAGATTGAAGAGTACCGAGCGATTGTCGCAAATCTTCGAAGAGGTGATTGAATAGGCCCATATCCCACACATACACTCAAGGACTTTGTTTTTAGAGCGCAACAAGGAACGAACAACTCTCGATGCATTTGCTGTTCGAATATCTCCGGAATTGAAGGCTTGCGAAAAGAGACTAGCCTGTGTCATTGAGGGGATAGAGAAGAATCAGCTACTCATCCGATTCACAAAGGTGGATAAGGCTGACCCCGATAAAGAGTTCAGCTTCGTCATCGATGTCTCTAATCAGATGTATAAAGGTCCGTGGTACGTTTCTAGCCGGAATCTAATCTCACTTGCCATTAGTGTTAACCACCTCGCCTCCCTTGCCAACACTACCCAATTTGGTGGAATACCTGAATACAACGTCAGATGTATATGGATTTATTGTACGGATCAGACAAGCATTCGATAGATTAGCCAACGGAGAGGACTGATACCATCCGTGTACTATTTCACTGTGAGTTGGCTGTCTTTTTCATTCGAATGATAGCAATAAGGCAACATGTAGATACCCCATGTATTTTACATCTCTGTATCTCTAATGTGTACATCATTCCTTGTTATAAGCTCCCCCAGTCGTCACTTATGCCTTCACGGACTCTCCATCCAGGAGCATCCGACCCACCTAACCAATTTATCACTCTTTCGGTGTCCCCACTCTCGGCGCCCTCGTCCAATACGTTCACATTTCCGTCAGCCCATAATGCCAGCACGGACCAACCGACAACAATCATTCCTGGGGGTCTCTGTTCGCCCAGGCTCTCCAGTGCCTGTACGACATCTTTGAGCGTTGTTTCCAGTATTCGTTGATCAGGCATAGATGCACGTTCAATGATGGCTATCGGTGTGTGAGGTGGATATGCTTGTCCCCCACGCTGATGTCCCGCATTTGGTGAGAGAAGTGTCGAAACGACCTGGGACAGTCGGGCAACACCCATTAAGATGACTAGCGTTCTGCCCCTCTCGTATCCTGGCAGCTGCACCTCTTTGCCCTTCCTCCCAACACCCGTACAGACGAAGAACGATTCAGCAGCACCACGCTGGGTAACAGGTATACCAGCAAATGTGGGAGCAGCGATGGCAGATGTGACTCCCGGAACAACAACTGGCTCGAAGCCTCGTTCTCGGAAGTATAAAACTTCTTCTCCTGCACGACCATATACTACCGGGTCGCCCTGCTTGAGCCTGACTACGGTGAGACCGCGTTTTGCGGCTTCTACTGCCATCTCCATCATCTCGTTTTGGGCTCCCTCTGCATTGCCTGGAAACTTTTTGGCTATGCGAACCTCCACATGGGAAGGTATGAGCGCCAGGACGGCATCTGGGACCAGCTTGTCTGATAGCACCAAATGCGCTAACTTTGTGAGAGCGGTATGGGTTGCGATAGTCAAGAGGGAAGGATGGCCCGGCCCCGAGCCAACCAGAAGGATCCGGCCCGTAGGAGGTTGAAGGGAGAGCGAATGCAAGGAAGGTGTTGATAAAAATATCGAATCCTCTTTCTCATCCGCCTCCGCTTCGCCGGATAAGATTACCCGCATCTCCTCATCCGTCAGCATGGAGAGCTTCTGTATGGACCAATACTCGCTAATCTGGGCCACCCACTTCATTCGCCTTCTCGCTCGCTCCGACGCCGTCTCCGACTTGGTTCGCTGAGGGACTGGTCGATTAGGTGTTGTCACACCCGTGTCCTCGTAACAGTCCTCATTGGTATCCGTGTCCCCGATCTCATCATTAACCTTGGCCAGTGACCGCATTCTGCCCACTTTTGCCACAGCCGATCCGACCTCCTTCGGTAACCTACCAACGATCTCTCTTCGAATCCTTCCAGCGAGACGACAGCCCTGACCATTCGTCGTGACTCCAACTTGTAATGGTGACCTCTCTCCAGAGGAATCATCGAACCGATGCGTGGAGGCGAATGAAAAGTCACAAAGGTCTGGTATATCCGTGGTATTGACTAGGATGTACCTTGCCCTGCATAAATTGTATAGTTTCTCGGCGGACCGTCTTGATCGTCTGACTGGTGATCCGGATATGGTGTCCGTTATGCATAGAAAGGATATAACGGTACCTGTTGTTTTGAGGAAGTGATCCAAGGCTTCTGCGTCCCGGTCCTCGTCGGCGGATGAAGAGCATGGTATAGAATCGAAATCGACGATTGTCAAGTGTCCGTGTTCCGCTCTCCACTTAAGCTCATCGCAAGCTGAGACTATTCCTCCCTTTGATAGGACAGTTACTGCAGAGCTAGCTTCTAACGCTGCAAAAGCGCGTGAAGCAGCCAGGGTGCCAGAGCCCAGTATGATTGTGGTTTTCTTGTGAAGCTGGAAGGAGAGAATCAAGGAGGCTCCTGGCTGAGGTGTAGGGTATCCCATGACTGGAAGATGGGGGTAGAAAGAGAAGGCTTGAGCATTATTTATATATCCGACTTGTAAGTGGTGAAATGAAAAAACGCAATTGTGAGCAACTAGAACGGGCGCTTACCGTGGGGATTTGTTACCTTCTTAGGCGCTATCCACATTTTCGAGCAGCGCACCGTCAAGAGCATCCCCACAACCTTTAGTCAATGCAGCTGGTCGACAACGACATCGTGCGTATATTTCAACTTTTCTATACACTATCTAGCTCATATCGTGCAGTTTCTCAAACAGCTGGCTGCATTGTTTGAATCTACCAAAAGTCAAGGCTCAATATGGCTCACACATAAACGACGTGTGCAATATCTTCTTTCCACCCAAAAATTTCTATCTGATTTCCCCTCTTTCCCCAAGTTACTCACGAAGATGACGCTAGCATGGAACCCCAAAGTCAATCAGAAGATGCTGAATATCCGTGTCTGGTGCGGGCAACTGATGGAGATAAGGTGAAATTCTCCACACGAGTGCGTATATCCATCTTCATCTTTTATCCAAACCATACTCACCAATTTCTTACCAGGTCATGTCCTCGCAGCTGCCGGCTTTCCATCGCGAATATGGCACTCTTTTGAAAGCATCGATGACTTCATTACGCAAACGGGACAAGAAACGAGAAAAGCAACGTGCTGAGCAGATTGCACTCAAGAAAAAGCGGTTGAACGAGCCAGTAGTTGTGGATGGTTCAAAGCGTGGAAATGGAAGACGGAAACGGGTTCGACAGATGAAGGCTGCCATTAAACAACAAGAGGCGTTACAGTTGGCAAAGGAACGGGAGGAAGCAAAGAGCAAATCAGCAGAGGGGGCACAGTCGTAGCATTCCTGCTTACAACTCCTCACTGTAATCGACTCTGGCCTATATCCCTGCTGTATCATTGTAGCCCTGTATAATGTGATAATCTACACATGCTTTCATGGTATCCAAACTTCAGCGATAATATCCCACTCCTTCAACACATGCATATCTGTTATTCTTGCAGTCTTTTCGACTTCATCGTCTGCCATGCTGACACGATCCAAAAACAATTCATCGGTCAGCAATAGACGGATCCCTCCAACATTATGGAAACCCGTTCGATGTGGCACGTAGGTCAGTTCAAAATCATGTTCAGCATACACACGTCCCTGTGCCAGCTGAAGGTCATCGCCTTGAGCCACTGGTTGTTGTTCTATAAGATCAATGGGAGGAAGTGGAATAGCTGATGGCCCTATAAACGACACGCCTCCGGTCAGCTTTAATCGCTTAAGGTCCTCTGAGTCGTAGTGAGGAGGCGGCAGTAGCATTGTGTTTTCGCCTATATTACGAGGGGTAGCATCGCCATCGGCGTTCCGAGGGACCGTGGGCGTACGCGGAGATTGTGATGCAGCGAGTTTCTGGTAAGCAAGTGCATAGTTGAAGGTGGAATACACTGGCGACGGGGTGGAAAAGCCTGGAGATATAACCTTCGGTGTCGGGGTAGATTGCTCCGGCGTCGGTTTGGAGGCCGTTGTAGATGCTGCTGGTGGAGGATACACATGCTGAACTATCAGTGATAGGCGTAAATTCTGCCCTCGGCGATCTAATGGCAGAGAAGACGATAGAATGAGGGTCAAAGCTAGGGTAAATGGCTTCCCGGCCTGTATCGAGTCACGATCGATTTCACGCAGCACCAAATTGGCCTCGACGCTGTGATTGCGCGTCGGTAGAGGATGAGGTGTCGGTGGGGGCGATTGTGCGCGAGTGGGAATAGACTGAGGTCGTGTTCTAAAGGGTGACGATGGCCTCTGTGAAGGTGTTGGCGAAGTCGGTCGTGACTGTGGTAACTGTGGAGATCTTGGGCGCGAAGGTGTGGCAGCAGAAGCACTTTGTCTCTTCAAGTGTGGTGGAAGTGCAGAAGCTGGCGTCTGCGGTTGTTGTTGGGGAAGTGGGATTCGTCGCGAAAGCATCGACGTTAAGAGACGACCTGGTTCTCCATAAGATGACCTCCATGAGATATCGAGCCGTCCCAAGGGTATTATGGCACCTGGTACATGATTTGTTGGCTCTAGGGAAAGTGTTTTTGGAAGTAAAACGTAAATGTATTGCCGCATATCCTGTGGCTGCATTAAAGCATTTGACCCAGCAAATAAGGCATCCTGCTGTCCTTCCCCTGCACAATCCGTGTCTTTTACATCCCAACCATCTACACATTCGAAACGCATGCGCTCGAACCAGATAGGTTCAGGCGACAGGTTCTGGATGTGGACTTCTAGAAACACTTTGTCTCGTTCTTCGGGACGCAGCAGCGCGGATGGGGATCTCGGAGCATGGACTTTGGTCTTCACGGAAAGAGGGTTGGTAACCTGAACCTGTGTCAGCGGGAAAACCAACAAACTCTTCGAAGCCACGCACAGCAAACTTGTAAAACTTCCTAAAGGATACAATACTTGGATCGCCCCCATCTTCCGCAGCTGATATTGATTGGCTATGTGCAATCATAGGCATTCGATACGATACTGTGCACGCCAGTACATGTTGGCCGAGTTCCTTTATCTCATGACTGACTACATTCTCCATGGTATCTCCCGAGGATAATTGATAGCTTGGACCCCCGAACTCCGCCAATGTCACTTTGGAAGTGATGGTTTGTATTTCGACCTTCAAAGAAACTGCTTCTACCTCTGCTGCTGATTCATTGTTGACCGCAAGACAGCTGGAGAATGTTTCGCCCAATTGAATTGACCCAAATGAAGACGGTAATGTTAAGAGCTCGGTAGAATGCGTAAGGTCCCTCAGGGTTTTAGGGTGACCAGGTAATGGGGTCTTCCCTTGGAGAGATAGTATCGACTGTGTAGAATGCGCCGAGAATGACGGGGATGATGAGTAGAAAGGTTGCCATGCACTCGCAAGCGTCGGTCGCTAGACGTGAAATTTAGATATCAAGAGATAAATCAGGATAATAGGCAACAAACCGACACTCGCATAACCTTCAAAGAGAGGAGATGAGCAGGACCATCTGAGGTCGTCATGGTTTGTGTGTAAGAGGGCGCTTGTTGCGACTAGCAAAGAGGTTTTGAACTTAAACTTTTACGACTTAGAAGATATAGCCAACGGATATTATTAGTCATTTGCATTCGTTCAGTACAAATCCTTGATCGATGCTTTCTCTAGCTTCCATCTTTGGGCTGCATAGAGTACAGTTCTGAGTTAACAACGAAGTGTGCTTTAGCGCCTAATTGACTGAGACCGAGACTTCATCTGCAGACAGCGATCACGAGTGATTGCCTAGGGGAGACTACACGAGTGAGAACCGAATAGAGCATTGCAAGATGCATAAAGGGAGCAAACATTTGAGTAGAGACAGTACAATAAACACGAAAGGAAACACAATCTCATGCTATAGTTTGTAAGAAAGTCACCAAGACGTGCAACCAGAAAGTTAGAATGCTCAGCGCTTGCTTCCCTCGACCAGCCTCCTCTGGCCTCTTCTGGATCCCCTTCCAGGAAGTCATCGTACCTTTCAGGTTCGTCCGCATACGCGAAGATCCTGCAAGCAGAGGGACCATATTTATGATAGAAGTCAGAGATGGCACCACCAGAGAGCGATCGCACAGGCTAAGCCTGACAATCTCTCCTGTGGGGCCAAGTATGAGCGTATGAACCAATGTCACAGAACCATCAACGTACATAAGAATGATTTCGTTCAATGAGGGTGGTTTCATTGCCAAGATAAAGCTTTGGCCAAACACTCTCTGTGTCCAACATAGGGACTCTTTCTGAGACGACGACACCTGCGCGATACGAGCATACAACTTGAGGATTGCGTTGGGCGGTGAGTCCATGCTTATATCTAGGAGATACCAAGTATTGCTGGTGAGGAGGGCTTGTTGGAGGTCAAGTGCGCGTTGAAGAGCCTGGTCAATATCGATGTCGAAAACACCATCCGAACACCATAGTCTGAGATAGTACGGGCTTGTTTGGTGGCATGTGTCAAGGCCTTGCAGGAGTCGCTCGACGATGACATAGAGGGAAAAAAGAGACTTTCCTGGGACATAGATCAATAATACATAGTTTCAACGTTAGACTCACCTATCCCAGGCATTCCAGTAATCTGAACTATCCGATGATCAAGAGCTGCAGCACACAGTTCTGCTCAATGCCTGTTCAGTCTGGATCTTCTGTCTTCAGTGGTGAGGTGGTGAGGTTGACTTAACGTTCGGTTTTACTTGAGCTTGGAATGAGGTTTGATCCTGGCAGAATTGCACTTTGTATCTCCGTCTTGTTGAAACTGAACCAAGTTTGAATGTCTTCGAAGACAGTCCTATATTGTGGCAGTACCAATACATAGTCAGGCATGCTGGGAGATACAGAGTCGACTCGAAGTCATTCATAGGGTTGTCTTGGTGATCAGGGATGGGTTCACCGTCGGTCATTGTGAGGTTGGAGAATAGCGAATCTCGATTTTTCTCTACGGAGGCCAGGCGATGGAGTTGGAGAGCGTCAGTATTGGTGCATTGCTGAACTGTAAAAGGGGATGTGATGATGGCATTATCATAGGGACAAAGTGCGTTGTCACACTATGTGACAGGTTGCGAGCGTGCACTAATTCACCACCATGGACCTTTCTTGGAACCACTCTTCACAAATCTATGTCGTTGCTTCATGCCGAAACGAGGATTCAGACCTGGTTGCAATAGGAGGAGAACATTCCGTGGAAGTTCTCGTGGTGGTATGTTCTATACTTTTTAGCCCATGTCCGACAGAACTTCAATTTTCGAACAGGGCAAAACTGCTTGCGAGTTGATTGCTTCATTTCATGTTGGAACAAGAATAACAGCAATAGCATGGGCTTCTCGTTCAGTATCGCCTACATCTAGTGACGAGTGGTTTGTCGAGTGAGTGGAACTTAGCTGGCGTTTTTCTTCTTTGGATTCATCTTCTCATCCAGGACGCGTTTTACAGACTCGCGGCTGCTGGGAGTGACTTTTCCCTTGTCCACCTGACCAAATCTTCCAATGAACCCGAGAATATTTTTCATTTCGGCGGAGGTTTGAGTGGACATCACGGCAAGATTACGGGTATGTCTTTCTGCGGCGGAACCGGAGAAGACAGTGCTCGATATGTCGCCACAGTGTCAGGTACGCATGACTCTTTCTTTGGTGTATTAGGTTCAAGAACCCAATTGCATCCTTCTGGTTCTAGATGACAAAATGTTCATGGTGAGTGTTTGTTATTTTTACCCGCTAACCTTAGCTAACTTCCACAGCTATGGGACCTTTATCCCACTCATGCCGTTCCTAGCCCTCGGTCTTCTATCGGTGGCTCTCCATCTTCACAACGTATTCAACCAACGGCCTACCCCATCGCCTTCCCACACCCACTTACTTCAATTGATTCTCATCCTTCCACGAGCAAAGAGTTCTTGGTCGCAGATTGCCGCGGCTCCATCTTCCTCACAGATTGGCGCTCTGACCCCGAAAACGATCAAGACTCATGGCATCACTCCAGCATAGTTGAATTGGCAGATCCCCACGCTCTGTCGGATGCATCCATGGGACTCTCTACTCATCTTACTGCAACTGCCGCCTGGCGACGTGATACCGCTGACATGTAAGCTCTTGTTCCTGTTTCATCGCCTTAGATTCTGATAATCTGATGAACACCGGTAGTGTTGGCGCTGTATATGGTTCCAAATTTTCTTTATGGGATATATCCAACATTCACGGGGGCAAGCCCTTTGCATCCGACATCAGTTTCTCACAGGGAGGTCACCAATTCCGGTAAGTATGACTCTCTGTAATTCACCGTATTCTCCGCGCCTCCATTTGACACACCTTTTGCATGCTTTCTGTCAACCCAGGTGGTGTTACACATACCCAGAGTATTTCGCAATCTCTACTCAATCTCCGCTCAAAGGCGCCGTCCTTCACGTATACAATACGGGTTATGTCCATGCACAGCCTACGCAGTTTGAGCTCGGCGCGAGACCTCATTTTGTGAGGGACTTCGACTTTTTGGCGTCACGCGGCATTCCACGACTGGCTGCGGCAGTTGGGCGGTGTGTATATATTTTCCCGATCGGCGTCGAATCATGATTGCGGTTTGTATTGCCGGGCAACCGTACGTAGCTGCCCAGGTCATGTAGCTGTATACGGAAAGGGATCTCAATTGATTATGAATTGACAGACAGAATGCACGCTTGGGGCAAAAAATTATACATTCAAGCCAAATAAGAATACAATCTATTGCGTACTTATAATACAACCAAAAGGCACAAGTCAGATAGCACCATAAAAAATGACAAGATATAGTAGTTCACTACAACATATAAACAGTAAAGGGACACAAGTTACATACTAAGGTCCATAGCCCATCGGCGGTGATGAATGTATGGGATGATTCTGATACTGATGCGTGTGTGTGTCATTAGGATATTCTCCCACCCCACCAACATCCATCTGCCCTCCAAACCCGATCTCTGTTAACATGTTTTTCCAGTAATCCGCGTCGTTTTTGGATGCATGTTGCCCAAAATCCTGGTTGTGGGGTATTGAATGTAACGGCGCTATTGATCCATTTGAGCGTCCATACTGGCTGTCATGGGATATGCCGGTAGAAGAGAAGGGATAGGGTGTATCATGGGCATGGGAGGCATGTGAGTATGATGTTTGAATGGAACTTGGCCCCGAAGCTCCTGGAAATTCGTCATCAATTCATTGCACAGGAACATGGTACCGAGAGATGTTCCTTACCTGGAAGCCGGGATTCTAGAGATGAAGCGCCGGAATGCCTTTCTGGTCTTCGGGGTCTTGAAATATCATTCGCAACTAATTTTCGGAGGAACCGGGAGTGATAAGCGGCCGAAGAGGACGCCGGGGACAGGATAGATGCCTCGTAGTATGCATCAGCTGTCTTGCTAATGATTTTGTGAATCGTCTCTGCGGCGTCTTCCGGCAATTGAGGGGACGTGTTGGGGTTGCGAAGATACTACGCTTCATTTGAGTATTTGCGACCGAGTTGCAAGTAGACTGCACTCTCACCTTCAGTAATACGACAGCGGCATATGCAGACATGGTGGTGATTGAATCTTGGCCGTAGCGCTGCAGTTTCTTTAACGGGAGTCACAAGGACTGTAGAAAGATCACATACCAGCACACCCATGCTCGCAAAGTCTTTCGATAGGATCTGTAGCGAGTCTATGGCGCTCGTGTAGCAAACCGACAAGGCTTGTACACTAAGAGCATTGCGACTACTCTGTTAGAGTCAAAGATATTAGCGCGTTCCATCAAACAAGAAAACACACTCACCCCAGAAATGGATGCCTCTACCCCAAAGCTATTCGTAAATAGCCGAACATAAAGGCGGAAAAAGGTCAAGAACGAGTAATGAAAAGTATCTCCTCCCGCTGTGGAAAATCTCAGTTCCTACTCGCTTCAAAGCGTCATCAATTAGCACACATACCTCTTTGCATTTGCCGCTGCCACGTTTCAGCCCACATTGTCAGTTGCCCATTACAGTTACGCAAGACGACTTCATAGTTGATGTCAGTGTGGCTTCCTGACGAATTACGGAAACTCTCCGTAGTTTCAGTCTGTCAAATTCACATGCCCGGCCAAGTCAGTCATGACATTCAGAACGGAGTCGAAATGAGAAAAAACTCACAGCAATGTGGCGTAGCTGAACGAAAGCAGCTAGAATGACATCTTCGGGTCGTATGTTTCCGGTGACCTGGTCATGCCAGTTGATAGAATGTCGGATAAATTCATCTTCGGGGAGCATCCAGTTCCGACCAGTTTGAGTGCTAAGGCTGCGATCGTGCACGAAGAGGATGAGGTATGTTCGCTCCCGATTGCGGCGTTCTCGCATTTGGAGGTCGGTCTCGTGTAATGAGGATTGGGACACATAACGATTCAGGCCTAGTTCCACAGCCATGCGACATGCCTTGAATTGAGAAATGTCAGCACCAAACAGGTTAGTAGGAAAGATGGCACGTACGTATCCGATGTATGTCCAAGTGCGCTAAAACAGTACAAATGAGTAATGAGAAGCGAACATTGACAAGGTTACGAAAACTCACCGTATCATCCGGATCTTTCCAGTACGTGAGGCAAGCGAAAGCTTGCACAGTTTCGACGCTCTTCCATCCTTCGGCAAATGCTTTGACAGCCAACTGGTTTGCGAGCTGTTGACATTGAGGGAATAGTTCGGGTTTGAAGAACTTGCAGCCGGCCATCAAAAGGACGGTGAACAAGAAGGGGGACTTTTTGCGAACATAGGAGAAGGAATGGAGCGAAGGGTCGAATAGATTGACGAAGGGGTTCAAGCGAATGAAGATGAGGTCAAAGACTAATTTGGCCCCGTCTTCGTCTATCAGACCCTTTGTGACAGGATCTTGAACTAGTTCTGCGGCGGCGCCAAAGGCAGTGGCGCCTGGAGGAGATACACTACGAGCCGAAGGTGGACCTGGCGCTGGGGTTTCTTCGGGATTGTTAAGAATGGTGCGGAAGAAATTGCGACGATTTTCTCTATTGATGAGTTTGGCAGGGAAAATGTTCTCGCCAGCGCGATCTGGATCATCATCCTCGTCCATATCATGTGTTCTGGAGCTGCTACTTGACGGAGGATAATCATTGCCGTGAGCGTATGGTGGTAAATTGAGCGGTGGAAGATGATTGTTGGGGAAACGGGAGTTGACAGAGAAGGTGCCTTCACGTTCGCGAGCGCCCATGTAATCTTGATCCATTGGGCGTGGAGAATCCGACGTGTACGGAAGAGGTGATTCGTTAGCTTGAGATTTCAACTTTGCACTATTGAGGCCCTTCTCGAGGCGCCTGAGCATCTTGGACGCCTCTGATAACCTATAGAGGAATAAGGACACGATCTTGAAGCGAACAAGATGGATGAGCATACTTGGAGCCTGGTTTCCGACCGCGCCGGTGCTTTTCAAAAATACACCTTGCATGAAAAATGAGTGACGAATGATAGTATATGATCGCAGAGTACCCACTCGACACCCGCGCGTTTGCAACGTTGACACTGCTTCTGGCCATCTTCCGCCCCAACACACTTCATCTAGAGAACAATATAAACGAAAAGAAAAGCATGAATAAAGAATAGAGTATACCTTTGCTGCACGACATGTTGTACATGCTCGCGCACCACGAACAACAGGGGGTTTGCTTCTATAAATGGATATATACTAAGACCGACGGAGAGAGTGAAAGAGAAAGGGTCAACAGACGATAGCTTGGGGTCGGATACTTGTTCAGAGACCTGATCCATGGCGACAAAAGAGTCGAACCGGGGTTTTCAAAGACGGGGATCAAACCGAGTCGCGACGAGGAATAGAGAGGCCGGAGAGGATGGTTGAACTTGTTGTGGTTAAGAGGAGAGAATGAACAGGGGCCCAAGTGATATATGAAGAGACAATGTAATGGGAAACACGGGGGACAGGGGAGAGAGAGAGAAGGGAGATGGTGGGTGAGGAGAGGAAAGGATAGCAAGGGAAATGATGGCGTTGAAAAGAGGACTGCAGCCTGTCACTTTTTAGATTTGCCGTTAGAAGTGGGACCCTTGCCGGTCGGCTTTCTTTTCTCATTTTTTAGGTTCCCGACAATTGATTTTAGTGACCGTTGGGCCGGAACTCGCGGTTCTTACGGACAATGTCTCCGACCACCGGCCTAGGACCCTAAACTGCCTTTGACTGCCTTACAGTTCCCCCATATACCTATGCATACATACAGTATACCGTATTCATACCGTTACCGTAGTATACCCTGCATCCTGTACATCACCGCTCACAAATCGGTCACACACTGAAATACCGGCTTGCCTCTCATGGCAGCACCATCACCTCTCCTTCCCCATCCCATGTACGTGTGTCCTCGTAATCGATCCTTCTGTCTCTAGAATATCCGTCTTCGAATACATCGTTTACTAGTCATCTGCCTTGCTGGGCGCCGAAATTGACTCCAGGCCATCACAAGCCTAATTTGGGCGGTCATTTCTCTGTATAGCTTCTCGGAGACTTGCAATACTATCCAAGGAGGTAGCACAAGTCAATAGCACTTGAGCCCGCTTGAGCAAGGTTTCAAGATATGTCTTTTGCAATTGACATTGTATCACTGTGTATGTCTTCGTGCTGCGCCTTGCCAGACTCCAAGCCAGTCGAGTCACCCAGCTCACATTTTCTTCCCACGGCTTACAAAGCAAAATTTCCACTTTTGGTTTCCACCTCTACCTTCGTCGTTCGACGTTGAACGTTGCCCTCAATTATGCCCAGAATCATCATCAAAGGAGGTACGTAGCTTCTTTCTGTTTATTGCATGGGTACTGACATATATTTCAGGTGTATGGAAGGTAAATAACTAGCAAATTATTACAAGTTGATACTCAAAATTTGTTCAGAATACGGAGGATGAGGTTCTCAAGGCTGCCATAGCAAAGTATGGAAAGAACCAATGGTACGCGACCAAACCCTCAATATCCTGTTTGAGCTTCCTGACACATCTCCCAGGGCGCGTATCTCGTCTCTTTTGGTTCGAAAAACGCCGAAGCAATGTAAAGCTCGCTGGTATGAATGGTTGGACCCTTCAATCAAGAAGACAGAGTGGTCAAAGGTCACTACTTCCCCGCCTCTCTGCTCCAAGCCCCACTTTACTGACAGCCTATTCAGACTGAAGATGAGAAGCTTCTTCATTTGGCCAAACTAATGCCGACGCAATGGCGAACCATTGCTCCCATTGTCGGCCGCACTGCAACTCAATGTCTTGAACGGTATCAGAAGCTGCTAGATGAAGCAGAAGCCAAGGACAACGAGGAATTAGGGCTCGCTGGACCGGAAGGAGATGCAGGACCTAGTGCAGATGACGTTCGAAGACTACGCCCTGGAGAGATTGATCCTGACCCCGAAACTAAACCTGCACGGCCAGATCCAATTGACATGGACGAGGATGGTAAGTCATTCTAGTGACTTGCTGCTTGACCGGTAGCTTATCCCAAACAGAAAAGGAAATGTTATCCGAGGCCCGTGCTCGTCTAGCAAACACCCAAGGCAAAAAAGCCAAACGTAAAGCTCGTGAACGCCAGCTAGAAGAGGCTAGACGATTAGCGGTATTGCAAAAGAAACGAGAGTTGAAGGCTGCAGGTATCATGTAAGTACCCCATTACTTTCTCCAAGTCGTCATGGAAGCTTCATGCTATACCCTTCTAGAATGCGACACAAAACCAAGAAAAAGGGAATGGACGTGCGTAGTCAACGATCATAAACTCGCAGCCTTGTCACTAACTATGTTCCTTGTCACTAGTATAACGCCGATATACCATTCGAGAAGAAGCCTGCTCCCGGGTTCTATGATACCTCTGAGGAACAGGCCCGTGTAGCCGCTGCTCCGGTCGGTCAAACTCTACGGAGGCTAGAAAACAAACGTAAACCGGAGGAAGAAGAGGCGGAAAGGAAGAAGAGGCAGCGGAAGAACGCCACCGGCAAAGAGGGCGAACACCAGACCAAGTTCATGCCTGCACGAGATGCTCAGATTCAGAAGCTGAAGGAAGCAGACTCGATTGGAAAACGACGGAAATTAATGCTTCCAGCGGCACAAGTAGGCGAGGCTGAACTCGAACACATTGTCAAAATCGGTCAGGCAGGAGAAAGTGCAAAATCTTTGGTTAGCGGCGGAAGTGATGCTAGCGGCAGGCTACTGAGCGATTACGAAGGTCTAGAGGACGCTAAAATGGCCCGAACTCCTCGCACAGCGGCTCAGCGTAAGTGCTTTTTTACTTTTGATTTAACTCAAAGTTGGCTTTCGTTAACATCAATGCAATTCTAGAGGATAATGTTCTCATGGAGGCCCGCAACTTACGAAATATGACTATCGCTCAAACACCGCTGCTTGGTGAAGAAAATACTCCGTTGCATACGGACAAGGAGGGCGGTACCGGATTCGAAGGTGCCACACCTCGGCATCAAGTTGCTTTCACTCCCAACCCTTTGGCTACACCTCTTCGATCTGGTGCAGATATTTCCGCCACTCCTCGTGCCGATGGTTCAGGCCCTGCTGCAACTCCACTACGGACGCCGTTCAGGGACAACCTCGCCATTAACCCCGATGGCACCACCACCATGCCCGGTGACACACCAAGGGAACAATACCTGCGTCAAAACTCGGCGAAAAGGGCCTTGCGAGCAGGTTTCGATAACCTTCCCAAACCAGAAAACAATTTCGAGCTATTGGTACCGGAAGAAGAACAAGAGGAAGGCGAAGACGCCCAACGATCACAAGATTTCGTGATTGATGCCGCAGAACGGGACGCCAGGTTGAAGCGTATACAGGAAGAGGAGGAGCGCAAAGCACTCGCTCGGAGATCTCAGGTCGTACAAGCCGGTTTGCCTCGGCCTGCTGATGTGGATCCAGCAGCTCTCATGGAACGTCTGTCTATCAAGGAGGATGGCGAGATGACCGAAGCTCAGTTACTGATAAATCGCGAACTGGCACAGCTCATGTTACATGATTCCATCGAGCATCCTATTCCTGGAACTTCTCGGCCAGGGGGAACTAAATCAACATATCAGATCCCTGATGACGAAAGTATGGATGCTGCTCGAGCGGCAATTCATCATGAACTGGCATCGCTCGTTGGATTCCCGCAGGCCAATCCTGATCAAGTTAGAGAAGGTCTTAAATCGCTTGCGAAAGCAGACGAGGTTGAAGACAGTGCTTCGTGGGCTACTATTAGGCAGACTCTGGTTTTCGATGCAAAGTCGGGAACATGGGTTGACCCAGCCGAGCTCTCAGTAGCGGATCGTATTGAAGGGTTTAATGCTCTTCTCAACGAGTATCGAGATACAATGTCTCGTGAAGCACAAAAGGCGACGAAAGCAGAGAAGAAACTGGGCAAGCTTTTGGGCGGGTACCAAGCACGTGGACAGGCGTTGGCGAAGAGGGTCACAGATGCATTTTCGGAGATGCAAAAGACGCATTTGGATTACCAAAGTTTCTCGCGGTTGCTAGTCAACGAATCAGCGGTCGGCCCTCGTAGATTGGAGGCTTTGAAGGAAGAGGTTGAGCAACTGGAGAGAAGGGAGAAGATGCTTCAAGCTCGGTATGCTGAGCTCGATTCTGAGAAGAAGGAATCTGAAGCTCGCGTGGCGGCTTTGGAGGAGAGATTGATGGAGGAAGCTGAGGCACTTAATGAGGAGCACCTCGCTCAGATGGATGGTGTTGAAGGATAGTTTATGCGCTCTGGTTTTGTTTTGTATTGTACTTACATGAACTATTTTCCCGTGTAATCGTGTGCGCCGAAAAATGGCTAGTCGGAAAGGCAGTACGGTTTTCTGCTGCGACCAATAGTAATGACTAAGCGGGCGGGAGTAATATTGCCCATTGGTCCGTGAGACGTCCTACTTATTCCAGCTTGTACTTTTACCACGACTACCCAACGACCACCTCATCATGGGTTTATTCAATCGCAAGCCAAAGGAAGGCTCTGGAGATGACTCTAACAATGAGAAGAAGAGCGGTTGGAGAAGGCCAGCAAGTACGTTTTCGAGAAACTGTGGTCGTCGAATTTTTGCTGACAATCCGCAGACACCGCTTTCAAGCAGCAGCGACTCAAGGCCTGGCAGCCCATCCTTACCCCAAAGACCGTCCTGCCGACTTTCTTCATCATTGGCATTATCTTTGGACCAATTGGTGGCCTCCTGATATGGGGCTCGTCTCAGGTTTCAGAGATGACCTTTGACTATACGGATTGCGACAGACTCACCAGCGGAGCGGCAGCCACGACCTTACCGTCCAACAAATATTCCTATCGACTCAGTTCGGGCAACTCTGATGTCACAATCGTTCCGCCGTCGTACTCCTTTGTCAACAACACCGACAGCGGAAACACTACCATTCCCTTTGATCAACTCGAACAGTGCACCCTCGAATTCGATGTTCCCATTGATCTCAAACCGTCGGTCTTCATGTACTATAAGCTCACCAACTTCTACCAAAACCACCGTCGCTATGTCAAGAGTTTGAACACTGATCAGCTGCAGGGCAAGGGCGGATCGGTATCAACCTTGGACGACAGTGACTGCAAACCGCTAGGCTCACGGGTGGACAAAGATGGGACAAGAAAGCCTATTTACCCATGTGGTCTCATAGCCAACTCTTTGTTTAACGGTCAGTCTTGAGCGGTCGTTATTGGCTTTTCTCACACTACCATACTAGATTCATATACCAACATTGTTCTCACGAATCCTGCGGGTGGATCGACGGTCGAACAACGATACAACTTCACCGACAAGGGGATTGCCTGGCCAGGAGAGAGTAAAAAATACGTTACCACCACAGTGCCTTCAGGTTATAGTAATTATTCAGATATTCTGCCACCGCCGAATTGGGAGAAGAAGTACCCTAATGGATACTCAGAAGATTTGCATCCGAACCTAGAGGAAGATGAACACTTCCAGAACTGGATGCGCACGGCTGGTCTCCCCACTTTTACCAAATTATACTTCAGGAATGACAACGAGACCATGGCGAAAGGCAGATATCGAGTTACCATTGGAATGAGTGAGTCCATGGCTCATATTCGTCATACACACCCTTTGACACATCCACAGATTTCCCGGTCTCATCCTATAAAGGAACGAAGTCGATTGTGATATCGACGGTTTCATGGGTTGGAGGAAAGAACCCCTTCTTGGGATGGGCCTATGTTGGCGCTGCAGGACTCTTTGTCCTCCTTGCCATTGCTGGACTCGCTCGACATCTCATCAAGCCGAGGTATGGTTTCCATTCCCAGATTCGAAACAGTCCAACTGACCAATCCAAACCCCCAGACGTCTTGGCGACATGTCCTTGCTTTCTTGGAACCGATAGGGGATTAATTGGCACCACCAGGAGACTGTTGCGCACACACTATGTAGACACTTACGAATCTTGCTAGCCTAAGTACGATGGAGGACTTAATGACGACTCTTATTTATTGGTTTGGACGCACTGTAGTATTTTCGTCGCACTTGAAATAAACCTGTGGCCTGTCTGCAGTGCCGTTTTGTAATATTCAATCGTCGGTGTCTCAGGGTGCCTGTTCGCCACAGCGCTGCTTGGTTCCACCTCATGTGGTCAGAGTACATACGCAAGCTTGTCTTCTTTAAGAAACCTCTACGTCCAAATGCAATAGTTACAGTAAATACTCGATAAACCAATGGATGCGTGAAATGCGAAGGACCAATGCGTGTGATTGAAGTGTACAGAAAACAGGTATGGTCATGACAGGTGTGTGGAGGTACTCGCAATAGCTTTAGATGTTGTATTCACCACGGGTGACCCGTTGAGATTCAAGCGCGGTATCCGAATCTTGAGAGATGGTGTGGCTGGTGTCGAAACGGATGTCGTTGCTGGAGTCATGGTAACAGTGGAAAGCGAGGACAGGGATGTCGTGGATGTTGGCAGTCGTGTGGCGGCCTTGGCTTTCTCCTTTTTCTCTTTGGTTTTCTCGGCATGTTGACTGGTGTCAATGTATGGATCGTCTTCGCGCTCCTTTCGTTTTCTGCTCTTCTTCTCCTTCTCTGGTCTTTCTTCCTTGGTATTCTCCTCTGGATCTCTCTTCTTTCCAGGGCGCGCTCTCCTTGCAGGCTAGTCGAAGATAGTTGAGTATTCATGATTCCTTATAGTCAGTTTGAAGTTCACCTTGACCGGTGCTGATGCTGTGGAAGGCTCTGCTGCCAAGCCATTAAGGAGAGACAGATTCGAGTCGGTGTCTTCAAGCTAATAATCGAGAATGAGTACTGTAATTCAGACTTGATCGGAGGTATGGATGAGGTACCTTGACCCGTACACGCGGTCGAGCAGGAGCTGATGCAGTCGTGGTTGCGGGAGGAGGAGTAGGAACTGGCTCTTCTTCCGCGGTCTTGCGTGCCTAAGGAGAACATTAAAATGATTTTAACACTATCGAGATGATGTATTACACACTTTCGTTGCATCTGCATTCCTACTGCGTGACCGTAATTCTCTGGTACTTGGCTCAGGCTGTAAAAGATTGGTAGACCGCCTTCGTCTCGTTGCGGCCGTTGTGTTCGTACTAAGGGCAGCGGAAGTTGCCGCTACCGTTTCAACCGCAGCGGGCTGAACAGCATTGACTGCAGACTTCGAGCCTCGCTATTATGTTTGTAGTTAGAGGGTGCTGCTCATGAAAGATCAACTACAACTCAACCTTCTGGGTCGAGGCGGTTCTCGACGTTTTTACGGGTCTGCTAGTCGATGCACTTTCTTCGGCCGAAGGAACCAGGATTTCTGAGTCCTTCTTTGCTGCTCCATTGGCGGCCGTTTTAGGAGCCGGTGCACGAGATACTGAAGACGATGATGATGCCTTGCCCTTCTGAAAGTCGAACAACCACTAAAATAGCAGTTATCAGCTCGGGAACATATACGTCTTCGATCCAAGAAAGGCTTCGCACCTGGGCTACTTGGAGGTCATGTGGATTGTGAGTGCCACCTGTGACTGGAGAGCGGGATGCGTCTTCGTCATCTAAAGAGCTGAGAGACGTCAACGGCGACGATAAGCCGCCACCACTATCATCTCCATCCCTGAACATGGATTAGGAACTACTCAGAAAACTAAAAAAGGATATCTTACTTCGATGTCTTGCTAACCTTGTTCCAAAAATCCAACAAGATTACCCGTTCAGGTATTCGATAACGCCTGCCGTTTATGAGAACTTCATCGACAGCAACCTTTTGCGAGTTCATTTGTGAGGTCGTGTCGGATTCGAGAATCTCAACGTTTCCATTGTTCCACTGCGATGGCTTCGTGACCTCTATAGGAGTAGTGGTTTGCTTAGGTATGCGTTTTTTCGGAGGCTAAGAAGCTGTCAGTTGACAACTCAAGCTATGGGACCTTGCCACGTACTAGAATCCGTTCGGAGTGGTTCGGACACATCCATTTTTTGGTAAAGGTGGGCATTGTTGATAAGGGAGGATCGAGGCAATCGAGATGCCAGTGAAGATTGCAGTAGTCGCATGATATCATATCTTTCCAGACTTCGTATTGCATCGCCTTTGCAGTCGCTCTGCGTGCTCGCTTAGTTGCCGGGGCTGCAGCTGCGATGTTCTCAGGAAGCGCAGAAGTACCGCAACGGAAACAAAGAACGGGCTGGCCATTGCGGTCTCGTAATCTATGTGCATCTCGATCTTCTAGTTGCCCATGACGACTGAAAATTTTTGGTTAGAGAGCCAATTTCTGTCCAATGGAAGAGGCACACACTTCAGGCGGGGTTGCTTGATCTCAGACGTGTCCACGTAAGCACCCTTTGGGCCGGTGGTGACTGTATACCGATTAGAGCACATTCGCAGTGGGATGTTATGAGCGCACCGTCTTTGAAGAAATTTCGGATATCTTCTGGGAGTTGATATTCGGTTGGAATACTGGTGTCAAGGAGATGTATGAGGGGGGAGAGGAGTGAGGGTGGTGATTTTCGGGGCGGATTCTGAAAAGTGCCTATCAGGACGACACGTCGTCAATTTGTGTGTGCGACACACCTTGGCCTTTGTACAGGCTGGACAAAACCAATTGCTATCTCCTTCATCTATCGATTCCATCGGCGGGTCAAGGCACCACAAGTGGAAAGCACGGGGGCACCCGTCACAGTAGACCAGGGCACCATGGGAACGACATGACGAGCAGTGGTCGTTGTTGTTGCCCTACATGAAAAAAATACTTTTCAGCGAACTGAGAAGAGAAAAGCGCCCTGCCACGCACCAGATTCGAGACAGGTTCGGGGGTGTTCAAGTTTACTTGCTTGGGCTCCTCTTTTATCCTCACAGCCGGCTCAACCTCTCTTGCTTTACCCTTGTCCTTTCTGCGCGGGCGACCTGATGTTTCTGGTTTTGAGTCCATAGTAATACTCTGTATGGAATCGGAGCGGGAAAGGGGTTGAGGTATCTCTGTAATCGATTGTCCGTCGGTGTCTGCAGAGGTCGGGGGAGGCTGTGAGCCAGTTGCGCTCTCGTTGGCGGTAAGGTCCACGGCGGAGCTTGAAGTAGCGTTTTGGCTACGAGCAGAGGCTCGCTGGGCTCGACCAGAGGCCAGACTGGACGTATGAACGTTCAACGTGACAGTAGCCATTGAAAAAAAGAGCCGAGTGATAACCAAGGGAAACAAAGGATGAACATAGGGTCAGCGAATACGAGCAGCATGATAGGGTAAAGACGCACCCTTTGTCCCTTGTACGCTTCCTAGAGCCGCTGGCATTTTCAAGGGCATACAATGTGCCATGCATGAGACCAGAATACGTGGTTCCAGGATCTGTAGTAGGCAAGTACGAATAGACCGCCGCTGGTTTCTTGGGGTCCCGCTTGATAATGCCTTGTTGTATTGAAGTAACAGGAGGAGGACCAGGAAGAATTTCCGTAGCAAAGCTAGGGTCGCCTTCTAGATATGACGGTTGGCAAATAGAAACTCCTGGCAAAAGATACGCAGGTAAGCTAGCCGCCGACGACATCCTGGTAAGATCCAGCGATAAAGGGGAAAGAAAAGAAAAGAAATGGTGATGGTGAGAGGCTCAGAACCTGTTCAGAACAGCTCCGCACAACATCCAGTACCTCGCCCAGTCTTGTCCCGCCGCTGTCGGTCGTGGTGGTTGCTCGTCAACTCGCGCTACAAATCATAATCTCCTAGTCATTGAAATCATAGATTATTATACATGGCAAAGAAACACAGCAAATCTCCTCTCGTTTTTCACAATTAAGCACCCGCGAAGGTCTGACTTCATTCCAAAAGAGTAAATTAGCCTCGGACAAGAATCTCTTTCGCCTGCTAGCCATATCCCACCGGAAAAGTGTCCTAGTAGCTGAAAGAACAAGATTGAGCTTCGAGAGTTGAAGCCAACGTTTGGCTCCAAACCACTATTCAAATATTCATCCACGACCAGGAGTACATCCTTGTAGGAAAGTAATCGTGCCCACAAGCTCTCCATTTTAGCCACTGTTTGATGTGACTGGCAGATAGCTGCGCCCTAACAGGATTGAGTTTCTTGGAATCGCTGGCCTGTCCGGGCTTAGTGAAGCTCAGTGATTTTCCACTCACTGCGATGATACCTGTTCACTTGCGATGAATTCCTTTTGCAACAGCCAAATACATAGGATACTCAACTCAGCACTCACTTATGAAACAGCCGTTTTTATTTTGTCATTCCGCGAAGTAGTCATTGAGACGGTCACCCTCCACATTAAGTCCCCGGCCAGAAATCTGAAGAGGATCCAGGCTATTCAGGGTTTCTTCCCACTCCTTCTAGAGAATCCGTAGCGCTGAAGAACTTCGCCAAAGAGTCCGAAGGCGTCCCAGGAATGGTGAGGCCGTGAGGATAATGAGTTCAGCGTTTGACTGCAAGTCACAGTGGGAAATTTACACACCTCGTTCCTTCCCATGACAGACTCACGCAAGGAGATTGATGCATTTATCAATTTCTTTGCTACATTCGAGTTAACGAGACCTGTCAGCTCCATTTCTGACCTTGCAGATGGTGCGGCGTTATTTCAGGTTCTATCAGTTGTGTAAGTTATCCTCTATCATCCATGGGCCAGGTGTTGACGTGCCCACAGCGATGCGGACTACTTTCGCGAATCGACGTCTGCCCAATCTTCGGACAATTGGGTCATTCGTTTTGGGACCTTGAAGCGTCTTTATCGTCTCATGACGCAGTACTTCTCTGATGTACTACAGAAACCAACAAGTGGACTCGAGGTTCCAAATCTCCAGGCGATAGCAAAGGATTTCGATGTCAACGCTACTCTTTCAATGTGCAGGCTCACAATCGCTATCGGGGTCCAGTGCGAGAAGAATAAGGAGTTCATAGAGAAGATTCAGGGACTGAGCGAGACCGACCAGCATAATCTCATGAGGGCTATTGAACAGGTACGTCGCCATGCATTATTCACTGGCATCTTGAGCTTAAATTACCCTCATAAAGGTGATGACCCGGATATCTTCTACCTCATCCTCGGACGGTATCGGCGAAGCTACCATGACTGAGTGCGTACGGTGTACTTCACATTAAACGTGGAGACTGATTTCATTAACAGAGATGACCATTATTACCGAATTCAGTCGGAAAAGAGCCAAATTCTTACGGAGAAAGAGGCCTTAGAGAAGGCTTATCAAGCACTCATCGAGGAACACCGACAGCTCCAAACTAGTCATGAAGATATGACTTCTGAACGGGATGAGGCGCTGGCTCAAGCCAGGCAGGCTAAGCGCGAGCTGGACAACCGCAGAGTTGATAACAAGGCGGACGTGATGGCTAGGGCTGAGATTGATCGACTTCGAGGTGAACTGTGGGTCTTCAGTCCTCTCCTCTGAAGCACCGTAAACTCATGCATTTGGAGAATGACAGCCAAAAGAGCGAAGATAATCTAGCAGCAGCCGAATCCGAAGTCGAACATAAGAATGATTTGGTGGCTGACCTGACGCGGAAGTTGGAGGATGCAGAGAATAGAGCTGCGGAGGGGCTAAAGTGGAAGGATAAATACGATGAGTGAGTACATTCACTTGTTACCATGGTACTCCCTCCTCACGATATCAAGGTCACGTCACGCGAATGAAAAGTTACAGAAGATGGAAAACGTGATGGACAAATACAAGAAGAAACTCCAGGAAGGTGCAGAACTTCGACAAACCGTTAAGGTATGAAGGCTCAGACGGCCCTTGTACCCAGCTAATGCCTTTTCCAGGGTCTAGAGAAACAAAACTCGGATCTCGTTGACAAAAACGCCGCTCTAGAAGAAGAATATCGCAAAGTCGCAGCCTTCAAGCCCCTTCTTGAGTCTTACAAGAACCAAATCGCCGACCTCGAAAGTAGGAACTCAAGCCGTGCTCAAGAGATAGATAAATTAAAGTTCGAGCTTGAGCAAACTCGAACCCAGCTCAAGATCTCCACCGAAGAACGTGCGAAGGATTCAGAAACTCTTGAACTGTACCAAGAACGTGTACGAGAACTGGAGTTGGCTTCAAATAAGCCTCCTAAGCGCGCACGATCGCAGACACAGAGCAGCGACGCACACCCTCAAGGCGAGCCACTCAGCGAAGCTGTACCGCAGGAAGGAGAAGAAGAGGACTTTGATGACGATGCCACCGAGATGGGTCTTGGCGGTGAACTTAATGATGCACTCTCGGGTACAACTATGACGGATCTCAAGATCCAGATCAAGAAGTTGAAACGAGAACTAGAGTCTGTCAGGAAGAACGAGGCCGATGCAAGTAACATGTTGGTGATGGAGAACTTGCTGGAAGATGCCAACAGAATGAAACAACGTTATGAGGCAGACTACCTTGCGGCACACAGAGAGAAGCTTGTTCTTCAGAAGAACTTGGATGAGATTCGAAGCGGTAAATCGATGGGAGATGGGTAAGTTCGCATCTTGACTTATATCTATGTAGAAGTTACTGACGGCGTATCAGAGCTGAAGCAGCTATTGCACTTCGACAGCGATTAAACGAGACCGTAGATCAGCTAGAAGAACTACGGAAAGCTCATGCAGAACTCGAAGTCAAGTTCGAGAGTCAGGAAAAAGAACTGACTATCGCGAAATCCGACCGTGAGTATTCTTCCATTGCCAGGAATGAGAGTGCTAACCGCCTTTTGGCCAGTCACCCTTGTCAACAGAGATCAGCTTGATATTCTTGCATCGTTACGAGAGTCGGTGAACGAGGATAAAGCTGCATTGGAAGTAGATATAGAGAAGCTTCGAAAGCAAAACAAGGAACTCTCGGACAAGAACAGAATGCAGCTTGAGCAAGTCAACGCCCTTCTTCTGGAGAAAGTCAATCTTCAGAGCGAAGGTATTGGCCAAAGAGAAAAGATGCTACAGCGTGAGCGGGACTTTGGGTGTGTTCTCCGCTTTCACTTGTTCTACCCCGTCCTAATTAAACCAGTGAACTTCGGGCAACGTTATCGGGCAAAGACTTACCAGAAGACATCAAATCACGACTTCTTGCATTGCATGAAGAGAATGTAATGCTCAAGGAGACAAATAAGACTACCAATGAGAAATTGATCAAGGCTCGGCAGGTCAGTCACGTCGTCTTCTCGAGGCGCTCGGACTCATTGCTCCTCAGTTCATCAAAGAGCAGGACAAACTGTTCCGTGAACAACATGCTTCTCAAGCAGGGACCGCTCCCGCTGTAAGTAAAAAGAACACAAAGGGGTATATCTTTGACTTATCCTCTTTGCAGGGCACGTTTGAAGAAGCTCGGTCTCAGGTCAAGATTTTGGAAGACGACCTCGCGCGGCAGAAGGTGACCCTATATTCCTTTTCACATGTCGGAAAAGACTGAAGGGCTTTTCTCAGTCATTGATGAAAGACCTTACGAAACGCTATCAACGTGAACAGGCATTGATGCTCAGCGTGGTCCACAGCATGGGAATGAATACGGCTAGAGGGCATCTGGGCGGACAACGACCTAGCAACAGCAAGCCAGCTTGGTTGTCTAGTGTGCGCAATACGGTAAGCAAGGCCTCACGACCATATTACTCTATTCTGACAAAGACCTATAGAACCGGCTACAAAGAGTCGGTTAGTGCTGAACACCGCTGGAGAGATGAAATTTGGATTGTTCAGCATTTTGTGGATTCACGGTTACATTACAGAGCACTATATATACCCTAGCGTATACCCTTAGATTTTTGAGTAGACATGAGATGGAAATCAGTTTGTGAGCAGCCAGTGACCCTGAGCGAGAAACGGAGAAACGTTCGCGCTTCTTCACCTCAGCCTGAACATTTTTGTCCGATGACATATGCCTGCCAACAAACCTCCTAGTCCATTTGCCCTTCTTGGTCTCGCCTGCGCTTCTTGCATCTCTTTCTTCTTCCTCGTCAAACATAGAGAACAGACAAACCCCGCTTCTCATCTACCAAGACAGCACGACCATCCTCTTACTCCCCCAGTCCGTTCAGACTCGTGAAAATGCCCGCCATTATTGATAAGATCGCCAACGCACTTCACTTGAACAAGGGACATTCTACTGCCTCTGCTTCTCCTGCTTTCGACGAGAAGAAGGTCATAGTTATATTTGTGTTGGGAGGTCCCGGAGTAGGTCAGATTGTATTTGCTCGGAGATTTTTGTCTGGATCTCAACTCGCCTTTAGGAAAGGGGACTCAATGTGCCCGTCTTGTACAAGATTTCAACTTTTGTCACCTGTCTGGTTCGTCTGTAGTGACTTTTGGGTTGTCAGATATTTACACCCTTGTAGCTGGCGATCTTCTCCGCGCTGAGCAGAACCGCGAAGGATCCGAATACGGGAAACTCATTAAGGATTGCATCAAAGAAGGAAATATTGTACCAATGGAAGTCACCGTGAAATTACTACAGAATGCGATGACTGCTGCTATCAACGAGAAGAAAGGTGGAGAGGGATGGACTGATGGACGTGGGCGTTTTCTCATAGACGGGTTCCCAAGGAAGATGGACCAGGCTGAGAAATTTGAGGAAGAGGTGAGCATTGGGCCAACTAGAACGAAACGCAAAGCTCTGATCCACTGGTCAAGGTCTGCAAAGCTGCAATGGTGTTATTCTTTACGACTACTGAGGAAGTCATGCTGGAACGTCTACTTGAACGCGGAAAGACCAGTGGTCGTGAAGATGATAACGTTGAAAGTATCAAGAAGAGATTCCGTGAGCATGGGTTGGGTTTCTTGGATACGTTCCGGAAACTGATAATCTTTCCCAGATACCTACAAAGACAAAACTATGCCGGTTGTTGAGCACTACGAGAAACTCGGCAAGGTTGCAGAAGTAGGCTTATCCTTATCTTCAACCATTGACGAACACCGTCTCATATTTCATATAGATTGACAGCTCTCCGACTGTTGACGAGGTTCATGAGAAGGCCAAGGCAGTTGTACAGAAGGTCTTGGATGGTATACCACCTGCGGCTTCCTCTTAATATGTTTGAGGAACATACTATAGAATTACTAGTACCGTTGATAGTTTCTGGCTTGTAGCCGTGTTCTTTTTCGTCGCAATGAACTCCGAGGACGTGTACTTGTCTAGCAATTTGCACAATGCAGGTGGTAAAATGCCTATGTCAGTGGCAGGCATTTTCTGGCAGGCAATATCACTTCCCACGTTTGCAATCATCCTTTTGACTACTCCAATCAGTGCTCAACGTTCAACTTTACAACTGGCCTCTCTTCCCAATTCCCGCAATATTTCCTTTCGCGATCTAAATCGCGCCGAAGATTATCACGCTTTAATGCATTGAACATTACTGAGCTCCAATAGGCCAAGCGCTATCATGCATACCGTGACGCGTTATCATCGGCGCTGATACCTTGTGAAGTCAATCGGCAGGCTACTCAAGTCAAGCTTAGCGCTTCTTATCACTTAACTGGTCACCAGGGCTGTTCACCCGAGCGCTATCTCGGGGCTCTTCTTAAATAGCGACCGAAGAGGATGAAAACCTAACTACATCGAAATTCCTGCTGATACCAATCATGTCATCGTCTTCGTGGAAACTGGGTGTCGATGTTGGAGGGACATTTACGGACGGAGTACTTTACAATTGGGAGAGTGGCGAAGTAATACGGGCAAAGGTGCGATATAAGACTCCTTGAGAAGGCCAGCCAATGATTGATCCTCGTCCTGCAGGTCCCCAGCACTCCAAAGGATCAGAGTGAAGGCGTTCTGAATGTGGTTTCTCAATTGATGTGCGCATGAGACCATGTCTATACAGCGATATCGAATTGACGTTCCAATAGGTCTCAAGCACCTAGTCAGCAAATCAAGGTTTCAGTCATGAACCATGGTCGGTCTCTATCGACTTTTTGCATGGTTTTATGTTGACGATGAATCATAGGTACCACCATTGCAACGAACGCAATACTGGAAGGAAAGGGTGCCAATGTCGCCTTGCTGGTCACCGAAGGTTACAAGGACATCCTTCAGGTACGGCGGAGCCACATCCCAGGAGGTCTAGCTGGATGGTACCCGTTCTAGTTTTGTCCAGCTCTGCCGTTCTGATTAGTTCTCAAGGATTGTTTGGCCTAAACCCACCCCTCTGGCCCCACTCGAGCTGGTATGTAGGGCGTAGAATGATGCAGTCAAACAGACTTAATTAACTATCTCCTAGACAATCGAGGTCCCCGGCCGGATTTCCAGTAAAGGGGAAATAGTGCGACCATTAGATGAAACCGAACTGCGCTCTCGTCTGCAAAAGTTGAAGTCGCTTCCGAAACTCCCGGAATCTATCACTGTTTCTTTGATCAATTCGTTTTCCAATCCTATCCATGAGCAAGAAGTTGCAGCAATATTACAATCAGAATTTCCTGGGATCCCATTATCTCTAAGTCACCAAGTTTTGCCAGAGATGATGGAGTACGAACGAACGGTCACCACCGTCGCCAATGCCTACATCAAGCCAGTGGTTGGGCACTACCTCGAGAACTTGCAGCACAAACTAGGAGACACTCAGTTAAGGGTGTTACGCAGTGACGGAGGCTTAGCCAGCGTAGGTATCGCTCGGGAACTATGTGCTAACTTGCTGTACTCGGTGCGTCTGTGGGCCTTGATACAGTTCGAATGCGTGAACCCATGTTTTAGGGCCCTGCTGGAGGTGTAGCTGGTGTCGTTAGTCACATTGCCAGGAAGACGGAATACAAGGTGCGCTGGTTTTTCCTCACAGAGTTCGCTCTAATTGTCATGTAGAACCTCCTGACATTTGACATGGGCGGGACTAGTACAGATGTATGCTTGATAGAGAACGGTGTACCTGAGTTGAGAAGAGAAAGTACGATTGGGGACCTGACTAGTGTGTATCTTTACTTGCTATGCTGAACCTTGCTCACAGCTTCCAATAGTCCGAGCACCGTCGATAGACGTGCGCACTGTCGGGGCAGGGGGCGGATCCATAGCAACAGTGGCAGAAATTACCGGAGCTCTGAGAGTGGGTCCTGAAAGCGCAGGAGCGAGTCCCGGTACGCCAGAATTAGGTTTCAATAACCACATCCATGACGAAGCTTTCTAGGGCCTATATGCTACTCACAAGGCGGTACCGCTCCAACAGTCACAGATGCTCTCGCAGTGCTGGGATACCTTCCCCCTGCATTATTGGGTGGCTCGTTTGCACTTGATGTCCCCGCCGCTGAGGCAGCAATCGAAGAGCAGATTGCGAAACCCCTAGGCCTCTCAGTATATGCCGCTGCTGAAGGTATCGTGAAGATTGCTGTAGAAAAGATGTATGGGAGCCTGCGTAGCGTCAGTGTCGAGAAAGGAAAGGACCCACGCGACTTCCATCTTGTCGCATTTGGTGGCGCTGGGCCCTCGGTAGTATCCCAGCTTGCACACCTCTGTGGGACCTCGTATCCTGCGATCGTGCCCCCTTCTCCTGGAGGTGATTAAGATTTCTGTATCGTCTCCTTGCGATGCTGATTCATACCGAAGTTCTCTGCGCATTTGGTGATGCTCATACGGCACTTCGTCATGAGACTTCGTGTTCGATACTCCGTAAGTTATTCGAGATACCTGTCGACGAGCTCCGGAGCACTGCTTCGAACCTGCAATCGCAAGCGTCGAAAATACTAACAGACCAGGGCGTACTTTCAATTTCTCAGCATTGGGAAGTCGACCTCAGGTTCCATGGGCAGGCCACCACTCTTCCTGTATCTTTTGTTCTGCAGGATCTTGATGCCGGGGTCATCATCTTGAGTGACAGGTATGGTCATTGCGTTTCCAATATACTCACTCACTGTGAACGGTCATTAGATTCGAAGCATTGCACAAGAAAATGTTCACATTTTCCCTCGACCTAGCCGTTGAGGTCGTCAATTTGCGTGCGGTTGCGGTTGAAGAATTGAAGAACATCGCTACGAAATTGTTATCCCAAGGAACTGGTTCGCCTTCCAAAGATGCTATACAGAGTACGACTCGCATCGTGAGTTTTTCAGTGTCGCTGTGACGGGACGGATACTAACCCATTGGACATTAGTTCTATGCCGGTCGGACTTTTTCCGATGTTCCGATCTATGAACGAAACATGTTGCGGGCAGGAGATCAGCTTTCGGGCCCCTGTATCGTTACGGAGGTTGGTTTTTGTTAATTCTCGGTTGCTCAGCTGAGTGTTGTTCTCTAGAATGATAGTAACACATTGGTGGCACCCTTCCATCGCGCTGAGATAGACGAAATAGGCAACATATTGATTTGGGACCAATCTGACATACAAGCGCCCAGCCATTCAGGGTCTCAGGCACCTTTGGTGGATCCTATCATAGTACAATTGATAGAAGGCGCTTTACAGAATACAAGAGTTGAAATGGACGTTCTCATTCAGAGATAGGTATATATTCCTAGTTTAATCTTTCCCGTACTAACTTCACACCCGTACGGTTGCGATGTCGCCCGCTATGCGAGAACAAGTACGTTTGAGGACTCTGCCATGACAAGGCCTGTACTGACCATGTTTAAAAATGTCGAACAGCTTGATTACTTCCCTATGCTAGCGGCAGGTGAAGGTGCTCATTCCGGGAAGATGGTTTGTGGACAATTTGGTAGCTTTATCTCCGGATTTCTGTCTTCTTGGGACGACACGATCGAAGAAGGCGACGTATTCATAACAAATGATCCATATTCCGTCAGGTATATACACATCCTCGAGTTGATCCGGAACTCATTAATACTCTGTAGCAACTCGATTTCACACCTGAATGACTTTTTGATCATTAATCCTGTGCATCTGGGCCGCAAGATCGTTGGATGGACCGCGAACTTGGGTCACTTCACTGACATTGGATCTGTGGTACCAGGTATGTTAGTTCATGCAAATGCTGCGAACTAGAGGGTTCATTGAAGCACCACATACAGGTAGCATGCCAAGTAAGTTACCTGTGTCTCCCTTCTTCATCTGCTTGAGCACCTCTAGACTGCGCCACAAGTATCTATGAGGATGGCGTCCAGATCCCTGTTTGCAAGCTTTATTCTAAAGGCGTACCTAACCAAGCTGTCTTCAAGGTTCCCCATATCCTGATCGTGTCACCTGGAAATTATTGATGCCCTGGTTCTAGATAATTGAGCGTAACAGCAGGAAACCTGACTTCGCAAGAAATGATTTGCATGCCTTAGTTGCTGGTATGTCCCAGACAATGCCAGGGTTCATTTGTTCTAACCACCTGCCATCCAGCTACTAAGATCGCCGAGATGAGAATTCTAGAAATGATCGATCGTTTCGGACTGCAATCGTACGAGAGTGCCCTAGACGCTCTGCTGACTAGAAATAAGACTGCTATTGGGAAACTTATCCAGAGCACAATTCCTGATGAACCGATCTATTTTGAAGATTATATCGACGACGACGGCCATGGTGTCGGTCCCTGGAAGGTTGCCTGGTATGATATATCCTAGTGATTTACCCTCTGACTGACCTATTTTGTAGCAAAATGCAGAAGCATTATACCCCCGAGCGTGGAGCCACGGTTCTCTTTGATTTTAGCGGAACAGATCCTCAATCAGAGCGCTCGATCAACCTTGCTCTATCGCACGAAATGTTGAAGATGTTCATTGTTTTCTACCTCTTGACAGTCTTTGTGCGTCGCCCGAAGTATTGTTACTTTTCTCGCCTGACGAGTAGTATAGGACCCTGCCACGGTAGTCAATGATGGGTCTTTTGATCTGATAGATATACACATTCCTCAGGGCACAATTCTCAATCCAATCCGACCAGCTGCCCTTTCATGCAGAACACACCTCTTAGGTCGGCTGTTTGATGTGATCGGTGCGCTTTTTGGCCAACGACAACCTGAATTCTTGAGTGCGGCCGGCTTCAGTGACTCTCCACATTTCTTCTACAGTGGTTGGACTAAAGAAGGAGAATGGTTCCAGGTAAATTCCGTCTGCGCTAGGGTGCCGCCCATGTACTCAAACACTCGGTAGCTGTACCAAATCAGTTTCGGTGGCGTTCCTGCGCGCCCTCATGGTCAGTCATCTGTTCCACTTCCATCCGTTGAATGTTACACTCACATACATTTCGACCCAGGGGACGGACCTGACGGTACGTATTCCTGAATGCTTCAATTGAAATCCGTTAACGAGATGCAGGTCATAGTTTATGGCCATCCATGTAAGTACCGTGCCCTAGCGTCCCAGAGATCGAAGTTGCTGACAGAGAGACAGGATGGCCGTTCCTAACGAGTTCTTGGAATCGTCTTTGCCTCTTCGTATCGATCGCTATGAGGTTCGTGTGCTCAGAGTAAGGCTTTGTTCATACTAATTCTCGAGCAATAGACTGTCCCCGACTCCGGAGGGGAAGGTTTCTATCGGGGCGGAAATGCGATCCGAATTGGTAGGTCCTTACCTGATGTACTGCCGTCGTGAGCATCAGCCATACAACATTCGTCTTTCAGACTATTACTTCCTGGAACCAGGCAATATATCTCTCCATGACGACCGATGGTTCACCAAACCCTGGGGCGAGTATAACTCTGTATGGTTGTGCCCATAACTTATCGGGTACCTAGGCGTTAACGGCGGAGGTTGTGGCCAACGGTCAACCAAGACGCTCGTTCGAGCGTCGACAAATGGAGAACCAGTGCGGCAACTCCTTCAATCGAAAGAAGACTTCGTTGAGGTCCGTCCACCCGGTTTCCGATTTGATGCTTTTTAAGTAGTAATGATATGATATGTACAGGTGTTTGTTGGGGATGTTCTCGAGTGGGTAACATGGGGTGGTGAGTGTGTACTACTCCACGTATCTCGTCAAACTGACGTCTCGATAGGCGGTGGCTGGTACGTTTTCGGTTCGTCCAAAAGAACTCTATGCCTCTGACATTGCACAAGGGGCAATCCACTAGAGAGAAGTCCTGAGCTTGTCGCCCTTGAAGTACGACAGGGCTTGGTCAAAGATTTCACTCGCTACGGTGTCGTTCTTACACCTTCTGGTGACGTGAATCATGACGAAACCTTGAAATTGCGTACATCAATGGCGCCTGCTCAGAAAGTTCGAGCGCAAGAACTATTCAATAGGGGCGGTTCCCTCAAGGAGCTAACAGAGAAATGTTTGGAAGAGACCGGGTTGCCTCCACCGAAGTGAGTACTGTAAGTCCGTGGAATTTTCACGTAGCTGAATTCTGTACTCCAGGTTACCTTCAACACGCGTTCTTCGAGTGAGTGTTTGTGAGGACTTCCTTTTCTTGTCACTGAAGAGTACACATTAGGGACCAATGACCCGACTACCGCATATTGTAGAACTCCACAAGCGTCGTGGGGAAGAGGACAAAGCTTTGTTTACGTAGCTCACTGTACCTTATTGGGAGTCCTCTACTCGAGTTGAGGTGTTCTTTTTATGTTCAAAGAAGTTGTGGCAAAGGCCGGAAATGATTTACTTTACTATAAACATTAACCCAAAAAAAGTGAGCATATATGGACGACCAATAGAAAAAAGGTGCGCCAAGCATACTTACAAGAAAATACAAGAAAGAGAAAGAAGAGAAGCGAGGACAATCAAGTCAAATGCATATGTGTCTGTATGTACTATGTATTGTGTGAGAGGCGTGATGCGAAAATGTCTGTATGCTGAGAGACTTTGGATAGATTATTACAGAGAAAAAGACCCACGAGAAGAGAATACACAGAGAAAAATGCGAGAGGCTTTTTGCGAACATGTATAAATACTATGTGCTGGAGAAAATAGCATATGTCTGGAAAAGACGTCCAAAAGAACCAAATGCAGAAACTTTCTTATAATGCAACATCGGAATGCTGAATAAAAATGAACATTTATACAAGAAGACGAAGATTGAGCTGAAGTTTATGCAAGTGTTAATGAGAATCACCAGGCTGTGGGGTGGGGTAAAGAACCAGGCCGTACCATAGATGGCAACGGCGGGAAATATGGAACCTTGCCAGACGGTGGTGCTACATGTGGGTAGACCGCCGTCATAGGAGGTATAGGCACATGGTTAACTCGAAGTTGCTGGGGCGGGGGTGGAGGTGCTTGCATCGAGTACGGTGCCATTGGATAAGGAACATATGATACCGGGGGTACAACAGCGGGAGCGGGTGGGTATGCAGCGTACGCGAATGGAACTGCGGGGGTGACCGGTACGGGCATGATTGCTCGGGGTGGAGGATAATAGAAATTTGGCGGCGGAGGTATCGAAGGATTGGGCGGGCGGAAAGTTGTCTGTGCAGGTGGTGCCGTATGCGGGGTTAAAGCTGAACCATTCGAAGGTCGTTTATTGTGGGACCTGCTTCGAGCATGTTTCGGCTGTGGAGGAGGCTTTTGCACAAAGTCAATCCAACCGTCATTGGTCACTTGAGATGAGACCGGATTTGCGTTTGAATGTGACTTTGGACTGGGATTCTGAGGTTTCTTTGGGGATGGCTCCAGTGGTTTGTTCAACGCCAAAAATAACTCCCTCTTCCTCTCTGCCATTGCCTGATCAGGCCGGTACGGCTCACTTACTCCAATCCAACCATCAACGTCCGCTACTATTTGTGGTTTGTGAGGAGTAGCGCTACCTGTTGGTACATCGGTATCGTCTTGCTTCTGAGAGTCGTTCCTTAAGCGATCGACCATAGTCCGAGTCTTTGAGTGAGACGGTTTCCGTTTCTGACCTTCGTCAAGAAGGAACGGAGGTAAAAGGGACGTTGTTGACGAGGACTTTAAATGTCCCAGTGGCGAGGAAGTCTCCTCTACGCCAGAGAAAAATCCTTGGTCGTCCTTCTCCAAGTGTATTTTCGGAGGTAACGAAGTACCACTAAGCGACGGGATAACAAAGTCATATGGGGGCGGTGAAGCAGACGTGGCTGATGACTTGGGTGAAGAGTCTGTCGAGAATGAAAGTGGGGGTGTTGGCGTGCGTTTGAGGTCGGAGAGACTAGATGCCAACGACATTGAGACGTCACTGTCACCGAACGGACTTGATGAACAGCTCCTCGCTGGCCGCGGAATAGGACTCGCGACTCCAAATGTCGATACTTTGACCTTGGGTGTCGGAAGTATTGGTGAACGGTGATCCCATTCTGCAAGATCCAAGCCTGAAAGAATCGAGATACCTTGTTCGAGACTAGAATCGATATGACCATCCCGAACAGGTGCAGACGTCGACGGTTGCTCCACGTCACTCGACCCTCGCTGGCGATCCTCTAATGGCTTCCTCATCTCCGCCATGAGCTCTTTCCAACTTGTCTGGTGGGCTGCTACCTCTTCTTCGTCTACTGGTCGTATCAAATCAGGAACAACCACATCAACGTTGGCAGGACCACCAATTCCAACTTTTGTCTCATAATCCTCCAAGACACTCAACGCAACTCTTACCCCCACTAGATCCGCATTCAACTCCAGGTCCACTTCTTTCTTCCGCCATCCATCCCGCTCCGATCTACTCCCAGATTTCTGAAAGGGGAACGCTTTGGTTGACGCAGATACATGGCACCGACGCTTTGACCTTGAACTATGAAAGAGTCCTTTTGGTAAGGCGACGGCTTTTGAACTGGACTCTGGGGGAGTATAGTTCCATGAGACGGTGGCGATGTGCGATGGTGGCGAACAAGTCGTCGAGACTGAAATAGAGTCGTCGTTGTTCATGATGGGTTGAGAGCTTGAAATCGACAGAGTACACGGTGAACTTGACTGCCGCTGAAATGTAGAAAGAAAATATCTGAAAAGGTGAAGAGAGTGGGATACAGTCTGAGAACGTACAGCAACCACTGGGAACACCGTGGAGAGCAGTCAAGTTCAAGGTGCTCGACTCTTTCTTCGATTTGAGAAGAATGAAAGGGGAAAAGAAGATGATGGTGGTTAGAGAAAGAGAAAGGAAACCAGAGTCCGACCAGAGTCTATACCATGCGCCGGTTGAAATGGTAAGAAAGGAAAGTGCCCCAAGCTATAAGCCTCACGGCCTTGTGACGTTCTAGCTCTGACTCGTATCTCCGCGTTCCCCAGCCCTTCCCTCACCTTCCTCTTCATTCTCAACCATAATGTCACAATTACTCAAGCATTCAGGCTTCAAACCATTCAACCTTGCTCTCATTCAGCTGGGCCACATTGGTGCAAATAAAACAGAAAATCTAAAGCATGCTAGAGAAATGATCTTGAAAGCTGCGGCTGTCTCCAAAAAGCCCGATCTTATTGTCCTTCCAGTCTGTGTCTATCACTCGTTCTTTGACCTTGTCTTTCTTATCTTGCTCCAAAGGAATGCTTCAACTCTCCGTACGGTCATGTTCACTTTCCTGTTTACGCAGAAAAGATTGGTTTCGTCTCTGGTCAACCCTACGATATTGAGAAAAGCGAGAGCGATTCCGTCAAGATGCTCTCTGCTGCTGCAAAAGAGGTCGGATCCTGGCTTATCGGAGGTTGAGTGGACGAACTACCTGCTAGAGATATTGACTGAATACCAGTCGCAATCAAGGTTCTATACCCGAACGTGATAGCACAAACGACAACGTGTACAACACTTGCACTGTATACAACCCAAAGGGTGTGTATCCCGCGAGATGGGTTGCTATATGTTTATTGAATTACTCCACCCTAGGTGATCTAGTTGCTTTGTACCGCAAAATCCATCTCTTTGATATCGATATTCCTGGCAAAATCAAGTTCAAGGTGCTTTTGACCTCTATATTGTTTTTCCGTTTCTTACACTAGCAAAGGAAAGTGAAACCTTGACCGGAGGCAAGGACCTCAGTTTCTTCGATACAGGTACTGGCGCAATCTTGTCTAGCTGTCAATTCTCACACGTCGACTAGAGTTTGCTCGAATTGGGCTTGGAATATGCTACGACGTACGCTTCTTTGAGTTGGCTGCAATCTATGCACGTCAAGGTCTGTTTATAGCTAGGTCACTGATGATTCCTTGCCTATCTGTCTAAGGTGTCTGAACAGGTTGCCACATGTTGATCTATCCCGGAGCATTTAATATGACCACAGGCCCTCTGCACTGGGAGCTGTTGAACCGAACGCGGTGAGTGTGGATTCCTCCGAGGGCGCTAAAATAAGCTGTGCTTAATTGTTGGGCTTTTTAGGGCTGTCGACAATCAAGTCTACTTCTCAATGTGCAGTCCTGCCCGGGACCTCACCGCTGGCTATCATGCTGTAAGTTTGTGATTGATCTTTTGTGACCTGTTTGTTCTAACCGGTTACAGTGGGGCCACTCTATGGTTGTAGATCCTATGTAAGTGTGCTCCCTAGCTCCATCTTCGAAGTCTACTAATTACGAGGGTACAGGGGCAAGATCCTTGCCGAAGCACAGGATGGGGAAGAAATCATTTACGTTGATATCGGTACGCAATTGCGATGGAAACGGTGATTGAACACTCACGACGCCTAGTAGACCCCGCGACGTTCGAAGAGACTCGGAAAGGAATTCCTGTGACCACCCAACGTCGGTTCGATGTCTACCCCGACGTGTCCAGCGGACATGCTTAGGCGAGAGACGTGAATAGAAAGCAAGGATCTAGAACAGCAATGTGATTTGATGTACCACCTCATGTATAATACAAATTTCAAGGGTTCTCACTACAGCAGCTTTTGGGCTGTGTCCGCGCTGAGATCAATGCTCAAAGATACTACGCATGGACGAATTGCTGCAGGATTGCTGTCGCCGGATGCTATATCAGCTGGAGCGGCGTCGACCGAAGACAACCGGATTTGTCAATTCATGGAATGTCGTGGATGGTTGTAGAATGATCGATCTTTTCTAGCAAATCTCAGTTACAAATAAAGGACCACTTACGCCTCCTTGCTTGTTACAAGCACATACCCACATTCTCATTCATCCTCTTCATTATAATCTACCATGGTTAGAGAAACGTATGTCACTCTTCGTTTTCTCTCAATCTCGCTCGCTGACTTTTTCGCTTCGGCAAACAGCAAATTTTACGACCTACTCGAAGTCTCGCCAAATGCCTCTGAAGCTGACCTGAAAAAAGCTTACCGAAAAAAGTAGGAAAAATTTCTTTGACCTCAGGGACGTGCGGGGGTTCTCACTGGCTTCTTTTAGGGCTTTGAGGCTGCATCCCGACAAAGGTGGAGACCCTGAACTTTTCAAGGAAGTTACGCATGCGTATGTAGCGTGTTTTTGGGCGCTGGGCATGTATCTGACCCCATTGTGTCATACAGCTATGAAGTGCTGTCGGATCCCGAAAAGAGAAGTATCTACGACGCGAGAGGAGAGGCTGGATTGTCTGAAGCGGGCGGTATGGGAGGTATGGATCCGCAGGTATGTCTACCTTACGCCACGTTGTGCCGCAGGATTACTAAAACATCCTCCTCGTGTACAGGATCTGTTCAGTCAACTATTCGGAGGAGGAGGATTTGGCGGTGGTGGATTCTTCGGCGGTGGTGGAGGAAGAAGCCAAGGGCCGCGTAAAACCAAGGACCTTGTTCACCGCATACACGTCACCCTCGAAGACCTTTACAAAGGCAAGACTACCAAGCTCGCATTGACACGGAACATTATATGTTCAAAGTGTAAAGGCAAGGGTGGTAAAGAGGGCGCTGTCAGAACATGTTCTACTTGCAACGGTCGTGGTGTCAAGATGATCATACGGCAGATGGGCCCAATGATCCAACAGATGCAATCTGCTTGTGATGATTGTGCGGGGACTGGTGAGATCATCAACCCGAAGGATAGATGTGGGCAATGCAAGGGCAAGAAGACGGTGCCAGATAAGAAGGTTTTAGAGGTTCACATCGATAAGGGTATGAAGGGAGGCCAGACGATTCAGTTCCGTGGCGAGAGCGATCAGGCGCCGAATGCAGAGACTGGAGATGTCATCATTGTCATCGAGGAGAAGCCTCATGACCGTTTCAAGCGTCAAGAAAACGATCTCATCTACGAGCAGGAGATAGATTTACTCACTGCTCTGGGTGGCGGTCAATTCTCTATCAAGCACTTGGATGACCGTGCGCTGATAGTGAAGTTGGAGCCTGGTGAAGTCATCAAACACGGTTAGTAAACCATCTTGCGGTATGGCCTTACACTCACTTGGTTTTGGATATAGGTGATCTCAAAGTTATTCACGGCCAGGGAATGCCATCACAGCGACACCACGAACCTGGAGACATGTATATCAAGTTGACCGTCGCCTTCCCCGACTCCATTTCCCCCGAGGCCATCCCCTTGCTTGAATCCGCACTCCCACCTCGCAGGCCAATGCAGACTTATGATAGCAACATCTTACTCGAGGAAGTACATCTTGATGATGTCGACAATCGCACCAGACGCCATGTTCATGACGAGGATGCTATGGACGAGGACACGGATGAGCCTCGAGTACAGTGTGCGAACCAGTAGTCTGTCGCCGTATTAGACCACTATTCCGCTCTGCCATTTCCCACTGCTTTCATTCGTTTGTGTGATACTACTGTGTATATGGTGATGTACAAGCACTTTAGATTCAAGCATAGTACAACGCGAAGTATAATATTTAATTCCTACGGATCCCATTTAGTCTGCAAAAATGTAAGCCCCAAGGAATGGAAGGTATGAACTGCGCGGGCCCTGACCTCTGGATTGGCACGAAATTGTTCGTACAGTTCACGGTTGAAAAAACTAACTTCTGTCTCGTTTTCTAAATTGAGGAATGAGTATCATGAAGCATCGATGGAAGACGTCACTGACCAAAGCCGCAATCAGCAAGTGTCCTGTTGTCATCGTCCAATATCCATTCATCATGGTCAAGGTTTATGATCAAATTTGTTGTCTGGTGATGATAAATTGTCAGGAGAAATTTCGCTTCCCATCTGACCACGAGAACAAGGCTAACCTTGGCGCCGTGAGCTTGAGTGTACAGTTTGAGAGTATCTACAAGTGGGTGAGTACCGTGCCTGGATGACCATTCAAAAACACCGACCTAGCTGAACATTTCGATATGGTTTCCACCCCGATTGAGTCTGAATAGCTAGGAGAACGGAGCTGGCATCGAGACCGAAGAGATTGGGGAATAGATTAGGGCGATTTTGTACCTTGGCGACAGATATCTTTGAGTTGACCAACTGTGGTGGTGAGGAGATTGAGGTCCCGAAGAACTAGACTCTTTTCCGTGCGAAATTCAAAGGATTTGATGATTCGTACGGTGATGATTGCATTCGTCTTTGGACGAGTGGTATTCGTGTGTTCGTCTGCAAAATCGGTGTACATGACTGTAGGAAAAAAAGGCTTCTCGAGACTTCTTGGTGAGTTAGGCGCCGAGCTTAGATCCGTACGAGCTTATATGGCGCTCGGGCCGTAAATTGGAGAAATACCGAATTTTTTCCTTCTCTTGCTCCTTTATAAACAAGCCTCTCATGGCGGGATATCATACCCAGGAAATACCGAGGTTGTTCTCACTCGAACTGTCATGTCACGCACATTTCTCGACGCCAGTATCCCTGAGCTTATCTCAAAGCTCACTATTGAAGAGAAAATTTCGCTACTGGGTGCGCCGAATTGGTGGAATACAACCCCCATTGAGCGTCTGGGCATCCCCTCTGTGCGTATGAGTGATGGTCCCAATGTAGGTCAGATTGTGCAGTGATATACGACGGCCATTTGACCGTAGTCGACAGGGAGTCAGAGGATCTTCACACTTCGCATCTACGCCAGCTCAGTGTTTGCCAGTACGTTTCGCAGGACTTTTGGTTTTTCTCCTTTTTATTGAGCATCTATTCTTAGTGCGCTACGTCTCTTGCCTCCACTTTTGACCCGGAACTAATCCACGACGTCGGTGCTTTTCTGGCTGAAGAAGCAAAGTTGAAATCTTCCGTCATTCTCCTGGCACCTACCTGCAACATGCAGCGTTCACCACTGGGTGGCCGCGCCTTTGAAAGCTTCTCGGAAGATCCGCACCTATCTGGAGTGATCTCAAATGCCTACGTGAAGGGCTTGCAGTCCAAGAATGTCGCTGCAAGTACGTCCCGTTTCTATTCCAGCATCTCAAATCTGATGATGTCGGCTCAGCGATCAAGCATTTCGTCTGTAACGATCAAGAACATGAAAGGACAGCGGCAGAATCGGTCTTATCTGAACGCGCTTTACGGGAAATATACCTTTATCCGTAAGTTGCGGTGCAGCTACCCCAGACCTAGTTACCATGGAACTTACTTTTTCGGATGTAGTTTCATGCTTGCTCAAAAGGATGCCAAACCATGGGCTTACATGACATCGTAAGCATTCCTGTATTAGGAGGAATTCATGATGACCAACTTGTTTAGTTATGGCCGCCTGAATGGGATCCATTGTGCAGAAAGCAAAGACTTGTTGCAAGGTATCCTACGTGATGAATGGAAATTTGAAGGAATCGTTATGAGCGACTGGTAAGACTACCGTGGAAAGACATGGGCATATGCGCTAATGATCTCCTGCGTTAGGCATGGCACTTATAGCACTGATATAGCTATCAATGCAGGCATGGAACTTGAGATGCCTGGACCCCCACGCTGGAGAACAGAGAATCTCATTAAGCATTGTCTAACTTCACAGAAGATCTTCGTGGAAACTATTAACGAAAGAGTCTTCAATCTGCTCACCTTCATTCAGCACCAAGCTCGTCTCAATCCCGAAGTGGTTTATGGCGATGGAAAGGAGCGAACCAGGGAAGATTCTCCAGAAACAAGAAAGTTCTGCCGAAAGCTCGCTGCCGATGGTATCGTCCTGCTGAAGAACGAAAAAGACATTCTGCCGCTCACGCCGAAAAAGTACAAGAAGATTGCGGTCATCGGACCCAATGCTAAAGACCGTGTCATCTCGGGAGGTGGATCTGCGTTCTTGAAAGCGAGCTATGTAATTACCCCATTTGACGGAATCAAGGAGGGAGCAGGAAGTGACTTTGAGGTTGAGTATGCGGTCGGTTGCTACGGTAATATTTCTATTCTCGATGACTTGCTGGTGGCTAATAACTCTATACAGCGCACAAGTACCTGCCAACGCTGGAACACCGCCTGGTCACGGACAAGGGGGAGCCGGGCTGGTTGTGCACGTTCTACAATCACAATGCGGACGGTAGTCTTTCGGATCCTATCGCGACATATACTCTACAAGATACCCGTGTCAAACTAAACGATTTCCTGCCCGCCGGGCTCACTACGACATGGACTATCAAGCTTACTGGTAAATTAACTGTGGATCAAGATATGCCGTTTGAACTGGGGCTCACTGTGGCTGGTACGATCCTGTTTTCATTCAAGTGCAGCCTATTGACGAGTACTAGGACGAGCAAAGCTTTGGATTGACGGAGAAATGACTATAGACAACTGGACGAAACAAACTCCGGGTGATTTCTTCTACGGGTATGTCGAGTCCGTGCCAATCGTCAACTGTTATCTCAACAACACAACGCCAGTCAAGGAACCATCGAAGAGAAAGCGACCATTGAATTGAAAGGAGGCAAACCTATCGATGTTCTTGTAGAGTACACCAATACTGCTCCTTCTAGTGGCACAAACGGTGACGGCAGTGCTCAACCCGCACTGATGCGTGGAGTGGTACGTATCTATGGTTTTTATGCTATCGAAGTCAAATTCATTCCTATCTTAACCCAGCGTCTTGGTGGCTGCGAGAAAATTGACCCGGAAGCTGCAATCAAGGCTGCCGAATCTTTAGCTTCCCAGTCTGATGTTGTGATATTTGTGGGCGGACTCACCTCTGAATGGGAAAGTGAAGGATTTGATCGTCCGTCGCTTGACCTCCCAGGCCACCAACATGAAACAATCAAACGGGTAGCGGCTGCGAATCCCCGTACGGTAGTCGTGGTCCAAGCGGTATGCCCCTTCCCATTCCGATATTTTCCATGAATTTTATCCTCCATATTCTATAGGGCTCTGCAACGTCTATGCCATGGGTGGATGGTGTTGCCGGGATCGTGCAGGCGTGGTACCTAGGGAATGAAACCGGAAGTGCTATTGCTGATGTCCTGTACGGAACCGTCAATCCCAGCGGGCGTCTTCCCTTGACCTTGCCCAAGCGAGTTGAGGATATTGCTGCGTACCCAAACTTGCGGAGCGAGCACGGTAAAATCCACTACCATGAGGACATTCTCGTGGGCTACAAGCACTTCCAGGCCAGAGGTGTAGAACCTCTGTTTTACTTTGGGTACGTTCAATGGGTTCTTCGTGCCAGTATTCAATCTAAACATTCTTTCAAGTCATGGTTTATCATATACAAAGTTCTCCCTGTCGGATCTCACAGTAGAGAACTCATCGAAGAGTGGCTTAGTCGCTATAGAACTTTCTGTAACGATCAAAAATGAAGGCTCCGTTAGTGGGTCGGAAGTGGTGCAGGTTTACGTCTCTTACCCAGACAATGGTATTACACACCCTCGCTTCCAGCTGCGAGGGTTCGCCAAGGTAAATATATGTCATTTCGCCAATTGCACGGAAATTGACGACTATACTACTGTGTAGGCCAAAGATATTCCAGCAGGTTCATCGGCTAAAGTTTCGATATCTTTGGACAAGTATGCTGTGTCTTATTGGGACAACAACAAACACTTTTGGAGGGTCGCTGCTGGAGATTATGACCTATACGTCGGATTCAGTTGTGATAGCCTCGTGTTGACAGAGAAGGTGACGATTCCCGAAGGTTATACCTGGACAGGGTTGTAAACGATGTAATTATAACGCGGTACCAAGAATAACACCTGTATTTGTACCTGTAATAGCATGTAGTCCACTGTGTTCCGGAATTTAGCGCAAGTGGGTCTGGATCACCGTCTGTTCCGTTTCCGATAGACTTTCCAGGTCGTCAAAGTGACTCGACACATAAGAACCTTCAACCGTCAACGGAGGGTCTCTAATTTCCTTTTGGGGTATAGAAAAGGCCTGGAAGTGATGTCAGAAAGTTGTATTTATTAGATCAACGAAAATTTTTGGGCGGCTATGCCGAAGCAGAGAGGTGCCAAGACATTTTGCTCCTCATTCTTCTCTTTCATCCTCGATGAGGCGAGGAAGAGGGACATGCACGCAAATGCCATCTTGCACGCTCTCTTCACCAGACGCTCACTAGCTCGACTCCTTTCTACTCTGATATGCTCGACGCTCATCGTCGTCCGGCCCTTCGGAAAATTCGGCGGACAATCTGCGTTCCTAGCTCTCACCGTCAAGGAACTCGTCTTTTCTGCCCAGCAAAATCTTGCTCAACAAATAGAGGCGCTTTTTCTTCACCTGACCGGAGGGATGTTTGCTATCGCAATGTCATTGTTGGGGAACTATCTCTCGACTCTTGCTGAGCCAGACAGCAGTCTTGCAAGGGCGGTCCCCGCCATCTTTCTCACATTAATAGCCTTTACCGGTGAGTCCCACGCTGCCTCATGCTAGATAAGATCTGAAGTCCCTTTCATGTATAGCTGGCTGGTTGAAAAGCGCACTCCCTCGATTAACCCTTTCGTGTCGGATCGCTTGTTTGGTGTCGATATTCATGTTAACAGACAACCCAGCCCAACCAAATCAAAACATAACTCTACAGGCAACTCAATTCATGTGGATAATTCTCACAGGCGCCATCAGCTCCCTTGTCGCATGTTTTATTCTTCTCCGATGGTCATCAGCACAGCTTGCGCAGGACGTTGGTTCAGCTCTGACCTCCTTACATCAATGTCTTCAAGCTCATTTGGACACTTCATTCGGAGTCGTTCATCTAGGAAAAGACATGGACCGGCTTCACGAGAAATTGCTCAAGCAAGCTGTTGGTCTCAGTGGAACATATTCGCAGGCATCATTTGAACTACGCATAGGTCGCGTTGGAGGTGAGTACATGGCCATCTTTCGCTAAGTCCATGCACGGTCTCATCCAATTCTAGTCAAGTCCATAAAACCCTTGATTGGTACCGTAGAGGTATGTCACGTTCGTCTTCCCGGATCTTACCATTGACGAATACATTTCTACTAGCACCTACGTCGTGAGCTTGCCTGGGGTATCACTTTCCCGCGAGATTCATGCGAAGCACCCGATGTTGACAAGCGCACATTCGAACCCCTCCACAATGTCCTTCTGACCCTAGGAGATGCGACCCTTCACGCACTTCTTATAGTCAGACTTGCCGTATTGAAATGTTATGACGTGCCCTCCTCCAATCTGGGGGAGATGCCTTCGGATGCGCTCCTCAGTGCGCAAGAACGACTATCCACTGCGCTTAGTAGCGCCCAAATGGAGCTCAACCACATTGGGGACGTTTTCGATGTTCCTCATAATATTCTTTCCCGAGGTTCGCATAGGGGTATGCCCCAAAGAACATTGAATATGTGTCTATTCGCCGTGTCATTGATGCAAGTAGGTGTTTTATTCTCTTCTATCCCCAATTGTCACTCAGTATCTTCCAGATGGCTCACGAATCCCGGCAAGCTCTCAGGATTGCAGAAAATATGGTTCATACCTACAATAATTCCTCGTTAAAGCTCTGGTATCCTCGGTTCACCCGGGCATGGCTGGGTGTGACACCCAGTACAATTGTGCTCGAGGAGCGAACCGCTCAATCTCTCGATGATGATGACACTCCTGTTAATGGAAGCCGGACTACGCTCTCATACGCAGAAACAAAACAAGGCGTCATGGAGCGGGATATGGGCAGTGGAGACGATTTTTGGGATGATGACGAGAGCAAGGGACACCTCTTCCGCAAAAATTCAAAACGTGGCAAAAAGTATTCGTTGCAATGGTTTCAGTCTCTGCCCGCATGCTTATGGAATAGACCTTGGGCTATGTCGTGGCGATTGAAGTTATCGAAGTGGTTGAGGTCGGTCCAGCATTCTAGTCACCTGAAGCATGCAATCAAGAATGCTGCGGGCGTGGCTCTACTTGCCATACCCGCCTTTTACCCAGCCGGAAGCGCAGGTGAATACCTCATTACCCTCCTTCTCGATAGTTCGATGACACCTTTCTGGCAGCTCGCACTTGGTTTTCTAGCTTCCGAGGGCAATGGATGCTGATATCATTTGTTTGGGTGCTTGAAACGAACTCTGGTGCTACCGTGAGTGAATCTCATACTATTGAAGACCGTATCAAACTCATGATACTGTAGTGGCGTGTTGGGTATTTGCGACTGGTACGTATATGGGTCAAGACCAAACGGCTATCAGCTTATTTTTTGAATGCAGTCGGGAACCATTCTTGGTGCTATCTATGCATTTATTGTACGTTGCAAGCGCTCGCTCTGCCCCTGGTCGTAACTCACTCCGTGTTTAGGCCTCGACCATTGCTCGCACGAACCCCTACGCCATCGTTGTTCTTGCCACAGTATGTGACATAAAACTTTCTAAGCCAACACTACTCATAGTCAAAATAGGCGGTAGAAGTCCCAATTAGTTGGATTGTTACTGCATCTACTTTTCCCTCGATGGGAGTCGTTGCGTACGTTGGAAACGTTCATTTGCATTACAGAGTGTCTGACTGTCAATAGCAATGTCACCTTACCACCTATTCTGTTCGTTCCTTATCTCACACCAGGCATGCCAGCGATCAGTCAGTGCATTGTTCCCATTTCCGAGACCAAAATTGATATCATATCTATAGGGGTGGCTTGGGTTCGAGCCGTCACAATCGCGATTGGAATAGTGGCGGCCCTGCTGCTCAACAGCGGCCTCTACCCGCGACTTTGCAGGGTATGTGGTACAGCATCATTATTGTGCTAATTTCTTATTGATGGAATCGGTTTCTGTAGGTCATGTTTCTGGATAATGCGTGTCGGACAGTTGGTCTACTAAACCAGCTCTACACGAGTTTGAGTCGGTATGCTCTATTTTCCTAAGCAACGAATTCCGCGTCTTAACATACTCGGCACAGCGATTTATTCCAGCATGTCCACAGTACACCGTGGTCCGATAAACGTCGGAGGCTCAAGATTGAATGGAACGTCCGAAATGTCCTTCATCGTGAGTATTGTCATATCACTCCTCTGTTCGTACGCTGAACATCAGTATAGGCATGTCGATTCTGGTCGCGACCATGAACGATGAGCTCAGCCTCGTGCCTGTGAGTGATTCAACTCACTCACACCAACTACTCGGCATACTGATTTGTATCTCTAGAAACCAATGCGGCGATACCGCCAAATAATCGTTACCCTCCAAAGATTACTCGATCTGTTGACGGGTCTACGAAAAATACGGGAGCACATACCCCGAAAACACACCGTCATTGCTGTTGCAGAAGAACGGCGGGAGTTTGTTTCTTGCATGTGTGTTTGCCTTTTCGCATGTGAGCAGGTTTTTGGTGCGCGACAACCGTTGCCCCAATTTCTGCCATCTGCAAGACAAGCACTAGGACACCTCCAACGGCAAGTCGGAGAGCAAATTCGGAATACTAGAGAACACTCGCGCTCGGGTTCGACAGGTCTGTCAGTGGTATATGCATTGGCGGAGACGAATCTTCTTGCAGACATTGTCGACGCGATCGAAGAGCTGCTAATGTTATGCAGACAGCTCTTCGGAACGACTGCCTGGCTTGACCACCAAAGTCTGGACTTGATGGCTATGGTTAGCGTTCATGAAGAGGTTGGGTCGATGAGATCTCCCCCAACTTCCCCGCCTATAGGAAGGCATGAAGGTGCAGGATCGTACTTCTCGCCAGTTTGAAGGACTTTAGAATAGGATTAGTGTCAATAACATAATAACACCCTGTATCTATACACATGATGTATCGCTAAGTACGTTTTCTTAGAGCCACTGTGGCAACAAATTATTGCGAATGCGTCAGCCTGAGCCAAGCCTGAGTATACACTGCCATCACACCAGTCGTAGCGGAAAAACGGTTGAAATGGCACTCTCTTAATGCGAGCCATTTCTCCTGCGAAACATTCACAATTTGAGTCTGAGGTCCTCTTTCTCGAGCATCTGAATCTCTAGATCATCACCGAGAACTTGGAAACTGCCGGGAAACTGTAGATGAGAATCAAGAGTAGAAGATGTTACCAAATCCGGGTCGGAAGTTTGAATAACATCATCATCTAAAGGCGCAGCCTCAGCGCAGTATTGACAATCTTTCACCACAACCATCATGACCGACGAGAACAAATCTTCGGCTGCACCCAATTCTCCCCCTCCTGCAGACCCTTTCACAGATCCTGTCAACAAGTCAACCTCAGAAACTAGTTCGCCTGTACCAGTCACAACTTCGCCGACTCAGAGCCAGCCCGGAAATATTGGTTTCACGTCTGCGTCTCCAAGTCCTAGCCCTGGGATACCTGACACGACTCATGAAACCTCTCGAGACAACGATATCGCGCAAGAACCAGCGAATACCAATGCAAACCAACCACCATCAAACCCACAGATAGCGGGTCTCAAGGCAATGTTTCCCGACTTTGACGATGCAATCTTGTGGGTTGTGCTTAAACTAATTTCTTCGGCTCTAACAGCGTGTTATACAGACAATCAGTGCTGGAATCGGCCAGAGGCAACCAAGATCAGGCGATTGATACGTTACTAGGCATGAGTGACCCTGATTACAGGAGCGACGCCAGGCCGCAACCAGAGAGCAACGTGTCCTGGTGAGCACAGATTTGTGGGACTCGTGGCATAGGCTGATGAATATTATACAACGCGTAGTCTCAAGAAGAATTGGACGAACAATTCGCTCGGTCATTGTACATGCAAGAACAAGATGAACACCAGCGTTATCAACAAGCGCAGTGGGAGGCGCAGCAACGGCCCGCGCCCGCTCGGCGTTCCTCGCAAAACGCTGGTGGAGGAGATATGATGGCAGATGTTCAAGACCAGTTTAGTCGCATTGCGGAGAGTGCGTATTATCATAGTTAGCTTATTGATACACTCATACCAACCTAACATAGCCGGAAAGAAGACGTTTGGAAATATCATGTCCAAGGTCAGGGCAAAGATATCGGAATTCGATCAGCAAAGGTTTGTTACCTATCCCAGTATGTCTGCACAACGCTCATTGGTCCCAGGCAAGGACAAGCCTCTGGCACACACCCTACATACGGTGGGGCTGGTGGAGACACGTTGCCCTACGATTCTGTTCAGAACCCAAATCCCAACCAGCAGTATCAGCAGTATCGACCCCATCAACCTCCGTCACAGGCGCAACAGCCGGCGTTCTATGATCCCAATCCTCAATCTAGTTCTCCCACAATCCAAACACCTACGCAAGGGTTCACCACACCGGCAGTTGCTAGCGAAACTCAGGGCTATAATGTGTCATCCAGCCCACCTGCTAGTAGTAAGTACACGAATGTTGTACATCGGGTTCAGCATTCTAAAGCTTCATATTTAGGCGCAGCCACACCCCGACCACCGGCCACGGGCACAGGCTCTGGGATAGACGGAGGTGAGTTGACGAATACAACCTGGTTTAGTTTTATCTGAACCCAACTTTTCAGGAAAATTAGGTCTACTTCCTAAGCGACCGGTGTCGTTAATTGCGCAGTCGCCTCCCCCGGGCGAGGCCAATAAGACGAAGCGGCCTGACGACGACGACGACGAATTAGAATATGTCGAGAATCCATTTGAAGAGGGCTCCGGAAGGAAGTAGGGACTCATGGGTACTGTATTTTTGGACTGACGGACATTCGATTTATGAATATGTATCTCAATGTGTGTATTCTGCGTGCAGAGTCGATCTAATATACGAAGGACTTGGATGGTGGAACCTAATGCTGAGAGGCGAATTGACGCCGAGACGAGTGATAGCAAACTTCGGATTGTTCATTGGCATACATAGTCTATTGCAACTCGGGTTTGGATTCCAGCTTTTCTGATTTGAGGGCGCCCCACCACTTCCACTTTTCCTACAATAAAGCTTAGAGCCTGCACGAAGAACGACGTGGACTATAGGCACACCTGGGTTTGCACAGTCCCGACATACACCGCTGCTGGGATGATGAGACCAGCCCAGATGACAATTCTTGCGTTCTGCTTAGTCCATCGGAAACGGAGATAGTGTTGCTCTCTCTTTAGTAGACTTTGTATCAGTGCAAGATTAAGTACAGTCCGGAACCCAAACTGACCCAGGCGTTGAACTTCTCAATTGCGGGATCTTCCTGTGGGGGCTACAGTCAGTTCCGACCTCGAACGGATTCTTCATTACGCACCCTCAAGGCACCTAGAGCATAGCTTCATGAATGGAATAGTAAATGAATGAGGTCTACGAGCAAGACGTACCATGTCCTGTTCCACCCATGCTGATGGAGGTATAGAGCTAGGCTTTGTTTGTTCAAACAAACAAACCTTCCTTTTCTCACAACCATCACCCTCAGCCTCTCATGGCCTACAATAATCGCGAATGGGACAGAGGCAAAGACTCTTGGGCTCAGTCAGGCTGGCAACAGAATACTCGACAAAGAGAAGATGATTATTATGGAGAAGGCAAACGCAGGAAATTCAACACAGGTGTACGGACCCTTCCTTGCCCTGAGTTCAAAGCCCTGGTGCTAAATATCTGATAGGGCTACCAAGGCTACGACAACGCACAGTCGTACGAGGATAGCGGATATGACATGAACTACGGGCAAGGTCACGGACAAGGCTTTCAAGGGAAAGGTGGCGGCAAGAAGTTTCAGCGACCATCAGACCCTAGTCCCCACGTCATCTTCCTGGGATTAGATCCTGATTTTACAGAGTCAGATGTACGTTTTCTTATCGTCTACAGCCATTCAACCTCTAATGACCCTGGACCAGCTTCAAGCATTTTTGAGTGGTCACGGATGCAGTATAGAGACGGTTACAATTATCCGCGAAAGATCAACAGGCAGTTGCCCATTCGTATCTCGTTTTTCACTTTCATTGACATAAGTCGCCATTCGATTTATCAAGGTGCCTCCAAAGGATTCGGTTTTGCGCAGTTCAGCTCCTCCGAGCACGCACAGGCGTTTGTGGCTCCTCAATTCCCATACATAAACGTACCGCCCCCTGCTTCTCACGGACATACTGCCGCCGCCGCTTTCTACAAAGCTCTCAAAGAGGGAAATCCACACAATGGTCGTCGCGTCAAGATAGATTACTCGCAAAGTGCAACACCTCACGAGAAAGGGCGGTTCAATCGAGGCAACCAGAACGACGGTACTCGTGATATTGGAAACACCCAGACGCCCGTTCTTCTCTTTCGTGGCCTTGATCCGCTTTCAGGGCCACAGGCCATTCATCAGGCTATGCGGTTGTCTGCTGGACCAAACAAAGATGGCGGGAAAGGCATGAAGAGGATCGTCCTTATCAAGGACAAGGTCACCATGGCGAGCTTTGGTTTTGCCTTTGTGGAATTTATTGATGTTCAGGTATGGCTTTGCTACCAGCGATTCCCCTCATACTCAAATACTTTTTGTAGTCATCCTCTACCGTACTGGCCAATTCAATGTCACCGCAAATCCATCCAGCAGGGTTCAGAATTTCCGACAAACCAGTTGCCGTATCGTTCGCCAATCCCGAATCTTTCCAGCCGATAGCCGAGATAATGTTGCGGGATGAAGCATGCCTCACTTCGTCCTTAGCTCTAGGTGGCGTTGAGGGCACGTGGGTTCGATATTGGGACGAAAGTTCAACTGTGGCCGTACTTGAATTTCAAGTCGCCCAGCCAACTCAACCTACGAACACGGCTCTAATCAAAGAAAAGAAAGAGAAAAAGAAGAAAGGCAAGATCTTTTTCTGGTCTTACGGTTACTATTCTGATGATTCTTTAGAGCCAGCTCTGAAACCGATTGTTCAAGCACCCTCTGAACTTCCGGTCTCCGACAAACCGGTCACCCTCAATTTCAAGAGTATCAACAAGGCTGGCACTGGTACGCTTTTAGCTGTAAAGGTCATTATCCAAATCAAACATTCTACCGCAGGGACAGGCATCAAACCCCTCGCGTTGGGCTTCTCAGCTGACGACGGCAACGACGAGAGCGAGGATGGGGATGGGGCAAACGATGACCAGAGTAAAGGCATGTTGCTTGGACGCTCATACCATCCAGGATGTTGACTACTTTCCATAGTGACCACGTCAAAAAATGTTGCTCCCCTTATCGCGAGCAAGAAGGTAACATGATGGCCTCATCGGGCCTCACCCACAGTATACGCGCTTAATGGTGCTCACTTCAATATGCCCCTCCAGACAGCAAACAACATCAGCAAATGGAATCAAGTACAGGAAGAGTTATCTAGCACTGGTCCTACTGCTGGTCCATCTACTTTGGTGATCATCTTTCTTTGGCCATATTTTCGTGACATTGCTTGTGTTCAGTTGTTCTGACGTATCGCTACTGCCAGCAGGCAACACCAACCGAGACTCCGGCGCTCACAGTACCATCTAACAAGTCCCAGTCACCACCAGCTGATAACGAATTCGAATTTTCCGACGTTCCTTCGTTGAGCTGTCTTCTTTGCGCTCGCCAGTTCAAATCCGTGGATCAACTCAAAAGACATAACAATGAATCAGATTTGCATAAGGCTCGCTCTTACTGCTGCGTCTTGACTTGTGTTCTATGACTGGGCTAACCTCTGTCCTTTTTCTTTCGTGGTGCACTTCGGTTACCCTTCTACAGAAGAATTACAAGGACCCGAATTTACGCGATGTAGCGCGGCAGAAGTTGGCCGCCCGTCAAGCTTCCAACCCGAAGACCGAGCAACCGAAGTACCGAGATCGGGCATTGGAAAGGCGCGCCCTTTTCAATCAGCCTGACATTCCTACCCTCGAAGTCGATAATGGTAAAGCGGGTAAGAGGAGACAGGTAGATGGGCCACCGCCCCCGCCATCTCCTCCTCCAGCTCCCTTGAATCCGGGTCAAGACGAGAATAATGTTGGCAACAAACTCCTCAAAATGATGGGATGGAAGGAAGGGACAGGTTTAGGGACAGCAGGTGATGGGCGCACTGAACCAATGTCAGCAGATTTTTCTTCCTTTTTCTATTAGCAATGTCGTCGCTGACAACATTTATGCAGCAAAACTGCAATCTATGCAGAAGGTGTGGGCCTGGGCGCAAGTAAAGGAAAAGAGATTGAAAAGATTAGTAACAGTGGTGGTGGATATTTGGCGATGGCTCAGGAATCGGTGAGTGCCCTACTTGAACACAGCGACCCAGTGCACACAATCGGGACATCAACTCAACGCAATGCTTCCAGGCTCGTGAAAGATACGGGCAGTGAAGGCCGTCTTGTGTAATCTCTGTTCCGATTTACGAAGAACATCTTGTGTTTTGATATCTTGCTTTCACGCCTCTTACTTATTTCTTCCATTAATAATATATTCCTGCATTTGTATCTGAGGAAACATATGTATAAGCTATCCTATCAACGCCCAAAGTCCATAAAATGAGTGAATGATCGTTCCACGACATGAGCGTTCTGGTTGAAAAAGAAATTTTAGGCCAGCACGAAGAAAGTGCTGACGAAAGCAAGAATGACTGAGCCAGCACCAACGCTGAGGGTGGCGGCACCATTCCCTGCAGTAGTCTGGGAAGGAGACGATCCAGAGCCCGAGCCTGTAGGCGATCCAGAACCAGAAGATGGGACAGGAAGCGTGGAAGTCTCAACCGCAGAGGTGGACTCAACGGATACAGTGGATGTGCCAACTTCAACCGTGATGTAGTTGCCCTATAAACGGAGCTCAACATATGACCAGAGACTTTGGACATCGAAACTTACCGCTACGATGGCTCCGAGCTTGCCGTTCTACAGGAGAAATTAACAACTGTCCCGACGACAACAGATACAGGTAAACTTACCTCGGCGTATTGGTCCAAGTTGAAGCGGGTAACGCCAATAGGCTCAGTGAAGCCCTCAGGTGCGGTGAAGTCGGAAGGCTGGGTGTAGAGAAGGAAGACGTATCTGTGGGGACCACTACCTTCAGCGGGGCCTTTTTATTTTCCACGTAAACATTAGCATAGTGGATGACTGCCAGAAAATGGTGTTCTCACCTGGTCCAGCGTACGCTGTGATTGCAGTCGCAGTCGCATTGTCGACCTTGTTATCCTTGATGGTGACACCGTTGACGAGCCAGTGGCGGTTCACCTCGCTTTCCTTGGTTCCGACGACGTCAGCGTCAGCGCAAATCAAGGTGTAGTTGCCATCCAGAGAAACGGAAGAGTTGGCAGCCTGAACCGTAATGGTGGGTTGAGGTCCAGATTCTACGATAGGTCATTGAGGACGAACTTGAGATGGCCTAAAGGCTGGAATGACTTACGGGGCTGGCTGATCGCTTGACCGGGAGTAAGGTCGCCAACGCCTAGATATTGGTAAGTAATCGAGAACTGTATGAAAAGCGACGTATCGCCCACCTTCATAGTTGAGGGTCATGTAGGCGGAGGGGTTGAAAGAGGCCAACAAGTCGGGAACGATATGGCTTTGAGTGAAATGAGCCTTAATGGCCTCGACTTCCAAGGCGACATTGTCTGACTGAGCAGAGACGAAGGGAATGAGAGCGAGCGACAAAAGAGAGAGCGAGAACATGGTCGTGGTACTGGTTCAAGAAATGAATTGCCCAAATTTTATGCACCTCCAAACTTCACGTTGACCCCACATTGCCGAAGATCAAAACGCCAAGATCCTTGGCCGCAGCAACGAAAAGCTCACGATCAAGACACTTCAAGCTACTTCAAGGCATCGAATATGGTCCTAATTCATAGAATACTCTAAAAGCATGTAGATGTGCGGTGTAGTAGAAACGATGAAAGCAATGCGATACAGATACAATATTGTATAATTAAATCATGAAACGAGAGAATCACTGAGGTCCTTCAGAATCTGGGTTCTCTGATGGCGTAATGTCCGTGTCAATGTCAGATGAAGGTATAGGAGGTGAGGTTGGTGTCAGGACAGGAGGAGGGTCGTCTGGGTTTGCTGTCGTGGTAGTATCTATCCGTCTGCGACGAGATCGCCTTTGAGTAGAGGAAGTTGCAGTAGATGAAGGGGTCGGCAATGAAAAGCCACCCTCCTGAAGCTGAGCTAACATATCGCGTGCAATGTCAGCAGTATCTCCGGTAGCGTTCTGATCCAGGTTAAGGGTTTGAGGGACAGCTTGTCGTGTGCCTGCAGCACCCCTTGCCCTGCGAGACTTTCGAGGTGCGGTTTCACCACTCCGTAACTTGGCCAGGAGACTATCCAACGCATCGTTGTTCTCAGGTCCAGCTGCCTCGAGTGCCTTTTCACGGTTTGCTCTCATCTCCTCTGCGGCCTGTTTACGTTTCTCGGTAGCCAACTTTTCCTCGGCTGCAGTTTGGTTATCCGATTTGCATTTCTATAATCATCTCTTGTTATGGCCCAAGTCAATCCCAAATACGAGAATGCACGCACCCTATACGAGGTTACGAACGTCTTGAAGATACCAAAGAACTCTGAGGACGTCATGCTCTTGTCGTCTTCACCATAGTACCTTAGGACCTCATTGAAGGAGGCTTCCGCGTTGTTGATATCGTCCGTGATGTCCTCGACTCTTCCATTCGCTCTCTTGACAAACGACCACATTTGCTTTCCAAACTCTTCATCTTTATCCATTTCGGTGTAGTGATCCGCGAGTTCTGTACGAATCTTCTTCAGGCCTTCTCTGAGATCGCCCAGGCCTTTACGCAAATCTTGAAGGTTAACTGAAAGTGAGGTGTCAGTGAAGTCGCTGCTGGATAGGGCAGAGTCATGCGCGTACCTCGATATGCCTCGGCCGGCTTCGCCAGCTCGTCCAGGAACTCTTCCATATGAGGGAAATGCTTGGCTACCGTACGTTCCAAGAAGTGGAGCAACGTGGTATTATTCACGGATTTGGTGTCCACAAGCTACACAAATGTGCATTGAGACGCAGTTGAAAGGATACTTGCACGTCCTACACACCTTGTTTACACTGCTCACTCGGAAACCGAAAGCACCACCTTTGATGCCAGTGCCATTCATATAGTTACCAACCAGGAGAATGAGCTTTTTAAACAATGTCAGTGATTGTGATACACTCTTCAGGGAGGCTTACATTTAGGAGCTCCTTGAACGCCTTTGCATTGAGGAGAGAATTTCCAGCCTCGTATAATTTGCGAGCACCCTGATAGATCCTGAGCAAAGCAGTAGATGCGATAATCACAATTCACGTACATCGTCAAGTAAGGTCCATCTTTCCTCAAAGGCGCACTTGTAGAGCATGCCCTCTATTCGGGGGCCCATCCGGTCAATTTGAATTAGCTTGACCATAAGGCGATCAGCAGGATGAAGCTCTGCGAGTTCCTTGGGATCTGCATTACGGTAGACATTCAGCTTTCCGACCTATAAAAATCAAGATAAGGTCACTGATCACTGGGGCGTTAGTTGGACAACTGACTTGTTCGGGAGACGGTAGAACTCGTTTCAGCTCGCTCAGGAAGAGTTGCGTGCATACTTGCTGGTCAAAGTTCCTGATCTTCTGGGCAACTTCTTCAGGCTCCATTCTCTTGACACCTTGCATAAGAATTTCTAAAAATGGCAGTTTTATCACGTGAGATCTCCATTAAAGGCAAGATTACTAACCGACGCGCTTCTTCGTTTCTGTATCGAGAACACTCTTGAGCTCCGCGCGTTTTTGCCTTGCTGTAAAATGATGAGGCAAAGTTCGAGGTAAAGCATGAATAAAGCGACATACCCATCAGGTTAATCACCAGCTGCTTAGCCTTGAAGTCTTCCTCCATCTCCATCCAGACACCATCTATCTGGAGCTTCTTCAACATTTCATGCTCTTTCTGCGGCTCTTCCTGGTTCCATAACGTCTTTGCAACTTGTTGCTGAGGCAGCTTGTCCCATTGTAACTGCTTCATCTTGGTACTGGGCGTGATGGGAAGATCTTTACGCGCTGATAGGAGCATATTCAAGTTTGAACCTAGCAGCATTGAAGCACGAGTCGAGTTGGCCCCAGAACCTGGAAGCGGGGGTGGAGGTGGTATAGGAGAGCCAGTAGCTGAAGAAGACGTAGATGTAGGCCAGATACCTTTGAAACCGGGTGGTGGTGGAGGCGGTGGAGGCGGAGGCGGTCCACCAAGTCGCCCAGGTGGCGGAGGAGGAGGTGGTGGTGGTGGAGGCGGCGGTGGAGGAGGCGGAGGCGGGGGCGGGGGAGGTGGGGGTGCTGCTGATGGTGAATTACTAGCGGACTCTGAGTTGTCCTCCTGTCCTGGTATTGGCAGAGGCTTGTCGGTATCGCCTTGTGAGCCAGTTGAAGTGAGTACATTGCTACCATGAATCGCGGATTGATCAATATCGATGACGGATCTGTGAGGAGTAGACGGTGCGGTCTCATTCTCAGCAGGAATCTTTTTGCGCCCTGTTGCTTGGAAGTGCTTCGTGAGCTGTTCAGCGAAGGATCCAGGCGGTGGTCCGCGAGATCCTGTATCCTGAGAACCTTGCGAGCTCACTGAAGTGGGTACCGTCGTAGCTGAGCCTCGAACAGAGCGACCGTCGTCGTCGCCTTCGTCGTCCTCTTCTCCGCTATCCTCTTCCCCGTTCATTTCTGTAACTCGAGTCAGAGGATGTGGGTGATTCTGAAGCTCGGCATTAGCTCCAGCCTGAGGAGAAAGTATGTCACTAGTCTTCGAGGTGCCCGAGCGGCCGGACCGCGGAGAGCCTCTGACACTCCGTGAAGTCGACAGAGAACCATCTCGGGGAGGATACTGTAAACAAGTTTCAGTACGATACTGAAAGTGAAGACTGAATCACTGATACTCACTAGTTTAGCGCCGGCGGACATCTGCTGTTGAATCTGTTCTTCGGCATCTTCCTCCTCGGCATCCATGAACTGGGATGCCCGACCAACATCCGTTTTCTCATCAGCTTTGATTTTCGCTTTCCCACCCTTCTTCTTTCCATTGGCCTTTGACCCTCGTCGCAAGGCTGTAGCTTTCTTCGGCGTTGCATCAGCGTCATCCTCCTCCTCCTCTTCACTGTCTTCTTCTTCAGTTCCATTAGCCAAAGCCCCCTTCTTTTTCCGTTTCGACCCGTGCTGTCGGCCTTCCAAGATACTGATGGTCTTGTGCCGCTGCCAGTTTCGCTCCAACGTCTCAACCAACGTCTTCCTGTCCATCCCATTGGTCGTACCAGTATCCAAAATCGTGTCCACACCCTTCCCAACTTCCTTCAGCATCCTAAACAACTCCATAATCTGTGCCTCTAGTTGTGCGATCTGTTCCTCATAGCCAGCTTTCTGCGTCTCCAGCTGGCCTTGTAAACGAGTCGTTGTTTCCCTTGATACCGCCAACTTTTGTTCCAGATGCGCCACACGCTCCTTCAGCCTGCCCACTAATCCCTCTTGTCCCTGAGAGATCTCCTCTTCTAAGGACTCCTTCTCCAGCTTGACTCTAAGCAGCTCCGCTCTGGTCTTCTGTGCATCGTCCTCGAGGTTTTGGTACCGATCCGTCTCATTGAACTGTGCTATAATCCTCTCAACCGAGTGCCCAAACCGCTGCTCAGCACCCGCAAGCTTCTTATCCAACACTACATCCGTCACCAAAGAGTCAATCAACTGATAGTAATGAACCATGGGCGCGCCATCTTCTCGTATAAGCAACAAATGCTGCATCATAGACAAGAAGTAATCGCGCGCTTTGGTATCTTGAATCTTGGCGAATATCGCATTGTATATATCTTGTGGGTTATTGAGATCGCGGAGTATTTCTTGGTCAAGACGTTCTCGAAGACGTCGCTCATCTTCATCAAGAATGTCAAGTAGGGTGTCGAGTTGGTGGTCGATAGTCGCCACTTGGAATGATTGCCATATTGTGATTATTCGTTGGAGACCGGCGGCTTCCATTTGTGAACGGTGGTGTAGACGCAGATCGAGGTCATCGACATGTTGGAGGATGCCAGTGACGAGCAGGATGTTGGATAGCTAGGAAATGTTATTAGATATGTGTTTGCTGACTACCAGCAAGTATTTCGGCGCACCGCATATTCATTCAGATTGGAATCGTTGCCCGACTTCTTCACTTCCTCACTAGCACCAACCAAGCTACCCATCTTGCCACGACCGGAGAGCGCTTGCTCCAATGACTTGAACCAGTAGCTGTATGGACCGCCACCCTCGCCATTGGCAGAGCTGAGGGACTCGAGTGCAGATATGACCAGAGGCAAAGCTTCTTCTCCACTCTGGTCTTCTCTCCAGTAGGCAAGGAAAGTGAGAACGTCAAGGAGAAGCTTTCTTGTAGGAATGTGAGGAGTGTTGAGTGAGGAGGCAATTTGGGTAACTATTTGAGGATGCGTAAGGGCTTCATTGGTGGCAGACTATTTCGATGGTCAGGCTGTAAGTCTCAAAGTAAGGCGCATGAACGTACTTGGCTGTTGAATATCTGCTTCAAACATTTGACGATCTCGTATTCTAACTGAATATCATGGTCTCGCCTATAGCACAAAAAGTCAGCAAGCTCAACGAAGACACAGAGTTGTTACCTACCGCGCAGATCCTTTCCTACTAATATGACTGAGAGTCTGTGCCAGCACAGACGTTCCCCGTAGACTGATGAACTGTTGGAACCAACTATGAATCATATCTAATTTAGTTCCGGAGCCTTTAGTACAACAAAGTGACATACCTCAACTCTCTGCTTCTCAAAGATACCAATACACTTTGTACTTGCTTCGCCGTAATGGTCTTGTCCAAGAACTTCTTGACATACCACTCTGGCGTCTCCGGCATTGGCTGTTGGCTGCTCTCGCTCCTCCTGACCTGGTCGTCTCTTGCCTTGTCTTCTTTGTATCGTATATGCCAATCATTGTACACGATACTCCACTTTTGGTCTATGGTCATTTGCGGCATGTCACCCAAGTCCCTAGTCCGCCTGACATGGTCAAAGAGAGCCTCAATCTCTTCGTCCGTATCTGGTCGAGGAAAGTTGAACTCGTCATTATTGTTTGACCGATGTGGATGATAGAAATGTGATAGATGTGAATGGTGTGAGCCGCCGCCTTCTGAGGAAGCGAGTGAATGTGCATATCGAGAACTTCGATTGTCCGAGCGTGTTGTCATGGTAGAAGTCGGCCGTACTGTTGATGATGAGGAAGAATGATTCATGGACATGGGGGTGATTGTGCTGCTCGAAACAGAACCTGACCCAGGGAACTGACCAAAGTCGGACATACTTGGGCTACGGGGGGTATGTGAGGATGAGGAAGAAGCTTCGCTTCGTCGGACACGGGTGGTTTGGGGGTTGGATAACTTGGTCTGTGAAGACGAGGGGATAGATTCGGAATATAAAGTCGATGAATCTGACGTGGAAGTTGCGCTGGGTGATGCTGAACGGTTCGGATACTGTTCATATGCCCTCTCCCGCTCTGCACGGGTTCTCTGGATGGTAAACTTGTTGAGTTCGGTGCCAGTGGAGGTCAAAGTCGGGTTTGTGATTGGTGCAGAGATGAAACCTGGGCTTGAACGAACGCCTTGTGAAAGAGTTCCAATGGGTAGAGGAGATTTGGGAGCTGGGGCAAGCCTGTCGTATGGTACAGAGCTTTCGTTGAGGTCAACATTGCCAGATATTGACGATTGCCGAGCTTTTGCGCGTTTGTTTCTGCCAAAGAGTGTATCCATCAAGGTCGACGTTCTCCTGCTCGCTCGAAACGGGCCTCTGCCCAGACGGAAATAAAGAGTACAAGCTAGTACTGTACAAGGTCCTCGACAAAGTGCTACAAGCGCTTGGGGTCGTCGCGATCGCTTACTCAATCAATGTCAACGGTCGTGGTTCGGCCGTATCCAAGACCATCATGTTCTAGCTTTACTTCTCTCATTCAATAGGACAAAGAGGGGAGAATCCGGATGAAAAATTGGCAATGGTCAGTACATGATACCTTTCAACAGTTCTTACATTCATCTATCGTTAAGGCAAGCATGGAATGACCAGATGCATGTACCTTGCTTGAACAGGGCGACAGGTTCGCTGTCCAGTAATACAATTTATCATTATTGGCAGGCTATACTACAGATTTATTGTCATACACGTCCTTGATGTCCATTGAGTCCAGCTTCTGCTCTTCCCATTGCGCCTCCCAAACCAGCACCTCCAGCACCACCTCCGAGAACAGTCGCATCTCCAGGCGCACCTACAAATGCTTCTTGACCCCATCCCCAGCCTCCCTCTCGCGTAAAAGGCAAATCCGCTGACCCAATTCCTTGCATTGGTTGGTACGTGAAGAAGGGGTATTGCGCCGTTTCAGAGACACCGTCCGGGAAATACGGTCGGCGGTGGAAAAAGGACGTAGTTCGCGGGATCAGGATATGGTTAAATCTGAAATCAAAGATTGACGCAAAGGTAGATCTGAATGCTACCAGTGCGCATGAAGTTCCAATGAAAGCTCCTGCTGTCACGTCGTACCAGTGGTGGTCTATGTAGTGACGGTCAGTTCTGAGCACAGCCTTGCGGTGCATTGTAAACTTACATTCATCAATTGTCAAAGCTCCAGAAATCAAACATGCGCCAAGGATAGGGCAGAAAAACAGGATCATCTTCCAATACGCAGGATTGTGCGCGCTCATCACTTTGAGCTGGGCATTGAAATAAAGTGCTAGATAGAAGAGACCTGCCCACGCGGCGGTGGAATGCCCGGATGGCATCGACTCGAGCGAATCGTCGATCTCGTTCTTGTCTCCTGTACAGATCTCTCGAGTGTACATGATGGACGCAAATCCGTTTCCAGAAGGTGCGCTCGTAGGATCAATGTTTGGCTGGCAAGCCGCCAAAAAGTGCGGTCGAAGCCCTCCAATCAGCCACTTTACCCATACCTGCAACAATACCATTGAGCTTCGTAGTTACTTTGCATAAATTTACACACCTGGAATACCGCAGCGGTGATGAGACTCTTGAGTAATCCCATAGTGGTCGTCAACAAATCATTCATACTCCGTCTGCGGACTTGGAATAAACAGAAAAAGAAGAACGGAGCAAAAAATGCGATAAGAGCTGCCGCGAAAATGGGTACAATTTCCTGTAATATTTATCAAGCGTCTACATCGGAAACATATTCGTTGCACATACCTTTCGCAAAGGATAAGCAAACTGAGGGTATACAACTTCTCCGTTCTGAAAGTAGACAGGGAAAGACCTGCTAGGCGCCGGTGGCGCTTCGTAGATTCCGAGACCAAGTGCACCCATAAGTGCCATGGTGATGAGGTCTGCGCCATGCAACCTCAACCATACACCAAAGCGAAACTTGGTTGCAGTGGTTGCAGTAGCGCGTCCTTCACTTCCTTTGGGAGCCATTGGAGAGATCATTGACGCACACCGTACACCCCACACGCCAATTTATACCAGGTCTAAAAATAAAACGCGTGTACTTACACCTGTTGCATGACGCCGTCTGGACGTCATGTAGTGTCGCCCTGAGGTTACTGCCAGACTCGGTTACTGCGGAAACAGGTCCACACGCCACATACGCGTTCAACGCCTCGTCATAGAATAAATCATGTAATGTAATGCAAGGTAATATAGCAAAACGGTAGAGATGGCTCAAAACAATCCAGAAAGCAAACAGAGTCAACGATTCCTCCCGAACGTATATGCTTGTTCCTATGAAACCAGCGCCGCAAGTCGTCTTAGATGTGACACGTTCAGGTACGCTGGCACGTAAGTTTCGAGACCGGACACCTCCCGAGGAAGTGGTAGTTCGTACGGTCCTACTTCCTCCGTTTCTGGTGAGAGTAGGAGGTGGTCATTACGGTCGTTGGCTTGTACTCGGGATGCGACTACTCGCAAGATCTCCGGTGAAATTGGGTTCTGTGGTCGACCGGGATGAGTCTCAATTACCCACTCCACTAAACGAAACCCTTACCTCATAATCTGCAACGTAGTAGTTCGTGCACATCCGTTGAATCTGCATGGGACTCAACATCCAACAGACATCATAAATGATCTCAATATCAGCGGGAGTAGCCTATTAACTCTATCTTTAGACTCGTGTTTCAGAAAAACGCGGATATGACATACCTTCTTCAACTGTAGCAACTTGGTGGCCTGCATCAGATGCTCCAACTGAAGTGTTCCCTCTGGCATGTCATGAGATTTACACCACTCTTCAATTCTTGTGATGTTGTATTGTATTTGCATCGCTAATTGAACCAAAAATGTTAGCGCCCGTTTGTGAGAATACAAGCTTGGAACACACCTCGCTTCCACGAAGAAAAGTTCCGTCTCATCAGCAGGTCGTTAAAGCTCGTAACACCAATCAACTTCAGGAGTTCCGTAACCACCTGTTGTACCACGGACTCCTCCATATAATAACTCTTCAGACTCTTCCAGACCTTGTTCAAGAGGTTCAGGATGTCGTCCATGCTAAATGCCGGCTGGCTGTTGGCATTCAACAACCGGTTGAACAGTCGACCTCCACCATCACTTGTAGTGAAACCAGGTAATGATTGACTCTCAATCAACGCAGGGATGACCATCTTGGATAGTTTCTTCTTCGTTTCCAACATCCACGTGTGATAGATGTTGTACTCCAGGCTGTCCAAATCATGCTTGACGACGGAGACCAAACGTTCGTAGTCATTCCAGTCGAAGGGACGTACTGCATTCTCTTCCCCTGGGCCTATGCCCTGAAGCATGTCGCTTTCAGCGACGCAGATGAAGGAAAGCATCTCGTGCACGTTAGAGAGCCAGAAGATACCGGGAATGATCGCGTCTTCGCCAGTAAAGGACTGCATTACAATATCAGCATTAGCATAGTTTAGGGGTGGAGAATGCTTACCATGACATGGGCCTGAATGGTTTGCATCACATTGGCCAGGAACCTCTCACTTTCCGGAATGAGACCATATTTCCACATCTCATTGGTGACCAGGCTGATGAGATTAGCTGGGAAGAGGATCTCCTTCACCGCCGATGGGTTGGTGAGACTAGGCGCAGGAATCTTCAGGCCTCTAATCAAGCCATCCAACACGTCCTCGTCAAGACGTTTGACATCTTGTAACAAGCGAATCTTCTCCTCGGCTAAGTCATCGTCACGGATACCGGGTAATCCGTTTTGATGGAACTTGAAGATGTTGTCTTCGCCGTTGTACGCAACAGACACGGCACGAGGGTTCATTGCCTGACTTCGCTTCACGTCAAACATAACCTCGTCTGTTGACGTCCTGTTATCCGGTGCAGCGAGAGCATAAACGCCGGCAGAGCTATGTCTTCGCTGGTGTCGTTGGGAATTGGGTGCGGCACCATTGGGGATGTTGGCATTCGCCTCTGCAGGACGAAGCGTAGGTGCAAATGTCGGTGATAATGGCGGGTCTACCCGTGCACCCCGAGTAAGCACGTTCAAGGCGTTCGATCTGTTGAGCTGCTCCCGCAGGCTACTTACTTCATTCTTCAGCGTCATAATGACTGAAGAGTCCTCTTGGTTCCTGGCCGGCGTTGCGTCGATCGTCTTCTGCTGCTGCTCCAGTTGTGTGGCCTGACGTATCAAGTCGTTGGTCAGTTTTTGAATCTGTTCTTCCTTCTCCGTTGCCTTAGCCAGGGCCTCCTCAAGTCGCTTCTCAATTTCCGCTTTTGCCTGCAAAAGCTCGTCTCGCCTCGAGAGTTCAATCTCGGCGGTCTGCAACGACGTTTGCAGTTGCCGCGCCCGGGCGTCCGATTCCTCATGGCGAGTCGTCCAAGTCTGCAGTTGCTGCTCGAGCTCCGTGAGTTTAGCTTGAAGTTCCTTCTTCTCCTCTGTCCGTTTCTGTAACGTCTGAGTGAGCTCCACCACCTTGTTCTCCAATCGGTATGAGATCTCTTTGAACTTGGATACGGAACGGGCCTCGGCTCGCAGTAGCTTGAGTTGTTTACGAGCAAGACGTCTTCGAACGCAGGACTGTAGGTATACGACATGTTTAACATCGGATTTGAAGGACTTGCGCACGGCACTGGTAATAGTGAATCAGAACATGTTAGATCGATATTGGCTGCATACGCACCAGCCACGGAAAAGACTCTGAAGAAGTACGGCTGCGTGGGTGGTGCGGTTTCGTCGGTAAAGATCCCGAGCCTGTGCACCACGAACCCCTATGAAATTGGCGTCATTACCACTGGATGAAATAGATACTCTGTTTACTTACTGCTTTGGAAGAGGATGATGGCACGCCGTGTGCCTTGATACTTCTTTCGTTGGACAAAGCCCCTGACAGCTTTTTGGAGACGAAGAGCCGCAGTCTCACGACGAACATGCTCCACAAGACGTTTAGCCATAACGCCCCTCCACCAGGTCTGTATCTTAATGGTTGCAGTTCGCAACTCCTGGTACTTCTTGACTGCCATCCTTCTGCGCATATTCTTTTGGACGACAGTAACCATCGCATTGAGCCTATCGGAACGAAGAGACTCCAATGCGGCGAGCATGCCAGCGCGGAAGAAAATCTTCGTAAGACCATTTTGATATTTATCCTGGTCATTGATGGTCTTCTCGAGGATGATGGAGCACAACTTCTTCAGTTCGAGGGATTGGATGAGTGGCTGCCAGATTGTCGAGGGCACCAACATGTAGTACCTATATTCAATGTAAGGCAATGATCATTGAAACTGAGATGAGAAGACTTAACCGTTCGGCGAATTCCTCGTATGTCCAACGAGAAGGATAACCAGCACAACTGATGCGGATGGTCTCCAGCACACCGCAAGCCCTAAGCTGACCGAGGACCTGTTGAGGTTGGAACTCCCATGGCTTCTTCGCTTCGTTCGGCTTTATACATCTGATATAGTGGACGTTCGTCACACTCAAGGTATCCATGAGGGTGATTAGGGAAGCCTTGAAGATAGAGCCCTGCGTTGGCTTTTTGGTAACACCACCGGGTCGTTTAGGACCGCTGGAAGCTGCTGAGTTAGGAGCGGGTGCAACCCAGGACTGTCGACCAGGATCAGGTATTACTGATGAGCGCCGAGAACCTCCACTCGCAGAATCTGACGGCACTGGCGATCCTGGATGAGGACTATCCGACGGTTTAGCAGACATTAAGGCTGCATCGAGAACCTCCTTCAAGAAAGGATTCTTTGTGGATGCCAACAGAGCCATATGTTCGTCTGGCACTGTATCACGATTCTTTTCGATGAAGCCTTCGACTTCGTAAGTTACGTCGAGGGCATAGTGAGCGATGGTGAATGCTGAATTTCCGAATCGAGGCTTCTTGAACACGTTCTTGTTTTCGGGTTTGACTAGTTGCGTGTTAAGTTTCTGCAAGAACGACTGATCGCTACCGGATGGCAAACGAGATTCTTCGTCGAGAAGTGCCAAAACACCGAGTTTCCCTTCAATAACGTCTATGCATGGTTGATTGTCCGAGAAATCGATGAATGTCCAATTGATCTCCTCTTTAACATACTCTTCTTGCTCTAGCTTGAAGACGTGAGAGTTGAACTAAAAACGCGTGTTAGATTACATAATCATTATGCCATTTGCTGCATACCTCCTGTTGCAGTTTCTCGTTGGCGTAGTTGATGCTGAACTGTTCAAAAGAGTTCTATTCATGACGCATGTCAGCCTAGAAGTTCTTGCACCAGTATATCGGACTAACCTTTTGGAAATGTTCGAAACCATAAATATCCAACACTCCGATAAACATTTCCGCGCGTTCAGCCGCATCCCCATTTTCACCAGCCAGACTCTCATTGACGATGGCAACCAGCCACTCGAACATGCACGCATAAACGAATTTCGCGACACTATCACGAACGACCGTGGCCTGGGCACCATTCAGGGCTGTGACAATTTTTTCTGACCGGGTAGTGATCTGCTTCTTGATAGTCCACTTCTTGAAGTCCGCGAGGTTGACACCTAGGAATCGAGTTGCCAATAATAAGGCAGGATCATTGTCGTCTATTGCAGAATCATTCCGGAGCTGGGTAATCTTGACGTTTCCAAGGTGAAGAAGCGCAGCAAGTAGACGGAATACCGCCCACTGCTTTTCAACACTAATTCCGACGGTAGATAGTGCTTGCTGGGTAGCCCTGAACTCCTCCGAATCATCAACTCCGGCAATGGGTGTTGAATGCGGACCGCCTTGTTTAAGATAGTGGAACTTGGTGATATCCGTATCTAAACCAAGATCCTTCCGCTCTTTCGATGGTGCACCAGCACAAAGTTGGTAGAAGATGTGGTAGTTTCGTTCAGTGAGGGGTTGGAAAACAATACGAGAGCGCTCCAAGAGATAGGTCCGGATGCGAGCGCCAACAATTTCTTGTTTTCCATCAAACAAAATCTGATAAGTCTTATTAATAAACGAACTAAGATCCTAAAAGTGTGAGCCTCACCTGTATGTATTTACCGAACCGAGACGAATTATCATTCCGAGTGGTCTTGGCATTGCCGAATGCTTCGAGGATGGGATTTGTGGCGAGAATTTGTCGTTCGATCTCACTGGATTCCTCCAACGTGAGTTTGAATTTGGTCTTCGAACTTGCAGAATCTGGGTTGACCGAGGCAAGATATCTCATAATGTATTTGGCCTAACGTGGGATCAGGGGATGGTAGCTCAGATGGAGAACACCAAACATACGGATTCTGTTTTGCCAGCACCACTGATATTCAAATCAGAACAAGAAGCCATCGCACAAGCAGTAGAACGAACCTTTCTCCAGAAACGATGATGGTCTGACCCATGCCCTCCTTTCTCATCGCTGTGTACGCGTCCTCAGCGATGGCAAATAAATGAGGCTCAAGTTCGCCTCGTTTCCGGCCACTGTATGCCTGAAGGATTTCGGGGCCATAGAGAGCGACGCGTTGAAAAGGGTTGACTGCGATGAGCACTATGCCACTATAAGTGTATATGCTGTGTTGCGCATAACGATTTCGTATCGTATGAAGAACTAGCGATTCGTTTTAGGACCCTTCAAAACGACATATGGGCCTTTTCACGCACCAGAAGGCTCGTTGAGATGTGAAAGTGTCGCCAAATCATCGGCGGTTTCTAACAAGGGAGGATTTCGTAGTGGTGGTAAGCCCTCTTTCCCATCTTTAATGTCCTTTACAGTCGTATCAATCGTAGTTTCCTGGACAAAGGATGCCTTGAGTAAGTAGATTGACAAAGTAAAAAAAGGCGAACCCACCTTTCCACGCTCGTCAATGAAGACGAGCTTAATGGAATCGTCTGCACCCTTGGTGACTGAAGTGACCTCTCCAGATACCCATGCCTGATCCTTGTCCTCGAACCAGACACGAGTCCCCTTGCTGTAGATGTTCTCCGCCATGAGAAGAAAGGGGAGACAAGGCGGATAGAAAGTAGAATTTCAGGGAAGGAAGGAAAGGGATATATTGTGTGTCACTGTTGATGGGTCGCCTCTGCCTTGTGTTCGCCAGCGCGTGTCAAAAAATAACCCCGAGACGGTCGATGTCTACTACTCCCTCTTTAACTCTTCAAGATCCCAGAAAACTTACCTCTTTACCTCAAATCCTTTCCTCTCTTTCAGCCTATCAGTCTGAAGAAGTCGAGCTTTCAAACTCTTTGTCGGAACTCCTCTCTGAGCGGGAACCTATCTCTCAGTCTCTTGACCGACTTCAAGCCCTAGTCCCACATTTAGACTCTCTTTCAAAAGATGCTGCAGGACTGTCGACGAAAGTATCTGCTACTGCTCAAACCGCTGAACGCGTCAGTGGTCGCGTACAGTCTCTCGACGAAGAGATGAAGAGGATACGAGAAGCTACAGACCGTGTGGGTCAAGTCATAGATCTCAAGGTGAGGAATCTTATATCTTGCGCCTGCTTGGTACTGAATATGCCATAGTCCTCATTAGCGGACTTGAAGCTTTCAATGGAGAGTCATGACTGGGAGTCCGCAACTCGACACTGTGCTCGTGCCATGTCGCTTCCCTCACATATCATTTCTGGACGCTTCGCCGAAATAGCAGTGGTATGCACGGCTCAGTTGTCTTGATTTTCGCAGTAATCTTATTGTACCAGGGCAGCCGACATCTGAAAGTCATTTACCACCAGTGCAAACCCTCCAGGCCGCGAGAGAAGAATTATTGCAGATATTTCTGCGTAACTTCGAACAAGCATCACAGGCGAAGGATGCTGCAGCAACAAGTCGATTCTTCAAGCTATTCCCTGCCATAGGATGGGAACAAGAGGGCCTGGAAGCTTACGCGTCTTTCGTTGTAGACCTGGTACGGGTCAGAGCACCTGTCTCTGCCAAAAGTACGTCTGTCTGTATCCCCGAGGTTTTGAGGCTGACAAGTCATAGGCTCCTCGCCGCTCTATTTCATAACAACGCTGACTGCTCTATTTGAAAGCGTGGCTATGATTGTGGACCAGCACCAACCCGTTGTGGAAAAATACTACGGTACAGGCAAAATGAAGCAGGTTGTTGAGCGTCTACTTCAAGAATGTGACAGAGTGGTTAAAAGTGCACTTGAACGATGGGAAGAAGAGCGATCTATGACGCGCAAGGTATGACCTCGTGTTGTGTTCAAGACAGCTACTCATATCTGCATCAGCTATCCGAAATACAGACGTCCCAACCTCGACGACAAAACCCGAGTATTTCTGTAGCTGCAGAAGACGAGGTAGACCCCCGTGAAATCGACAAGCTCCTCGTTGAGATATCCGGGATGGTTGGACGTTGGAGTCTATTCAAGCGTTTTCTGCTCGATAACCAGGATCCCCCAACGGATGAAAACGCTGAGGATACCACATCTTCTGCTGTCGTGGAATTGACCCCACTGGAATCCACCACTTCTCAAAAACTACTCGAAGATATTCTTTCCAAATACTATATCCCGATGGAATTGTGGTATATTCGGACAATCATCGATCAAGCTCATCGACTCTCGACCCCTGATTTGACGCAGTCAGCAGTTACTACCACGACACCAGATGACGTTTTCTACGTCCTGAAAATAGTACTTACACGGTTATATTCGACTGGCTCACTCCCTGCTGTTGAGCGTCTGATGGACCAGTTACGAAGGGTGATAGATGAGGACTATATTGATGTCCTAAGGAAAAGGCTGCAAGAAGTGTACAGAAATACACCACCCGGCCAATCAAGAAATGAGAAAATTGATCGTGATAACCGGAATGCATACATAGTAAGTGACCACAGTCCTCTTCTCACACACGATCCTAAATCCTTCAGACCATTCTCAATGACCTTGATGTTTCCTCGTCACACTTGGAACGACTATGTCGGGATTTGAGTAGTAACGGTCCGATAAACCAGTTCTTCATGGCACTGCAACAGGAAGCAGCAAAGGCACAGCTCGTTTCCTTATCAGGTCTGACTACGAAATTCAAGTCTACAGTTCGAGTGAGTCTGTTTCATTCCATGTTTGAGACACACTTCCATTTGGCTGTTAGGTTGGCGTGGAGCAATTATTCAACCAACTAGTACGGCCCAAGCTCAAAACTTTCGTCAGCGAGATATACAAGGATGTGACATATGTACTGGACGACGAAGCGTATTCCAATGCCGAATATCAAGACCTCGTTCGGAAGCGATTCATCAAGAAATGGGAGCAGTTGACAGATGGATACAAAGTGCGTAAGAATGACCATGCTTGGAAGCCTCCCTCAATGACCGCTCGCAGGATACCTTGTCAGACGCCAACTATAGGATATTCTTTGGACTGTTGTTGGATACCCTCCTTCGACCTTGGGAAAAGTTCATGTTGGGGTTCAAGTTCACTGAGGTATGCTTTCCCTTACTAGGTCAAGACTGGGTCTCATAATAACATCTCAGCTTGGTGCCATTCGTTTTGATCGCGACCTACGGTCTATCATGACTTATCTCTCCCCTCACAATGTGTTTGGAGACACACGGGAGAAATTTGTCCGTTTTCAGCAAATGTCAACGTTGTTAAACCTTGATAATGTATGGAAACTGTGCCATTACCTAGTAGTCTTCATACTGATGGATATTTGATGCAGGAGGAAGATGTGGACGAATTCTATAACGGGTCTGGCATTTCATGGAAACTAACCTTGCAGGAGGCTCGGACAATAGTGGCTCTCAAAGTTTAAATATTCCTGTACATCATAAAGCGGATTAGCTGATACCTGTATATTCTTATAATCAACCTCTCCGTAGGGCGTCCAAGCGGGCCTGCAATGCATCTTCATCAGATAACGCAGCACCGCCTCCCCCACCACCACCACCACCGGAAGAACCATCTGCACCATCATCACCGCCCCTCGATGGCCCAACCGTTTCACCAAGAGCAACAGCTTGTCGTGGGGCTGTTAGGGAGGATGCTACCGTAATTCCAGTCGGCGCATCAGTGAGCTGGTGATAGTTTGGTGAACAGAAGTTCTATATGGTCAGTCACGAAACACACCTGTTGTGATAGATCAACACCAATCTCGTCCAGAACTTGCTTTAATATCTTGTCCCCCTCTTCTTCCTCATCCTCCTCGGCTTCATCCATAACGTCGTCGACCGCATCCGACATCATCTCCTCTTTCATATCCATCATCGAGCTTTCCTTTTCAAACTCATTCATGATCTTCTGTATGGCTGGGAGATTCAACCCTCGGTTCATAGATGCCATAGCCTATCATTGTGTCCAGTTTGAGTAATAGAACCAAGAATTCAGAGAATACCACTATACCCTAGTAGCACCCCTCATAGCGTCTGCCATTTGCTGATTACTCCGTAGCGTCTGTATTCGCAGCCCAACGGCCTGTAGTTGCGTTCGCATTTGGTAGAATTTCTGGACATATCGTCTGGTCCTAACGAGATCCTTGGCCATTACTTTGCATGCGTTCTAGTGGATGAGGATTATTGGTTTGGCTTTGAATAGCGGCAGGTGGGGTACCATTTGGCCAGACTTCGCACTCTTCTTGATGTCCATAATGAGTTTCTTCTCACTTTGCTCGAGCTTTGTTCGTTCCCGGTCGAGTTCCCGCTGAGCTTTCGCGAGCGAACGTTGATGCTGGCGAAGGCGCTCTGCAGGCGTAACTGTGCGTCCAAAAAGAGTTTCCTGCTCATAATTGAGCAACAGTCCACTGTAATAGTGTACAAGAACCTACAATGATGTTCATGGTTGGTGTAGTGAAGAGGAAAGAGACAAAGTGTGACCCACGCGCGCAGCGCAGGTTGCGCAGTGACCACCATCATGTCCGAACTACTCCAAGTCGGAAACCAATGCGGAGTCTGTCCTCAAGTCGATTTTCTTCCCATCCGCTGTCGCTGCGATAAATTCTTCTGCAAGGCTCACATTTCTCCAGATGCACACGCTTGCTCAGTTTCAAGGAGTTCAGAAAAGACCGAATTCGAGGATAAATTGAACCGATGTCACATTGAAAGCTGCAGCAAGCCCACTCTCAACCTTTCCTCGTCTGGTACCGATGATGCTTCTGCTTCTTGTCCCCAATGCAAAAACTGTTTTTGCTCAGAGTAAGTTGATAATATACTTCCAAGTGTGTCGGTCGACGATCTTTCTTCGTAGGCATCGCCATCCAGACACCCATAACTGTGCGACGCCCAAATCAGAGACACCTAAGAATGAGACGGCTAGAGCGCTTTTAGCAAAACACTTCCCCACCAAGGCTCCCTCGAACGCAATAGGTGTATCCAGCACAACCTCAAAACCAAAATCAACTGCCCAACAAAAGCTCGAGCTCATGAAAATGCGACAGCGAGCGATCCCCCTCGATCCCAAAGACAAATCTTCCTCAATCTCCCCAAACCAGCGTCGCTTTATCCGGGCAAAGATCCAAGGAGCCACGGAAGAAAAGATTGTCTGGGTGCAGAAGGTAATTCATTGTCTGTTCAAGGATATATTCCTATCATTCAGCATGCGTGCAGACTATGACAACCGGAAGAGTTTTCGACATGTTGGCTTCACACTTAGGATTGTCTTCGTCGCAGTGGAATGTCGGTCTACAGTCTTATCGTCCGAAAATACCATACTCATATCATTCCCAGCGTTATCGCCTTTGCAAGGTCTTCGACGATCAAACTATACCGTTACCCAATGACAAGGTCTTCGCTGATGCAGTAAATGATGGGTCATTGGTGGTTTTTGTTGCCCAGTAAACTCGTGATCTTATCGCAAACTGTCCAGTAATCACACGGGCTTGCGAGAACGTATCGTATCATTCTCGGTCTCATACTTTCACTATGGCACCCATCGACCACCCCTCTGCAGAAGATTATATCAAAGTGGCCGGTTTTGCCAACATTATGGGTTGGGGAAGCAAGCCAGCACTTATCCTAATCGATGTTTGCAAAGCTTATTGGACAGAGGGTTCTCCTCTTGATATTACCACCAGTCCTGTCGGTAAGGACGCTCCAGACTCCATGCGTCGTCTTCTCGACGCCGCGCGAAAGGGCAGCGTTCCCGTCATCTGGACCAAAGTGCAATATGATCACCCCGATATGAAGGATGCAGGATTGTTCTACACAAAGGCCAAGGCTTTGAGTGTCTGGCAGAAGGGCGATCAACGGGGATTAGATGGATGGGTGGAGGGTCTGGTACCTATAGAGCAGGATGTGGTTGTAGTGAAACAGTATGCTAGTGCTTTTTTTGGGACCAGCTTGGCGTCGACCTTGAGGACGATGAATGTGGATACACTGGTCATATGCGGGGTGAGTACGAGTGGATGTGTCAGGGCAACAGCATTGGACGCAATGCAAAATGGGTTTCGGCCGATGGTGAGTTACAGTTCGCTATATCAAGAGTGCGTAAAGTGGCTGACACTCCATCGAGATCGTCGGAGCTGCTTGCGGTGACCGTAGTGCAGAGATACAGAATGCCAACCTCTTTGACCTTCATGCGAAGTATGCAGATGTTGTAGAAGAGAGCGACGCGATTACGAAGCTCAACAAAGGCTGGTCATAATGCTTGTACATCCCGGTGGTTGATGGTGAATATATTACTTCAGAACCTCTTACATAGCTCGATGGCTACTTTACATCCTGCACCAATGACACTGCTCAGCAAAGCGTGAGCTGGTGCCCTTTGCGAATGATTCACAACAGCGATGTCAAGATGCTCTAGTTCATCGTCTCTGAACTCCTTCACTACCTCTCTAAGTAACGGAACGCTAGGGTGATCTGAAGGCAATGATTGCATCTCTTTCAGTTGACTTGGGAGATGGTTAGCCAAGCTCCCAACAATTCGGACAACGACTCACTCGTCATAATGTTCCCCGATGACTGTTTCCACTGCTTCAGTACAAGCCATAGCGGCTTCTTTCCCCATAAGAGCAGTCACTGCACCCAGCCCAAAACCTGCTACTTTGGCTACGTCAGTGAGAACGGTTGGCCGTATCCTGTGTTGCACTTGAAGCTTGTCCATCACTGCCAGATGCTTCTTCTCTTGCTCCCACATGTCCTGTTCCCGAAAGGTCAGTGACGAACGAGGAAACTTATGCTAACACGTACTTGAATCAAGGATCCAACGGTAGGATTCTTTCCAAGAATAAAGTGTTGACCGTAGTAAATATAATTTGCCGCGATTTCGCCAGCCTGGTCGACCCGCAACGCGCTATCGAGCGAAGCACGTTGAGCTTCAGTTATGTTTGAGGGAGTAGTGGTGATGGCTGGATCTTTCGCATTGCCTGGGTCAGTGTATGCCTGAGAGGCAAGTAGACGGGATCCTCGTTGAATAACTGGAGAACATTTTTGAAAGTGTCTTAGTCGAAGGAGCATTGCCATGTGACGCGACAGTGTGACAACTCAACTTGAACCTAACGACCACATACAGGGCTAGCCTCAAGTATCAAAATGTCTTTCACGTAGGTACTTCTCGTCTCGTTGCGTGGTCTCGGCTCAATTCACGAATAGATTCACTCCTACCAACTCTGTGGACTTGTCCAAAGAAAGGGAATGGGCCTCGAGCTTGGGTGCACAACCAACTCTTCTGAGAACGAGCTGTTGAACTAAGCCATTAATAGGAATGCTTGACTGGGACTCGACGCGTATTGTCTTCACGAAGAGATCTCTAATCGAGTTTCTGAAGTGCGTGTTGTACATGTTGCAGTAGGACCACTTACTGATCTGTTTCATTCAGAACCACCGGAGTCACAGTCGATACCAACTTTTCCAACGTGTCCAAGCTTCCAAGTAAGATCAAGTGGGAAAATCTACGTGTAAATCTGTATTCATACATGCCTCCAAATCAGAATACGCCACTTTCGGCAAGCTATCTGAAGACGCGGAATCACAGATCACAGCATCTGTTGCTGGTCTCTCTGGTGCGGACCCTCATGTTTGACAACGATGGCATATCTGATGATGATGGCCGTAATCAGTATCAGAGAGTACCTCGGAGACCTTCAAGCCAACCCGTCGTGTCCGTGAAGCTCCAGGTGGCAAGCATACTGATATCTTTGGAGGAGATTTCCAAAACGAAGGCGATGCGTTATCCCAGGCCCCCCCACGATCTGTACGTCCTCGCCTTGTACTTGCATTGGACGATCTCATAGTCTGATATCAGGAGGCCGAGATCCCCGCTTCGCCCCCATTGCCTACAGCTTCGGAGGACAAGACGGCTGAAGAAGAAGAAGAGCATTCAGGTTTTGATTTCAGCTCTAAACCCAAACCAAGCCGGTACGCCTTGTGATGTTACGTTTTTCTTTCTGCTGACTGTTGTTCATGCAGGCGTGTGAGGGCCAACCCTGGTGGAGATAGTACGATCGGAAGTCTATGGGGAAATGACCCTGCTGAAGAAGATTTCAAACCTACACGAAGGTACGACTCTTTCTTCTCGGCTGTGCTTCAAATGACGAACATATTATGTGCTGTTCAGAGTTCGCCAAGGCCCTGGAGGCGTGGACAGTGTCGGTCAGGTAAGCTGCGATCTGTTTGATCAAAAAGCCGATGTACTCAAATTCCGACATAGCTTTTCTAAATTCTTGACCAACATTACCGGACCGAGCAAGCATGTACCACATATAAGGGAAAAACTGCATGTACAATCAAATGAATGTCTTTACAAGCTGTCGTCATCAAATGTCTCTGTTATTACCTATTGACATGGAAAAGTCCCAATAGTCCCACCCTAACAAAGATTCACAATAGTCCTGCGGCATTTTGCCACCCAGAACATTTGTGTGCGAGGTCTCAATCACTAACACAGCAGAAGTCTGGCAGCGCAACCGAATCATTACCATCCATTAACTTGAGTATCTTCTCTTGTTGCCCCAGGGCATATTGTCATAAACCCCAACTCTACTCATCTGCAGTCTGGACTGGGATCTCTCCACATCGTGATCACTTGATTCCTCGTCGATCCATCTTTCCACGATGATCTCCCCCTCCGTGGTCCCTTTCCTCCACCCGACGCGGCTCAGTTCAACGTTACTGAGAAGGAAACCCGTATCTGAGCCAAGATGTGCTGCGAGGGAATGGATGCTAAACATGACACGGGAGACGGCAATCGATGTTGTCGCGAGAAGGTAGCTGGTAAATGTGAGCGTGGTGCAAATTTACTACCAAGATAACCCACTTGGAGAAGAAAACGACAACGTTGATCTTGGAATTGCATTAATATATGGATCGTGAGGTTTCAGTTCGTCCAGCGTACCTGAGGTGAGTTGGTTAAGAACGAGCCAACAGCACTAAATCCAACGGACACAAGGACAACGAAGAGGAAAAGGCCTCCACTGGGCCCCAGGTCAGCGATTCGGCTAGCGAAATACATGCCAAACTCACTCTCGAATGAGGCGCTTGGCTACTGTGGCATCCTTCAGCAGTTGCCTATTTCTCATTGCTCGGATAGCAGTGAGGATATAGAGTAGGGTCTGCAGCAAGCCGACATTAGCGAAACTGCTTGTTTAGGGCTTCACTCACATGAAGGACCAAAGACGGCAAGTAAATCTTCCAGAAATTGGGTGGGCGCGAGACCCTGCAGCCTGGACCTCCGTGTGCTTTGAACATTGGATCGTCAATGGCCTCGAGCTCTGCGTTGGCTACCACGGTGAACCCAAGAGATAAACCAAGAGATACCGAGAATGCCAACGCCGTGCACCATCGAACGTATTGATTGGTAGAGAAAAGGTGCCACACACGGAGGACCAGCATAGCTTGGATGATTCCTATGGAAAGGATGTTCAAGAAGAAAGTGATCCGAATTATGCTCAAGCAGCTTTGATGACAGAACCTCATGTTTAACGGACCATCTATTTTGCTGATATGACACTTACAACTACAGGCTTGGTCAGGGGTCTGCTACACTACGAGTGAGAATGAACCGCTCACCATGTCCGATGGGTTTGGAGCTTCGTATGCTAGAAAGCAGGCGCATGAGAAACGGAAGGCTTCAAGGAGTAATGTCGTACGGAAGAACGCAAGGCTAGTTGGAGAGGAAAGAGGTTAGTCGAATCATCTTTGGGCACCTTGCAATATCAACGAACATCATAACCACAATAGGGAAGTAGCGATTCTGCATGCATGGTTCATCGTCAGGAACGAAAAGCGAAAGTCCAAATAACTCACTGCGAAAAACAACGCCCTTGAGGCTGTCCATTTTCCTGTCCAGAAATATTCCACCTAACCGTCCTTAGACTGCTCCGATCGACACACAAATTTCCGAACATACTTCTTGGTCAAACGTAATCATCCACTGGACGAACACCTCACTATCAGTGACTCGGACAATTCAACAGTTGTAGTGAATCTGACCTCATAAACTGTAGAAGAAATGGGATTTATCAGTCTCTGAAGGGCAGTATAAGACGTCCGAGTCGAACTCACTAGCTAATGTAAAGAAGGCGATAGAAACTATCCTTGAAGCTATGAATCCCTCGAGAGAACTTGCAACCAGGGCCACAAGTTCGTAGTCAGACATAGCTTGACGGATTTGATAAAACCTAGTAAGAAATGAAAACTACCAGCTTCCCCAGAGGATGAAAATGTAGGGAAATGGGGCCTGCCCCGTCGTGAAAAGAGAACAAGGAGGGGGAGTGAGGGTGATGGACGCAAGTGCGGTCAAGACACCATCCGAAGATGGTGGTGTATTCTTCTTCGCATAAGAGTTTTGATCATCTTTGGGCTATTCCCGCGGCCATCATTTTCAGTTCCGTCAGTTCAGGATTGATGGAGTTACGTTTGTCAAGTTTCAACTGAAATTCAAGCATATATAATAGCATCAAGGCAAGATCTCCATGGGCTCGTAAACTTACATCTAACGACGTCCAAATGGTCAGCGGTCGGCGTGTGTCTGAAAGGTGAACAGTGAAAGCCCTCGTCTAAATGCAGAAAGAACTGCCTCAGCATCAGGGTGCATCGCCACGCCCAAGTGACACGGGATTCGACCAAGATTCGACGAGTCCATAGTGGGACTGGCAGATCATGACACGCAAGACCGGAGTCGCACTAGTCAATGGCGCGCCGAGATTGCCAGGTCGATCACCCGACGGTATGGAATCCAGTGCTTCTCAGTGGTCACCGTTGGCAACGAGTTGGAGAGGGGAGACTGCGACACTCACTAAAGTTCAGAACTGCATTAAGTTGTGGTAGTTACACGATCGAATAAGTATACTAGAAGACCTCTTGCCGAAACATACTGATATCTAATAAACAGTACCGAGTAATAAGTATCGTGCTGCAAAGGAGGATCACAGACTCACACAATCTATCACTCATCGAAAAAGATGAGCAGGCATTCCTCCGTGATCAGAAGGCATATCACCAACTCGAGTCACCCGCACTCCCGCAGAATTGGAACTTTGATATGAAGACAAACCATCCTTTAGCATCGACCCTCGGCGTTCAAGCAGTTCCACATCTTGGTCGTCTTCGTAATGGTCGTCGACTTCTACGATTATCTCCCCTTCACGCTCTCCCTTTTTCCAGTTGAGCCGACTGATTTCTACATTATTGAAAATCCATTCTTCGTCATAGCCAAGGCGGGATGCGAGAGAGCGCAAGTTCAACATGAGTCGTGATATTGCCACAGACGTGATTGTGAGCATGGCACTGGCATGTCTCCGTCAGAAATAGCGAAGGAAAGGTACAAAATAATTACTTTGAGTAAATTGCTGGAATGTTGATCTTGTGCTCGTCAGTAAACGAGAATCTGGATCCTAAAAATTGAACATACCTCCGGAACACCCACGAAGAACGCGCTAATGGCAGTCAAGCCTACTATGACTACCACATGTCAGTCAGCACACGATTCCTGATATTGATCGTCTTGCTTACCGAGGACGACCAGATAAATGATTCCACCGCTGCACATGCGACTTGTGTGTTAGCAACCAACGACAGATTGGAATTCTTGGGCAGAAAACCCACTCTCTCAATAGACGCCGAAGTAAGGGTGCATCACGAAAGATTTTGGGAGTTCTGAGAGCACGTAACGCTGTCAAGACGAACAATAAAGTGTGTAAAACCAAGGCGGGGAGGAAGAGTTTCCAGAAATTGTCTGGTGGAGGTATTGAGCATCCTACTTGCTGTATTCCTGGGATCTCCAGGGGTATGGAATGAAGTAGACGAAACGTCTGTCCGACAAAAAAAGCGGACAGGACTACGCCGACCAGGAAAGAGAGAACTGAGACGATGCGTATAACTGAGCTCTGCTTGAACAAGTACCATATCCTAATAACCAGCACAGCTAGAATGGAAAGAGATAAGTATACATGAAATAGGCAGAGGCAGAAGCTCAAACCTTGCACAGTCGAGAGTCCAACAACGTTTAAAACAAAGCATCCTTTAATGGCGTTACTGCAACTAAAATACCTGTAAGATGCACTGTCATGTGCGTCGCAGCAAGCGCCTACAACTGCAACATGCATAGTTGAGCGCCGATTTTAAGAACTGAGGTGATCAGCTTCCTACTTTTTGTGATAAATTGTGACCAAAAAAGCCTGTGCTCTGCATTCAACACATCTCCTTTCAACGTTGAAGAAGTTCAATACCACCCACAATATAAGGCTATCCTGTACATATTGGTGAGTCACAAACATTCTTTCCAGAAATTGAATGCTTATACGCACGTTGTAGTTGCAGGTGCTAGGTAGCGATTCTTCGCGTTCCGTCAGCCAATCAACGTCACCGCCATCTAAATTACTCTCACAAAAAAGAACATGATCCTGGTTAATGTCCATGGCCCCGACCAAAAATACTGGAGCTGAGTATAGTATCGCGTTAATTTATGTTGCCCGATGCGATACGGGCGTTAGCTCACCTCTTCTTCTACCGTCAGAATCATATCCCAAATGTTTAGTGTGAACGTGGCCACCGCTACGATCCTGGCGCATTCGGCACCGCGAAGAGTTGGAACGAGAGTGGAATCAAATGAAGTGGTCATCGAGGAGGAATAGTGAGGTGGGGGCACATTCATGCGCGGGCCAACCACGTTGTCGGGACAGCCATCTTTAACTAGAGAAATTCAGTGCGTGAGAGTGTTTCGGAATTCCGAGAGCAGAATAGATGAAGAGATGATGACGTTTAGCGGATTTGAAGTACCAAAGGAGTTGATGGTTAGAAGAATCAGTGATGCTTATTACTGAACGCGGTCAAAGGTAGTAAATTGCCATCAGTATTGTTCCATGCTGTTGGAACTACCGAACCTCGGCCGTCAGCGCTCAGCAATGCGGAATACAATTGCGGATTCAGATTCGATGTTGAGTTGCTCACCTGAACGGATGGGGTCGCTCCAGAGATCACAACTGTTGAGCGAACGATGGAGGTTGCGAACAAGGCTTGGATTGCTCGGAGTTGCGTGCGAACATCGGCGTTCGGATGCTAATTTCCGCCACACTACACCCGGATTGGACAGTTGCCTCCCACCAACAAATTGACCTGCATGATCGATGATAGATGTTCCAATACTGGTGGTGATGGAATATATGCGAGAGTCAACTCGATGTAACTAGGCAATAGAATGATAACGAAATATGTAAGGGTGAAGGAGGGATGGTAACGGAGGCCCGAGGGCCCTCATGCAGCATTTCCAAAGTATACATTTGAAGTCGTAAAAGTGATATGTAGTCGTAAAGGCATTGTCCCAACAAGGAATAGATAATTAGAACCCAGTATGTACTCGTAAACAGTGGAAGAGGGTTTGAGGGGACGAATGGAACCATGACCTTTCCATTTCTCTTCATGGTCGAATCTCGAATTTATCCGCATCGAAACTGAGTTCTGAGAAATGCAGCGAGTCTAGCCGCATCTCACCGAACGATGCATCAGCTTCATCCACTGTTTGTGGTATGTCAACCACAAGCTCGGGTTCAGGTGCCAAGTCCAGAGACTGGGAACTCCGGCTGCCTTCTTTTCGCTTGGAAAATGAAGTGACTCGCTTGAGCAAGGAAGAAGAACTGCTCGTACGGCCAGGTGGAGGTGGCGGAAATGGTTCATCCACAGGAGTTGGCGGTCCCGTCGAGGGCATGGAAGAAGACGACGACGACGAACTGTCTGAAGAGGGACCCATCGAATCTCGAGACATAACTGGAAGGGCAGGTGTAGACGGAGAAGTGGCGACGACAGGCTGTGAGGAGGCGAGTGAGAATAAACTCATCACCGAAAAACGGCGGCGAGTCGACTTTGTCGACTGTGAAGTAGGTGACATGGGTCGCTGTGCTCTGGGAGTAGCCTCGGGGTCATCGTTATCGGGTGAATACACCTCGTCTTCGTCGTCATCATCTTCCAAGTCGGTAGCACACGGAACAAAACTGTGCATATCTGCAGATGGTGGACTATGTATTTGGATTGACAGTGGGGAGGAAGAGGAAATTGTATCAGGGGGTGTGGGTAATGGTGTTGTCGGAGAAGACGGTGAAGAATCTGCGAAAGAATCCATGGACGAGCTGGTCCTGAGAGAAGGCGAGCGAGAAAATAGATTCGTAAGAATCATGGAAGGTCGCCGTGACATCGGTGAGGGGGAAGGTGCACGTATAGATTCTGTCTCTTCCGAATCTTGGATCTCGTCCTTCTTCTTCTGCGAGGTAGAGCGACCGAACCGTAATGAATTGAACGCTCTCGATGCTCTCGCCTTGAAACCCTTGGGCTGTTTCGATACTGGCTCGGCTACTACTGGTTGGGAGTCGCCGTTACGTCTGACTTTTATGACTTCGATGATTTCTGAATCGTCTCCTGGAGAATTACCGCGAATTGTGATGTCGCCACTATGAGGGTCACCGACCGCACGCCTCCTGGGCATAACGATGCCGGTTGAATGAATGTCTTTGCGGTAGAAGGTAGGCGTTTCTGAGGAATCTGGAATGCCATGATAGATGATATCGAGAGCTGAGCCAGCGGCGTCGAGGTCTGCCTGAGTTGGTGTGTAAGGTATAGGGTGAGCAGCGTCGAAGCAGCAGAAAGGAGGGCTTTCGTCTTCTTCTGGGGGAATAACGTAGACTCTGGGCATAGAAAAGAGCGACATGGTAGAACGAGTGTAACGGCTTGCTAGCTGTGCCAGCTCAAGCCAAATTTCAGTTGGTAGTGGTGGTGATGGATAGGCGAGTTCAACGTCTCGTGATCGCCAATCCCCATGCTTCGCGCCGCCATGAACTCTACTTTGTCGGTCACTTTTCTCGGTACCTCTAGCGGTGGAGGTCCCTCAATCTCTCGCAATTGCTCTTCTCTTATTGCTGATGTTCTCGGAACTGGAGAACTCTGGAGTATGAACTATATTTTTGTCCAATATCGATAAATGCTTGAATTTCTTTCAGTGGTCGACTGTGCAGAAGGAACCACTCGTCAATTCGCGAATCACCCTAGAAAATTTGGTGTACAGAACCCTCGACCTAACCAGGTCAAAAAGATGTTCATAACTCATATGCATGGTGAATACATTACCCGCCACAATTAATCGAGACGCCAGTCGCGCTCCTGCTAACCCTTTCTTTCTCCTGTCACAGCCGATCATGTTATGGGTATCATTCCAATGCTTAGGAACGTCCTATTTGCGCCATCTACAGACCCTCAGTCGAGTTCCTCAACCACCAAAGCAGTAGGTTATCATATGGCGTCATCATCCATAATCTCACACCTACCCCGTTGCAGCCTTCAATAGAGATCTACGGGCCAGCCGGCATTCGACATTTTGTCCGCAGTATACTCAAGATGACACTAACCCGGACCGCGGATAACTATGTTGTCCATGAACTTCTAACCCCTGAAGATGAACCCACTCTCTGTGATCCCGCAGAACTCCTACACTCTAATGAGATTCCGGGTAGAGATATACTCTGCTCGTCAGAAGACGGTTTCTGGCGGGATATTACTCAAGTAAAGGGCAAGTTTTGTGACGTTGCTGTCGATGCTGGGCCAATACTCCATAGAGGTAAGGTTATCTACTTGACTTCCGTGGTCTTTGCTAAAACTACTATCAGACCCCTGTTTGGGTTATGTTTTTCGCGAATCCGCACCTCTGTCGCGTAAACTCGTCTTCTTGGGTGATACTTACGATGCCTCCCCTATTATCCCACTGTGCCTCGATCCTTCCCCGTCTTTAGTCGTCCATGAAGCCACAGAAGCCCACATCCCGCAAGAAATTGATCCAAAATCGAAACGAACCTTGGAAACGGTCAAAGAAAAGGCCTTCGCGCGTGGCCACTCTATACCTGAACAGGCAGGCGCGTTTGCCAAAGCTGTTGGTGCTCAGCAGTTGGTGTTGAACCATATTGGATCGAGGTGTGTGCTCAGAAGAGTGAATCGCAACCTTGTTATTCATGACCCCTTTCTTTTTCGTTCTGCTGGAATCCTTATTCGGTTCGGTATTGTAGGTTTCCGTATCCAAGTCCCACAGATACCAAAGGAATCAGAGCAAACGTGCTCAAAGAGATGGAACGACAGGCAACTGATGCTTGGGGTATGGGAAATGCACGCATGGCATATGATTACATGCGAGTCACCATTCCCACTCCTAATGAACATCGTGATGTCGAAGACTCTCCGCCTCATTGGACTGGCTCCGAAGATCATCCAACCACATCCAACACCCATTACGGGAGTGGATATGGAAGACAGAGCGAACCTGGTGCACCTGAATCACCGACGCATCCACGAAGAGCGCGAGGGGGTTATCGCCACCACCACTACCGAGGTGGACGCGGACACGGGGGACACGGGGGACACGACCCGACACGTCGACCGTATAGCACGACTGCGGCTACCGAACAAAATCCAGATGGAAGTGCGGATCGCTCCGGGAGTCGAAGAGGTGGTCGCTATGCAAGCGGTGCTGAAGATCGAGGCAGAAACGGAAACTCTAGGAAGAGAAGACGGTGATAGGCAAGTAGACGTGGCATCGGTGACGCGCTAGAGGCTCCGCGACGCTTCGATGAAGTTGGAACGGCAGGTACAGCAGAGGAAGGCTACTGCTTCTCTCCGTTGGGTACGGAATGAAGTGTAGAGGGCACTCGTTACTGTATATTGGACGTGCCGCGATGTGTCTGTCGATGAAGCTTGGAAGGTCGAGTACAGAATTCATTCTGATCCTTTGCAATTCTAGACCCTTGTACGCCGTGTCTTTCCGTTTCTTTCAAATTCGGAGCATCGTTCACTTATCCACCGTCGAGGGGCTATTGAAACTCATCGGTCTAGACCTCGAAGCTCGTAAAGTCTCGTCGAGTCCTTGTTTATACCCATTCTGGGCAAGGTTCAAGGTTGAAAAAATTTTGGGCGCCAACAGACTACAGTTGACGCATCGCCATCAGACCTCGGTTCTGGCTGTCGGAACTGGACTGGTGACATGATCGCGGCGCGCAGTCAACAGCTGGACGTGTCAGCGGGTGGAATTAGCCTGGGAATTTGTTGTCTGGTAGAATTGCTGAGGAGAGATAGCAGGGTTGGAATTCGCGACGTCTTTGATGGCGATGCCGACTAGCTCTGAACAGGTGATGTGTTTCCAAGCCAAATGCCCTGTTATTTGTGGACACGCTGAATTCCTATCTCGTTTTCTTGGCGCAAGAATGGAAGGCCTGTTTCAAAAGAAAAAGACGGGACGAAGAACAGGATCCCGAGACATTCAATTGACGAGCGGACGAGGGAGCAGTGAGAGGCGGTGATGAGGATTTGGCGCTGAGGCGCTAGGACGGCGGGAACTAGAAATTTTTTCTGGTGAATTTGACACATGTCGGCAGCGAGATCATGGGTTGTTTTTGAGAAGGTTCTTTCCCTGATCTGATGTGATCTCGACGAGATGGGAGAAATGCCCAAGGTGAAGGGGGTCCAGAAGAAATGAAACGAGCAGGTCTGAGGTAATGAATGAACAAGCATAATACGCACGATACGATATACGTTACATTTTTCGTTACAATGAGGAAAAGGATGAAAAATAAATAATGAACGGGCTTGGGGGCGTTAGCTGTGGAACTGAATTGGAAGAGTTTGTCTGTGTTAGGCAAAAAAAGGTGTCACTTGATCCAACTCGGAGAACTCCTCTCAGGCTCGAGTTGCACCGCTCTTTTCAACCCCTTCACCACCGTCTCAGTCCATATCCCTCAAGTTCCTCCAACGCTTTCCTTGTCCTCGTCCGTCACGTCCCAAGTTCCGTCTGTATATCAACTACAAGTTTTTTCTCAAAGTTTCTCGACCTCGTTCGCCTCCTGATTCCATTGGTTCTCATACCCTCGTCTCTCGTCTGACTCTGTTTATTTCCAAATGTCCAACCACGGTCCTATAAATGGTGTCAAGATCTCTCGTACGTTGTCTTCTATTCTTCATCTTGGTCATTTCAAGGTGCTTACTTGATCATCTTTTTCAATTTTCTCAACGTTGGCTCCACGAACCATCATCCTCAACTGCTACCGCTCTTTTCACCCGGCATCTATCGATTTCTTTCCATTTCCATTCGCCCATATCGTATTCATCGGTCATGCCTCTGCTAGCCATCGATGACCCTCACAAGGTTGTCAAAGTCATTGCTACTGACGGCAAATCTGGGGACACTCGGGAGATCTCGTACAGTAACTGCAAAGTCATCGGCAATGGATCGTTCGGTGTCGTTTTTCAGGCCAAACTTGTAGATGCACCCAAGGATGGTGAGGATATAGCCATCAAGAAAGTCTTGCAGGACAAACGGTTCAAGGTACGTCAGCTGTCCCGTGCTACCGTCTTCGGTCGATTGACTTGTTCCTCTACATTCCAGAACCGTGAATTGCAGATTATGAGACTGGTATCTCATCCGAACGTTGTAGACCTTCGTGCGTTTTTCTACTCCAACGGAGACAAGGCATGACCGTTTTTTCACCGCCCTGTCAACAATTTCGAGCTAACCATCAATTTTCCAAATCCAGAAAGATGAAGTTTATCTCAACCTCATGCTGGAATATGTCCCCGAAACTGTTTACCGCGCCAGTCGCCATTACGCTAAATTGAAACAACCAATGCCCATGCTACAAATTAAGCTATACATGTACCAGCTCTTACGATCCCTCGCCTACATTCACTCAGTCGGCATATGCCACCGAGACATCAAGCCGCAGAACCTGCTCTTGAACCCTGCGACAGGGGTTCTCAAGCTCTGCGATTTCGGCTCTGCCAAGATCCTTGTCGCTGGAGAACCAAACGTCAGCTACATCTGTTCCAGGTACTACAGAGCACCAGAACTCATCTTTGGTGCCACCAACTACACCACTAATATTGGTGAGTAAGATCCGAAGTACCCGTCGCTACGCATTCCTGACTCCTGTTCTCCCAGACATCTGGTCAACAGGATGCGTTATGGCAGAGTTGATGTTGGGACAACCGCTATTCCCTGGAGAGAGCGGAATTGATCAGTTGGTGGAGATCATCAAGGTTCTGGGAACACCGTCTAGGGAGCAAATCAAGACTATGAACCCCAACTACATGGAACACAAATTCCCCCAAATCAAGCCTCACCCCTTCTCAAAAGTAAGACCTTGTACCGTGGCTGGAGAATATACCCCGTCTGACATGTTATTTCTAGGTTTTCAGACCTCGGACCGCCCCCGAGGCTATAGACTTGGTGGCCAAGTTGTTGGAGTACACGCCTGGTGCTCGATTGAGTGCAATTGAAGCAATGATTCATCCTCTTTTCGACGAGTTGCGGGCCGAAGGGGCAAGGATGCCCAACGGGAAGGACTTCCCGCCGTTGTTTAACTTTACCCGTGAAGGTATGTTGATACCATCGCCATAGGAAGCTACCCTCATTTCTCACACGTCTGAAACCTTATTTACAGAACTGTCGGTTCGTCCAGATCTCCTCCGACGACTTGTTCCTCCTCATTGCGAAGCTGAGCTGAGCTCACGGAATATCGTCCTGGATAACTTTGTACCCATACCACTGGAGGAGATGAAGATAACGCTGGATTGAGTGTTGACCCTCGCTGGCGTCTGCTTCGATTTCGCTATACACATACGTGTTTGTGCTGTGTTCATGCGGTTTTGATTTCTCATTCTGTTACTACCATATATATAACTCGAGTTTGATCGTGAAGAGTATGTAAACATGATGTATAGGGCCGCTTACAAGAAATGATAAGAGAAAGATTGAATTCGAGGAAAATCTATATGTATTTTTGCCTAGTAAGAATGTTGGAAAGTTATCGGAACAGGAAACTTGCGACTGATGTGGTCATGACTTGCGCGGTATTGCGCCATCGAGTACGCGAGAGTTAGTTTGACAGCTGCAAATATTGAATCATTTTGGCCGTTCACATATATACCATTCCGTGCTTCCTTTACTCCTGCCAATCATGACCTCCATTACTCCCCCAGCAAAGTCTAATTCATACGTCTGCGATACTCTTCCTGCGCCCCGGCTTGCACCTGAAAGCTCAAAACCGCTGCCAGTACACCATCATTCCGAGGAAGAAGAGGAGATGCCTGCACCAACCATCGAACGGTCGAAAGAGGATTCAACTCCAAAGCCAGCGGCATCTTCTGTCTCGTTTACCCAGCCGACGGGGAGGAAATTGTGTGTTCGCCATCAACGGATGGCAGATGAAGGTACCAATCTCAAGTTACAACAAGTGCGTGCATTCTTTCTTTCTCATTTCTTTGACATATCTTTAATTTCTATCATTACATAGTCACTAGACAGACTACCAGTTGGTGAACGAGAATCAGTCAGCACTATCTGGTCGATATTTTCTTCCTCGTCACATCCTCGTCGAGCCCTCATACTACAGGGTCTCCTCACCATGTGCTGCTTCTCCCAACTCTCTCTCCTCACCGAACAACTCGCACACCTTATTCGCATCGACCCATTCTCTGTATTCCCCCGAGAAGTCTCCATGAAGGTTCTCGGTAACCTGGACGCCACATCCTTATGTCGAGCATCACAAGTATCGAAGCGGTGGAAGAACTTAGCAGATGACGATATCCTATGGCGAGGCATTTGTGAACAGCACATCGGTCAGAAGTGTCCGAAGTGTGGTTGGGGCCTACCGATACTCGAGAAGAAGCGAACGTATCATGTTCAGTCGGTATCACCTTGCCCGTCTCCTGATCTTTCTTCGATGAAAAGATCCCTGGAAGACGTATCTGATGGCTTGGCACCACCCTTGAAACGGCAGAGGTCCGAGCCAATGCCATCTTCTAGTCGCGAACTTGTTCCGGAATCTCGTTGTTCACCCAAGTCCGCGAAACCCCCGGATTGCGATTCGACATCATCTTGTGCTCTCCTTACAACGAAGATCCCTCCGAGAGCAGAGAGCACACGACCTTGGAAGGACGTGTATTGCGAAAGAATGACGATAGAGCGGAACTGGCGTAGAGGCCGATGTACGATGCGGACTTTGAGAGGTCACACAGACGGAGTGATGTGTCTCCAGTTCAACGAGAACTTGTCGCACCCATCGTTTCCGATCCTTATCACAGGGTCGTACGACTGCACGGCTCGCGTGTGGAATTTGGAGACTGGAGTCGAGCTGCATTGTCTGAAAGGGCACACGCAGCCCATCAGAGCATTACAGTTTGACGATGTCAAGCTTATCACCGGCAGTATGGACTCGACGTTAAAGGTCTGGGACTGGAGAAGGGGGCATTGTGTCAGGACGTTGACAGGTCATACGGAAGGTGTCGTTTGCCTCAACTTCGACAGCAATGTGCTGGCGAGTGGTAGCGTGGATTCTACCATCAAGGTCTGGAATTTGAGGACGGGTGGTGCCTTCACGTTACGAGGTCACAGAGATTGGGTGAACGCAGTACAACTCTGGGATTCCAACAACGCTTCCACGTCGTCCACATCCTCCGCTTCAGTGTTCGACATGCCTGGGTGTGGTGCGCCCCAGATCGACCCAGGGAAGATGTTATTCTCTGCTTCAGACGATGGCTCTATCAAGCTTTGGGATCTAACGCTTCGAAGCTGTGTTAGGCACTTCGTCGGTCATGTCGCGCAGGTCCAGAGCATGAAGCTGCTTCTGGCCGACGAGTGCGACGATACTCCTGACCCAGCCCAGGATTCTGATACTGGATCCGAAATTATCGACGTTGACATGCCATCATCATCTTCCGCCGATGCCTCGCCGTCAAGCAGTCAACAGTCACTATCATCTACGGCCACACCCAGGTCAAAGGCACCTGTTCTTATCTCAGGAAGCTTGGATAATACTATCAAAGTTTGGGATATTGAAACTGGGAAGGCTGTCAAGACTTTCTTTGGCCACATCGAAGGCGTGTGGGGTGTTGCTGCCGACAAGATGCGGTTAGTCAGTGCTAGCCATGACCGTACAGTCAAGGTATGTCGCGCAGTTGATCGCACACACTAGGTGGGACTAACATTATTCGTTTAGGTTTGGAACCGCGAAGACGGAAAGTGTATTGCGACTCTTATTGCTCACGCTGGTGCTGTAAGCTGTGTTGCTATGAGTGAAGATAAGGTGGTATCTGGGAGCGATGACCACACTGTCAAAGTTTGGAGTTTTAGCTGAAACGGAACAACTTTCGATACCCTGCCGAGCCCTATCAAGTACTGTATCTAGCGTGTAATACTGTATCCTTTGTTCTGGTGTATTTATTCTCTATTCTTGTTATCACAGGTGTAACCCGGCTATCGCGATTCATTGGCGTTGTTGGCTCGGTCAGCATACTGGTGTTGGATTCACTAAAGTGCTTCTGCGTCAGGGTAGCGTGGCCGAGTGGTCTAAGGCGCTGGATTTAAGTAGTGGTTTGTGCAAAACCATGAATCCCAGTAGAGAAATCTGCGTGGGTTCGAACCCCACCGCTACCATGCGCTCGATCTTTTTGCGAAATGGAACAGAGAATCAAGCACCCTCAACTTCCTCTCCCCGCTCATGGTGGCAGCCAACATGCGCAGGCTGCCCATGCAAGGTGTAATTATGCATACCTATGGTAAGTAACAGTACCCCAAACCTGCTTCTCTGCTTTGAATTCCAACTAGCGTTTGATAGTCCATGACATCAACGTGTTACGCAAGTGAGAATAATATTGGGTGTACTTTTGCCTAAACATAAACCGTATGCTCCTAGTACTTCTCAGATATGACTGGAAAACGAAGTTATTGGCGAGGCACCGAACGTTAGGGCAGTTGACTTACTTAATGTCACTAGAGAAGTCCAGCCGGTGAAGGGGTGACTATAAGGAAGAAAAGTCGGCTCAATATCTACCAAAACACATTGTATACTCACCTTCTACGTCCTTCACCGTTGTTGGGGTCATATTGCTCCCATACATAGCCTGTCCGCTCGTATTCCTTAAATACATTGTCGACGACATTCTTCCTGAGCTCGGTATAGATCTGCTGCGCCTTCTCCTGGTATGGTCCTGCTTCCTTGGCGTACTTCTTGTGCAAAGCACCGAGGACAAGATAGTTCATTTGTACCCAGATAGGGCCCTTCCAATAATTCTCTCCTTGGCCGTATTCAGGGTGGCTAGCGGATAAGCTACGCAAACCGTATGGCGACCAGAGATGCTCTGGATCACGAACCAGGTCAAGGATTGCGCCAAGATGCGGGGAATCCGGAGGAAGCAACGAAAGCATGAATGGGAAGAGTGATAGGTAACCTTTATGACAAACATGATACGATTCATCTGCGGATGTGGGTCGCGTTAGTCACCAGCTGCTGCAAATCATAGGAGGATGACATGCCCTCGTTGTCCACGTTCACATCGCAATACATTTGTTGTTCCTCATTCCAATGAAGATCTAAACAGAATATTATTAACCTGAATCACATCATATAACACCATCCTACCTTCAATGTTGTCCAATATTGCTTTCTCAATCTCGGCGTAAGACATAGCGTCATCATTCTCTCCGACGAAAGATGAGATTTCCCTCATCGTTCTAGAGAAAAACGCCATCCATGAGATCAAATCTAGATGCAGTTCTCCGGGATGAGGGGGACCCCGAGGGTAGTCATCCATACCGCTGGTCAGGACATGTGTCTCTGAGCGGCCTCTCCAGCGGTAAGCTTCGCTTCTAGAGCGTGCTTTTCTACCATATTGCTTGATCTGTCCGCGTTGAGTACGACGGAACCAATCATAGTGGCGCTTGAGAGGGTTATATATGGACTTCAGGAAAGACAAAGCAACCTCTGGATCCAGGTATTGATTGGTAGCGTCAAGCGCCGTACTTTCACCAGCAAGTGGTGTTTGTGCACCTCCATTCCGAAGTCCATGCCGAGGTCTTGGTCCGACGGCCCAGTCGATGCCGCTTTTACCCTGGATATCAAGGCAGTGACTGCAACTGTCAGAGTTGGCGGGTTGGCGTAGTTGGGCACCTGTGTGAGGAACTCGGCGGGTACCTGTTTGATACAGAAAGCTGTAGATTAATCGCATGAAAACCGGTGGATTTTAACTCACTTTCGAACGTGCTTCCTCGCCTAATATCTGTTCGCGTGCAACCCAACCGTCTTCGTCGATGAGCCCAATCCAATGCTTGAGAATTTCAACACTGTATGTTGTTCAATAACAAAACCATCCTTATATAAAGTATCCGACCTGAAGTCATTGTCCCATGCACCGATGTGTAAAAGATGGAAACCTTCATCCCTGAAGACCAGGTCAATATCTATATGCTGTTTCAGATAACAACATACCAATAGAATCCACGGGGGAAGAAGCTACGACTGGGTGTTGCCGTCAGAAGCTCCTTAGGTTCAGTGAGTTTGGGATCTCCATTTTCTTCTTCGTCATCATCGCCACTTTGAGCATCTTCATCTTCATCCCACTCATAGGAGAATTTCTTGTTGACGAGAGAGTTGCCGTAGAAATAACCAACACCACCCATGAGGTTCGAAGTAATGGCTTGTGAGAACTTTTCCAATGCTTCATTGTTCGCAGTTGAGTAGTCCACATGTTTCGGGAATGTTGACTTGAAACGTTCATTGAACTTTTCACTCAACGCTGCGATTCCCTGGGTGACCACAGAAGCTGTTGAAATGAGTGAAAACTACTGAACAAATGGAGTAGGAACTCACAACTCAGTCTCTGCTTGGCAGAAGCACTTTCAAAGTAGACGTCAAACTGAAACTCTCCGTCAAACAGCTTTTGCACTGCATGTAGGTTGCTTCCGGTGTAGATTTCATCCGGAAGTTGGAGTACAAAAGATGGATCTGGAGCACCGATAGCTGGGTCTCTGTAAGGTTCGACGATACCTTGGGCACGTTGGATTATCGCTTGCAGTATGAAATCTAAAGCACCGCGTTTACTTGACAGGTATTGATCTGACGAAATAGATACAACACCTTTTGCTTTCCAGATATTCCCGGGTGGCACTGTGACTCCAAGGAAATGTGTTTTCCCGATACGCTTTTCAAACACTTCCGAATGTCGGCCATGGGTCACAGCAACGTTGTTGGGTCCTACAAGGAAGTGTTCGGTTGGAACTAGGATGATATGGATCGCAAAATGTACCGTCGGCAACTCGCAATACAAAGTCATCCAATTCAGGGGTGGAGCCCGAGAACTTGACTTCACCTTCGATACCCTGTGCATGATGTTTAGTTGGGAAAACGGATAATGCAGCAGGTCAACGCACATCCTCGTCCTCGTCTGTCTCCATGTCTATTCCTCCCAACCCTTCCAATCCAAAGTAGAACACCGTGGATATTCTAGATGGTAGAGCTGGGTGCCATGAGCAAAGACGCGAATATATTCCTTCTAAACACTAGCTCACCAGGATTGAGTGGCTTTCCTTTTATTCTGGCAGCCCAGCTGCCTCCATGGTCACCACCAGGTTGTTTTAAGAACTCGGTCGTGATCTCGACATTGTTCGTTGCGTCCTTGATGACCTGAACACCTCCTTCTCGCGGATCGAATTGTGTCCAGGTATATGATTGCAATTCGTCTCCTTGTTCACAAGTGTGACGCGTACCTGTAGTCTAATAATCAGCATAACACCCTCAATGAGAAAATACGCTGCATACGAGATATAGATGCATAATCATGGGTACCAAACCACATAAGTCCCGTCATTAAGGACTGAGGAATCCGAGGTCGCAGACCGAAATACAGATTGGGACGATACGGGCCCCAGAAAAGGGTATCATTATTCGTTGAAGAGAGTGCTACTGATGCCAGGGAAAGCAGAAGCACCCATGGCAGTAGCATATTGAGGAAAGAGTGACAGGGCTTGGTCCGTGCGCACAAACGTGGCAGAAACAAGGACACAGCCACTCCGCCTTGATGGGCGCTCTTGCATCCTCCTGATTTTTTACTTTTTACCGTAACCCTCGGTATCCCTGACTCGACGCCCTAACACCTATCTAGCTGTCAATTCGGTTTAACAGCTCTTGGTAAATGATCCAGCCATTTTCCAACTGGTCTCATGTTCTTGACGGCAAAATGCGGTGCTTCCAATGATCTATAAATGCTTTCGGACCATGAGACTTGTCTAGAATCACAATTATCACCCTCATGTCCAGTATTGCAGAAGGCAGCACCGTCGTCGGGGACCGCGATTTTGCTCTCGTCAACGATCTCACCAAATCCCATGGCTCCTCGAGCGCACAGAAAGCTTCCAGAAAACGGAAAGCACTTACCGGCGAGTTCGTGAGCACCGACTACGGCATGGAAGAAAGACCATTCTTCGTTCCAATTGGAAAGAATGGTCTGGTGGACGCGCTCAAGAAGCTCGACGAGCAGCTTCTGCAGGTGAGAATGATCCGAATCAATGCACACCGAGCCGGTTGAGCTTATACTACTCCCTAGTCCTCCAGAGTTCCTGTGTTATCCAAGAAAGTACCGGTGAATTGGACTGGGGTTGAAATTGCTCCTGGCCAGCTTGGGTTGATCAATCATGGAGGGTCACCCAAGATCCTGACGAAACCTGGGAGATATCCTGGTTTCCCTCTCCGTAACTGGTGGGCAAGAAAGTGGTGCGGAACTAAAGGAGGTGTGTCTTCCGGTATATGTAATCCAGTGCTATTCTGATCTCCTCCTTCAGTTTCGGACACTGTAGTTGAGTTTCAGGGTCTGACCGTGGTTCAAGTGTCCCAAAACCAAGTGGCTGTCGTTTCAGACCCCCAGAATCATATCTTTGTTATAAGGAATGCGGGGTTCGTCGCATTCGCAGTCGAAGGCACATATGATGTCCTATCAATTGTAGACCAGACCCACCTACCCACCGCAGTCAAAGATAGAGTTACCGGTTCTATCTTGGGTTGGACTCACGAGGTGAAGATGAAGAGTCAAGTGAACTCGAGAGAGGAACGAGACTACGTTGTGGCTACCTTGTAGGTCTATCAACCCTGTTGAGGACCTCAGCTGATATCTTCGTGTGCAGCTTGAATATTCCAGCGAACAATTGTGCTATCTTGCAGCGCGGGGATGATCTGGAACTACTCGGTGCGGGCCAGTCCGTAATCACCAATCCCAGTGTCACACTCCGCGGGCTCTATACCCTCGGAGAAAATCAGCTGGAGATGCCTACTAAAGATATGTGGGTACGTCTTTCTAAGGCTGAAATCACGTAGCTAATGTGTGCAGATTCACGCGAGACCAAGTACCAGTCAGCTTGACCATCTACCTCAAGTGGCAACTCACTGAGCCGCTGAAACTTGCAACTCATGGATACAGCACTCCCTACGAAGCACTCCGTGACAAGACCCAGTCAATTTTGACACAAATCGTGGCACATCTCGACTACTCCGCAATGGTGCGTAAACCGATATGCACGCGTTATCTTCAACTTACCCTTCTTTAGGTCAAGCAGCGTTCATTGGGTCCGGACAATATGGAGGATGGTAGTGATCCTTCTTCGGCTTTTCTTGACGCTCTTCGGACTCGTGCTATGGACGAAATGCATGACGCCGCCCTCGAGTACGGCATCGTACTGAAAGATCTCGGTTAGTGCCACATCCATATGAATCAAGTCTTTGTGCCTAAGGTGTCCAACAGCTGTCATTGATCGGCAATTCAAGGGTGAAATTGCTTCGACGATGGACAAGCTCACAACCCGTGCGCTGCAGGCACAAGTCGAAGCTGCCGTACGTTACTTACCTCTCCGGACGACCCCTAGGATACTCAAGTTTGCCTTTAGAACGTTGACAGGGAGAACAGCAATAAAGTGAAACAAGAAGAGGGTGCTCTGTCGGTCGCTCGGATCAAAGCCCAAGCACGCAATACGCAAGCCGACGCAGAAGCGTACAGTGTTGTCGCAGCGGCAAAAGCCCAAGCACAACGTGTAAGAATTGAGGCTGAAGCCCAAGCCGAAGCCACGAAGCTTTCTGCCGAAGCAGAAGCCGAGGCCATTCGTATCAAAGCAAGAGCAGACCAGGAAATAGTTGATCAATTCGCTCGGGAGATGCAGCTAAGGCGCCTGGATGTCAGCAAAGTCAAAGCCTATGGCTCAAAGACTATCTTTGTCCCTACGGAAGGACCTGGAGCTCATATGGGGAACGCACTAGCGATAGGCATGGCCTCTGGAATGGGTGCTGCCAACGGCAGCAAGTAGTGGCAAAGATGTACTCGTTTATGGGACTGTCCGAGCACTGCATGTACTTACATTACTGTTCGCATCTAATTTATTTATTTCGACCATGGAATTACCTGATAACCCTAAAGCTTGGGACTTTCACCAGAACTACCAGAATAGTCGTTAGGAGTAATTGTGACTGGAGCGGACAGGGCGACTACCGGCCGGGACAACGCTCGTTTGAGTTGAAATGAGTCGACCTGCTTAGTCATATATAGGTCGCCCCGCGTTGCAACCACGCTGTTGTGATCGTCATCCTCACTCTTGACCACCACCATCACCTCGCATCCACTCATCTTTTCCGAAACCTTTGCCTACCTGATTTTTCTTCACATTCATCAACATGAGGTCTAAATTCAAGGATGAGCACCCCTTCGGTCAGCACCTCTCCCGCAGTCTCTCTCGCTATCTCCACTCACCCTAGTTCCCGCCCGTTTGTTTCAGAGAAGCGCAAGGCTGAAGCGGAGCGTATCCGACAGAAGTATCCAGATCGTATTCCTGTGAGTCTTTTAGGACTGCTCCTACTGCTCCAGTCTGTTCTAAAGGACGTGGCGCTAGGTCATTTGTGAGAAGGCGGACCGAACAGATATACCGACGATAGACAAGAAGAAGTACTTGGTACCTTCTGTAAGAATTTTCCAAGACCTTTTCCCACCTGGTACTCAGTATATAACCCTACAGGATCTCACCGTCGGCCAATTCGTCTATGTAATCCGTAAACGAATCAAGCTTGCACCTGAGAAGGCCATCTTCATCTTCGTTGACGAGGTGCTTCCGCCCACGGCAGCCCTCATGAGTGCTATTTACGAAGAGCACAAGTGCGTTTTGGTCCATTGCTCATACACCATCTTTGCTTATACACCTCTAGGGACGAGGACAACTTCCTTTACGTCAGCTATTCGGGCGAGAACACATTCGGCCAAGAAGGTTGGCTCGAGCTACCCTCAGATTCATGATGGGGACGAAGCAAATATATCGAGTAATTCGGAATTGTATCTTGTTGGACTTTTAGAGCTGCGTGAAGATAATTTGGGTGATTTCATATTATATCCTATTGGGATCCATCGTATTCTTTTCGCCTCGATATGAACCGTTCACCTTGTTCGCATCGTATTAACGTTTGGCTTCCTTGCATCTCTCCACTTCTGTATCTTAATATGTTTCTTCTCTTGAACCAATGTATGACAATTACTGATGAATCCGACTTCCTGCCAGGCGACTGAAGGAGCTGTACTTTTGTTGACGTTACTGTTTGTAAACCAGTGCACATTAGTCGCGCGCAGCATCTCAGAGGCCTGCAGGCTGCATCGATCAAGGTGCAGTCGCTTTTACATCCATTGCCGTTTGACGATGAAAGTACGGCATTGAACAAGTGGACAAAGTGACAACGAGGTTGGTCACAAGTTCGCCGAACATAACTAAATGCGGTATGCAGGGTGGCACAATAAGCCTTTGTCCTCCAATCAGAATTCCGAAGTCAAAGGGTTCAAGCAGAAGGATATAAAAACCAGTCGTCCCAGAAACAACTTTCCCACCAATTCGTCCATTCTTTGACTAGCAGCAAGCCTGTGGCAACCCCACCTTTTGTTTCTGGGAGAGAGCTTGGGCAGTCATGTCTCTCACTCACCTTTGTTCATCTCTTCGCCGTCCCGTTGTTATTCGTTGGTCCATGCTCAGTGAGTGACGCCACTCATTTTTTGAATTGTGCTCATCTTTTTGCAGCCATTCTTTTTGCATTGCACTTTGTGGTTCCCATTTTACTTTGCTTGGCCATGGCTCTCGGTACTGGCGATCGTAAGTTGCTCTATCATCGTCTCGCTAGTGTGTCTTGATTCTCAACAAAGAACAAGTCTTTCTGGTTAGCGCTATCTCTATGGAATTATTCGCAGTACTGTCGCTCCTTTTATACCTCATCTACTCACTGCGAAACTTCAACTTGCGACTGGAGAGGCATTACGCCAAAGTTTGGGCCGGAGATTTCTGGGTCTTTGTCTGCTGCGGAACCTGGAGCCTAGGTAAGTCGTCGAGGCGCTCTTCGTGGTAGATCCTTTATAACATCTGGGAACATCTAGCGACTGCTATTATACTGACCGTTCGTACTCATAACGGAGGATTGTGTCGAGACTTTAGCGCCGTCACGAAATCTTGCGGGTTTTCACATTTCGTCCTCGCGCTCTCTTGGCTCGCTGTCCCATGCGGTAAGTGTTGGATGAGGCCCGATTTATGATTATTTGGCTCACTGTCTTGCTAGCTGTTACAGGCGCCATCGCTAGGATGCTGGATTGGGAAGGATATGACGAAGCCCGACCACCGACCCCAGAAAATCCTCCTGTGCAGACTTTGCAAGTGCCATCTGACGCACATCTAGCTCATAAACGCTCGTATAGAGTTCCTGCAGCCCCTCCTTCTCCCACCCGAACTGTTCGATACAAGATATCAGCTGGACAAGTAACAGGGTCCACCTCTAGCAAGACTACGATGACGACTACCCGAATTACGGAGGAGAGCAGTGGTAGTAGCGGTGAAGGTGAACCAAGCCAGATAAAGGATGCTTGGACCACCATCCCAGTTTGAAGCATAAACCCAGAAACAAGTCAAATTTGTACCATCACTTACGAGTGCTTATTACTCGCTGTAGTATAGATATTTTCGATTTCGAGATGATTTTCATTCAACGTCCACGCTGTAATACATTTCCGCAGTAAACTCGTCAGAATTCCAGTATTTATCCCATTCCTCGTCATCGCCTTTGTTTGATGTCTGAATCTCCGCTGGCTGAATTTCCTCTACGGCTCCCATATCTAGTGGCACGAGCTGGGTAGCAGCGGGAGCTACCAGAGGAGGTACAGCTGCGGTCTCTAGAACAGGGTCTGAACTAGGAAGAACGCATATACCCGATGTGGCGACTATATAGTCCAGGGAGACAGGGACGCCTACGGAGCTGAAAACAACGGAAAGTCGGCGAATAAGTATCAAGTTATCATCACTTGAGCTTGTGATGGTTCGAGTGTGGGGAGTGGTGTTTGACGTGAGCTTTCTACGCTTGAGAATGCTGTCGTCAACGTGTCGCCTTCTCCCAGTTCTCGCCAACATGATCCGGGCGTTGACTTGATTAGCCCAGACGAGACCCAAACTCGCTTCCTTTCTGAACTCTGATGGGGGTCTGCTGAACCATCGGGATTGCTCCGCGTAAGGTAAACCGAACTTTTGTACGCCTTCGGGACCGGGATCACGCTCAAAGGCGTCAACTACCTCGTTCAATACGAGTACGACCAGGCTATACTGGTTTGCGAGGATATGAAGGTGGTGGGATATCTCCGTGATATTTCTCGACCGTTCGACTAGGGTGCTAGTTGATGTTTTGTCTGAAGTATGGAAGAGCTCGCCAATCGCGTCAATAACGAGAAGCCTGACCTGCTTCACGTTATCGTTTTGACGATTACGCCTTCGTTTTTCCGCTATGAATACGGGAAGAGTACGCTCCAACGCGTCAATCAGCGCTGGGATTGTAGGTATTGACATGGTGTGAACATTGTCAAGACTAGAAGAACTGCCGAGTAGTGGATGATTTTCTGAAATTTGGAGAAGTCGATCGGTTGGTAACTGAGCGGAGGTAACCATGTAGCATGAGGAGCCAGAAAGTCCACCTTCTTCTTCGGGAAGCTGAACGAGTAGGGACAGTTGAAGTGCCAGTTGAGTTTTGCCAGCAGCACTGGATAAAGTTCGAGTTTCGATGCCTTTGGTCGGATTCATTTGAACTCACCTCTCTCCCACTACTTCCCATACCATTCCAGATTGAAAGCCTCCCCCCAGAGCGTCGTCCAGAATCCGATCGCCCGAAGTGCACGTTCCAGGTCGACTTGTCGCTAGGCATTCCGACAAAGTCTGTGTTTGAATTGGTTTAGACTTGCAGAATGTATCGACAATCCCTTTAATCTCCAAGGGGGATACACGGCATCTGCGCGCAATGTCTGCGATTGGGGTGAACACAAGGTCAGTCGCTGTGGTGATATTGCCTAGCTTAACTTGTCAGTGCTGAAGCACCAAAGGCTGAAGAACGATACACAATACCTCTTTTCAGCAGATATTTTTGAGTAGAAGATAGAGCTGTACACGAAGATAGTTCATCGTCCATGACAAGGTCATCCTTGTGGTATATGTAAGGAAAGGATTGAACCAAGGTTATGAGCGCGTGAACTTTGGTGTGACACGCGACGACCAGAACGCGTCCTTTGTTTTCCCCCTCATCCATGGAAAAAATCAGTTCACTGTCAGTCTCCTCCTGTCGAGTTTTATGTTTTGTGGCTGAAATACCCACATAGTCCAAAGAGTCCCGCTCCAAAACGATCAGTAACCCATGTGGTGACACCCGCCGAACTCTCCTCGTCCTTTGTCATTGCGCCAGCTCAGAAAACTTACAAACACCAATATTCCAATATATATTTCACTCGGCTTCGGCATTTTCGTGAAATCGTAGAAGAGAGGGCGCGTAGACGTTGGAAAGACCTCGATGGTACGTCTCATCTCTGTCCCTTAGGCTCAGTGTAACAGGACTCTCTCGACAGGCAGTCCAGTTCTGGTGCCACGCGTTTTGGAAGTGCTCAAGGGTCAACTGTGCTATGTTATTGGAACAGTGTACATGGATATGCCTTTGAAACCCAATGTCATGGAGGATATCGCTCGCGATGTACGCCTCTTTCAGGCTCTGCCTTGTATCCTCATACTGACATTCTCTGCAGCGTTCGATACCACCGCCCCCTCCTCCCCCAAAATTCTACTCTCCAGATGACAAGGTCATGCTTGAAGACGAGTCAGGTCGGATACGCCTGGTTGGAGATTGCATTAAGAAAGCCCGATTGGTGACGGGTGTCATATTGGGTGCTTTGGGAATGGAAACTCCCAATGGTGAATTTGAGGTCGTGGACATATGCTATCCTGGCATGGCTCCGAATCCTACTGAGGAGGAAACTGAAGACAAAATGAATGTCGATGGTGCGAGCACACCTAAATCCTTGGGTTACACCGCATTTACAAGCTCACAGATGCCTCGGAACAGACGGACGAGTGGATAGCCGCCATCTCTGGCCTCGACATTGGATCACCTTCTTCGTCCGACGCGAAGATACACATGCTAATTGAGTATTTGACCGGTGAAGAATGTGATACGACACAAGCCGTTTCCGCGTCACAGATTTCGCGACTTGTTATCGCAGGGAATTCACTAACACCTATTACGATTGATGTCGAAAATTTAGATCCGAAGGCCAAGAAATTTGTACGTGTTCTCAACTAGATCCTGCCAAATGGTGCTCAGATTACATCGAAGAACAAGCACGACACGACCACTTTCTCTACACACCCGATCTTCAGTCTTTCCGCCCACCTACTAGACATTGCAAATGCAATGCCAGTTCATCTCTTACCTGGAGAATCAGATCCGTCTGGGGTAATCCTTCCACAGCAATCTCTTCCCAAAGCTATGTTTGGCTCTGTCGCGTCGCTGTCCTCGTTCAACTGCGAAACAAACCCAGCATACCTACGACTCGGGAACGAGAAGATAACGAGGACGTTACTCGTCAACTCCGGACAGCCTTTGAACGATATGTTCAAATATGTTTCCTGTCCACCGCACACACGATTATCTCTCCTGGAATCCACCCTTATGTGGCGACATATGGCACCAACCGCCCCCGATACACTATGGTGTCACCCATATTTGGAAGTGGACCCATTCATCATCGAGGAAACACCAGATATCTACATTGTTGGAGGACAAGAAAAACTCATTACGAAGATGATTTCCGACCGTAACAGCCGGTGTCGCATTGTTGGTGTCCCTAGCTTTGCTAATACCGGAATACTTGTCCTAATAAACCTGCGGACAATGGATGTGAAGAAGATTACCTTCGATGCGAAAGGAATGGTGATCTCTAAAACAAATGGTGTCGATGAAGGTTTGTGCATCGCTTTTCTCCGTAGTTTTCGTTCTGTTGAAGTTTGCATCATAGGTGTCATTAAATCACAGTCAACGACAGCTGAGTCGCTTGACCCTTCCCTGAGCAACACTTCCCGTTGAATTGCATATCACGGTCTATCATTATCCGTCCTGTTATACATCATTGGGTTATATTCTAATCGTGACAGTGTGTAATATACCAGTCCATACTCGAGTGCATGTGGGATTGTGCTGTTATGCCTCCTTTGACTCGTCTGCCCAATCTCTCCTGTTGGAGTGCTAAATCCGAGGATTCGGGTGATTCAATCCCAGCGCATCGCTGAAGGTATCCAGTACGCTCGACCATAAGATTCATCCTGTTCATCAACCCAGCACAAATTATCTCTGAGAAGCATGTTCTCCAAAGCAGCATGTGCCCGATCGCGAGACCAACCATGTCGGCGAATGAGCATTTCTTCCACGACACGTCCACCTTCCCGCCTTGCAACAGCAAGCACGGTAACCTGGTCCTGGTCCAGTTCCTTTACAACACTGCGAACCATTTTTCTCCCACCGACATCCACCACCTGATATCCGGCACTTAGAGGTTCCAGTGTCTTGATACTTCGTATGATGTCTTCCTCGGTAATATCTCCGCCGTTGAGACCACGTAGCTGCCCGATGAGTCTGATTAACTCTCCCATTTCAATCATACCGCCATTACGCTCCCGTGTGGTGACGCAGACGTCCACAATCTGTACTCCTAGCTCGTATTGCCAGTCTCCAAGCCCCAACATCTCTGCCCACCAACCACCTTTGCGTGGTCCCGCCAAAGGATCCACTCCGATCGATGAACACATCTGTTGGAACGCATGCCTGAATTTAGGATCTTTGCGAATGGAGTCTCGATGTGTGGATGCAAAATGGGAAAGTGCGGTTCGGAATTGAGCAAGCTGCGAGTGGAGTTGCTGGACTTGATTTTCATTTAGTTGCGTAGACAGTTCTGCAAAAGACCGTTTGGATTGTTCGTGACGGTCGAAGGCGGCGAGTCCCACTCCTCGTCGCATGATGAATTGCAGGCAAGAGTTTAGGCGCTCGTATTGTCTCTTGTCTCCCACCGTCACTCACTAGCACACACTACTTTGTGAAGGGCAAGTTGAAGCAGGCAGACTCCGCGAAACTCGCGCTGCACCGAAAGAGAACTCATGGATTGTACGTGTTTTATAAGTGCTAGGTCTTGAGAATAGCTGACACATAAGATGTTTGTTATGAATCCAGTGAAAACCGAGGATGTTCGACTCCTTATCGAGACTTAAGTTCACACAGGCTCTCATTCAACTTTTGCCTCGACATCAAGAACTGCTCGTCTACATGCCAGAATGGAAGAAGCACCCTGTCTAAGTCAGCCTCGGTGTGACAGCCATTCAAACCAACACCGCTAGTGCTGCGCTGCCGCTCCTTGCCGCTCCTTTTAGGCTGATATCAAGGCTTTCCATCTATAATTGGCGTCTTTACGGTCATTCCGGGAACCCCGCTTTCCTTGTTGGTACACGCGTCGTCTATTGAACGGGTCTCGTTGTAAACTTGAACCCGTATTAATGGAAGTCTGATCATTTTGGTGGGAAATCAGGGATTCTTTATGGCTAAAGACTCACTGACACGCTATGATGGCGTTGTTCCTGGGAACTTGGATTGCATTATTGCCTCACTTTTACAGAACCCAATGTCTGGGAAGCGATTACATCTTGGAACACAACAGCCCTCGGTTTCCTTTAACCGACTTGCTTTCCCAGAACCCGTATGAGAATAGACTCAGGAGAGTGTCAGAAGTACGCGTCAAGAGGTTTTACATCGGAAGACAGATACGAATCTCGAAAACCCATGGGAATAAGATGTGAAAGTTCCCTTTCACGCTTGTTAAAAAGGACACTCTTCCGCATTTCTACACTCAATTCTCACACCCCAAAGTCCCTACCTCGCCGTTGACAATGTCGGTCTTCTCACTATTCTTTTTGGCCTATCTATCTGCATTGGCACTGGCGCAATACGGCGGCTATGGTGGCGGCGGTATGTTGGCTGCATATTGGCATGCGCGCTTGTTGTTCATTCATGCGACTTTCTAGGTGGCTCTCCGACTAACAATGCCCCTTCTGTTCCATCTGCACCCCCGAGTACTGATGGACATGTTAACGTGAGCGACACTCTCAGTGTAGTTGTTGTGTAGCTGACCCTCGCCACAAGGTCGATGTCTTCTTCAACGGGAACTTTGCTTTCAACCCACCCAGCGTTACTGCCACGAACGGTACATTGGTAACCTTTTACTTCCCTGGGTATGCAAACACCCCCTTCCGTCGATGTTGTGCCCTAACACAGTAGCAGAGGATCTTTTCCGCATTCCGTTACTCAGTCTTCATTCGCAAGTCCGTGCGCTCACTTGGAAGCCGATACAACCGCAGGGACCCCTGCTGGCTTTGACTCTGGCCTAGTGAATGCAGTACAGTTCACGATTAACATTACCGATGACACGCAACGTATGTCTTTTCCTTTCAGCAGACGATTCGTGGATTTAACTCCGATCGTAGCTATATGGTTCCACTGCAAATTCGTAAGAACATACAGTCGTCCATCGAACTCTATCGACTAACCCCGACTGTGCCAGCCTCTTCACTGTGGCATGGGAATGGTAGGCAGTATCAATGCCCCGACGACAGGCGACAACACTTTTGAAGCATTTCAGGCCGCGGCAATGAACATTGGAAATTCAGAGCAAACCGTGAGTGCATTGCATAAGATGCTAGCGTGGACTTGACCATACTGCATACAGGAGCCCGATAACGGATTCGTCATGGGAGGTGTGAATGGTGTCGCTGTGTCAGCCCCTTCTTCCTCAGGCGCCGCACAAGTTGCTGCTAGTGTCAGTATCCCTCTCTTTTTTGCTGCCGTGGTGTTGTCTCTGGTTTGAGCTATCTTCGTTTGGTCACCGCCATTCATGTACATAGAGTATGACAGTCTCTTCAACTCACTGATAATCTCTGCATACAGGGCGGCCCAATACCTAGCCAGAGCTTTGGAACTGGTGCAGGGCCTCTCCCAACCAGCCAGACCAATCCTGATTCATCTAATGTATCCTCCGACGCAGAAGTAGCCCATGGCAGCTTAATCTCTCTCCTTATCGGTAACGCAATTATATACCTGCTGGCCTGAGTGCAAAATGGACACGGGCATGAAAATAGACACTTAGAACCATCCTAGAACCCGTACACATTCATATGACATACTTGCATGTAGTAGTTGCATATTGTGGCAGTGCCGCAGAATATACCCTTCCTCTTACTCTTCCATGGCCGGCTTGGATATGTTTGCAAAGATACCTCAACGCCTCACTTCTTCACTTGGAATTCTTCCTGACTCTGAAAAGCTGGCCTTTCGCAGTCGACCGGATGGACTACAGAAATTGGCAAATACACGAGTACGTGTCATCCCCCTATGAGTATCAACATTTAACAAAATACCATACAGAACATCCCAGAGAATGATAGCTATTGGAACCAAGTAAAGCCAAATATCTTCTATGAAAGATCGTGATCGCTGACCCTTTGCCAGTACTTTGTCTTATTCGACTCGGCTTCAGAGGTGTTCTCCTTGATTGCGCCAAACGATGGTATGCTTTCCATTTTTCTGCTCGAGAATGGTGCTGATAGCCATTGGATACTTAGTTCGACGAGCTTTGCTTGATGCACCGGAAAACATTGCTACCCTCATTCGAGTAGTATGCTCACGTCTATTCAATCTCATTTCCGACCACACCTTCCCAACACCTTCAGCATCTGTTTCGGCCTTTGCTTCTTCCTTCATTAAAGCGGGATCGTCGGAACGCAACACTACGAAGGAGGTTCTGAACTGCCTACGTGTCCTCCAGCGTGTCTTACCCGTTGTGTTCGAGGTGGAGGCGGATACAACTGTTTTCGACGTGGAAGTTTTTTGGAAGAAGGTGGAGGTAGAAGAGGACTCGGAAGAGAGAGATGCTAGCACAAGTGAAGAACCGCAGTTCGTGATTGAAGACGATGATGATAGCGAAGATGGACATGACACTGCAGAAGCGGCACCAGCACCCTCCCAAGCCAAAGAGAAAAAAACCAAGCAACTTCCTTCACTCGGAGAGAGGCTGTTCAATTCCCTTGTCGACCTTCTCTTCTGTTGTGGATTCACTCTTCCTACCAAAATTCAAAAAGACCACTACAAGATCAACTATGTTATATGGTACGGACTGCCAGTTCTCTTGATTCAGGATATCTCTTAACGTTTGACGCAGGGAGAAAGGAATTGGTTCCACCACCGATCCAGGGCCCAGCCAACAATATGACAACAATAAAACTGAGGTACTACGGCTACTTCTCGTTCTACTGTCACGGCAAATCTATATATCCGCATCGTCCTTATTCACCAATCCGTCATTGTACACGCTTCACCTAGTTCAGAAAACGCAGCGTAGGGATGTTCTTACACTGCTATGTTCTCTACTCAACACAGCCATGAATGCATCAATGGGACCTCCAACCAGTATAGGGAATATGGCTGGTCGATTACCATATAATCACCTGGTTTTCAAGGGCGAGGATCCAAGGGTTAATTTAGTGGCGATCTGCTTCGAAGTCTTGGTGGTCCTTCTGGACTTTCAGAGTGGCGCCGCCCGTGACACCGTCGTCGGCACCGGTGAACAACAAACATCAGTGCCCACTGCACACACCAATGCATTCAGGTACTTCTTGATGAAGCTGGTACGTGGTAATTTCTTATAAACGACGAAGAGCATTTTTGACTAGACTCGTAGCACCGTACTCAAGACTTTGCTTTCGTCCTCGACGGTGTCCTCGGTATCATGGAACAGGAAGTCACAAGCATGAACAACATCTTACCTGGAGCACGCAAGTCTGTTCCATATATTGCGGAGAATAGTCTGTATCATTCCCCGTTTTCGGCTAGGACCTAGACTGAAATTACATCTGTAACAGTACTATTCTTTTGGAAGATGATTGAGCTCAATAAGGTTTGCCGCACAATCTTTCCCTTCTAATGATGCTCTGTCCTAAAGTACCCTATTGCAGAAATTCCGAGCATACGTTTTGGATTCCGAGAAAGCCATGGACCTCGTCGCATTTATGCTATGCTATAACCTCGAAATCAAAGATAAACCTCGTGAGTATGACCCGATTTGACGAGTTCGACACGTCGGTGCTGACTTGAACTAGAGCAGCATGGCCTCTGTCGTGCTCTCTCGTACATTATGCAGACACTCTCAGCTGAGCCTGCATTTGGCTTGAAATTGACTAGTCCTATCAAAGCCCAGATCCCGGCGAAGTGGGCTACTCCTGGGACAGCTGCGGACTTTTTAATTAACGTGAGTACCTTCCCGACTACCCAATTCTTAGCCTACTCACTGTGCATCAGTGTATCTATTCAGTCGTCGCTACAACTTCCGGCGCTCTCAATTCACTATATCCGGCTCTCATTATTACTTTGTCCAACTGTGCTCCTTATTTCAAGAAATTGAGCATCACGTCCTCGACTAGACTGGTTCAATTGTTCACCTCCTTCTCGAACCCCATGTTCTTGCTTTCGGATGAAGGTCACCCTAGGCTACTGTTCTTCATGTGCGCGAGTTGCATCTCATCCGATGCTACGAGTTACTAAAATTTGGTGCAGGCTAGAAGTATTCAACTCCGTAATTCTATACAATCCATCCGACAATCCCCACCTACTCTACGGGATAATATCTGCACACAAGACATTCGAGGATTTGGGCACGTTTACTCTGTACAGCGGCCTGCGAGAAATCAAACGAATACAATCAGCGAAAGAAGAACAAGCTCGAAAAGCAGATGACAGGAAAGGTAGCCGACGCCCCTCCGCCGAAGACAGTAGTACGCCCCAAGAAGAAAAGAAACGGTTGTTGTTCAGTGCTGAAGGTGTTGACGATGACGACGACGAGACGAGGGATAGTCGACAATCGGTGTCTGGGGCGTCAGTAGATGCGAGCACGACTTCCACGGAGCCAGTCATGTCACCTACAACAGAAACGACACCATCGAGCGATGCACCGTCAGAGAAAGCTAAGGGCAAGATGAAGGAACGTCGTTCTCTGTCGTTGGACAATGCTGCGAGCCTGGAACGTCTTGCTGCTACTGGAATTGGGCGGAACGGTTTTGTTCCAACACAAGAATGGGTTCGTCGACGATGTTTTCTCGCCCATTGCTATTACTTACACATTCAACGCAGGTCACATCATGGCAACAGGGGTAAGGCTGTTCACGCTGCACTTCTTCAACATCTCTCACTCACGCCCTCTCCAGTTTACCTCTTGACGTCGTTATGTTGATGATATCTGAGCTATTACCCAAGATAGAGAATATGCAAGCAGGCCGACATAAAGTGAACTCAGCCGCTACCATAGTTGACTTCCTAGGTTCGGTTACACTCAAAGATGTCCTTCCCCCAACACCGGCATTGTCACCCCGTAAATTTGTCGTGAGTGCTACCCCTCAGTGTTCGTGGCATTTAGTGATAATTCGAGCAGTGGTCCGATGCATCGATTGTATGGCTGACATCCTTGATATGGGGTGAGATCTTTGTACGAGGAATGACCCCCCTGGGGATCTGGAACTCGACAAACATTCGTTTGTTTTACGTCAAGCAGAGACGCGAACAGCGTCAGATATCGGAGACGGTGTCGAATGTCGTTGGTGGGATTCTAGGACGAACGAATTCGGAGCAGTCACTTTCGCGGCCTCGGGCTTGATTTGGGAATCTATGGCTACTAGTATTTGTACATGTACTGCATTAAATGTAATACTTCTCGGGTGTGTATGAAGGCGTAAAGGCATGAAAGCTAACGCTAGAGTGTAGTTTGTTTACCACAGGAGCCAATGGTTTCCTGGTTTCTTTGCCTCCTCTTTGAGGAATGCCTCGTAAGCACCTTTCTTCAAGAACCTCTTCATCTGACCGCAGTTATCGCAGAGCCTATCTGCATCTTCGTATAGGTCGGGATTCTTCTCAGGGTTTACCGTCAAAACGTCGTCGTCTACGGGATGATGGCCACCAGTATATTGCTTGTTGGTATACGAACTTCGTTGATACGACTGCGGAGCTGGGTGGTGTCGGTCTGATGTCATGAAAGGAAAGGATGTGGGGCATACTCACTACGATCACAGTACTTTTTCCCAAAGTTGGAGTTTTCACAAAAGCATGAGCCTGGAGGAGCACGTTCAGTTACGACTTGTGTTGTGAGCACAGATAGCTTACCTCGACGATCATGGCAAATACAACTCTCACAAGCAGTGTATCCACAGTCGGGGCACGTCCCATCAGAGGGGTAGTCTCGACTAAATTTGACATTGCAACCAGTACAATGAGTCGATCGTGGACGAGGTGGAAGTTTTGGTTTTTGGTTTGTTGCCTTGCATTCTCGTTTATGCTTCAACTTCCACATCTCTTTTTGGCATTTTTCTGAGCTATGAAGAATGTATCATGCAGCGATGATCAGACGGGCCCAAGTCCAACTAGGTAAGGGATACAAACCAATAGTATACTTCCTTGCAGACTGAACAACGGTACCGGGCATCGGTGTTGGGACAGCCATCCTTTGAGCACTGCATGATGTTGTTCTGTGAGCAATCTGTGAGGAACAGTGGGAGACGAAAGGCAGCGTGGCCGTTAATTGAACATTAAAGCTTAAAGTTCTAGAAGACTGATAGTACATGCTCTGCACGTGGATCGGAAAATTCCGATGACTCGAGGAAAGATAAGTAACCTCAGTTCGCGGCACGCCATAAGTACGACTTGATTCAGATCTAGGCAGACCATATGTAGTGTGAGGAGACTACCTTTGAATCAGGAATGCAAGCAGCTACTTACATGAATGGGAAAGACAATTGCTGTTTGGGACAATAGCTCGTGACTATGACAATAGGTATCACGTGAGAATGTGAACAAACAAGACCATGCAACCAGATTTGGGAGTCAGACAAGGGTGCAAAGACCAACCACGAACGATTTATCTGCGAGACCGCCCCTACATTTCCACTTCCCCCTCGACCATCACCATACTTTCTTTTCATTCCCATATTTCTTGTACGGCGGATCTTCGTGGAACCTCAAATACTTCAGCACATACTTCTGTGACGCATAGCACCCCAGAAAGGCCAACTTTCTCAACATGCAGCATTCCGGTGAGGTGGCATTACCCCCTAGTCGACCTTTGAAGCGGTCCTCTTCGTCAGTGTCTTTGCCTACCCCACCCAGGACACAGCATCGACGCAGGATAAGGCGGTTGAAGGCTCCAAAGGTAGACTCAGATGAAGATGGTGGCATATCGGGAGGAGAGGGAAACACCGACGAAGAAGAGAACGGCAGAGGCAGGAAGAGGCGGAGGATTAGTGCTATTCAAGAACAGGCCGAAGAAGAGGCGTTCTGGGCTGCAGATTCACACAAGTCGTCGATACAAGAAACCCTGTCGGAGCCAGACATTGGCGCAACGACATACGACTCAGATGTGGACACTGGGAATACCTCAGATGTTCCGTTTCTCTCTAGACGACGTGTAAAAATGTCGACTGGCTCAGCACCAGTCTCTCCGCCACCCTCTCATCGGCGAAAGAAGCCTGCCAAAACCGTCTTACTCAAAGGCGGCATGGCGCTCGTTGCGGTGCCAGAGGAAGAAGCAGCGAAAAAAACTGCGGACGGTAGCCCAGCAACGATTGCATCGACACCTCCCCACACTCCTAAATCGCAGGTTGGCAAAGGCGCTGGTATTTCGCCGATGCTCCTGCGGGACTCACCTAGCAACCCCTTCTTGTCTTCTCCAGAGTCGCCCAGCGGTGTTGATCGTAGCAGTCGTGTTATTCAGGGCTCGACAATATATGACGAGCGACCGACAATTACGATGGTTTTGTGAGGAGTCCCGATTGATTTCTTATTCCAATTTTACTGACCACATCATATAGCCGTGGTGTTCGTAAGGAATTCCCTAATCCCCATTACGACCACAAACGAGGAAAGCCCAAGTCTCCTGACCCGAGGTCGCAGTTACCGCCTGAACATCCCGACTACACACCCGACCTACGCTCTCGGCCAAGGGCACTCTGGCCATCCAAAAAGCGGGCATCTGCAACGGAGGAAGAGCCTACGACTCCCACCAAACCCAAGGATAGAGCTGCCACGGCGTTGTTGAAGACTCCGCCTATGACGACAAAGCGCACTGCCAAGGAGAAGGTCAAGCCCCTGGTGGATAGCGACGACGAGGATGATGGGCTCGATGCAACTGCCATTTTGCCTATTCGACCAATGAATTTGTTCGGGAACAAGAACAAGTCCTAGGTGTTCTCTCAATAGAGCCTCATTTTCTATTCATCGTCACTTTTCTCGTCTCAACCGTCACAATTTCTCTTACTTATTTCTCGTTTATTCACTCTCATTGTTCTTCTCATGTTCTTTTACTGGTCTTTCGCAATCGGTTTGTCATCGGTTACCTTGTTCATCTATTCATCACTCGTTGCTCCGTTTTCTTGTTCCCGTTTTGTTCATGTTCATGACCTTTTGAACTCGTTTTGTGCGATACCTCTACTACTCCTCCGATGCGATACACCTATCTACCTATACATCACCTCCGTCTCATTCACCTAACATCATCTACACATTGTGTCCTTTTGCAACAAGATTACACGCACGCACACTGCTTTCCATCTCGCACGCCTCAACTCTCCACACATGCAAGCGCATACGTATACATATACTTCGTTCTATTGCTATTTACATACTTATTGAGTACATAAGGCTTAGGTCTATGACAATGCATGGTTCTTGCCTATCTGCTTGGAGACGACGACTACCGCACTAAGTACTTGCAGAAAAGGAGTGATTTCCAAGTGTAGCTGACATAGTTTCAAGCTTCAATTGCGAACTATTGTACACTTTACACTGGTGCTACATATCGTACACTTCTTCATGCCCTTTCTTTCAGCATTGTTTTGCGTAGGTACCTGATGGCTTACTACCCTCACCCTTTTCCATCCTGCCATGGACCGCCTCAGGTCGAGAAGAGTGTGCATTGCCCAAGCTATTGAGTGCATGAACCGAAGAATCGGTCTTCATGAGCTGTTCAGTAACTTCAACCTGGAAATATATGAGTGAAATTTCGCGCCCAGCGATTATTTACATACCAAATCGGCAACCAAGCGGTCGATAAGCTACAGAGGTAACGCTTGAGTAGACAGCGGTACAAGGTAATCGAGATACACACCACTTCCGACATATTTTCACGTACAACTACTCGAAGAATTTCCACGGTCTGAAGATCAGGGGCTAGCTCGTAGTTTGGTACAATCCTGGAGAGACCGTCAGGGAACGAAGCACAAAAGAGCCCATTCCTTACCATCCTCTGGCTCGGAGCAATGTCTGAATCCATTTTTGTTGGAGCTCTGGATACTTCTGCTTGAAATCATCGGAAAAGCGGAAGGATACAACGGGCAATCCAGGTTCATAACTCTGGTTTGAGGGGGTCAGAAAGGTCCTGATGTAACAGCAAGGAAGACTGACTTCCGCCTCGAGCTCAGTGGCCTTGCCCAAACCAACTTCCTTCGCAAGCGACCCGATACTGCCGGCCGGTCCAGACGCATTCTGAGCAGGGCGATGAATGTCGCTCAGAACAGTGTAGTATCCACTTCCTTCGAGAGCTCGGCTCAAAAGCCGAGCGTTTCGCAAGTCGCTCAAGGCAACATTCCGATACCCTTCAAATCCAAGATGAATCAAGTTGAAATATTGAGCAATGATAGGAGCCGCGGGTCGAGAGAAGTTGAGCGAAAACGAGTACTCGACTGAACCGAGATAGTGAAGTTCGAAGATCAAGTCCTTTGGAAGGTGGGCCTTGTCACGCCAGACAACCCAACCCACTCCAACGTAAGATAGGCCGAATTTATGGCCACTGAAAGTAGCATTTTAGTATCTGGACACGGAAAAGTGTTGTTCACATACGAAGTATTTATGGAAACAACCCTAGGAATCTTGAAATCCCAGACTAGGTCCGGCTTAGAAGGCAATCAGTGAATGTCATTAGAATGCGAAGAACCGGTGGGGCACCCACAGTAGCGAATGGGGCCACAAAACCACCAGAAGCAGCATCGACTACAAAATAAGTGTGGATTAGAGGGATTGCTGATGTTTGACTGAGAAGCTGATAGCCTACCGTGAATGGGGACCGAGATGCCTGTCTCTTTTTCATACTCATCCAAGAGGTTTGCCATTTCCTTGACAGGTTCATAGTGACCGGTATAGGTACCTAGTCAAAAATTAGACAACCGTTGTGTAACAAAGAGTGGTCTCTGCCCACTTCCGAGGATCACAAATACTCCGATAGTCTGCAAAGGGCATAAGAATAGAGTACATAACTACAAAATGGGAAATAGACGTACATTTTCATCGACGTATTGCATTGCCTTCTTCGGATCAAGACGATATTTACTCTCGACAGATATAGGGACCAGACGACATTCAACGTCAAAGTATCGAGCAAATTTTTCGAGGGCGACCTGGGCGTTGGCTCCCATGACAATGTTGGGTCTGAAAATCGCGAATTAGATCGTTCACCACACAGATACTGGGCGTGCTCGTACCCTGGTTCGTGAATACTCTTTCCGGCAGCCTTGCGTTTCTCTTGCCAGATCTTTTTCATGGCCAGGCCACCAAGTTGAATGGCTTCCGAAGAGCCTGTGGTAGCAGTACCGATGGCTTCTTTGGAGTGCGGAGCGTGCCAAACGTGAGCCAGCATTGAAATGCCTAAATTGGTCCTTTGTTAGCGGATTCAGGGTAAGGAAAGACGGCTGATTACTCACAGCGAGTGTGGAGAATCTCTGTTCAAAGGCACGATATCAGAATAGGAATTGATCACTAGAGGCAGCTTTCCACTCACGAGTTGCCGGGTACTCATCAGCATCTAAATATCGTTGGAATTATTAAGTCCATAGTCAATAACATTAGCGCTAGAGACACACCTATGAGATTCTTAGACATGTTCTCTTGCATTAGTTTGTCTGCCTGCGAGGGCATCCATGTATGAACAAAAGATGCCAGGTTCAAAACAGGAGAACCATCTGGATTGTACACGCCAATAAGTAAAAGAAGCGATGCTCGGAAACGCGTTGCTTTACCAAGAGCGAGTTCATCGTGGACGAGTTGGTAAGCTGAGTCGGCGTCGATTCCCTGACAGCGAGTGAGTCTAAGGTCTCAGATGGAGTACCAGCCAGTCACAGACCTTGGAGGGAATGTGATATTTGGGTATAGGATTGGTTCCATAGCGCGCACCATAGGAATGGTGCAATGCATTCGGATCGGTCTTGCTCAGAACATGGTGTTTCGTTTTCTTGTCCTGAATGGTTCAGAATGAGTATTGATAGTGTGAAACGCCTGGACAAGACGCGTACATGTGCATCAGCAATGAGGCGGTCTGGATTAATGTGCTAAGATTGAGTATCGTCAGAACAAGTATGATCACTGTGTAGCAGCGAGCACACCTTTGAGAGGGCCATGGTGGGTGAAGGAAGGTGAAAGTTTTATGAATTGCATCGTTCATCCGCTATTTATATTGCTCGTGAGCATAGCAATGTTTGAGATGGGCTAAATATACGCACCTCCGCCTATGTCATTCGTATGTCATCGCTATAGCACCTGGTCTAATTGCGCATAATTTGCGCTGGGAATAGTCTCGCGAGGACCCGGTCAGACCGTTTAGTGGTGGTCGAGCGTCCGCTTCAGTGATGGACCAGGAGAGAAAAGGATGGCGGCAAGACGTTGGTTAGGCGCTTACCGTCCTTGTCGTCTACCACCATGGTCATTCTAGGTTCCCCAGGCCCTCGAAAGGATCCTGCCAACTACGCGCACGTTCGAGTCCCTGAAGAACTTACATCTAAGTATAAGGTTTGTCGGAGATTCATACCCACCTCGCTCAATGTTCACCTTTCCAGGTTGCAAACGTACAATCCTTGTCTGAATGGCATGCGTTACCTATTTCTATCTCTTTGGATGTAACGTGAACTAGCATCATCAGCCCTTTATTTGCGAATGCCAATGCGACAACTCGACCAAGTTCAGCCATGTTCGAAGTTGAGAAGTCCAACGCCTGCCACAACGGAAGAATAAATCACCATAAGAAATCTTCACATCGTGTTTCGTTGTGGAATTGATGTTCTCTGACGCTGCCGTCACCCTCCGTCTCCTCACATGCCTCCTCGATAAGACGCGTTCGCTCTAGTTCCTACCCTTCCGGACTTTTTTCGGACGGTGGTGCGGCCCGCACTCAGGAAAGCATACGGTTTAAAAGCCTACCAAGACTCAAATGACCGGATAAAACTCATCTCTCCCTCACCATGAGATTCAACGATGGTTTTTGGCTCTTGAAGAACGGCGTCAAAGCGAGCTATGGCCTCCAAGTCACAAATGTCCGTCAGGAGAGTGATGGCTACGAATTGCTCGTCGCCACCCGCCCTATCAGGCATCGAGGCGATACATTGGGAGGCAGGTTTCTTCTGATCATGACAATAATTTGAACACTCACCGAGTACATCACTAGGTCCTGTTTTGACTGTTAGAGTACACTCACCAACCGAAGGAGTTATCGGAGTGAAGATCGATCATTTCAGTCACATTGAACCCTTCCCAAATATTCCCTTGTTTCCCAACGACAAAGCTGTTCCCAATGTTCAGCTCGGGAAAGACGATGCAGGTTATTCTGTTACTTCCGCCGGATTGACCGCAGTGATCACGGAAAATCCCTACACTATCACATTTAAATCGCCAAAACGTATCCTGACGTTTGCTGGACCGAAGCACCAAGCCATCTTTGACGTCCCTTCCAAGTGGACCTTGGGATCTGCTTCCAATAGTAGCTGTCTGGCCACTGATCCACGATCTAATCCAAGTCCCACTCCCCTTCCACCAAGCGTGCAATACATCAACTCCGAGCTGAACTTGTCTCCAGGAGAGCTAGTCTATGGCTTCGGAGAACAATTCGGACATTTCGTTAAGAACGGCACGTCTCAGCCTACTCTTTCTTCCTGCCAGTGCCTCATCGATCAATAGGTCAATCAATCAAGATCTGGAACCAGGGTGGGTTGTACACCGGACAGTATGTATCCCTGACTCAAGTAACACCTTTCTTGTAGATGGTGGTACGTCTAGCGAGCAGGCCTACAAGTGTGTTCCATTCTACATCACAAACAGGAACTACGGAGTGTAAAACCTCTCTCATACACGAATTGACCTGCACTTACATTTTCCGACAGATTTATCAATCATCCTGGCGAGGTTGAAGTGGAAGTGGGCAGCGAAAAGATATCCCGTGTCGGCACTTCTGTCGCAGGCTCGAATCTCGAATATTTCATTATCTACGGTGAAACTCCCCTCGAGGTCAGTGGTCTATGTGTTGTTGTTTGCAGCATCTCTAATTCCATCACAGATCTTGGAGAGATACACACGTATGACTGGTCGTCCACCGTGGGTCTTCAAGAAATGTCATCGTCGTGAAATCTAACATTTCTCTGACAGTCTATTGCCGAGCTGGACTTTCGGCCTATGGCTCTCAACTTCGTTCCTGACGAACTACGACAGCGCCACCGTCTCCGGATTCCTGCAAGGAATGAAGGACAGGGATTGTAATGTACGGGTCTTCCATCTCGATTGCTTCTGGATGAAACAATACGAATGGCGAGTCTGCTGTTTTTTTTTATCAGCCTGGAATCGAGATATTGATGAATAACAATAGGTGTTCGTTCACATTTGACCCCGATAATTTCCCCGATCCCGCTAAGTATCTCGCTGATATCAAAGAAAAGTATAACGTCAAGATCTGTGTTTGGAGTAAGTGTCATCGTAGTGCCTCTATTGACATGTTCACTTACGTTCCATAGTCAACCCGTATATCAGCCAGCTTTCTCCGATTTTCCAGGAAGGTGTCAAGGGTGGCTATTTCATCAAAAGAAAGGACGGAACGCCCTGGCAGTAAGTTTATCTTTTCACTTAGTACTTCTTTGACTCGACATTTGCGCAGATGGGACCTGTGGCAGCCAGGGCTTGCTATTCTCGACGTCACTAATCCCGCCGCTAGAGATTGGTATGGTGCAAAATTGAAGGCTCTCATTGACCTCGGCGTTGATTGCTTCAAGGTATGTATCGTGCGATAGGATCCTTTATCTTCTGACGTTGGTGATTTTACAGACCGATTTCGGTACGGACAATATAGCTCCGTGCATGGTGATAAACTCACTGCCTTCCAGGTGAACGTATTCCCCATGAAAATGTTGTGTTCCACGACGGCTCGGACCCGATGAGAATGCATAACATGTATGCTATCACCTATAACGAATTTGTTTTCAAACTTTTGGAGGAACAAGTTGGGAAAGGTCAGGCCGTGTTGTTTGCGAGAACCTCGGCAGCTGGTGGACAAAGGTAAGCTAGGGAAAAGCTCTCAAGGTTCCGGCTTCTAAGACAGCTTCAGGTTCCCGGTTCATTGGGGAGGGGATTGTGAATCGACATGGGAAGCGATGAATGAGGCGATTCGTGGAGCTCTTTCTTTGACACTTTCCGGGTTTGCGTTTGCCTCTCATGATATCGGTGGATTTGAGGTCTGTTGCTATGTCGCTTGATTGACGTGGAAACGGGTCGTTGAAAGACCAACCTTCTAGGGACACCCGCCGCCAGAAATCTACCAGCGATGGGTTGCTTTTGGAGTATTCTCTTCTCACTCGCGGTTGCATGGATCTAGCTCTTATCGTGTGCCTTGGAACTATGGGGAAGAAGCTGCAAAAAGCATGGCAAAGTTGCTGAACGCAAAACATCGACTCATGCCTTATCTTTATGATTTGGTACGTCTTCCGTTCCGGCAAGCCATGAGAGGAGGCAGTAGCTCAGACATAATATTCAGGCTATTCAAGCAACTAAGAACGGGCTACCCTTGCAAAGAGCCATGTTCCTTGAATTCCCAGACGATCGTACTACCCATCACCTTGACCGACAATACATGCTAGGTCCCGCACTACTTGTGGCGCCAGTGTTTGGCCCACAGGAGGAAGAAGCCGAGTACTATTTGCCTAAAGGACGATGGACATACTACTGGGATCAGACTCGGGTTGTAGAGGGACCGACATGGATCAAAGAACGAGTCCCACTTGATGAAATCCCACTGTGGATTCGTTCAGGAACAGTCCTGATCCGTGGACCCGAGGGGATCGGGCGCCCAGACTATGACTATGGAAAGGATCTACAAGTGGATGTCTTTGGACTTGAGGACGGGAAGAAGGTGACAGTCAATGTGCCATCTTCCAAGGAAGCTTCGTTTGTTGCCACGATTGAGGTTGAGAGGAAGGGCAGTGCTATAAGCGTGAAGGTAGCGGAAGGAGATGCAAGTCTGGCAGGCGTTGAGCTGAATGACAAGGAGCTTCAGCTTGCTTGAGCGGTAGGTGGAGTGGGGTGTACGGTAGTCAAGGTTCTGGGAAGTGTTAGGCTGTACCCGCGAGAAGCACTGGAATACGTACTTGTAACATTAGTGTCATGAATCATCCTCAAATTCTTGTATCGCTTTTTCCCGTTTCGCTTGACGTATTTTGGATATTTCCCGATTCTGGGCAGACCGCTTTACACTCTGAAGACACATTGAGAAGACGCGACTTCTCTGACACGTAAAAAAACACACCTCTGCGTGGAGACAGCGGTTCATTTCATCCTTGTATTTGTTGCAGCCGCCAGTAAACTTTTTCCAGGTGCTGAGATGGCATTGTTCCAGTGCTTGAATGAAATCTTTGCAGACTGAGAAGAGATGAATACGGGGAACTAGACGAATTGTCATATACGGACCTATTTTCTTGTCGGAAACCACAGGATGCATGATGGTGGACAACAAACGTTATACGGGATAGCTCCGGAACGCCGGGACGATAGACGCGAAGCCCGCTCCAGCCCGGCGTAATCGATCAGCAATACCCACCGCCGGAAAAAAGAAGAGTAGCCATTATAAACGACTTGGAAATTTTGGCATTTCTTTCCTGACGTCCATCTTACCCCATCATGTCCTTCTCCCCAGTACCCTCAGATGAAGTCGCCATTGCTACTATCAGGGCCTTGGCTGCCGACACGGTCACCAAAGCCAATTCTGGTCAGTGAACAGGACGTCTGTCGACACGAGCTGTTTGCTGATGGTACTCTAGGTCATCCTGGCGCGCCGCTAGGAATGGCACCAGTTGCTCACGTCCTCTTCACCCGGTGCGTAGACGTCTTAGCCAGGCCTCACTTTTCTGACGTTGTTATAGTTTCTTCAACGCCAACCCTAAGAACTCGAAGTGGTTCAACCGGGATCGATTCGTTTTGTCCAATGGGTGAGTGCCTTCCAAAGAACCGATCACATTTAGATGGCTAAAGCTTAATTACAGACACGGGTTAGCATTCTGAACATAACACACTTTCTGGCTCTAATCGTTCCTCAGATGCGCACTCCAATACGTGCTTCTTCACTTGCTTGGATACAAGCTTTCGATGGACGACCTTAAGCAATTCCGTCAACTTGGCTCCTTAACACCAGGCCATCCCGAAGCTGGTCACACGGATGGTACGTAGATTAACTCTATCGCTCGAGGAGCTTCTGACTTTTTCCATAGGTATCGAGGTCACCACCGGGCCTCTCGGGCAAGGTTTTGGTAATGGTGTTGGTCTCGCTATCGCACAGGCTCACCTTGCCGCTGTCTACAACAAGGAGGGCTTTGATCTCATCAACAACTACACGTATGGTATGTGAATGGTCTAAACCTAGATCATTCCTTAACTGAGGGACGTTCAGTGTTCTGCGGTGATGGTTGTTTGATGGAGGGCGTTGCCAGCGAAGCCGCAAGTCTTGCTGGGCATCTGCAGCTGGGGAATCTGATTGTGGTACGTGTCTCATTGAATCAGTTAGCATAGCATATCTCTCACACTCTTATCTACAGGTGTACGACGATAACCGTATGTAGTGAATTCCTTTTGGAGACTCTTTCCTCATACCTCCGTTGCAGACATCTCCATTGATGGTGACACCGCTGTTGCATTCACCGAAAATGTAGAGCAACGTTTCTTGTCGTATGGATGGCAGGTCCTCCATGTCGATAACGGCGATAGGTATGAAACCTATCTGGCGCTCAAATTACTACTAAACTGACTTGTTTTCAATAGCGATCTTGCTGGTATCTACAACGCTATTGCTGAGGCCCGTCAGGAAAAGACCAAACCCACCATTATCCGTCTCAAGACTACTATCGGTTTTGGTTCAAAGCAGCAGGGTACCCATGGAGTACACGGAGCGCGTGAGTACTGTCCTAGCTGGAAGAAGACCTGACATAACGACCGGCTACTTCCAGCCCTCAAGGCCGACGATATTGCTGCGATGAAGACCAAGTTTGGCCTCCCCGCAGATCAGCACTTCTATGTCCCACAACCCGCATATGAGGCATATGGTGCTGTTGCCGCTCGTGGTGCTGCGCTTGAATCCGAATGGAAGAACCTCCTCGCTTCGTATGCCCAAAAGTATCCCAAGGAACACGCAGAGCTCACCAGGCGTATCGCTGGTGAGTTACCAGCGGGCTGGGAGAAGAACCTGCCTGTCTATAAGCCAAGCGATCCTGCCGTTGCTTCGCGTAAACTTTCCGAGATTGTCCTCACTGCCATCGTCCCCGGCTTGCCTGAGCTTCTTGGAGGTTCTGCGGATTTGACCGGTAGTAACTTGACTAAGGTCAAGGGAACTGTTGATTTCCAACCCCCAAGCACCGGCTTGGGTAACTATGCAGGCACCTACATCCGATATGGTGTTCGTGAGCATGGTATGGGCGCCATTGCCAACGGTCTCGCTGCATATGGTGGTATCATTCCATTTGTCGCAACCTTCTTGGTAAGCGGTTCAATTATCCTTCTCTTACCAGTATGCTCATTTGGTTCTCAGAACTTCGTTTCATATGCCGCAGGCGCAGTCAGATTGTCTGCATTGAGCGGTCACCAAGTCATCTGGGTTGGTGGGTGTTCGAAACAGTTGTGATTACTGGACAACCTAGCTAAACACGCTGAACTAGCTACTCACGATACTATCGGACTTGGTGAAGACGGCCCTACTCACCAACCTATCGAGACTGCCACTCATTTCCGAGCTACTCCCAATGTTGCGTTCTGGCGTCCTGCTGATGGAAATGAAACCTCTGCTTCCTACTACTGGGCCCTGACAAACAAGAAGACTCCCTCTATTCTCTCGCTCTCACGTCAAAACCTTCCCAATCTCGAAGGCTCGACCATCGAAAACGCCTTGAAGGGTGGCTACGTCCTCCACGAGGAGCAGAATGAGGACCTCACGATCGTCAGTGCGGGTAGTGAGGTCTGCATTGCCGTAGAGGCTGCTGGTAAGCTCAAGGCCGAGGGCATCAAGACCCGAATTGTCAGCTTGCCATGCTGGCTCGTCTTTGATCAACAACCCGAAGACTACAGGCTCAGCGTGCTCAGGAGCGGTGCACCGATTCTTTCTTTGGAGGCATTGTCTACTGTCGGATGGCAGAAATATAGCCACGAGGTATGCTGCCTAAACATTCAGTGTTATTACGGTAATTGAAGTTCTGCTTTCAGCAATATGGTCTCGACACCTTTGGTGCCTCTGGACCTTATCAAAAGGTCTACGAGAAGTTTGGCATCACTGGTTCCAGTAAGTTCTTGTGTTTGCTAGGTATTCCTGGTACTTATTTCGATCTAGACATTGCATCTGTTGGCAAGAAGATTGTCGAATTCTACAAGAAAAAGGGCGGCGAAGTTGTTTCTCCTCTTGTCAAGGCAATTTAGAGTCGATACCAACATCATGGGGATTATAGAATCAAAACGAATGTATATGATAGAAAATGCTTTAGAGTGTATACAATAAATCAGTCTCCCATTGCTCAGTTACGAGGTTCAACGCCTAATTGGAGGCCACAATCTAGTGAAATTGTCATGAAGAGGCTTTCGAGGATACGGTGAACTACACATGTCTATTCATCCTCTACACAACAATACTGCTCTACTTCCTCTTGACGGCGGCGGTATCCCACATCTGCCTTTCAGCTTCTTCCTTAGCGACAGCAGTAATGTGAGGAGTCAAGTAGCGAACGTCCTGAAACCAGATTGAGCATTCCGAGATTGCCACAGAAGTGTATAGGACATACCTCCTCAGGCTTGGTCCACTGTTCTTTGGGAAGGGGTTTGTGGAGAAGGCTAGCTTGGATGGAACGCTTGAAGCGGAATGCACGGTCGTATGATTCTTGGGGTGTCAGACGTCCAATAGCCTAGAGCAATAGAATCTGTGTTAGCGACAAAAGGACGCTGCGAAAGAGTCAAACACGCACCCGTTGGACATCATCGCGCTCCTCCACCACTGTTTTCCAGCCATGTTCAGTATCGAGAAAGCGGAGACGAAAGAAAACTTCACACACGTAGGTCGTCATATCGAAGACCAAATTGCCTGTAGCGCATGGCGTCTGCGTACCGTTTTGCAATAGGCCTGACCCATGCAGTGAGGGTTTTAGAAGCAAGGACCTGTGGGGCGAGCGAGACGCTCAGAGGACCGAAAATCGACATTATGGGAGAATAAAGTTGAGAAAGTGGTTACAACGGCAGGAGGAGTTCGGAACGAAGCGCGCGGGAATTTCACGGACTTTGCCGAACTCTGATGGACGATAAAAATGCAAAGTTCGCGATTTAACTGATTTTCAACTAAACCACATTCATCTCTTTCTCTTTTTTCACTCAATCGCATTCATTCATCATGTCCAAGACCGAGCGTACCTACATCATGGTCAAGGTGTGTTACTTTTCTCCAAATCGATACTTTGCGATTGACCTAGTTTACAGCCTGATGGCGTCCAACGGGGTCTCGTTGGCAAGATCATCCAACGCTTTGAGGACAGGGGATTCAAAATTATCGCTCTCAAATTTGTCCATGCCACCCCAGAGCACCTTGAGAAGCGTGCGTTGTTATCTTTTACATCGATGGACTATCGCGATTGACACACGTTCGACATACAGACTATGCTGACCTCAAGGGCAGGCCTTTCTTCCCTGGCTTGATCAAGTACATGGCATCTGGCCCCGTTGTCGCCATCGTCTTTGAGGGTCTTGATGCTGTCAAGACCGGCCGTGTCATGCTCGGTGCTACCAACCCCCTCGAATCTGCCCCAGGCAAGTCATGGTTGTTCCACAATCTCCAGATATCTAAACTTGTTGTGTAGGCACCATCCGAGCAGACTTCTGCTTGGCTGTTGGCCGCAACGTCTGCCACGGTTCCGACTCTGTTGAGAGTGCTGAGAAGGAGATTGCTCTGTGAGTTCCTCGCCGTTCATAACAACGCCCAACTAAACGTCTGCCACGTAGCTGGTTCCCTGAGGGCGTCACCCAATACAGCATCCAGGCCCAAGACGAGTGGGTTTACGAGTAAATGCATCCTTCAGGGATGTTCACTGTACGACTATCGTAGAAGTTGACGTGTCCATAGAAACGAAATGTAAAAATTAGGGAGACGACGTCTATTGCATGTATGGATCATTACACGAGTTCTGAGGGTCTGGCTACGCGTTAGTTATTGCTCGCGGTTATAGCGTCAGGGTTACACCAATCTTACTACTATTGTGGCAAGTTCGTCCATACTTTCACGGTATCCTCATTCGCTTCCAACATCTCTACCAGTTCGTTCACACTCTCCAGATCTTCAGATGATAGTTCCGCGGTGCTGATTGGACGGTATACGAGCTCGCTTGACACGACATGACAGTCTTTCGACCCCACGAGGGCCGTAGTGAGCGTCGTTAACGCCGAAGGCTCGCAGGTAAACTGAAGACACTGTCAGCGAAAACTAAGGAGAAAGGAATGATGCCCACTTCAATTTCCGCTTGATTATCACCTTGTGAAGGAGGACTGAAATCTTCTGAGCCATTATCTAAAGCAAGCTCAACCAAGGCCTCGAGCTTTTGATCAAAATCGTCCGACTTGTCCATCACTATCTTCACTACTCCATTTCGCTGGAACATAAACCCTACAGGTGTGATGTGACCACTAGGGAAGCTTTAGTACAGACTCCAGACAATAATACAATCTTTACGCACCCTCTCGGTGTTAGTATCTCCCTCATAGCTTTCACCGTCCGGTTCGAGTTGTCAGTTGAACATTCGCTGTGCAGTTTTGGTGATTGGTACAATTAGGGATAAGGGAGCCATATACACACATAATGATGCCAACAGAGCCGCATGCAAGAGCTTCATAGGTTGTAGTTTCGCCTGAGCCTTTTGCTTTGGATGCCTATGGGCCACTATGAGTAACGGTAATATTACTATGATATACAACACGGCACATACCTTGGCTAATGCCTTCTCAACGTTTTCCTTGGGAACATCCTGCGCCCTCAATCTCTTTATAACAGCTGCCAGCGATGCATTCTTCTCTGGATCTGGGGAACCACCAACTAGCGAAAGATGTCATTAAGCGGAACAGTTAGACCTCGAGCACTGTGCACACCTTTAGCAGCACTCAAGATGTCCTGAAGGAATAGTGTTAGGAAGCACACTCGTCAAGGCTCACATATGACTACTCACGAGCGTAGCTTTGTTGAAGACAGCACTCCGGGACGCGTCGTTTGCGCCCTTCTTGTCCTTTATTTTTGACCACTAGAAGGCTTGATCAGTCATGCAGGCCCGGAGAATAAGTCAGTCTTACCTTGTTATGTCCAGCAAGCACTGAACGAGAACATGAGAAGTGCCTTCGCGTAACGAATGCTGGTGAGGACTTGAGATGGGGAAGTCGAGCAAGGAATCTCATCGTGAGAAATATGACACCAAGTAACTTCAGACCTTCACGCTCTCTTGCTCTAACGTGCAACACTCAGATCTGCATTGATACTATGATGGGCATTACAAAATGTGTTGTACAAAGTATGTATCCTGTCGTGATTATGCATTAAATTTAACAAATCGTCTACAGTCTTTAGATTTACTGTCCCGGTCTGGTACGACCTAGGCCAGTCTCCGCTGCGCGTACTGCTGCTGGCAAGTCTAGATGGAAGAAGGGTGTCTCTTCTGGAAGAGGTGCAGTAAATCCATCGAGCCTCTCAGCGAAATCTTTTTTGTCGTCTCCAGAGCTGACAGATTCTCTGTCCAGACGTCCCCGCTCAATATCCTCTGATGAAGCCTCACGCCACTCTGAGAACTGGCGATCGCGAAGACCGTCTCTGTACGGAACTACAGCCGCGATTTCTCTGGGAGCTTGTGAAGCGGATGCACCAATGCCGAATCCACCTGCAATAAGGGCTCTGCGAATCCAGGGCGACAAGATAGTAGCAAAGTGGAACTAAGATTTGCGAGATGAATAGGTGAACAGAAATCATTTTGGAGCGACTCACTTCGACGGGGTGGTCGGCCCACCTCTCCAGCTGGTTTCTCGTATCGATCAAGCTTTGTATTGCCGTGGTATCAACATGGGACCTGGAATACCTGTTAGCGTGCTGTCATGAACGAAGGCGTATAGTGCTTACACCCCAGAGAAATCAAGGACCACAGCGTGAAGATCGGGTTTTTTGGCATTTTCTTCCACTTCAGAAGCGCTGGAACCTCCTCGTCCGGGACCAGGATCGTTCCAAGGTCGGTCGCTGAGCTTGACAGTGCTCATGTCCTTCCCTCTACGCATGTTTGCTTTGACATAGTCGACAAGCACATCATTGAAGATTGAACAATTGGGATAGAGGAAGCTCTCCTCGAACCGGTATACAATGACACCGGGAGAAGGCGGTACGACTTTGATTTGCGAGTTTGTAACACCGTCTTTTTTCAGCGGTAGGAAGACTTCTCGCTCCTCCTTGCTTCCTGAACCTTCTTGTTTCAAAGTTACCTTCCCCAAGAAGTTGCCTCGAGGATGGGCAACGCGGATAAGAAGGAGGACAAGTGAAGCTCCGACAGATGCATAGATGCCGTTCTCAATTGAGGAGAAGACGGTGACCAAGACCGCAGCAGCCCATATGATGAATTCAAGAGGGGAAACACGCCAATAGGAAAACACCTAGACACCTATCAGTTCTTGGACTAGCTTGTGGAGGTCAACTGACATACCTGAGGAGGAGATGCGACCAAGTCGGCGACAGCGTGAATGATGACGGCGGAGAGCGACGCATTAGGAATCCAATAGAAAGCCGGAGTGAGGCCGTAGAGAGCAACAATTATGACCACTGCCGTGTAGACGCCTGCAATTGGCGTTCGCACACCGCTCTTAGATTTCAGAGCCGAGCGAGAGAATGAACCTGTTGCAGGATATGCGCCGAAGACAGAACCGATAGTATTGGTGACACCAATGGCGATGAGCTCTTGGTTGGGATTGATTTTGTATCCATTCAATCGACCAAATGCTAGCGTTGAAAGACTCAGTAAGGTCCACAGTCAAATCAATGCGGGCTTACATTTGGAAATCGAGATGTGCTCCAGGAAAAGAATGATGGTAGCAATGGGTAATTGGGAACCTAATGCTGAGACAAGTGATGGGTCTATCGTGGGAGTGTGAACATGCTTGAGACCTCGGGGAACATCGCCCAGAATTTTGATTGGGTATTTTCCTTTAGAATCAGCCCTGTGTCGCGTATATAGCCATGAAGCAATTGTGAAAACAAGAATGACAAAGGCGTGTCGTAAAACCGACAGGAAGAAGAACACGCGTTCTGATGACCACACCGACGTTAGTCAAGAGAGACTCATGTAGATATGTAAATCGGACGAACCTCTTCGAGGAAAACGTTTCGTCAGACGGTCGCATCCAATCCGGATCGCATATAGTGCAACAAGCGCAGGTAGCCCCCAAGCTGCGTCCAATTTTGTTTTGGGGAGCCCCTTGAGTGTGTTGATGATCACTTTGTAGGTGGCCGCGCGTGTGCTACATAATAACCGTCAGCATGACGGCTAAACGGCGGAGGAGATTTCCACTCACTCAAACCCACTGATTCCCATCAGACCAGGGACTTGGCCAGCGACGATGCTGATAGCAGAACCGGTCATGAAACCGCTGACCGCCGGTGCGGGAATGAATTCAACCAGCCATCCAAGCCGGAGAAGCCCTATACCAAGGACAATGAAACCGCAGATGAATGACAAAGTGGTTGCAATTAGAGGACGATCCCATTGGGTGCCATGGTTGTCCTCTATGTGCTTGATGATCTGGGATACCGTGAGCGACATTACTGCCACTGGACCGATGGAGACGTCCTTGGAGGTAGCAAAGAACTAGAAAAGCCTTGAGACGACGAACTCAGAAGAGAAATTCTTCTCTTACACAGTAGATGAGCACTCCGACAAAGGAGCTATACAGTCCGTATTCAGGCGGGAGGGTTGCGATCTAGAGATGAGTGAGCAATTCCGCTTTTTGGCGCAGAGCTGGGAGAATTTACCTGGAATTGAAATAATTGTTAGCCGTGGATACGAACATACGTGTTGAGAGTACATCACCTGTGCATACGACATTCCCTGGGGCACCAATACCATCCCAACCGTGATGCCAGCAATGAGATCACCTGTGAGCCAACCGACGTCTATTTTAAGTGGCGTTAGTTGCGAGTGCGGGCGAGGGGCAGTGACGGGGTCGTACTGTATCTTGTTATCCAAGTGATTATAGGGAATAGACTGATGAGATAGTCCCTTGCCTAAGGACATGGCTTAGCATCGTAGGGGAAGTGGAAGTCAGGGAACAAACGAACAGCGGGGATCGGGTTGTGAGCGAATCGTCCAAGCCAGTCGGTGGTAGAGATGACGGGCACGATTTCTTCGGGGTAGCCGATGACCCGTTTTCCTAGGTTCTTCGCTTTGGTGGTCATCGTCAAAGTCAAGGTGAGAATAGACCGGTTGGCTTCGAGCTATTTGAGCGCTTGCGGTGAAACGAGTAAGCGTAATCGGATGTCGGGAAGTTTCAGGAAGTCGAAGTTCCTAGTAACCTCCGTGTTCCGAGAGTCCCAGAGAGCGCAGAAGAGGGAATGAAGAAGCGCACACAGGAAAGATCCACATATTATACCAGTTTGTAAACATTGACATGATAGGACTGAATTAGCAACGTTGTTGCGATCCGGGGCTGGGATTGCGCAATTTTGCTAATAGAAAAATTTTGTAAACCTTTCCCACGATTTTCCAGCGGCAAGTAGTTCGCCACAATGTTACCAAATATGGCAGGTGCTTAGTTCTGTTGGTGCGAACAGGCGTAGCGACTACCTTGGCCCTAAGCTTGTCCGATTTTCCGAGAGAACACGAGTCCTGTGGACCAGCCCGGCCAGATCCTTGTCGAAATTGGTCAGATTGAAGACTACAAAGTCCGAGCCACTAATCAGAATCAGAGGTTGAAGTACTAGCAATTCTGATTTGACAGAGAATAGCTCCTCTAGTACATGGCGGGAAAAAGAATATTTATCACGTCAAATGAGAGAGATTCGAACCTGGCCCTGGTTTATCACGATCGAGTACCTATTACTATGTTGTGACATGCAAACTGAAACTCGTCAGATTTTGAACACTGGAACATGGGATAGTAACAGTGTCACTGTTGCATATCTTGGGTGTTCCAGCTTACTTTACGTGGTAGAATCGTGCGAAAAGGCGAAGAAAGGCGTAGTGGCTCTCCGAGGAACTACTGGCATGTGAACAAAGTGGGTCGACCGAGATTTCGTCCGAAATAACTTAAGACGACAACTCGATGAAGATTTTCACTATGTGAGATACTGTGAGTCTGTGCGACCTTCACATTCCTGTCCGATATATGTGGGTTGAATATTAACGGATAGATTGCAGTTTCAGGCACTTACTAGGGGCAAGGAGATCGACCTATGCTTTTTCCGACCGTGGAGTTATTCCACCAGGAACCAGATAGTGGGATTGGGCAATTGTAGACAGGTATTGCGCCTTCGCAATGATTGCATGCGTGCAGCAAATGTTGGGCTGGAAAACGATTTCAGGACGAAGTGCTGATCCGAATCATTGTCAAATTTGACGGTCATTCAAATATTCAGGGACAAGAATAGACCGACAGCTCTGAATGAATATATGTTGCGCAGGGTGCAGTGAGTCGCTGAAGAAGTTTGAGTGGCGCTGTCTAAAACGGTTTTGGGTGCAATGAGCTTTCAACTCGATTACAAAGGACCCGCAGAAAATAGACAGAGAGAAACGGTCGGTCCTTGTCACCCAAGACTTGAGTAGCAGCCTGTAAGTAACGACCTGAATCGTTGAGGTAAAGCGCTAAAGCTCGCAGCTAAGCGATGGACCGTGGTGAGGTGTTGCCAGTGCCACGTGAGCCCAGTGCCCGCTTTTGCCCAGTTCCTTCATCCCAAAAAGCAAGTCTGCCATATCTTGTCAACGTCCGGCGCAGCGCGCTTTCTATCACGACCATCTATAATCTTTTTCTCTTTATACGTCCCTTTTAATGTCTGGATTCCCAAAATCCACTCCCCTCGTCGCTCCTGGCCATACCCGCCCAGTCACACATCTTTCTTTCTCTCCCATCCAAGACGATGGCAATTATTTGCTCATCTCAAGTTGCAAAGATGGGAATCCGATGCTGAGGGAATGGACAGGAGATTGGATTGGAACTTTTCTCGGCCATAAAGGCGCTGTCTGGAGCACAAAGCTGTCCCCCGATGCTTCACGAGCGGCGTCTGGAAGTGCTGATTTTACAGCGTGAGTTATTCTATTGTTCTTTTTTTACCGAGACATCCCGTTGATTTTTGTGCTCTAAACGACAGAAAAGTTTGGGATACATATTCTGGAAACTGCTTGCATTCATTCCCTCATAATCATATTGTTCGCAGCGTCGCACTTTCACCATCTTCGTCGCATCTGTTAACTGGGGGTCAAGAAAAGAAAGTTCGGATATTCGATCTCAACAAACCTGATGCCGATCCGGATTTTTTGACCGAGGGCGGTCCCACAGCACACGAGAAAACCGTGAAAAGTGTCGTGTGGGTTGGTGAACATACTGGTGTCACCGCTGGAGAGGACGGAATCATCAAGTGAGTTGACGCGTTTTCATCCAAGTGTTTCACTGATGTTGACCTTTTTGGTCAGGTGGTGGGACTTGAGGACACGAACTTTAACGACTAGCATTACTTTTCCGAATCCGATAACATCGATGGAACTTTCTCCTCAAACAGGACGATTGGTGGTCACCTCAGGAAAGACGGTTGCATTCATTCACGCGCTTCCCACAAACAGCGGTGTGCCTTCTCATACTCTCAATCTTCCCTACTCTCCATCTTCGGCCTCGATCCACCCCATTCTTCAGGATCGGTTCGTCACTGGAAATCAAGGTGACGAATGGGTTCGTATCCATGGAATGGATGGTGAAGAACGCGAGGTCCTGAAAGGTCATCACGGTCCTGTTCATTGTGTCGAATTCAGTCCGGATGGAGAGATGTACGCGAGTGGTAGCGGTGAGTTGTTTCGTATTCGGAAGTATGTATTAAATGGAATCTAATATCACCTGCTTACAGAGGACGGAACTATCCGGCTATGGCAGACAACCCCAGGCAAATCTTATGGGCTGTGGCAAGGGCAGACGAATGGTGGCTGATAAGGGACGAAAGGATGGATATGTACGATTTCTGCTCTGTTATTGCTGGTTTATATGATATATTCGTCGCATTTTTTGCGCTCTGTTACATCCAGTAGCTGCATGGCTGCGGACCTGCCGTTCTTGGCCAGAGCAGCCTCGCCTTGTATGTGTGACGTCACATAGCTTGTCACTGCCTTCGCGAAGGTGCGAGGCGCAAGCGAAACGGCTCTTTAGTCTTTCTGCCATCTTGAGCAAACCCTATCGTGACAATGAGCTCGACGACTCACACTCACCGACGTTCGACATCAAGACATTCCCACACGACGCGCTCACCGTCGCCTCCGTCTCAGACATTTCATCCATCAATACTTCCTAAATCGGTTCCTACCCCTGCTTTAGTGGGGTCCATCGCAAGTGGCGCACATTACTCTGGGGTTCCCGTAGACACAAAGCACAGAAGAACTGGGAGTGACCCCAGACGATCAAGTAGTCATGTTGATGTCAAGGAGGATCATAATAGGGTGTTGGCCGACTTGAAGGAACTGTATTGCTGTCGACCAACTGTGGAGATCCTTGAGAGATCATGGCATAAAGATGCTGTCTTTGAGGTCCGTCGTTATACCGTTTGGCATCTGTAGCTGTTTTCTGAAGCTGTTTCTAGGACCCCTTCGTGAGCTGCAAAGGCTATAACGAGTATGCTGCACAAGTTCGTCATCTACATCTCCTGTTGGTTCTGTGAAGACTCACTCTTCTTTAGTGGTTTGCTCTCGTACGTCCGCTTCGTTTCCACCTGGATGAATCCTGAAATAGTCTGTGCAGCCCAAGATTATATCGAAATCAGAAACCCTGTCAACCCGTGTCATGTCTTCGACGCATTATCCAAACAGATTTGTCTATTCTCAGAAACAGGAATACACATTACGTCTCTTGGGTGTCAAAAAAGTATGCAAACGTGCCTCCGTTGCAGCTGTCCCATGCTCAAACTTTATAGGTCGTAACCTCTATCATCATTGTGGATCTTGACGAAGACAACAAGATCATCCGGCTTGTCGACCAGTGGGACGGGAAGGATCTACCTGTTCATTACGGGGCGGGTTTCCTGCGGAAAGCGAATGCGAAGTTTGGACCTTGGTTGGTGAGAGTTCCGAAACACGATTGACGAAGAAAGATACGCACGAGCAGTGCACGAGACACGCAATGCAGACGGAATGGCTAGGGATCGGGGATTTTGGACGGACAATGTAATTTTACAGGGCCATATGTTACCACGGCTATGCTGCACAGTGCCCCTCCATGTGCCTATCTACGTATTATACCATGTTACGATGTACAAGTAAGAGTAATGATAGTTCAGAGTGACTTGCAGTAGCGACTCTGGCGGACCTAGTCATCGTGAGCATTATTAGCCATACGACTGTGCTCCACAGTTACTTACCTGGACAAGTATACTGAGTGTGGAAAAACCGTCAGAAACGAAGATTGATAGCCCCGTTATTCAGCAAATGCTGTTGAGTGAATAGATAGATAGATCAACTCAATCCGCAGCTCTGCTGCGCAGCCGCATCGAAATGCGAGGCCGACATTGATCTTGCTCTTAACCTTTACGTCCCAAAATGCCCAATCTCGACGAGAGAAAGGGCCCTACGCCCACAAACCTCGACGAACGACTAATAGCGTTCAAGAGGAGAACTGCAAAGGAAGTGTAAGTCCGGTCATCTAACATTCACACCCTATGATTCTGATAGCAATCCCGCAGTGCAACTCGTCCAAAGGAAAAAACTGAAAAAGGTCCTTTGGACAAGTCTACTAAAGCACTTCCACCTTCAACAATGACTCGTGGATCTCCTAAACGACCTCAAGTCGTCGTGCATCGTCCCTCTCCAGATGCAGATCCTGAGGACTTTTCACGTCGCCTCAACATCTCATCACATAATACTTCACCTCGTCCCTCGCATGCGACTGCGAAATCAAATCACCCTTCCAAACTATATAATCCTGAACGAGATCCTATTCCTACCATGCGACGAACAGCCGAACCAGAAGCTATGTCTGACACCGCCAGTAGCAACCGTCCTAGTCGCGAGAAGGACGGTCATGCTCGGCAATTATTCGACCCTCGGAAAGACGACCCAGTACGTTTCCAGGTACTCTCACGACCACAACAACAAGGTCAACGCCCAACACCGACACCCAAATCTTCCGGCGAATATATATCCGCATCTTCCACATCTTCCTATGCCGCATCACAAATATCCTCAACATTCACCTTATCTTCCAACACCGATGGATCCTCAACCTCGTCGGCCTTGTTTGATCAGCAGGGCAAACCCCACGACGAAGGGTCAGGCACCAATATTTTCGCGGTTCAGCTCAAGAAGTTGTACCGCCTGATCACGACCCTGGAGTTGAAGGTCCAGAAAGAGGAAGAGTCTGATAAAGACTCCCGCGATAACAATCGAATACTTCTCAAGGGGAAGAGTCCCCAGACTGAAGATGACGAGGCAGAGAAGGAAAAGGAGAAGTGGGTGAGACAGATTGAAGATCACAAAAAGTTGGTGTTTCATCTATTCCTCCAACCTTTCGCTAACATGGTTTACTCAGACTCGTCGAGACAATACACAACCTCCTCGAAATCTCGCTAGCACCATCAGTTCCCGCCTCCCTGCGCAACATACCTACCAAGTACAACATCGTAGTTCGCCTGTGGACGTTCGGATTCCACAAACTTCTTGAAAACCTTCGCCGTGCTTCGTTCAGTTCTCCATTAGCTTTGGAGCACCTCCAGGACTTCATTTACTATGCCTACACCTTCTACACCGGTCTACTCGAGGAGCCCCCATTAGCCGCCTTCAAGAGTGGCTGGCTAGAAGCACTCGGCGACTTGGCCCGGTATCGCATGATGGTGGCCGCCATGATTACTGGTGGTACGACTTCCGGCTCGACACTTACTGCTACCAACGTGGCAGAGGCGTCAGCACGGTTAGCCAAGGCCGACGCAGCGGAGGATCAACTAGGCGTGCCCGCAGCTCCTGATGCAAAGTCCGTAAGCGACGCACCCGCAGCACGTATCGATGACTCTCCATCACCGAGTGTCGGAGTCGCTGCAGCTAGAGCCTTGGAGATAGAGCCAGAAGTCGAAAGATGGCGGACGATCGCACGGGATTGGTATGGAAAGGGCTTAGCAGACCAGCCAGGAACGGGACGACTTCACCAACACCTGGGGCTCCTGAGCCGGGATGTCCCAGGAGAAGAGTTGAGAGCCGTATATCATTTCGTTAAGAGGTGAGTTTGTGCATTATTCTAAAGGCATTACACTCATTTGGCTGGTTTCTAGTATGATGACTCTACATCCTTTCATGCTTTCTCGAGAGTCGATTCTTCCTGTGTGGTCACATGAAGCCCAGGAAAAGCGGCAGCTTCCTGATGCCACAGTCGCCGAACTTTTCGTACTTCTTCACGGCATGCTCTTCACAAATATCCAACTGGATGATTTCCATTCGACGATTCTCCGATTTATCGAACGACTCGCCCTTGAAGGTGCCGAAGAACGGGAATGGATCATGATGGCCGTTATCAACATTAGCGCCATCCTCGAATACAACAAACCCAATAGTGTCCTCAAACGCTGTGGAGGTATTGCCTCACGAGAACCGGCTACTCGGGTTATCGCCAAGAAGGAGAAGGACGAAGATCGCATGGACGTCGACGACGACTCAAGAGCTGGAGCTCACATAACGCCACCAGCGTCAGACGCGGAGCAAGATGCTGTTGAAGCTCCAATGGCGTTTAAACTGGCACTTGAGTTGACATTTGCAATGCTATCACACGTCTTACGTCGTCCAACTCGAAAAGCCTCTCCATATGCCAGGTCTCGGGTAAATCCCTACTTGACCATCATTCTCACATTTTTGGCGACCATGCTCAAGCACGACAAGACCCTGGAAGTGATGGAACGGAGCATCCCCTGGGAAGACCTGGCCAACTTTTTCACGACTATTCCAAGAAGCGTCATGCAATCTCAGCAACTGATGGGCGATAATTTTACGTCTCCCCCGGATGGCACGGATCGCTGGCCAATGCTGACGAGTCATTTCCAGCCACCTCTCCCAGAGGACTGGTGCATGCGTGGAATGGAATGGGTCGGGCGAAAAGTCTTTGAAAGAGGCTACTGGAATAAGACTAACGAGGACGTCGGCCAGGCTGAGATCGATACGCTCGATGCAACAGAGGTCAGCGAAGTCGCTGATGGACGTATTGAGGATGAGGATGAAGACAACACGACAATGGATGAGAAGAAGCGACGCTACGTGCGTATTGTACGCTCTGCAGTGTCCCTTGCTGGCGTGGTGAAAGGCTTCACATGGGTTCCTGGTACGCGGGAATGGCGAGTTGAGGGCTTCCTGGCCGACAAAGTCCAGCAATGGAAGGAGCTTGAACGTATCGAGAAAGAAAAGGAGGAAAGGAGAAAGATGGGTACTCGATGGAACGACGAGGCAATGGAAGTCGATGAAGAAGGATACGAAGGGGCCCAGGAAAGTAGTGACGACGACGACGAGAATGATCCCCCTGAAATCAAGGAGCTCAAGGTATAATATCTCTCTACTACTTGGTCATTGCATTCACTTACATATCCATTCTTCAGGAACGACGTCGCTACCTGCAAAGCCTTCTTCAAGAACCTTCAAGGATGGAGCAAACCTCACATCGACACCCTCGTAAGAAGGAAGGTACTCCACAACAGCTGTTGCCTATCGCTCCTGGGTACACGGTTTTGGTTGTCGACACCAACATCCTCCTGTCTTCTTTATCCATGTTCGCTTCTCTGGTCGAAAGTCTTCGGTGGACAGTGCTCGTTCCACTCCCGGTTGTCATGGAACTTGATGGCCTCAAGTCAAATTCTTCTCCTCAGCTAAGTGAAGCTGCAGACAGTGCATTGTCATATATCACCTCGCATCTCCGTTCGCACAGCAGTTCACTGAAAGTGCAAACGTCGAAAGGCAACTACTTGACCACGCTCAACGTGCGAACAGAAGAAGTTGACTTTACTCGAGCGGAGAGGAGCATGGATGACCTCATCCTCAAAACGGCTATCTGGCACGACGAACACTGGACCGACCGGTCTGCAATGCTCAAGCCCGATGAGCGTACAAAAGATATTCCAAATCCTGTCAAGGTTGTACTATTAAGTTTGGACCGAAATTGTGAGTTATTATTTTGCTGACCATTTGATTGAGTATGTTGACGCCTTTCGTAGTGCGTCTGAAGGCCCGTTCTCGACAGCTACCCGCAGCTAGTGAGAAGGATCTCGCCCGGTTACTCACCGACACCACATAAGTTCGATGCGTTTGGCTTATGTTTCGTATTCCGTCTTTCCTATCCGTCAGCGTAGCAGCAAAAAGTCTCAGGACAAAGGATTTTTCGCCTTTTCATCACATTCCTATAGGTCCTGACATTTACATTGCTGGAGCACAGGCGTGACTAAATTTGCCTTGATGGCAGGCAGAAGCACGCCACGGACTCGGGCGGTTGGTGGTGTATCTTATTGGCATTGGCATATTTATATCTCTAGCATCACACATTCATTCGTCTAATTCATACCCGGACAATCATGTATACCTACACATCTGTTCCCTTCCTTTTTCCTGGTTTCTTTGTGGCTATGTATGTAGTACATTATCCAGTGTAATATTACATGTCTGGTGGTAAAATTTAACTATAAAGCATAGATTAGTGCGACCCTCGTAGCAGTGGCTCCTCTGTCTCAGCTTCCTTGGAGATATTCATGTCTTCATCCAACTCGCCAATATCGAACATAGTTTCTGAAGCAGATGGGCTGTTAGGGTCGACGTCCAGGGATATATAATGCTTGTGCGTAGCCGGCCCAAGACCCTGCTGCTCCTGGTAGAACTGGCGGCGGAGAAGGGATAGACCAGCGAGGTATGCAGCCGGCAAAAACTATACGACGTATTCGTAAGGAACAAGCATGATATAGAAGTATACTACTTACCACCACCCATACTTTCCACATTACATGGGTCCAGTGCGCACCGGGACGGCCAGTAACTTGTTCCCATTCATTCATACCACTACGAACCTATGAAAGCACAATTACCGTCAAGATATATAGGAACTGAAACGAGCTAAGCGGCCAACCTGCAGGAATGCAAGGGAAACGATAAAAAGCCCAAAACATACGTGCAATATGTTCGAAGGAGGGTGCCCCTTTCGATCAGGGAGCTGGTTGCGCTTGTGTACGTAGCGTCCGAGCATGATTTGCAGCAAGTAGAAAGCGAAGAGGAGAAGCCCGCATATCTTAGTAATATTGAGTTGGTTGCTCAGTGAGACATTTACGAGGCATACCTGATGGGCGTCAAGGAAATGTGAAGCCTGTGCATCAAAGACCGCTACAGGTCCAAGAAGCCATCCAATGAGGATTACGGGTAGACCGATATAATGATTCGTTATGCGGTGAACTTTGAACCATTTTGGGGTCACCGTTCTCGTCCATCTGGCAGCTAGCGAGCCGAATGGAAGGAGTACAAGGAATCCGATGGTTACTAGAGCCCCATGGCATATGACGATCAACTCATGAGCACTGTATGGATCTTGATGATGAGACGGAGGTGTAGTGTCGACCGAGTTATTATCAGTATCGATAACAGGGCGAGTTGGCACGTTGGTCTCGTCTACCGGAGTATCCTCGATTTGCATCAGATCCTTGTTGAAATCTAGGGTAACCTGCCCTGCAGCGAAGTGCTGGTAAATTTTAGTACCAGGATCGGGCGAGTCAGGATGGTATTTTGAGTACGCCCAGATGAAGTTTTTAAAGTATGGTTCTGAGGGATTATAAATGAGTCCGTGATCGCGTTGTATTTCGAATGAAAATGAAGTCCCAGCGTCGGGATGCCACTAAACGTGAAACGTCAGCACGCGCACCGCCGTTGTCACTAAAGTATGTCACCTCCAGTGGTTTGGAATCGGGCAGCCAGGCAATTCGGGGCGGTCGCTCCACCATCTTTGGCATCTTGTGTCCAGTCGCGAATCGTTGTGAGATTGTCGTACTTCCATCGTCGTTTTCCCAGAGGACGACCATATGACTGTCTTTCATCTTTCGCCCAAATCCTCTGTAAATTGTTGGGTATTGATTGAAGAAGTGAGGGAGGGAACCTACAGAGCGACCCATCCAACGGGACTTCGGAGAGGTGTCAGTTGATCTGATAAGATATATTAGAGCGAAGTCTCCCTTTGAGCTAAGAAGACGCACATATCACCGTATTGTCGTGTATCGTAGCATTGACGCAAAGGTAGCGCCCGCATCTGCCATCGCCCTTCAAAGCGAGGGCGTGGTGCAACCTAAGGAGCCACAAGAAAACCACAACAATAAAATGGCGGAGTGTCAGCATCTCGGTGGGAGGGATTCTGCAGTTACATCGCCAGATTCCTATGTGACAGTTTATAAAGCCCCAAGACCATGACGCCGTCGACGTGTGGGACTGTGTTTCCGTTAGTAAATTCCCACCTGGGAGTGACCGAGACGGAAAAGGTGTGAAATCCTTGGCTGGCAACCAACTGCAAAAAAGAGAATAATGAGAGCTTCCCGTCAGTGAGAATTGGCAGTTTCCTTTCTTGGTTATCCGGTACAACTGGTCAACGAGTTGGCGATATACCTACTGCTCCGGACCGAGCATTGAGCAGTTGAACCGACGAAAATGTGCCCGAGTGCCCGCCGAACAACCCCTGGCGTTGACGGTAAGCATCGCCTGTTGCTGCTAGGTTGCCTAGAGCCAAAGTTCAATGAAAACTTGAAAGAGGTGTAGGCAATATCCCACGCCATGTTATTTTATTTCTCATGTGTAATCTATACAAGTGGCCAATCAGAGTGAGTAATTGACGTAGACGTGAGAGACATACTGTACAGGTATCAATATTGATAATTTATCATCTATTTGCCACTAGAGTTTTGACAATAAGTCAGGATGTATAGCCATCCAAGCACCAGCCTCCTTTCCTCCCATTTCTATTAACCTTGCACTCACGGCGAGTGCTGTGTACTCGCGGAATCGCGGGACGCCAACATTCTTGTAAACCAACTTGTCACGGTTCGCCAACTCCGTTGCGACCAGTGTCCGAAAGGGCCGACGAACACCTCTCTGGTGATATTGTTGAAGAATCTGCATTAACGTTTGGAACCCGACAGGTACATGCTGCTCTATAGGCGAGGGAGTGACGACTGATTGAATATGGATGTCCTGGCTAGGGCCGGGGCCTGCAGGTAACGGGAGCGATACGGGGACCGGATTTTGAGGGGTAAGATTAGATGTCGAATTGCCCGAGAACGCCGGAGGCGTTACTTCTGGGGCAGGAGGTATGGGTGCAGTAGCGCTAATCGGCTCAGGTGAAGGAAGTTCGACGGCAGGTGCATCTGGTGGCGCTGAATGTGGGCGGACGTGGGTATACGATTTAATGTACACCGCATCATCGGCCCGGGTGGGTAGTGACGGCTCAAGGGACGGTGTATAAGCTGGCAGTGCTGGTATTGGTGTAGGAGCATGCACCCTTTCGCAAAGCTCTTGGTGAAGGACTTCTTCGACAGCAGTAGGAGGCGGTGCTGGAGTCCTTTGAAGGGGTTCCTGATGGCGCATGTCTACAGAGTGGTTGACGGCAGGGGGAACCATGCTAGCGTCCAAAACACGCGAAGGCTGTATGTTATTGGGTGGGACTGCATGGGCTATGCTTGATTGGGAAGCCGTTCTGCAATGTCTTGCAGGAATCGAGGGTTCGGCAGCGGGAGTCGGATGAACGTCGAATTGTGAACGCTCATCCTTGAGAGCATTCAAAACGGAGGAGTGCCAATCAATAAATGCGGACGCTTGGGCTCGGAGGCTGACGTGTGCTGCTGGAGTAGAAGGTGCCATAACCACCACCTTGTACCTGCGAAATCGCAGCGTTGATATCGCATACGCATAGTCCCTGTCTCCAGATATGAGGAGGATTGTATCAAGCGCAGAGTGATCAATAGCGTAAGCCAGCATATCGACTTTTGAAGAAGAATTGTTTGAGCTAGCCACGCATGTTCAGAGAGAGCCACACACCAATAATCATCTGGTCCGCAACATTCTTCCTCCCATTGTGCGGACAATCAATCAGACTCACTCCAGAGCACTGCAGTTCTGAGCGTAAGGACAGCGACCGAGAAGAGGTTAATTCAGAGAGATCTGCATAGGCCCTGAATAGTTTAATGCCACCAAATTGGTGTGCAATCTCTCTAATCTGGTTCACAAGACTGAATCCCGAAGCGTTGAAGGGAGCAGGGCAGTTTTCTGAAAGTAGCTTCAGTCAATGCGATGGCTTCGTCACACAGTGAACGCACCGTAATCCCAGAATATAGCAACCTGCTCGGACATTTCTCAGAAAGAACAAGGGAGAACAAGGGAAAAGAGTAGAATGCAGCGTTACGTACCGAACGAGCGATTGACACCTATAGGCGTCTTTGATGCAAAGTCAGATGATGGCTAGGACAAAGCCAGCGTCTTAAGGTTTGGTGTTCATCTGTGGGCGCTGATAGGTTTCTATGAGCATTGATTGATGTGCCGTTGCCACACAGGACAGATTGAAATGTCGGATAGTCTTCCCGGGCCATGCAGAGTACATGCTCAAAGCAGGAGATATTTAGGCGCCCTCGTATCATGAAGTAGAGTGCACTCTGCGTTAGGTCTACATGGCTAGATCCTATCAAAAGTCTTATTTGACAGGGGTACGAGTATGATACATATGATACAAGGACTCACGACAGTATTGTGATGCTAAATCTTCGACGATAAATTAGAGTGGAGTTTAACCCAAGCTCCGCCCCCTATCCCTCCTGCCTCTATCACTTCTGCGCTCACCGCTAGATCCACAAACTCTCGAAAGCGAGCAACTCCCGCTTTCTGATATGTAGTCCTGTCGCTGTTTATCAGCTCGAGAGAAACCAACGACCGTAGCGGCCGTGGATTTCCTTTCTGGCAGAGTTCTCGAAGAACTCGCACAAGGCCCTGGAATTGCGGAGAGATGTGCAATTCCGTCGACGGAGTAAAGACAGCTGGCTGGACACTCGCGCCTTGGCGAGGTACTGAACCAGGCAAGACAGCCACAGGATCTCGGGCGGGGATGCTCGGGTATGTCCCTTGTTGGGTGAATGGTGCGGCGGTAGGAGATAGGAGTGCTGGGGGTCGGAGGCCAATGAGATGCGGATCTGGTATCGCTTTATCGGGATGGACTCGAGGATTCGATTCGAGCGTGACTGAAACGTTTAATGTCTCAGAAGGTATTGGTTCAACGGAAGCCGTGTATGTGGGAAGTCCAGGTGCTGATGAAGGAGTAATTGTGCGTTCACCATCAACTAACATAGACGGCTCTGACAAAAGTTGACTGGGAGTATTTCGAGATGACCCCTCACCAAAGAGGCTACTGCCTCTAAGGTCAAAGACTGAGTTGTTCGAGAGAGGCTTTGTGGTTTGTGGAGGCGACCGCGTGCTTGAGGCTCCGTTCGCTCTAGGAGAACCTTCGGGATTAAGGCGTTCCTCCGGTAGGGCATCCAGGACAGCCGAGTTCCAATCGATGAATACGGATGCTTGTGCTCTAAGGCTCACATGAGGCGATGGGGCAGACGGTGCCATTACTATCACTTTATACATGCGAGAGCGAAGGGTGGCAATTGCGTACGCAAAGTCTCTGTCTCCAGAGATGAGGAGAATAGTGTCCAGAGTTGAGTGATCGATAGCATAGGCTAGCATGTCCACTGTTGATAGCAGCGAATTCAGCTGATAGCAACATATTGAAAAGGTTAACCACACACCGATAATCATTTGGTCCACAACGTTTTTCCGACCATTATGAGGACAATCAATGAGGCTCACTCCAGAACACTGTAGTTCGGATCGCACCGAGAGCAGCCGAGGGGATGACAATTCTGAGAGGTCTGCATAGGCTCTGAATAGTTTGATGCCACCGAACTGGTGCACTACCCCTCTGATTTGGTTGACGACACTGAAACCGGAGGCACTGAAAGGGACTTGGCAATTTTCTTGAAAAGATTCGTTCAGCTAGATAATGATGCTATGGTTGTTTACTCACCGTAGTCCCAAAAGATAGCAACCTGCTCAGCACTAGACATTGCTGGGGAGAACAAGGAAGAGGAAGAGAGATGCTGTTACGTACTGACAGGCCATGGGCGTTTTTGAAGCTGTCAGATGATTGTAGGACAAATTCGGAGGTTGAAACGTTCGATTCTTCGTTTCGGACTGATTATAGATATTAGGTGTACCGATACATTTTGAGGATGGGCCAAGTAAAAGAAACTATTGAATATTCTTCCCGAGACGAGCAAGATGGTAGTTAATAGCTGGTCTTTGGTTCTTCTTAGCCATAGGCTGAACAACACGAAACAAGCATCAGCATTATGTCTAGCAAAACAAAGAAGACACGCACCGTAGTCCTCATACAATGAAACAAAATCTGTGCAGCATCCTGGCACTGTTTCACCGAATGTACGTCGCCCGTCGTCGCCCAACAACCCAAAACCGCGGCGAACTGCGCGCTGCAAGGTGTAAATGAAGCATCTTTTGCCAAAAAATCAATAATCTGAAGATTCATTGCTACAGGGCACGTACTTTTCTTTGGACGAACTCTGAGATTTTTAATGTGGATAGCCATGGAAGTGAGGAACAAGCCACGTGGGAAAGAACAAGAGTGCCGCCAAGGGCCGCCTCCACGTCGAACTACGTAGCGCGCGGAACGCCCAATAAGTAAGCTTATCTTTATACCTTCACCATAATGGCCTCTGTATCCTCCATGAACAGGAACAATGCGGGTTTGTCGTCCTCTCGGTGCAGATTGGTACTTGTATTCTGACCGCTCTGGTAGCCGTCAAGCGCATTATGCAGGAGGCTCGAGAATTAGCCAATGACCCCTCTACAGACTACTTGGCAGCTCCCTTGGAGGTGTGTAACACGCTTGTTCTGCCCTTGCGCTTTCATGACGCCCTTTTGTGCTTCAGGATGACATATTCGTGAGTGTCTTGGGCTTATCCCAAAGCAAGCAGCATTCTCATTAGCTGTATAGGAATGGCATTGTACAATACGTGGACCTGAAGGGACAGAATTCGAGGGTGGCTTATATCATGTTCGCATCCTATTACCTGCGGAATATCCTTTCCGCCCGCCGTCGCTGATGGTATTGACTCCAAACGGCCGATTCGAGTTGAACACCAAGGCAAGTCGGCTTTACTTTGGAGCAAAGTCCCTGTCTTAATTCGAGAATTTCAGATTTGTATCAGCTTTACAAACTGTATGGATTTCACATCACCTCTTGACCTCCGTTTCTCATCTTTTTCTCCGAGCAGATCACGAAGAGTTATGGCAGCCCGCTTGGGGCGTTCGCACAGGTGCGCAATAGTATGTCAGCCGCAGGAGAACTGTGCTAACTCCGGTATTTAGCGATTCTTGGATTACAGGGTTTCTTTCCTCTGAAAGGACAGGCTGCAGTCGGTGTAGGCTCAATTGAGTTTCCCCCGGCGGAACGGAAACGACTCGCAGCCTTGTACGTAGTTACCAGTGTTCTACAGGTGTACTTGAAATTAACATTACCTCCGCAGATCCAGGACGTGGTGCTGTCCTACTTGCCAGCAATCAAATCTAGAGCTCTTACCAGATCCCGTCACAATTAACACTGACAGCCCCACTACACCACCATCTCAGTCGCCTCAACTGTCTCAGCCGTCACCGGCCCCCATAGAAACCGAGCACTCATCACCTACATCCAATGTTTTAACCGCCCCGCAGACAACTGGGGAGGTGGAGTCTATGCCTACCCTAGACGTTTCATCCTCTACTGCCCAGCCGCCGGAGGCAGCGCCACCAGGTCCTGCTATTACCGCCCAGTACGATAATCAAGGTGCCCAATCACCCAGCTCTAGACCTACAACAGATTCGGGTGCTTCTTCAACTCGTGTGCAACCGGTGACGCATAGCACTCTTTCACAATCTATAACACCATCTAGTAGACCTCCATTAATGCTGGACACTGCGATCGGCGTCATTTTGGTATTAGTATTTGCTTTGATTTGCCGAAGAATATTCTGAGAAATTAGGGGTATTTTTACAAGTGATCAGATGTTTCTGTAGATGTACTCATAGTAACGGCTTGGTGGATTCTCATGACACTTGGACATCATTTTGCGGCTTGCGATCGGACTTGAACTGAAATAATACATAAGCCACTCCGAATTTGAGACTACTCTATCTTTCTTCCCCCCTTCCGATACGACTTACTCCGTCCACTCCTCACGATGACCCAAAATCTCACAGTCCACGCAGAAATGCGTCCCAAAGCTAGACAATGGTCATCGTCTCCTGCCGTTCCCCGCCAGTCTAAGAAGGATCATAACCGACATATGGCTCGATTAACGACGCCCCAGACACGCCATATTCCAGTACCACCTTCATTACTTCATTCACCCCTCCTTACGTCGCCGCACTCTATCTTTCAACGACCTTTATCATTACCATCAACGCCGACTGAGGAGGATGAGACTTGGCTACGGGACACGGTGCCATTAGCGGCCGGAGAGAACCCGAAGAGCATTCGAGGGGGGAAGGAGAATCATTCATTCACTACCCAGAGGCAGAGACAGACGTCAGGACCAGGGTCGGAGGCAGAGAACAGCGAGGAAGGCCTCAAGGAAGATTATGACGCACCTAGTACTGCACACGCGCGGTCAAAAAGTGGAGCGGATCCCATATCTTGGCATTCCACTGAACCGCCAGCTTCGCCCCCGCTGGTCCGTATTCGCCAACATTACCCCGCCAGTGCACGGTCACATACAAAACGCAGTACTAGAACGCGAACATCGGAGGATGATTATTTCCATGTTTAATGTCTTACATTCATTCATTTTCATCTCTTTCTCTTGGGCTTTTGGGGTCATTTTACGGTCATTTTCGGGCTATTTTGAGAACAGTCCTATACCCTCTCAAACATGTATTTGTACTTTTGGTTGTATAACGGGTTAAACGTAGTACGAGTAGTATACAGGGATAATGCTAGACATGGGATTCACGAACAGGTCTTATCTGTTTTTCGCAGGAGCGAGACTGAACACTAGCAACTCCTCATCTTCCAAGTTGTAGCTGGCTATTGTACTTTTGTTGGTCAACATCTTCCCAGCATAGGATAATCGAATCCTAGATGCAGGAACACTGCTACCTGTGTGTTGCAGGATGCGATCACGCAGCGTCGAAACCAAAAGATGCAACGGTAGATCAGGGATGGTCACTACCTTGCCATCAAGCTTCCACTCTGGTTTGGACGGGTCGTCTGGTAGCTGTACCTGCAGAGAAATAGGGTGCTAAAGCAGAGTACATCAGTAAAGCGGCATCACATCGTAGTGGAGCAAGTACTAACGGGATGCATATTGATCCAGTCTTCTTCCGAAAACATCGTACTGCCAGGTATTTTGTTAACCCTTTGCCTTTTCGCGGGCGGTATCTCGTCTTCCCCGCCTTCCATCTGGTCAGCTGTCCGCACGGAACCGGTTTGTGGCTGAAGTGCGCCATTAGCTGCAGCGAGAGCAGCAGCTCTTGTGGGATGTATTCCGCCAGGTGGTTGATAACCAAATGGCTGGGGAGCATCGAGCCCTTGGTAATGGAGTGGCGGAAGCATGACAGGTGGGGGTTGATATACGGATGCCGGTTGCGGTCCAGATGACACAGTAGCTGCTGAAAACGCAGGATTGGCAGCCGTAGGAGGAGCAGGTAAAGAAGCATGAGGAGGAGGAAGACTTGTAAGCGATGGAGGTACTGCTGATGGTCCAATACCAGGACCAATGGCGTTTGCATCTTGCCTATCAAAGTTATCAGAACGAATACTCGAGGAAGCACGTAACGCGAAAAACTCACGGTCCAAGACCTTTGGCACGATGAATTGCTGCAATCTGTTCGTCGAAGTTGACGTTTGTTGAAAACTTGTCCAATGTGTTCGCTTTGGAAGCAGTGTGACCATCCCAAACAACTTTCTCCCTCTCCCGCCGACGTTCTCGTTCTTCCTCCTCTTCCTTCTTCCTCCTTTCTTCATCAGCCTCAGCACCGAAGATATCCACACGAGTTCGGGCAAGGTTCTTGAGCGATGATACAACGTTTGCTCCGCGCTGCAATTCGGAAGCTTGCGCATTACGACGCTCATTGGCATCACGCTGCTCTTTCCATTTGGGATCGAGAAGCTCAATACGCATGTGTTCCTGTAATTCATCAACAGGGATTTGCTGTCCACAAATTGAACAGGTCGTTGTAGCAGTCTTGTTCTGTCTCCCCACTACAAGCGGTTCCTTAGCACAGTCAGGCGTTTAGAGTTTCATGAGACTCACATTTAGGGACGTAATCTGTCCTGATCCTCATGGGTCCACCGGCATTCACAGAGCTGGCCTGTAATGCTCTAGCCCGTTCGATCTCCTTCAAACGCTCTTCCTCTTCGCGCTTAGCACGCTCCTCTACCTCCATACCTTCGTCATCACTCTCCTCCATGGCAACATCGTCGTTAGCTCCAGGTCCAGCATTGCCAACGGCAGCAGCAGCTTCTGCCTCAGCGGCAGCCTGTTTAGCACGATGTGCTTCAACATCCTCCGCAGTATTCTCCATGATCATAGCTGCCATCCTCTTCTGCGCTAAGGTCATGTTTTCGACCTCTTGCACGCTCATTGGTGGAGGCAGTTCGGAGGTGGCGTCCGCAACCGTAAACTCGATTGTTTGCACAATGGCATAGTCGTGCCAATCAATTTCCGCAAAAGCAACTAGGAGTGTATTCAATACAGACGGACATGTGAGGAAGAAACTGAAACTCACTTCGTTCTGCCTCTTGGTCATCCTGACGTTTCTTCTCCTTTTCTCGCTTATTCCTCTCCCATTTGGCGTACTTGCGAGAAATCTCCAGTGTTCTCCAACGTGACCCTTCGTCCGCACGGTTTCTCAAGTCCTCGAGGGTATCCTTGTCTGGGTGTAAGACTTTCGTGTATTGATCAACTAGTCGGTTGAAATACCCAAACAACGAGTGTGTAGGCCGCAGGAAGTCGAATTGGTAGTTTCTTCCTTCTTTAGCAGACAGGGAAGCAAGGAAATTGCGTCCGCGCCGAGCGGTGAAGAGGGCGGTGAGTCTCATAATATCCCTGCGGGAATGTAAGTGAGTCAAATAGACAGGATAAAACAACACGGTACAAACAGGTCGATGTTACTGATGTTTGGCAGGTCGAGAATGAAAGACGGTGTTGGCGGTTCGAGTGCAATGTCAATCTGTTTGGGTTGCTCGACCTCTACTACACCTTCTCCCTCTCCCTCTTTAGCTTCAGTGGATTCCTCGTCCATTTCTCCTTGAAAAATCTTGTCCAACTTGTGTCGGTAGTATGCATGGTATGGATCGGCAGGGTTCAAGAACGAAAACTTGGGGTCTGAGCGTTGACCTTCACGTATTTTTTCTTCAAACTGGGGGGGTTTGCGGTACGAGCAATGAATGTAGCGGTTTTGTCAATCACAGCTGCACGAAGTCGTTAGCATTGCCTCGTGAAATGTAGTAATTCACGCACATTTCAATTCCGGAGGAGGTAGAATAAGTCCACTGGCGAATCTTGCACTAGCTACAGGCTCCGGAGTACTGGAGCCATTGAGGTGACCGTTGACTCCATTAGCTACGGCGGCAGCCATGACGGGAAACGGGGAAGAAGGTGAGTATAAATTTTCACACGTTTTCAAACTCTTTCATGTTCGGCGCATTTCGTCCCTCCCATGTAAACCTGGGTGGTCTTCTATGGTCAGTATTTTCCATCGTTCTAGGACTATCATCTCAAGGAAACATTAGGAAAATACCATGGAGATTATCCGCAACCAGGAAAGCAAATGCTCGTTCAAGGTTAAAGAAAGTGGATGCTGTTATTGAGGCTGTCAGAACTAGCGGGGTGAAATGTTCAGCTCTGGTACGAAATTCATCTACTTCTGCTCTGGAGTATGCTGACCATGTCTCTAGGACCAGGCCCTAGAGCTTCCAAAAGAACACGAAATGCCTGCACGCGACAAGTACACCGTGTTTTCGCCTCATGAGAGAGGTTACCGAAAAGGCATCCACAAAGTACCTAAATGGACAAGGGTACGTTCCTTGGAGCTGTCGTTTATGTCTGGTTTTCATGGGCTTGTAGATCACCCAGCGAACGAATCCCCGTGGTTTCTGATATACTAGCGTCTACGAATTCGTCTACGGATATTGTCTTCAAGGGGTTCTCACACGTCGCTCACTGAAAGCAAAATGCTTAGACATCATCCTTCCTCACTGCGCTCTGGGTCTACCGAGCGAGTAGATGCAGTGTCTTATACTACCGTACTGGCTTATTCACCCATAATAGAGGGCTAGTTTTCAAGTATTCTGGTTATTAGACTTCGACAACATCGTCCACGACTAATTCACGATCGAACGTCTCTGTCCCGCGAGTACCCGCAGCGGCCAGAGATTCTGCCGGGCCCTCGTTCTACCCTAGGGAAACTAAGAGTGTTAATTTCTTGAATGGGACCGGGAAATATTCTGCATTTTCGTGTCTCTGAATATATTTTTCCTCTATCCGTGACAAAGAACGAATATATAAGTGTACACGGCAATTCATGTAGTCTACTACGCAGTAAGAATGAGCTCGAGGGCATGCAAGGAAGATTGGAACTTCGCGCATGGTGATTGGCTGACCATGTGGCACGTGGTAAATATTCCCTTTCCTCCTCCCTCGTCAACCCGATTTCCGAGTGTCCAGCAAAATGTTGGCCAGACTCAGCAGGCAACTGGGACGCCACGCTGTTCCAAAAAGACATTTCACCTCTTCATGCACAAGACGATCCGATGCCCTCTTCGTGGTGAGTATTCATGTTTCAACGACGCTCGACGACAACCATTGAAATAATCCCCACAGCACCGAGACACGGATTACAACAACCCCAAGGTCTGCACAATATTTTTTGGTATATCTACGAATATTCAAACGCGAGTGCACACCAACATAGATCCCTTTCCAATTCACATCCGAGAACCTGAAGCGCGCTGAAGAAATCATTTCCCGGTATCCTCCCCAATACAAGAAAGCAGCAGTAATTCCTCTTCTCGACCTGGGTCAACGGCAGAACAAGGGATGGACAAGTATCAGTGTCATGAACTATGTTGCAAACCTGCTGGAGATGCCGCCAATGCGTGTTTACGAAGTCGCTACCTTCTACACCATGTTCAACAGGTCAGTTCCGTTCACCCATTGTACTATATTTGCTGACTGGTGCAAATAGGGAACCTATTGGAGAGCACTTTGTTCAAGTCTGCACTACAACTCCTTGCATGTTACGCGGCTCGACGGAGATTCTGGACACTATCTGCAAGCAACTTGGAGGAATCAAACCGGGAGAGACAACCAAAGACGGAAAGTTCACGGTCATCGAGGTTGAGTGTCAAGGTGCCTGCAGTAATGCACCAATGGTTGTCATTGGAGACGATTTCTACGTGAGCCTTGTCGTTGACTTATCTATTGTCTTATTCACTGTTCCGTAGGAGGACCTCACCCCCGAAACGACCAAGACAATAATCGATGCATTTGCTGCTGGGAAGAAGCCGAAGCCAGGTCCTCAAAGCGGTCGCCAGACCAGCGAGAATTCAGCAGGATTGACCGCTCTGACAACACCGGTATGTTTTCTATCCAAGGGTCTCTTACTGTGTCATTCAAACGATCCTTTCAGCCTTATGGTCCAGGAGATTTCTGTACGCCAGAATTCAAATGATGTACAGTACATAGTGCCCGAATCGGTGAATGAAAACCTTAGATCAGCCCTATTTTATTTACAGAGAAATTAATCATCTCCTTCACCGTCATCATAACCGTACATTCCCTCTCCACCTTCGGGGAAACGCTCGATAATGTAACTAATTGCGTCGGTTAGCCTAAAATTTGGCGAGAGTAGGTGTAGCTTACAATATCTCTTCTTTGAGGTCTTCGCAGTATCGGTCTATAAGCGGAATGCATGAGAGACATTAAAGGATGAGGGTAGACAGACATACCGAGCGGAAGGTCTGCCTGATCGTTTCCTGTAGTAGATATGGGATGAGTATCCTAAATTGAGATGGCAATTCAGACAAACCGAATGGCATTTCAATCTCGTCTGCAATTCCTTCGATACCCATAAACGTGAAAGCGACGACGGTTACGATGGGAATTGTCATCCAGCCGAGTGTGCTGACAAGAGTGAGAGGAAGAGCAAACAAGTACATGGATACACATTGTTTGAGGTGAATACCATCTATGGATGACTAGTAAGCTTTCAGGAGCGCACGCTATGAACATATACTTGCATGAAATTGGGATTGGAGTGTTTGCAACGCGCTCCATAGAAGTCATTTGATCGACCATGCTCTGAATTCTATTGGGGCTGACTTTAGCCGGAGCTGGTATAAGTATTTAGGGATTTCACTTACAATTGATTCATCGCGTTGACACCGGCAGGTCCAACTGTTTCAAGGTATCCCTCACGTCTGAACCAAAACAATGCCCGCGTCAGCTCGTGAGATATCCTATGCTAAAGTCAGTTTCCGTGAAGAGATTTAGGTTGGCGAGGATACCAACAGTAGGGGCAGTGGTATCGATGCATGATCTGCGAAAGGATGGAATTCCACAGTCCTATGTGTATCCGAAAGAAGGGGTGTCGTTACCCCAGATATTTTGTTCTTGCTGCGCTTGGGTCGTACTCTCTTGGTCGCGTCTGGTCGTATGGTAAGGTCTGAAGGTGCAGCACCCCCAGCAGCGTTCGAATTAGCCGTTGCTGAATAGTTGGCAGATGATTGTAGCGTGGTCGAATTGTTGCCAGTTTCATCGAACCTAGCAAAGCCCGCAGGAAGGACGTCTCTGTAGTCGCCCCAGTTCAAACCGTCCTCGCCTCGGAGGTAATGCTTGACCGCAAATGCAAAGGCCAGGCAAAGGTGAAGAGCATCGACCTTTCTGCGACGGATCTGAGCAGCAGTGTGAGATCCAGTTGGCGTCTTTCCTTTAGCAAAAGCCGGAGGTTGATCGGTTGGAGGTGGCGCAACGTTTACCCATATCCTAGAATTGGTGAGTCGGAGTAAGCGTGTATCGTAGCGAAGTGTGCTCACAGACGTGAAAGGTTGCGAACATTGGAAGTCATAGTAGAAAATGATTTTCTCCCGTCCCAAAATCGGTCATAGGATGTTCTGCTATTGTTAAGCCCTTGAGAGTTGGGTATAGGAAGCGAACACACCCGTTTCTGAAAGATTCATGAGCAGCTTGGACACAACATTAAATATATGGCCTGACCTAAATACTAAGATAAGACCAACCTAATAGCAAATGACATCAGCTGTCATTCGGAGGATGTAAACATTGGCCACTCACCACAACCGAAAGCAATGGGACAACCGAGTTTGTTAGGACCACTCTATATCCCTGTGACCAGGCATAGGCCACCGCCGTCGAGAAAATTGTGTTGGTGAGCACAGGCCATGCGATACGAGGGATGATCTACATTCTTTCAGCGTTCAAAGAGCACGGAGAGAATGAATTGTACGACTCACGCTACCCTTGATACGCAGCACATCGGGAAGCCTGCCAACACTAAGGAATGATCTTCAAGCCTAGATCTTAATTATGGGCCTACCAAGAATACTGGGCGAAGCGTTAGTGGGGGAAGGTCTAGCGGAGCATGATAAGCTGGGAGTTTACCTTCCGCAAATGCTTGCGTTTCGGCTAAAGGGGCCAGTTCTAAGCATGTGTGCATAATGCGTTGAGGAGAGCAAGTATACCTTGAGAGTGGACGTTACAGATACAAACGAAGACTTGAGGGTTCCGGTCATGAGAGTTTTGGATTGGAATCGTGAGGTCGTGAATACTCGTTAGCTCCAAAGTCGGCGATGACAGGCTTGACAGCGAGAGCTTGGAGACGCTCCTTGTTCGGACCGGAGTGTGACACAATTCGTCTGTCACAATCACATGTGTATGTGACATCCTTCTCTTCAGCGACAACGACGACGACGACCGCGCGCCCGTTACGCGATGACCACGATAGACGACGTTCGGAACGCTATTGCACCACTGAAATCCAAAGCCAAATCCTCTAAAGATGAAAAGTTAATGTCTGCCGTCGAGCAACTGTCGGCGAATCTCAGATTACTCGTTCGTGTCCTTTCCAAAGATGCACCTCAGCTCACTCATCAATGTTCTTCTAGGAAACCTCCTCAATCACCTCTAAATCCACGGAACACCTTTGCAAGGTCTTCAGAGAGCCCCTTATCCCTCTATACAAGCGGTTCACCAGCGAAGCTCTTCGCTTTTCTTCCGCCCTGTTTTCTTTTATTTACGAGCTATCTATCGGAAGAGATGATGGCTCAACGGGTAGACTGAATGGAGTTTTGAATGCCATCTTATCCGGAATTATGGTATGTATGTTGTCGTTTTTGGCCGATTACCCTTGTTCATCGACAGCCCTCCATTTTGTAGGACTTTTTGGACGGAGCTGGGTCAAACAGTACGTAGAGGGCTTTCAGTCTCGAAAAATCCTCTCACATCCTCTCAGAACATGCAAAAGCTGCCGTATCCAAACACTTTTACTCCTTACTGTCGAAGCGCTATTTTCCTGCGAGTCCTTTAGAAGCCTACGAACACGAGCCCGATGTTGGTTTGTTGTGTGCTGTATGTTATTCCAGTCAGCATATATGCGCAGTCTCGCTCATCGATTGCATAGGTTTACATGTTACTGAGTGATTCAGCTTTTGAAAACCCAGAAAACCAACGAGAGCTGCGAAGCAAGCACCTAAAGGGCGGGTAAGTGTAGCTTGAACAGTCGCTCGTGAAACAAGGCCTCATATCTTGAAATAGCAAACTCATCGGTGTCGCACTCGTTCGTTGTCGAGGTAATCGCGTTCTTTGGTTTCACGTGCCATTGTTCATCTGTACATCGCTAGCATTTTTGGCCGTAGAGGCACTTTTGGAGCTTTTAGGAGGTCTTATACCCCCTGCGAACAGAGACATCAAGAAGCACGAACAGTTCTCAAGCTCGGTCTTTGATCCAGACTTATTTCAATGCCATGCAGTATTGAAGTCTATCGTGGCGAATCATGAAGGAGAATGGGAAAAAACATCTGCTGAAATAGTTGATGTATTGGCGAAGATGAACATAAACTTGTAGGTCGTTTGTCTTGTCTCATGACTCTTTGACGACGTCGCTCCTTAGTCCCCAGCCTTTCAAAATCGTTCAGTCAGCCGTCTCTTGTGATATCGCAAGCCCAACTGGTCGACTGTACATGGACGAAAAGGGCTTGACTTCCAATGTTGAGGAGGTATGTCATCGTCGGGATACGAGGAGTTCATAATGTGACAACAGGAACAGGATGGAGGATACGAAACCTTTCATGTCCCTTACTTAGCAATCGAACGGATCCGCTTCTCGAGCTACGATCATTCGCCTTCATGTACGACTTTTACTTTCAACTTGGTCTCGCCGCCCAGTGTTGGACGCAATTCAGGAGGGGGACCTCAACCCGTAACATTGACGATTGACATCGAACGAACTAGCCTGCCTCCCTTTCTCAAGGTGCTCAAAGCCCGAGGATTGGTTAGTTATCACTCTTGTTTCATCATTCGGAGTCACTGACACTCTATCAGGCCAAGGTCATTGAGCACGGTCAACGGAAACTTTCAAAGCTCGATACGGAGCTCCCCTTGAATTCCCCTCCAGTTTGAGAACTATAGAGGTACCTCTCGTGTCGACTTTTGCAGACCGACTTGCTAATTCTTAAGCAGGAAAAGGTCCAACAATGTAAGCAGGCCTATTGAATCTGTCGCAACACCACGCTGAGGATACGCAGTCTGCGAATTCCCCTCGGAAGGTCTCTTGTCTGTGTCCACCCCCACCGAAGCGAACCCGCCGCTATCGAGACTACCAACTCTTACGCCGATCCCTGAATCACCCGTCAGAGCGCTGCCCCAAGCAGCTCCTGAAGCCGACTCGCGACCCAAATCGCCCACGACAGAAACAAGGGCGGCAGACCCACCATCGGAAATCCAAACTCAGTCAGACGTCGTCAAGGACAACCAGAAGAACGCGTCTTCTCCGATACTGCGCGATGATGGTTAGTACCTCGTTCAACCGACTTTCCATATTTATACCTCCTGTCAGAAGGCTCTCCTCAAGCTCCGAAACCAAAGCGCAAGAGTGAAGTCGAGGATACACGCCCTGCCAAGCGCCCGCGCGACGAGCCTAGCTCCGACGTCCATGATAATTCCTCTATCTTTGGCAGGACCCCAAAGACGGTTTTAAAGAAGCGGTACGGTAGAAAGGGAAGGACATCATCGCCATCGCCAGCGGAATCCGAAAGCGAATATGAAGATATTCCAGCCCCAAAGACTCGAAGGGCTCCGCCACCGAGAGCTGCTAAAGGTGGTAAGGCAGCTGCCATGAAAGGCAAGGCTAATGGACAACCGGCCACGACAGCTACTTCCAAAGCCCCACCAAAGAAGGAAAAGGCGGCCGCTAGTGAGCGTACAACCCCTCTCGACAGAACCTGCAGAATCTGACCCATTCGTAGACCAGGATATCAAGAGACCGATGGAGATCGATGATGACTCTGGCGACCAAAACTTGAGAAGTGAATTGATGGAAAATAGCTCTCCGAGTACGTTTCGCGGTGCCTTCTTCTGTTCGATGCTGAGTCTTGTGATCCGCAGACAAGAAGGCTCGCGTCGGGCCCAAGGCCAAGGCTATCGAAGATGGACACAAACCCCAACGTACACCAGCCTCGAAGATCCCTGTTGCAAACCCAAAAGCGTCAGGTATATATGAGTACATCGTTTCAGTGGCATGGTCAACTTAACGGAGTGCAAAGGCAAAGCTCCGCCGAACAAGCATCAAGTGCAAGTGGTGGTTTTAGAAGAGGATGACCACGTAAATGTTGAGACTCCAGCTCCAAAGAAAGCTGAAAACGACCGCAAAGCAAGGCCTTCCGGTAGTAACAATTCTTTGTCGCTTTTGAAAATTCTCACCGAAAATGATTTCAAGCGAAAAACAACTCAGGACAAATGGGAGCGCATGAACGAGGAACAGCTCCGTCTGGTCTGAGTACGTTTAGTTTGCATTCTGCAATCAAAGACTGATACATAGAATCGCCAGAGACAAAGCAGCGCACAGAACCAGAGCCGCAAGTTGAAGCTAAGGAGACCCTCAATCGCCGTTCTATCCGGATTTCAGAGCATGAAATTGACAAGGCCGAAGATCTCATAGATTACTCTCAAGGTATCGAGTTGATGCCATGGGATAAACAGAATCACGGCCAGACCGCCACTATCAGAGTAAACGAATCTGAAGTTAATCACAAACCGGTACGTTATATACGCTTATGCGTGCGTTTACCAACCAGTGACACCTGCAGGTGAAGGCGAAGTCGAAGGACCGACTTCCAGCAACTACGACAGTTCTGAAAAGGCAAGTTCCGGAGCCTCCACTTGAAATGGCTCTGGACGAGCTGGATACTGCCGGAGGATACCAAGAATATTTCGTTCCCGTCAAGGTATTCAAGCGTTCGTGACAGAATGTGTTCATGACCTCAAATTTCTCGATCTAGCAAAGCGACGAGTCAAAGCAGGCTTCACCGGATTCGGACAAGATAATGATAGATCTCACTCAGGAAGATTCGCCTTCGCCAATCAAACGAAAATCTGCTCGTGTCAAGTCTACATTGACTGTTTCTTCGCCATCCGTGCTGAAGAGTCCTCCGAAGAAAGCCGAGATACATCAACTCATCGCACACCCTCCTGAGCTTAACTCTCCCGTAGCTGATCCAGAAGACCATCTTGATTTCCCTTTGACGACCAAGCAACGGTCAAGCCCATCCGTTGAACTCAGACCGCCACGAACCGTACATCTTGACATAAAACCTCGGAATGCACCTGTGACACTCAACATTCATACTAATAAGCCTTCTGTCACCGAAGACTTCCATTCAACCAAGGCAGAGAAAACTCGTTCGAACTATGCCCCCGCCAGGGCTTCACTTGGAGACGCTCCTCAGTCGACACCTCGAATTCTTGACCAAGAGCAACTGAACCTTGGGTTAAACTCTCCCTTGCCCGGAAAGCCCTCGCGAATACCCGTTCGAAGTCCCGACAAACAGCACTCCTACTATCAAGAATCTGACCACCTTCCGAAACCACAGCGCATTTCCGCGTTGCTCCAGACCGGTAACATCAAGGATCAGATCATCTCTCCGACCAAGAAAGAACGTGGTCGTCATACAGTTAGCACCTCCAAGCCAGCCCAGGTTCCCCGCTCTTATGTTGAGAAACGTTCTGGTATATTTACAGCTTCCTTTTTTGGCGTCGCTTCCTACTAATGGTCCAATAGCTCGGTATGTGAGCAGGAAATACGTTCCGATCGCCTTGAACGACTTGGAAGAGGACGAGAACAGGCCTCGAAGTATTGCCGATGTAAGCACAGTACCCAGTCTGTTGCATATCACTCATTCTGTTTTTGCAGGTCTTGGGAGACATAAGCGAGGTGTGAATGACCGGCATTGTTGTTCTCTCTCTTAAAACTTGTCTTTCTTTCTAGGTGCTGGTCAGCAAGATCAATATGCGCATAGAGTCTGTCAAGGCAGAAGTGCGGATTGGTAGGGACAATATCCTGCGTGAGGCGGCCGTTGAAGTGGAAAAAATGAGTGAAGAAAGGTAATTTCAAACTCTTTCGCATCGACGTACGCTGATGCACCCATTCCAAAGCGCTATTTGCATGAATACTCTGGTCGAGCTTGAGTCCGACTACTCGTCGTACAGACGGGAAGCCCTGGAGCGACTTGACGACGCGCATAGGATCAACACGTCTATTGTACAACGGCTGGAAGAGATTATGGAACATCACGACCGAAACAGCGTCTCGAAAAAGTTTCCCAAGGTGCTTCCCTCGCTGCCAAAGAGTCTGGGTTTGGTGGATGCTTGAAACTTGCTTGGAATGCTTTGCTTTGTATGGATTGTATTGTACTGTTTTCGATGTATGCACCTGTGTGCAAACAATCCCGGGGTTGTCGCGTACGTTTTCGCGTATGATCGGCAAAATTTCATGATTGTGCCAGCACGGTCATTTGGCCCTGCCTGGAGATGTGCCCTTCGTTCCCCTGCTAGAGTTTGTAAACTATTACGGGCGACCAGTACTCTCGCTTCAGCACGCAAACCTACTTCGCTGACACGCCAGCATGGCCTGAAAACCCAGGGCCGAGAGCCGCATCGATTTGCCTTGTGCAATCTTGCGTTTCCTCGTGATCATCATCATCTCTCAATGTCTACGACTACTACCCAACCTTCCGATACTAGCCAGTATCGTCTTCCGACGAACGTCAAGCCCAGTCACTACGACTTGACCATTCAGACCGACCTCGACAAGCTTACCTTCAACGGATACGTGAAAATCAGGTCAGAACCTTTTCTGCGCCTTCACCTGCTGAAGCTCTGAAGGCTTACATCTAACTTGGCCTCTGTAGCCTCGACGTCAAGGAGGACACCGACACGATTGTGCTCAACTCAAATGGTCTTCAGCTCGGTAAAGCGTACGTTTCGGCTTGCTCTGCACTACCATCATTGCACTGACGTACACCATTTTTCAAGGACCGTCTATTCTGATGCCTTGAAGAAGTCTGAAGCAGAGATCGAGCAAACTTACGATGAGAAGGAGACGCGCGTTACCTTTAAATTCCCGACTGTATTCCCTGCTGGATCCAAGGCTGAATTGCAGATCAGTTACTCTGGAGAACTGAAGGACAATATGGTCGGATACTACAGATCTTCCTGGGAGCACGAAGGAAAGACCAAGTACTATGCTCTTACTCAATTTGAGGTGCGTCCAAGTACATACTACGTTGCCGGACAGCGACTGACTAGCAATCATTAGCCAGTAGACGCGAGGCGTGCCTTCCCTTCCTGGGATGAGCCGCAGCTCAAGGCAACGTATGACTGTCCAACTGCGAAACGATCTAATCCTCAAATCTATTCCCAGTTATGCCATCACCTTGATATCCAAAGTAAACACGACCAGTGTCACAAACATGCCAGCGATATCGGAAAAGACATTTGCACCCGAAGATTCCGACCATGTCGAACTCAAGAAAGTATTCCCTTCCCTCGACGGCCAATGGAAGATTTCTCGCCATGAGACGACACCACCCATGTCGTCTTACATCGTTGCCTTTGCTAATGGCGAGTTTACTCATCTTGAGACATCTGTCAAGATGCCATTGAGTGGCAAAACTCTCCCTCTTCGTATCTATGGTAGGAATCATTCCTGTTTCCCTATCACCATGTTCACGAGATTGCACCCAGCTACCTCCGACGTGATTCATCAGGCCCAGTTTGCCCTTGATGTCAAGGCCAAGGTTTTACCCTTGTATGAAAAGGTCTTTGACGTGGAGTATCCCCTGCCAAAGCTGGACACTCTTGTGGTAAGTAAAACATCACTATATGCTTGCGTGGAATGACTGAAGTCCCTCGAGGCCAATGACTTTGACGCAGGCGCCATGGAAAACTGGGGTCTCATCACGGGTCGCACTAGGTCGTTCTTGCTTGACCCCAAGAGTGCCGACGTGAAATCGAAGAAGCTTGTTGTGACTGTGCAAAGCCACGAGGTTGCACACATGTGGTAAGTTGTCATGGTCTGTCTTCTTCACTGGCGCGCTCTGAACTCTTGTGGTACAGGTTCGGTAACATTACGACGATGGCGTGGTGGGATTATCTCTATCTCAATGAAGGTAAATGGAATGCAATCTGAAGCCTTTGATACAACTAATTATTTCATAACAGGTTTCGCTACTTTGGTTCGTTATGATTCCTCCTCTGAAGGTTTTTCCCATATTCATCGTCATTACAGATGGGAGAGGTCATCATACCAGGTAAGGGTAAAGGCACCTATACCTCTGCTGTCGCGCTGACCAAATGTCCCAGACAAGTAAATCCATACCAACTATACTTAATACAGGGCACAGCTAACACGTTACGAAGAGCTTACCCGAATTCAGAGCCAACTCTGAATTCATCAACGACCATCTCGCTGCCGCGATGTCTTTGGACGCCAAGCTCTCGTCCCATCCGATTGAAGTGTCCTGCCCGAACGCCGACTACATTGGTACGACTTTCCCTTCCTTTTGCGAGCTTTCACTCATTGGCATACCACAAATCAACAGGACAGGTAATTATTCTGCATAGCTCGTTGCTGTTATCCTAAAACTGTCCCCAGATCTTTGACAGTCTCTCGTACTCCAAGGCTGCTTCAGGTATTCGGTTCGCGATATATTACTCGGGAGGGACCTGATTTGTGTCATGCAGTGCTGAGGATGTTGGCTGCCTACGTCGGCACCGACAAGTTCTTGCAAGGCGTCTCGATCTATTTGAAGAACCACTTGTATGGGAACAGCATCACTCGGGACCTTTGGGATGGTATCAGCAAGGCAACCGGTATGCAGTGGCCCATGGGACGAGAAAAGCAGATATTGACTATTGACTTTGTCAGGCGTGGACGTCGTCCGTCTAATGGATAACTGGATTACGAAGGTGAGTTGATAGGGGATCATGGCGGCAGTGGGACTTAAATTAAGGCTTCCTAGATCGGCTTCCCAGTCTTGACTGTCACTGAAACAGAATCTGGTATCAAAGTTCGCCAGGACCGGTTCCTCGAGACTGGTGTGGCCGAGGGAAAAGACAACGAGACGGTCTGGTCTGTAGATATCCTTCTGGGAACGAACATTAAGTTGATATGATTTCCTAGGAATGTACCTTTGAGTATACTCACGGTTGACGCAAACGGTAAAGCTGTCGTAGATAACGCCGCTGTTCTGGATGCACGCGAGAAGACGTATTCCTTGGATACCTCCAAACCTTTCAAGCTCAACGCTGGCACTAATGGCGTCTGTCAGTATGGTTTTCGCTCCACTCTTGCACTCATAATGACGCTTTTGTCTCCAGACCGGGTCTTATACTCCGAGGCTGCTATGAAGAAGATTGCCGTGGAAGTTGCAAAGCCAGATTCTGTATTTACATTGGAAGACCGGTTGGGTTTAATAAGTGATTCGATGGCGCTTTCCAAGGCGGCCTTGATGAAGCTTAGCAGTGCACTCACGCTTATCGATGCCTTGCGTGGTGAGAAGGAGTGTGAGTGTTACTTTTGGAGTTGGCTTTTCTGCGAGAGTGACTCACTCCACTATTAGATCTCGCGTGGTCTGGTATCTCATCCGGCCTAAGCTCAATTTCATCCGTCTGGTGGGAGCATGCAGAAATCACTAATCGCTTTGACGCTTTCCGTCGCGTAAGTCCGCCGAGATTGTTGCGCAATGCGCATGCGCCCCTTGTAATGCTGAAACTATTGTCATTTCTAGTCATTGTTTGCACCGCTGGTGAAGCAGCTTGGTTACGACTATTCTGACTCGGAGTCCCCCGACATTTCTCAATTACGAACATGTGCTATTGAGAATGCTGTTGCTGCCGGGGAAACGAGGTAGGCAGTCGAGGTTAAACCTTTCTATTGTCGTCCCTGACCGAATGGACAGTGTGATCAACGAATTGAGGGATCGGTTCAAACACTTTATGGAGACTGGTGATGATTCAAAAATCCCAGCAGATCTCCAAAAGGCTACCTTCATTGCGGTACGTCTACACATTCGATCCTGGTGCTTTTTACACACTTAAACCTGTCACACAAAGGCGGTCAAATACGGCGGGCGTGCGGAGTAAGTTTCTTGGCTATCTCACAAGTTCCTTATGTGACCAACCTTTCCAACCTTAGGTACGATGCCACCAAGAAGGTCTTTGACAAGCCAAAGACTCCGTCTGCACGAGTCTCTGCCATGTGGGTAGAAGTCTCTAGTTGTGTATGGTAAAAGCTAACCCACACCTCTATTTTAGCACCGCTTTGGCAGCGTCCCAAGACGAGAACCTAATCAAGGAAACGTTCCAGCTCTCCAAGACTGGGGCCCGAGATCAAGATGTAGTCTACTTCTTCCGTGGATTTACTGCAAACAGAAAGGCCAGGCGACTGGTTACAGAGTTCTTTAAGGAGAACTATGCAGAGGTGCGGGATCTAGGTGCTCGTTTTCCGTGGAGTTTAACAGAAAGATTGATTGTTGCCGAACATTGACAGTTTTACAAACGGTTCTCAGAGACCTATACTCTTAAATATCTTGTCGAGGTGGGTGGATTCCGCGATGGGGAAAAGTGCATGCTGACCATTGGCCCACATGGCAGTCGTCATTTTCGGTGCTCTCGACCGAAAAGGACCTGAAGGATGCCAATGCCTTCTTTGAGGTGAGCACTCTAAATGCTAAATTCATCTCACGCCCGGGGTAACATGATGGATATCTAGGGCAAGGACACATCAAAATACTCGCTCTCGTTAGGGCAGAGTCTGGACAGCATACGGGCAAGAATTGCTTACATCAAGGTTTGTGATATGGAAATATTCTAGAGTAGATAACTGACTGTGTATACAGCACTCTACTGAAGACCTTGAAAAGTGGTTGAAGGAGAAGGAAAGCAAGCTTTGATGTGGTGACATTAGGGTTAGGATTAGTACTAGTTGGGTGGTAGTTGGTAGTTTTGACAAAAAAAACTTGTACCGAAGCAAATGCCAGCTTTTGATCCTGTCCGCGATGCCGTCCTCAATTCTCCGACTTCAACGTCTCCAACTTTACAGCGACGAGCTACTCATCTTTCTGTTCTTCTCAACGACGACCCCGTTCCAGAAAAGTTAGACTCCTCAAAGCCACTTCGCAGAGCACGTTCCCCCGCTTCCTCTCCCTCTCAATCTCCCATATTCGACTCTCGTCCTTCATCTTCATCTTCTTCGGCATATCCCCAACCCCAAAGGACCCCCTCTGCGACCGAGTCTCCCGTCATGCCACCCCCGCCACTTCCCACAACCATCCCGTATGATCCCAAGAACCGAATCTCACGACCAGCATCCATTTTAACACCCATGTCCAATGCAGAAATGGAAATGTACAAGAGCTACGTCGGAAAGGGTACAGCCCGACTCTCAAAACGAAAACGAGGCCGCAGCACCGACCCAGATCCTCACGACGAACCGCCAACGAAAAGGTGGGCTGGAGATGTCGGTGTTGTTGTTAACCATTGTAGGGCACTCGTGCTTCTCTTATGTGTGCTGTAATTCACGCTGTTTTGACTAGACAACTCACGACCGGACGTTGGTGTCGTTCAACGACTCGATTCACCCATCATTGGTCTCAAGAATTTCAACAATTGGGTAAAATCAGTGTTAATTTCACGGTTTGCCCAGCCTGCGTTACAATCTTCACCGCATTCTGGGAGAGGGAGTGGACGTGGTGGATCAGGCAAGGTGTTGGATATGGGTTGTGGAAAGGGCGGTGATCTCACAAAATGGTCCAAAGCTCGTATTAAAGAGCTTTTAGCTGTTGGTATGTGCCCCTCATCTCTCCCCACTCAAACAAACAACAGCTCCCACTCACACGTATTCCAGACATCGCCGGCGTCTCAGTCGATCAAGCTCGGGCCCGATGGGAAACAATGAAAGGCAGTCGATTCGATGCAGATTTTGCCACATTGGATTGTTATCGCGAGCCTTTAACAAAAGCATTCCCATCATACAAGCTCTCACCGCCTTTCGACGCTGTCTCGATGCAGTTTTGTATGCACTATGCATTCGAGACGGAAGAAAAAGCGCGGTGTATGCTTGATAACGTCAGTCGGTGGTTAAGACCTGGTGGTGTGTTTATTGGTACGATACCCAACGCAGAGCTATTACTGTAAGCACCCTATCACTCTTTTTGGTTGCTACCGCGGCTGATCGATTACTTAGGGAACACTTACACGACGTACCACCTGACCAAGATGACCTCTCATTCGGCAACTCTGTCTATCGAATACGATTCGAAGAACGAGATCACGATGATATATACGGCCACAAATATTGGTTCTATTTACAGGACGCAGTAGAGGATGTCCCTGAATACGTTGTATTATGGGATAACTTTGTTCAGTGAGTGACTCTAGGCAAGTGGGTTACACCCTTTTAACGTGGCTGTAGGTTGGCAGCAGAGTATCACCTCCACCCCATTTACAAGGAAGAATTCCACCAAGTGTATTCCGAAAATCAAGATCACAAAGACTTTGGCCCCTTACTCGTTCGTATGAAAGTCGTCGATTCAAATGGTGAGAGTGCGATGGACGAAGATCAGTGGGAGGCTGCTAGTACGTGGACCTATTTCATTAATACCGCGCGCTGACGCCATTATCACGCCAGACATTTACATTGGATTCGCTTTTGAAAAGCGTTGATATTTAGCTTACTATGAGTTCATATATTTCATGTACTATAGCCCAGCATTGACAAAAGGGATAATAACTACTCTCGCAGTCTAATATCATATACAGCGTAGAATAACGAAGCAAAAATAGATAATACAAGAATGAGGAATGCACGAAAGAACGTCCACAAGCCCTTTATTCTTGCCCAAATCCGACTGTTTCCCTGCAACAACAGCATCAGCAAACAGCAGCCGAAGAAAGAATGAAAACCACCCACTCTACAGCCAACGTCAACTTTTGCTCCAAACTCGCATAATCCTTATACGGCGGCAAATCAATCCTATTAAAGCACGTATGACTCTTTGGCAATTGACTCGGATCTCCACTTTTTTCAATCGTGAACCTCCTAGGACCATCCGAACCTTGAAGATCCTTGAATCCATTAACAGGTATCCTCGATGTCCCCGTCGCGAATTGCAACAACCGAGATTTACGCTCAGGTGGCCACGAACGTACGCATTTCCAGAACCACTGTATGACTTCATCGTCCATTTCGTATCCGCGGTAGTCTGTGAATTTCGTCCAGTCGTCGCTACAAGCCGTGTCAGTCCACCTCTCAAGTCCAAGAGCAAGAAGAAACCGGGACATACACATCAATCTCCGACATCCCCCCAATCAACAACTCCAACTCCCTCTCATCAAACACCGTAATCAAATCCTGCGGTATCAATTCACTAAACCCACTCATGAACGCATCAAACTGTTCCTTAACCCTCTTCGAGATACGATACTCCACAATCGCATCCACATACTCCTTCTTGTTTTCTTCCGTAACAGGTATATCTTCACCTCCAGGTCGAAGCTCGATAGTGACCATCTCGCCGAATCGTTCTTCGGTTGTGGTGAATGTTTCGTCGATGATGTCTGTAATGTCGTTCTCCCTGCCGGCGCGTCCATTGTTAGTTCACGTAGGTAAAGAGAAAGGAGAAAGGGCACGTACAACATCCAAGTCATCCCCCTATGCAACTCTGCATCCACACTCTCCAAATCCGAAAGCGTAACCTTCTTCTTCAAAATCATCTTGTAAAAACTAACAATAAAATACGCATCCAAAAACCTCCTATGGAAAATCCCCAAACCCAAACATCTGCCTATAAACTTGAAATAGTTGAGATGTTCAGGGTTAACCCCCGATGCTGGGTTAATCTGTAGAGTGTAGTTGTCGTGTGCTGAATACTCGAATAGGCAGTAGAATGGGTTGAACATTTCGTGTGAGAGGAGGAAGAAGAATTCTCTGCACGACACCATAAGTCAAAAACAAAAAAAGGAAATAGAACAAGCCGCACCTCGACAACCCCCCATAATCCAACCCATCCTCCCCATCAAACTTGATCATCAACCTCTTCTTCAAATCATTCGGCGTCTGCCTCATAATCTCCGCATAACTATCCTCAAAAATATGATTCCTCCTAATCTTGATCTGACAATTCCCAGGTTGTGCTCTCATCGCAGGTTGACTCCTAAAGTATATCAACTTGCGTCTAAAGTCCCTCTTGTATTGGGGTACATTCGCATCCAACGTCGAAGGTAACCGCGGATCGTCCCATGTCGTCGTCTTGGTGTTATGATCGACGAAATACACACGCGCAGTCGACGTGAGACGCATTTCCCAGCCCGAAGGCAGAGGTCCCAATTGCGATATGGCTTGTGGTTGAAGAGTACTTCCTTGTCCATTGGGAGACATGACACGTATAATCGCCTGTCGTCTCGGATCCACCCAAGTAGTCGTACGAGTATTATGATCAACATAATACGGTCTACCTTCCAACGTAAACCTCTCTTCCCATCCATGAGGAAGACTACCAGCTCCAGGTGTCGTAGCGTTATTCGTTGGTGTCGTAACAGGCGCAGCAGGTGGAGTTGAATTCCTATTCCCAGCACCACCCCCTGCACCACCAGCGGCGGTGTTATTCGCCTCCAACAAATCATCAGCCAAAATCCTCCTCGAATGTTGATCCCTAGCCGCATTAGTCTCATTATCCGCCGCATTATTGTTAACAGCCGCACTCTGGGAAGGTCTGTTCCAAGTTGTAGATCGGGTATTGTGATCAACATAATAAGTCCTTCCTAAAGGATCAATCCTACGTTCCCAACCGGGCGGTAGAGGACCGTATTGATCAACGTTGGGGTTAAAGTTGCGCATTGGGGTGTTGTTGGTGGAGGCTGTGCTGGCTGGATTTGTCGTCACTGCAGGAGGGGGAGCCGCAGCAGGTGGTGGTGGTGGACCAGTTGAACTAACAGGCCTCGAAGAAGGCGACGAAGCAGAGTTTTGTAAATCGCCTGGAGGAGTGGTCGTGGAGGTGGTCGTGGTTGGAGTGTCAGACGCAGTCGGCTGACTAGAGGCATTGTCAGCGGTGGCGTGGGAGCTTGGTGTGCGAGATAATGATGCTGATGGGGGTTGTGCTTCTGTGAGATTTGCGGTGCTAGCAGCTGGGGAAGAAGCGCTGTTTGGGCTGAGGCCCATGTTATCGAAAGCGGTGTTGAGGGAGGAGACTTGGGAAGGACCGGGGTTTGTGATGGGTTGGGAGACGTTTGTGGAGAGGTAGATGATGAGTTTGCCGTGGACTACTAGGTTGTCGTTTGATTTTTTGAGATCCAGTGTGAGCATTTCTGGGGGCAGGCTAATGAGAAGAGTATATGAAAAATGGTTGGGTACACACACCATGACCACCTAGTTCTAGATCCAAAACGTCAGAGACACGGACGTTGACGACGCCCAAGAAACCCTGATCCTTGCGCTTGAATTTGCGTTGGTCGAAAATCTGAACGGCAACGACTGAAGAATCCTTTACGGAACTAAAAGAGCCAATGTTTGTAAGCAGTTGGATACGGATAAAACGAGGGGCTTTTACATGTCAAAAGATTCATTCCAGTAAGGATTAAGAGTCTTTTTCATGACACTGGTCGTATGAGTCTGTTCTGCATCGACGGTGATGACAGCAAAAGGATCTGGGAGACGAAAGACATCGCGTTTGGATAAACCGTCTGCGGCAACGACTGGAAAGAAAAGGTGAGCGGCGGTGACAACAGCAATCCAAGGTGCTCACCAGTAACCCTAATGTTCTTTGTACGACTGAAAAAAGAGTAAGAAAATGTCCAAGTAAAATCACAAGAGGACTCACGAAGCACTTGGTGCTGTCGACATGCCAGCAGCACTAGTGAAGGAGTAAGGTGGGCGCCAGGTACAAGAGGAGTAGTAAGAGAATTCCCACGCTTAAATTATGACTGGCGCAAGAGTCACGGACCAGGATTCTAGGTAAATCGTCGAAATACCATTTTATATCCAATTTTTTTCTATTGTTAACAGCGGTACTACAGCACTTTCGAGCACTTGGGAGGCGTTGTGTATCTGCGTTGAGTGTATCTACGTCACAGCAGCTACGTTGGAGCGTTCCCTTGGAATTTCTGTATCTGCTTGGGTGGCTACAGGAACAACAGGAACCTCAGCAACTAGCAGTCCCTGTACATGTAATTGGCAGACGCTTTAACAATAGAAATGGAAGCGAGAGAAACGAGTAACGTCGGATTGACGCCCAGTTGACGCCTATTTGTGTTCCATCTTATTGTTCATTCGACACTTATAATCCACCGCAAAAAATGCCACAACAGCAGCAGCAGCAGCAACCTCTTCTCCTCTATCATGTATTCTTCTACTCTCATCAACACTTGGGCTCTGGCAGTCCAGCCTGGTTCGCCTGCTCAACCTTCCCCAAAATCACCTGATCTAGACCTCACCAGTCTCGGTTACACTTCCGTCTTCGTTCACCTTCCACACACTCCCCGTACCCCTCCTCCCCCTCACAAGTCTATTAAAAAGACAAAGAGCATGGGCATGCTCAAATCAAAACCCAAATCCAAACCACACCCACCTCTTCCTCCTACACTCCAAAACGAACTCCTCTTGATGCAATTCACAGGCGGCGGTTCCCTCCAATCCAACGCCCAACACCTCATGAACCAACGCGCCGCCAACGGCCCCGTCGATACAGTCCACAAAGACTCGCACGGTATCCTCTGGCTCGACGAAGCAGAGAAACTCGAATACCGGCCTCTTCTCTCCCCATCCACCGCTACCACTTCATCAACACCCCACACCCCATCCCGTTGGGTCCAATTCACACTCGTCCACCCGACCCCACCTCCCCATTCCCCCACATCCGTCAAAAGCATGTCCCCAACCGAACGCGAGCTAGACTCTGGCGCTCTCCTCACTCCCCTAACTCCAACCGCGTACCTCCCCGTCGTACGCCCACGCAAACAATACAAAAAGCGCCCAGCTCCTCTAAAACTACACTCCGCACCAACCGTCCCAACCGCACGTATCTCTGCCTCACCTTTCCCTTCATCGCGCTTCGACGACTCTTTCCAACCTGTACCTACATCCCTAGCTTTAGCCGCAGGTGTACTCGTCTACTCGCGGCACGCGCAGAAGAAGGTTAACCTTAAAGGGCTAGGAAGGAGAAGTGCACCAGCGGATGTGGTTAAATTCTCTCGTGCGGCTTTACCCCCAGTCCCTGTGCCGCCTCTCCCCAAGGACAAGGAGGTGGAGGTAGCAGTCGAGCTACCTACTCCTCAAACACGCGAACCGGAGCTTAGGAAACTGTCCATGGCGATGAAGAAACGTGGGGGATTTACAAAGAGGGCAAAAGCGTTTTTTGGGATGTGATGAACGAATGACTTTTTTAACGAAACTCCTACGACAGAACCCTGGATGGTTTTATGTAGCGTAGTCACCTTTGTATCAATAATGTAGTACTGTATCATTGTATTCTACCTGTAGCTCTATTTGTAGCTGTAATAAACGTCTCTGTATCCAACTTGCAGCCAGCCCGGGCGTTCGCGAGACCCAAGGGCCAACGTCGACGCAACAAAAAGCTTTCCAAAAACTACACGATGTCCTAGTAGCCCGCTAAAAATCGTACGTGCGAGTAATTCGAAACCACTACTAGAATACTAGACAAACTCGACATGAGTACTGGATTGAAGGAGGCGGTGGAAAAAACATTGCTGGGAGAAACAGCCACCGACGAGGTTTTTGGGGGTTGGCTGGTACCGGCGAGGGTTATTGCTCCATTTTGCTTTGCTTTGCCTTTCTGATTCGAGGTCCACTGGAGTCCAGGCAGCATCATGTACACCGCCGTCCATGCATGACCTCAAAATATTCGAGGTCAAACGCCTGAGGTCGTTTGATAGCTGACACTTGTAAGTTACAATTCGTCTCGAAAAAATGGAACAGACGCCGACTCGGACGTCCAAGGGCTCATTTGATCCTAGTCACACAGGTCATTCAAGGTGGTAATAGTGCAGAGACTTGACATCCAACACACTAGTCGGCATGCACGAGTTCGGTCCTCCTGGGTAATGTATGTATGACTGTTTTTGCTGGACAAAGTCATCCCAGGGACGTCTATCGTTCGGTATGGACAGTATGCGCGGTCCAAGAGCCAGGCAGTTCGGGAGGTTCGGGAAGTCCAGGTCGTCCGGGAGTCCACCGTTAGGGGCGTCCAAGGTGTTCGGGAGGTAGAAAAAAAGGTGTACAGTGTTCCAGGATGGTCAAAAGTAGCTCGTATGTACATGTAGAGATATTTGGGTAGCTCGGGCCAGATCATGGGAAATAGAGTCTGAAAGCTGAAAGTGCCGGTCAATCGTCGACCGGCACTTTCGCAACCTCCACGCCTCCATTCAATAAGATACTAGAGGTGCCCTCACCATTAATTCAATACCCAAGTCAGCCGTACCTCAAGTTCGGATTCCAGGCTTCTTTGGGTTCGCGGAGGGGTCACACGCCCCTCGACGATTTGTAGTTGCAGAGTAAGTATGTGAATTAATCTTTAACGCATAACTTGCTTTGACGCGGGAGGGTGGGATAAAGAAGGATTGTGATAGCTGAGAGTGTTCTGAATGGCTGTCAGTTGGAAAGACCTGCTGAGTCAGCGACACTAGCTGCTCCGCGTCGTCTGCTGGCTTCGCTTCAGCGACTCGGCATCTGCACTTCAACCCAAGGGCCAATGTCGGCGCATTCTATTTCTACTCTGTAAACTTCCAGAGTCCTATTGTACGCTTTTTTAAAAAGTAATTAATTTAAATAAACTAAGGAGAGCACTGAGATACTCTCTACACCGCGAACGTGTCGCGGTACACCCACTGTTGATGTTCCTTCCGAATCCCGATGCTAAACCGTTCAAAACCCAACAAGAGAGATGTTACGACCCAGCTCCTGCACGGTTGTTATGTTACGACTCGCAAACCCTTCTCGAGTCAAAGAATCTTGCTCACCGACGATCGTATTTATTGATGAGGTCACAGAACCCAGGATAGGAATCGGCGGTAATGGTCTAACTCTACGGGCACTAGGACTCTGAAAACCCACACTAGTAGTCCTCGACTCCCTATCCCATATACATAGCACCTTTGGTACTGTTTCCACTTTGAATCAAAACGACAACTTCTCACCTTTCCTGCAGCTTTTTATAGACGCTAGACAGAAAAGTCACAGCGTCTTGATTGTAACCTGCATCTTGAGCTTGAGCATTGACCCAGATATGCTTGGAGACAGTCGAGTCCCACGTCTGTGCAGACTCGATGATTCCGAACAAGGAAGAAAGCGTGCCGACAACTTGCTCAATGTCAGGTCTAGACAATGCATCAGCAGCCCAGCACCGTTCGATGAGTGCCCACATGTTATTATCCAATTCCGGCATATCGTCAGGACGCGACGGGCGCGTCCCCTGAAGGACGGGAAGCACCACGGCAGCATCGTAGCGTAGATGGTCAAATGGACGGAGCCCGGTATATATCTAACCAGGACCTATCATAAGAGAGCGTACACGGCAGACAACACACTCTACGCACCTCATAGCAAACCAATCCAAACGCGTAAATATCACTTTTATATGACGGGCGCAACCCAGAACCCAGAAGCTCCGGTGCTAGCCAACGAGTCGTCCCACCTGACAAGGCACTAGAGGAGGTCATCCTCAGTATCTCGCCATCCGCAACATATGAAAGACCAAAATCGCCGACGGTCGCTCTACCAGATTTCGTTATCAGAATATTGACCTGTATTTATAGCACGTTATCAAACGAACGCTCGGGTGACAGAGTCTACTACTCACTCCCTTTAGATCCGCGTGAATAATCTTCATCTGATGAAGGTACTTGACACCGTTCGCAACGTCCCAAACCTAGTGCAAGAGCGTTAGTGGAACAAAAACACTCTTGTTGATTCTTCAACCGCACCAATCGACGATGATCCACATCCGATCTCGGCATTCGCTCCAAAAACTGAATCAAGTTTCCGCTTTCCATCCACGGGGAAATGAGGCATAGCCGCTGTTGCGCTTCATCGAGAAAGTAGAGTCCGAGGAATGGCAAAAGATTAGGATGTTCAAGTTGTCTCCACACGATGGCTTCTTGTAAAAACCTCTGGATGTAATATGGTCAGTGCGAGAGCAAAGAAGAACATATGTATCTTACACACCTTGAGAACCTTCTCGACATTAGACTTTTGGTATAGTTTTACGACCTTTAGGCAAACAATCTCCGATGATCCCTCGACTGTACCCTTCCAAATTTCGCCAAATCCTCCTGTGTCAACTGGGTATTCTTCGAGCTGCTTGACATTTTTGATCGTCAAGCATTGGGGGTATAGATTCGACTGCCGAGAAAGCCTCAGTAGTGCTTTCAATACAGACGAGCGAACCGTAGGAGATGTCTCCGGAGAAATTGATAGCTAGACCGAACGTTAAGCGTGGTGTCGACAGGCTAGATCTAGATATACCCACCATCTGCAGTAGATCCAAAAGCGATTGCGCGAGGACCCCTTGTTGAGAGACTAGATTTCGATATTCATCCTCGTCACGAAGAATGGCTTCTAGCTGGCCCAAGATTGTTGTCGACTCCGGTTGAAGTGCCTCTTCCACGGTATTATAATTATCCGAGATAGGCTATTGAAGCATGTCGTACTGAGACCGTAATGAACATGGAATTTAGTCGACTTACAAGCTGTTGCGCTGTTTCTTGCTGCGGCCTTTGTAGCGTTTTTTCTGTCGTCCTCAATCGTTGCTCCGCGAGCTCCCACAAGTTGCTTCGAGAAGCCTCGTAGAGATCTTGATAGAAGTCAATAGCGGTAGCTCGGAGTCCACGCCTTTCAAAGTCCATTACCCTAAACATAATGGTCATATGAGAAACACTGATACTTGAGTATACGAACAACTTACTCGGGTCTGGAGAGAGCAACTTCAAAGCAGATAATGTCGCCATTTACTATTTCACTTTGGGCGAAACTCAATCCGAGCTCCATGCGCTCTATCATCCTATGTATGATTTCCTAAACATTTTGATGAGACAGAACTACTTTTGCCAAGCAACGACATACTTCGTACAAGGTCAGGGGCGTTTGAGGGGCCCAGTGCATCCGCTCCCTGATGCTGGGAATGAAGTCTTTTATCTTGCTGCTGAGGGAAACGCGAGCGCTGCCAATACCCAGCACCTGTTTCTCTGTTGGATTGAAGTATTTGAGGAATATCATGATATTCTCTTTGTCTGGTTCAGCCTAAAAGATTCTTTAACGCAAGGAAGCAGGAACTAGGACAGTAGGTTGACTATTACCGTCGAATCTGTTTTAGGGTCAAGATAAAGACGAAGAAGTCCATCTTGACGGGCTGACAAGACCCTCTGAATGATCTCCATGGCTTTGTTTTAACTAGTTAGCCAGGATCATGCAATGGCTTTCGGTAAAGTACACTCACTAAGGCTTTCAGATTGAGGAAGTCTGTCGATGCAATCGTGCGGTCTAATTGTCCTGTTTTGACGATTTATAAAAACCCATAATTGGAACTGTGACACTGAAATGTCAAAGTGCTGAGAAATTCTACGCTTGAAGTCGGGATATGTCTGGTTTCTTGGAGCCTTGAAAGCGATAGGACTTGATGGTGACGACTCGTCAGTAAATGAAGTGAGGTCGAATCCTTCATGACAACGAGAAGGTTGCAGGCGTGACCACCTTCTGACGGTATTCAGTGGTGTTCGTGTCGTACAGTGACTGGGTGTGCACCTTGATTGTCAAAGTTGAGTCATCCATTGAGTTTGGCTGTCCAGTGTTGATGCAAATCGAGTAGAAATCGGACTTCAAATTCCTGGGATCCGATACCAAGTTGGCAGGTGAAGAGACATTTGCCCCGCTCGCTCGCTGCCTGTGACATGTGACATGTCAGTGTCACAAGAGCGACACGCTAGGACCTGCTAGGACCTGCTAAGACACGCTGAGTCCTGACAGTGAAGTGACGCTGAGACGTCGAGACCCATTTGCCAAAAGACTCAGAAAGCCGTGCTCCCTACTTCCCATCACGTACAAACAAGCGAACAGGAGCTGAGAAAGCTATCAATATCCACGAAGAAACGTGGGGGATTTACAAAGAGGTAAGTATGGGTAAAGAGGGCAAAGCGTTTTTTAGGATGTAACGAGATCTTTGGAATCGAGCAAGTCGCCATTGACTCCCCCCCGACTAGCAGACCACGTCGGTGCTTTTCATCCACAGAGGCCCAGGGGGCAAGGGATTTAAACCTCGCCGTGGAATCTGACCGCCTCGATAAAATGGTGTGTGGAGACTACGGCCGATACCTCCGGTCTGGCTTCGAATCCTCGAGAGTCAAAATTTCGTCACTAGGCCATCGCTATTACCCACTAAAACTTCAGTCTCCTGCCTGTTCAGAGGCAGGAGATCGTACATATTCTCCGTCGAAACACCACGCCATGTCGCTTGGACCAATCTCTTCGAAATAGCTTGTCGTCTGTGGCGCTTGCGGTCCGAGGCGTGTTTTCATGGTGTGGGTCCAGTGGTTTCTGTTATTGAAGCTGGGGGCTGTTGATCACCCACACATGGTGTATAGAAGTAAAGCCGTGATTCTATGCAAATTGGCAAGTTCACAGAACGGCCTCCCATATAACAATGAATTGACATAGAACAGCGAGAAAACTAGTCAGATATCATAAATAAATAAAAATGGAAAAAAATAATGTTTAGTACAATAAAGTCAAAAGACATGCTAGAAGTTGCGAGACGAAAAGCGAATGAAAAATGGAATTAGTGCAAGGCCTTCAAGGAAAGTACATAGACCAAGGGTCAACCGGTCACGTCTCAATTCAGCTCCAGACAGAGCACTCTCTTGTTGTACCCTCGCCACAGCCTGAACAATAGCTTTCAAAGAGAACGCCTCGACTGGTCGGTTATTGACTTGCCCTCGACAATAAGGACATGTATACCGAGGTACAGTGTGCTGAGTGCGGGCAGTACCAAACCAGCTTTCGAGACACGGTTGGCAAAATGTATGTCCACATTCAGGGAGGCTACCGACGCCGAGTGTGAGTATGCTCGTAGGTAGGACTCATGCCAAGTAGGAGGTGACTCAACAAATGAGGTGTCCACATCCTCTCGTTGCAAACCGGACAGGTGATGGAATCTTCAATCTCCGAGATTGGCTACATAAGCACTTGTAGCACACTGAACTGAGATGCAGGCACTGGGAATCGGCTTACGAGATCCCTCGCTCCTTCTTGCTGCGGTCTTTGTGGTATTGTTCCTGTCGGTATGGGCTTCGGCGGGCTGTTCTGCACCGCCTTATAGAGATCTTTATAGAAGTCGATGGCAGTAGCTCGAAGTCCACGCCTTTCAAAGTCCATTATCCTAAAGCATAATGGTCATGTGAGAAACACTGATACTCAAGTATAATGATGAACAACTTACTCGGGTTCGGAGGGAGCAATTTCAAAGCAGATAATGTCGCCATTTGCTATTTCACTTTGGGCGAAAGACAATTTGGGTTTCATGAAGTCTATCATCCCAGGTTTGATTTCCTAGATACTTCAATGAGACGGAATGACTTTCTGCTAGGAAATGACATACTTCGTACAAGGTCAGAGGTGTTTGAGGGGCCCAGCACATCTGCTTTCTGATGCGGGGAATGAAGTCTATTATCTTCCTGGCAAGTGGAACGTAAGTGTAGCCGACCCCCCGCACCTGTTTCTCTGTTGGATTGAAGTATTTGAAGAATATCATAACAGTATCTTTGTCTGCTCGTTTAGCGGCCTAAAGGATTCTTTAACGCAAGGAAGCAAGAACTAGGGCAGTAGGTTGACTATTACCGCCAAATCTGTTGTAGGGTCAAAAAAAAAGACGAAGAAGTCCATTGTGATGGAGCGCAAAGCGTCTCCGAATGTCCTCCATGGCTTTGTTTGAACTATATAGTTAGCTAGGATCATGTAATGGCTTTCGGTACAGTACACTCACTAAGGCTTTTAGACTGAGGAAGACTATCGATGCACTCGTCTGGTCTAACCGTCTTGTTCCGACGATCCACAAAACCCCATAATTGGAACCGTGACACTGAAATGTCAAAGCGCTGAGAAATTCTACGCTTGAAGTCGGCATATGTCTGGTTGCTTGGAGCCTTGAAAGTGATAGGACCTGATGGCGGCGACGACTCGTCAGTAAATGAAGTGAGGTCGAATCCTTTATGCGAAAAGAAGGTTGTAGGCGTAACCAGCTTCTACGATATTCAGCAATGTGCTTGTAGACAGTACAGTGACTGGGTGTTCACCTTGATTGTTAAGGTTGAGTCATCCATTGAGTTTGACTGTTCAGTGTTGATGCAAATCGAGTAGGAATCGAACTTCGACCCGGTACCAAGTTGGTAGGTGAAGGTAAGCCAGAGACACTAGTGAGCTACTTCCCCGCTTGACTCGCGCTTGCTGCCCATCCGCCTGCTGCCCGCTTGCTACCTGCTGCCTGTGACATGGTATCACAGCGTCACGAGAGCGACACGAGCTTAGCGACACGATGAGACGCCGGGACCCATTTGCCAAAAGATTCAGAAATCCATGCTCCCTACTTCCCAGCACGTACAAACGCGCGAACAGGAGCTTAGAAAGTTATCAATGTCCATGGGGCGTTTAGGAAGAGGGCACAAGTGTTTTTTGAGATGTGATTAGGGCTCGATCGGATTGGCTTTGGATATCCGACCGGATGGGGCCTTGAGCAATCCGCAATCCGACGATGGTGGAAAGTGGAGTCGGATTTCGCGTTTTCGAGCAATCTTTGAGGTGATTCGGGGGCCAATTGATGCGGGGAAGGCGTGTTGGAGACAAGTAAGGTTCTTCATTCATTTCCAAGGTGATATTGGGTTGAACTAGGCGTAACTGACAATGTGCAGGTACATAGGTTACGCATTAAACCGAATGAACCTTTTTGGAGCTATGTAAGGGATTGAAACAGTGAATGCTGAAAAGAAAACACACCTTTGATCAGTTCATAGTAGGTCATTCTCGGCCTATTCCTTTCCTTCTGCCATCCAATAGCTCACAACGCAACCCCGTCAACACCTCTGGCCGACAGTTTGACAGCACAAATGAAACTTGGTGGTCCTGCGAGGTCCTGCGAAGTGGTGCAATTTTTGCCGTGGGAACATGTGTCCCCGGCCAAGCGCCAGAAGCATCCGATCCGAGTCCGATCCGCCAGGAGCCCTAGATCATGACTTTTTGACTTTTGTTCGTTCACCTACCACAGAATGGTGGTTTTTATGTGCTTGTATTGTATTTTATATGTAGCTCTACTTTTAGCTGTGATAAACCACTCTGCTTGTATCCAACGCGAGTGGCCGTCTTCGAATGACTGGTACCATCCGTGCTTCAAGACAGTCGCTCAGGGCCCGCACGCCAGTGGTCTCTACTCAGACACAATGCTGCTTCCGAACCGCTACTAACGCCAAGGTATTCCTGACGAGCCTTCTCCAGAAATCAACGTACATTTGTTGCGTCGTTCGGAAGCTTGAAGACCATCACCCAAAGCCAAAGTACATTCCACTCAAAGGTAACCGATGGGCATTCCGCTCCTTCTTTCTTGATCTGGGACCTAGAGCCGGAAGTTGTCAAGTTTCAGGCCGTGCGTGTCCTAGAGAGCACATCAGGGTATGCATACGATTTGTCATGAAGTCACGAACTTGTCTATCCACTCTTCCTCAGCTTCCCTCATCATCTGATCTATGTTGTGCTGAAGATCTTCTGTCGATTTTCCAGATTCTAGCTGCTTCTGAACATTGCGGTAGTAGACCTCCAGTAGCGTGATTAGCTGATACCCATTGTATGCCGAAAAGAAGCGTTCCGGGTTTAGCAGCCTTATTTCTACGTCGGTTGGCATCCCCTTTGCTTCATATGGGAAGCCGTTTATCACTACTGAAGCTGTGGATGTACTAAGACATTGACATTGACAAACGGAAAGGGCAAAGTAGAAACATACGAATGGTCCAAAATCCCATCTCAGACGCCAAGGAATACAGGTCCCAGCACTTCCAAGCAGGACTCAACTCGTCACTGTCTGCTACTACTTCGGGGCATTGAGGTAGTCATATGTTGAGCGACACTCGTGAGGAACAGCATGAGCAAAGTCGATTATTCTTATGTCATGTCATTGTTACTGCCATCAAACAGAACATTTCCAGGCCCAAAGTCATCAATCACAAATCCTGCTTTGTGAATCTTGTCCACGTAGGAAAGAATATGTGTCCTACTACGTCTCAATCATCAGGGAACGGAGAGGATAAAGTGGGTGGCAGCAGACCTACTTTGTATTGCGCTCCAAATCCACGAGTGACTTGTCGATAGGGGTTCCAAAACGCTCCAGTACAATCCCAACCAAGTATCCTCCACACCATCGTTTCGCACGAAAGAGACCGTAGAACCGGGGAATGATTGAGCCTTGAAGTCCTTTCATGTCCTTGTAGCGCAACGCCTCAGCCTCAGCCTTTTCAATAGTTTCCGGAATCTTGAGCACGACGTCCTCCTCGTATGTTTCACCGATAAGTTTTCCTGCATATACCACTGTTTCACTCTTGCTGACGATCTGGGTAATTTCGATTCTGTCGCCATTTTGTGGTGACTCGTAATGCCGATTGAAGAGCGTGGATACTGATGGGATACTGAGAGAATGCGCGAGCTCGGTGGTTGCACCGTTCTTCAGCCACGGAGAGTTTGAAAATGATGCTGAGAGGCATGATGGTAAAGCGCGAAAAAGTTCGAAGGCTGTGTCAATTCGGGGAGGAGCAATTATTCCCAGGCCGAGTCAGAGGATCTAGCCGATCGATCTACCCCAGACTTGGATACTACTTTCACAACATCGCAAATGTCCTGACCTCGCCCATTTGCCAAATACCAAGGCTATCTGTCGCACGATTCAGATCTCACCGACTTTGCAATCTCAAGAGAGTTTCATGAGATCGCCTCATTTCTCGAACGAACTATTACCCTTCCAAGAACGCCAAACGCTAAGGCATCTGTGACCATATGGTTCCAAAGGTCATAGTGCATTCTGCTACTATCTTCGAACTACTCAAGTCGATCAAAGCCTCAAATGGCTCAACAAACCTACCTCTCGCTACGACTCTGACAATTGCCTCACAATCCGCTGAGAACAAACCAAGACCAGACCGCACAATGAAGGACTGAGAAGAGATCGCGAAGCAGTTCTACGAACTATACGACAGAACTCTGGATGGTTTTTACGTAGCGTAGTACCCTTTGTATCCCTGGTGTATCACTGTACTGTATTCTGCCCGTAGCTCTACTTGTAGCTGTAATGAACGACTCTGTATCCAACCTGAGGGATCTACTGCCCAACGACGAGATGTAAGCCAAATCTGCGGCGGTCTTAGCCAGCGCTCAACGACCAATAGCATTGTGCCAATCCCTACAGTATCCAAATCCTCACCTGCGCCTTTTCGTACAGTCCAGACAAAAAATCTCGAGCTTGAGCATTGCTCTGCGTGAAATCGCCGCGGCGGGGCATCAGTAAACGCGAGCATTCCGTTCGGCATTTTCCAGCAAAAAAAGCGAAATACATTATCCCACTTCCTTCGACTCTTTTTTGGTTGGCCCTTTTCTTGATTTTTATGCGCCGTTGATATCCTCAATTCATAGCGTCTTCTAGTTCTGCAGACCATGAGTGGAACCAGGCATATCGGCGAAAAGCGGCATTCGGCATTTGGCATCGCGGGCAAAAATGCTAGTCCCGTGCCGAAATGCCAGGGCACAAACATGCGCCTCAGTACCGCGTCTTGGAGAGGAATGTAGAGATTACAGTTGAGCATTAACATTGATTACTGTCACGTAATGTATCCTATTAGTATTTATACATAGCTCTATTCGTAGCCCACCAAAGTCAATCAATATCCCTTTCCTTTCTCGCAACTGTCCGGCGCCTTGCGTAGTAGGGATATACCAAGCGATTCATACGCAACCACTCAACCCTGACCTGAAACGGCGTCTTGACGCCTTTATTCAGAGATAGGGACTCGATTAATCCATCCGAGTCTACTTCAACCAATCGTTAAACATCCCAAACGAGGTAAAAAAAATGCCGTACCAAATTCATGATCAGCCACAACCTCCTCATGATCAGCCACAACCTCCTCATGATCAACCACCCTAAAACCCGGATACCCAAGCGACCTAGCAAAACCCATTGTCCTAGGATCAAACCCTTTAAACCGATGAAGCATCTGCATCTCATCATACGCCTTACGATCCCACCAATTATGGTCGATTTGGACGCTGGTTTTGAATAAAGCCAGTCCGAGGGAAAGTTGCATATCATCCGATAACTCTTCTTGACCAAAAGAATCAAACGACCAGAAATATTTCGGACTTGATACCCAAGTACGCCATTTGCGTTTCGAGTCGCTGGGTCGGGGGATGGGTCGGATGAAGAGGTATATTGGGGTATCACCAGTTGGCAACAACACGTTATTACCCTTCAGGTTCATGGGTTCCCGAACGCGACTTGGCTCTCGTTCAAAATGAAGGAAAAACCCGTCCAGGAAGGCTAGTGGTGCGATGTGAATAAACTATTCCTCGACAAAAACGCAAAACTCAAACCCACCATATTCCCCGGATCTATCCTCAATTCCAAGCTGAGTGAAAACATTATCCGCTTGCACAGTCCACGCAAACCCAAAGGCTTGCCATTCGTCAAAGTGGCCCAACTGGTAGCATACATCAAACCGATCGAAACCAGATCCTAGATTCTGTGCTTCCGATAATGTGAATGCAAACCTGTACATGTACATGTAGTCAGCGTGGCGGTTTGACTTTGGATTTTTTTACGCACCTGACTTCAGAAGCACCATCCATAATCGCAGCCTTTCGAGGTATAGTAGTCCTCAGCGTCTGCGCACAAAAAACATACTTCCATCTCTCCATGTCTCCCGGCCACCTCGCAACAATATCCTTACGAATCATATGATAAATCGTACCAGGCAAACACGATAACGCCCGGACCACATCTTCAGGCTTCAAATCGCACTCGTACGTCGATCTATTAGACCACCGGATTGCCAATAAAAGAAACTTGGTGGGTATAGCTTTAACAAGACGTCCTAAAAGGATATTGGTTTCATCGTATGTCGATATTGGTAGGTTTCTGTCGACACTACTGTCGTGATGTGGAAATGAATGGGGCTCGAATCCATATGCGTAATAATCGATTTTGGACGAACTGCGAACGTGGATGTAGGGTCCTTCGTGGACTGTGTTGGTACGTGCGTTGATCCATAGTTTGGAAAAGAGCTGGTGGCAGAAGTATGTTAGGGTAGATTTAGCGTCACGGAGGAGTGCTAGACGTACCATGCCATGATGCTCAGGAAGCATTTTTGCTTTTCCGAACTGGAGCGCGTACGTCAAAAGTAAGTCGTCTGCTCGATATAATAATTCCGAGCCTTGACGTACCATGTATTCGATGTAGGTACGTAGAATTGGCGAATACCGGTGTTTTTCGAGGATGTATGATACGGGGATAAGTGCTGCAAGTGGCGAGGCGTTCAGAGTTGATATTATTTCAAGAAGAGAAGCGCCAGCTCACCTTCGTAGAAAATAAGCGAGGGCACGTCACGATCCCAGTTGTAGCCGAAAAGTTGAACTGATTGTGGATCCCTAAAGAGAGTACAAGGCGCGTTTAGCAACCCCACAAGAGTGAGAATGGTATCAGAATCGATCCCGACCTTGATTGGCTGAATCGTTCAAAGTCTTCTTGATAAGCCTGTAAAACGAAAGATTAGCTGCTAATGTGGAATGAATACTTCGATGCTCACTGACATTAAATGCATCGGGTCCATCGTAAACGACCTGCAAAAACTCGGTCGTATTGCTCGAGTCTTTCTCAAGTCCGCCTTCGATACAAGCAATATGATTCACGGTACGATGAGCATTATACTTCTGATCCAACACGTTGGAGCTAGTATCGCATAGTAGACTTCGTTGAATATGAAGATTGTTGCTCGACACGGGTACTGGTACATGCAAATAATTGGATATCTGAGAATACGTGAGTCGTAATTAACATTCGAGAAGAAACCCAAAGCGAACCTTCAAGTCAAGATCTTGTGGTGTTGCCTTCCGTCCGAAATGCTTGATGTACTGAACTAGAGTGCCACCGGACTGGACATGGATAAGTTGCTCCCCTTCGATATTCGTCAAATTTCCGCCGTTGATAGTGAAGGTCGAGGACTCCTGGATAAGTGGCATGATTGGGAGCTTTTGGCTCTAGGAGAATGAAGATTTCTTCACTAGCAGTCCACATATATGTAGGCAGCACCTCGACTCTCTCCGGGGAATATGTGAGTCCAAGTTGAACATGGTGAACATGGCAAATGGTTCAAAATTTGATACTCCTACCGGGCAAAGGTCACAGTCGGAGACTGAACGTCGAGGGCTGTCCCATCGAGAGCATGAAGTGTGAGTCAAACTTCATGACCTTGCTTGGTCAAAGCGTCATAATGTTCGATCTGTAAGAGAACTGCTAGAATATCATGTATCGGCTATAACAAAGCCGGCGGGGCAGTGGATTTAGTGCAAAGATGCTGTACCGCTCTTTCTCCTTTTCTGATGTCCTATTATACCTCTATTCAATGCGTCGAGCTTCCGTGCAAGGCGAATCCGATATCGACGAAGGTTACGTCGATTCAATGGTTTGAGGCCGTCAGACAACATCTGCTTGTTCGATTGGATCACTGGACGCTACTAAAAGTTTGATTTGAAAAGTGTAATGAACAGTTAACTTGGCATGGAAAAACGAACCTCACACATGATGATAGCGGCCATCGGCAAGGATCTTCATCTCTCCTTGTAATGATGCTTTATGCAGGTTGCAGTCATCGCAGAAAATAGTAACGTCAGGTCGGAGGTCGCTTCGTGTTGGTTTCAATAATTCTTCGTGTTCCGATACATCTACCATGAACATTCTGATGTGCAAGCAAACCATGCAAGTCCATTCAAAGACTCCGACACCGCCTGTATAGCGAACTCGTCGCGTCACGTTTGAGCCCTCAGACGCCATGGAGCAAAGAGTAAGGACCCATTGCCGTGCAGGCTCGGAGGCTGGAGTGAGCAGTCTTGAGTCAAACGCACATCCGTATCTCTTACTTGCATGCGGAATACTCTCAGGAATCTTAACCTGTCCTAATGGATTGCTGTAAGTAATACAGCCACATTCAAGCAACCATGACGGTTTCTCACCTCGCCTGTAGCCTTTCATGGAGTCGAGACAGAAAGGTAACAGCCTCTTGATCGTGAGATGCGCCCTGGGCATTGACCCAGATATGCCTGAAAACAGTCGAGTCCCACGTCGGTGCAGGATCGATGGCTCCGAAAAAGGAAGAGAGTGTGCCGACGACTTGGTTAATGTCAGGTCTAGACAAAGCGTCAGCAGCCCAGCATTGTTCGATAAGTGCCCAAGTGGCGTCATCCAATTCTGACATATTTTCAGGACGTGACGGGCGCATTCCTTGCAAGACAGGAAGTACCACGGCAGCATCATAGCGTAGATGGTTAAATGGGCGGAGCCCGGTGTATATCTGGCCTTTCATGAGAGCGTACGCTGCGAAGAATAAAATCTACGCACCTCATAGCATACCAAGCCGAACGCGTAGACGTCACTTTTGTACGATGGGCGCAACCCAGAGCTCAGAAGCTCTGGGGCCAACCATCGAGTTGTTCCGCCTGAGAAGGCGCTCGACGAAGTCATCCTCAGTACGTCACCGTCCGCGACATATGAAAGACCAAAGTCACCAACAGTCGCCCTACCGGACTTGGTTATCAGAATATTGACCTTTTTCGGAGAAACGTTAGCAAATGTGATTATGATTCATGAATACTCGGGCGATAGCCTACTCACTCCTTTGAGGTCAGCGTGAATGATCTTCCCTCGGTGTAGGTACTGGAGGCCGCTTGCAACATCCCAAACCTAGACTAATGTTAGTGGAACGAACAGGCACGTGTGAACCGCATAACACACCAATCGACGGTGATTCACGTCTGATCGCGGTGTTCGCTCCAAAAATTGAATCAAGTTTCCGCTCTCCATCCATGGGGAAATGAGGCATAACCGCTGCTGCGCCTGGTCGAGGAAATAGAGACCGAGAAATGGCAGGAGATTAGGGTGCTCTAGTTGTCTCCATACGATTGCTTCTTGCAACAATTTCTTTGTATAACATGATTAGCAGAGCCAGGAAAATGGATGCATATACACACCTTGAGAACCTTATCAACATCAGACTTTTGGTACAACTTCACTACCTTTAGGCAAACAATCTCTGAGAAACCCTCGACTGCACCCTTCCAAATCTCGCCGAAACCTCCTGAATCGACTGGTTGTCCTTCAAGCTGCTTGACGTTCCCAATTGTCAAGCACTGGGGATAGAGGTTTGACTGCCGAGATAGCCTCAACAGCGCTTTCAAAACAGATGATCGGAGCGAGGGAGATATTTCTGGAGAAAACGATACCTAGGCTGAGTGAGCTTGGTTCTGACGGAATGGATATGTAGATACTCGCCGTCTGTAATAAATCCAGAAGCGATTGTGCTAGCGTTCCTCGTTGGGAAACCAGGTTCTGGTATTCATTCTTGTCATGAAGAATGGCTTCTAGCTGGCCCAAGACTGTTAGACTCGTAGCAACCCCATTCATATCTTGCAAAATCCTGCTAAAAGGATGGTCCCAGGTTGTACATCGGGTATTATGATCAACGTAATAAGTTCTTCCTAAAGGATCAACTCTACGTTCCCAACCAGAGGGAAGTGGATCACGTTCATTGATATCGGGGTTGGCATGTAGCACGGGGGTTTCAGTGTTGAGAGAGACTATGGTGGTGGCATTGAGGGTGGAGAGTTGGGAAGGACCAGGGTTGATAATGGGCTGTGAGACGTTGGTGGAGAAGTAGATGATAAGTTGGCCTTGGACGACGAGGTTGTCGTTTGATTTTTTGAGATCTAGGGTGAGTACTTCTGAAGGAGGATTAAGGGGAGAAAAGAGGAACACTAGACGGCATAACACACCATGGCCACCTAGTTCTAGATCCAAGACGCCAGAGACACGGATATCGACAATACCCAAGAAACCCTGATCCTTGCGCTTGAATTTACGATGGTCGAATATCTGAACAGAAACGACAGAGGAATCCTTTACGGAACTACGAGGGGGTTGGTAAGCGGTTGGACACAGATAAACGTGGGGATTACATGTCAAAACTTTCATTCCAGTAAGGACTGAGAGTCTTTTTCACGACACTGGTTGTATAGGTCTGTTCTGCATCGACGTTGATGACAACAAAAGGATCTGGGAGACGAAAAACATCCCGTTTGGATAGACCGTCCGCGGCAACGACTGGAGAGCGTTGATGAGCAAATCGCATAAAGTGTCGAGGCGTGAAGTCAGACTGACCAGTGATCCTAATACGCTTGCTAAGACTAGTGAACTAGATCAGCTAGGCAGAGAAGCTGGATAGGAGGAGGAAACTGACAGAGTTTGTGATGCAGTTATCATAACAGACCTCGAACACCTCTGGACTCGGAGACGAAGAGGTGTCCTTTAGACATTCGCACGCGCCCATATACATTCTATTGACACTGCCTGTCCTGTAACATTGAAGATGATTGGGTGCAACCGCTTAGTCGACAACGGGACGCGATGTCAGAGTGAGCGCTGATCCTGCCTTGCAACTTGCGATAGCCTTCCTTGGTCCAGTTATACTACGGGAATCTCCGCCATAAGTGTAGACGAGTGAGAATCGAGTGGGAATTTGCGACTCTGCAGCGGGGCGACCTGTCAATGCCAGATAAAAGAACGATTCACAAACACTACTTACAACAAAAGGCTCTCTAGCACCGCATGTTCATCTAAAATTTTGAGCGCCAACTGTTCACAGGTAGGAGTTCCCATTTTTGACCAACGAAAACCCTCAGCGTTGAGCTGGAGCGAGAAGATAAACTTTCAGAAAAGTCCAGACGCTGTAAAGGATACCACATTTGTACGATCGAGTGGTGCTGGTGAAAGTTCGGTAAAAGTGTATGCTAACGCTTGTCGGTAATCGCGCCTCTCAAGCTCTGCGCATTGTTCCCACGACCAAACCTCGTTCCGCGCTGCTTCTGCCTATACAATGCCACCTGTCGAACTGCCTATAAGTAAACACAGCGAGACACTTGTGATTAATGATCTCATTATACTACGAGTGCGAGGCGAATCCAGTACCAACAAAAGTCCGACAAGGTCAGGCGGGAGATTGTTGTGCTCAGATTCAGAATTCTTCTAGGTCAACGTCGGCGAATTTGAACCACTACATACTGTATACGAGCATCATGATGCGCAAGGAAGGACTAACAACTCACGCAAGTCCATTCAGAGATTACGACATCGACTCTATAGTCAAACTACTCGTTGCGTCGTGTTTAGCGCTCAAAAGCTACGCAGCGATGTGTAAGGCCCCGCTACGGCTGGGACACTGGAGGCAGTGGTTCCGAGTCTAATCATGGCCATCTCAGTTGTAAACCGTCCTGGAAATTCTGGTCTAGGCCGTTTCAGTAAAGAGGTGGAAGCGCCCTGTCCAGGTATCGGTGGTAATGGTCTTTGACTGGGATTTCTGTTTTCTCGTGAGCAATGCTGTTATCTCAAGTAAGAATGACACTTGCTCACCTAACCTGCAGCTTTCCATTGAGTTGAGATAGAAAAGTAACAGCCTCTTGATTATGAGATGCGCCCTGGGCATTGACCCAAATATGCTTGGAAATAGTCGAGTCCCACGTCGGAGCAGAATCAATAGGGCCGCGCAAAGGAACCAGCGTGTCGACAACTGAGCCAATGTCAGGTCTAGAGGAAGCTTCGGCAGCCCAACATCCTTCAACGAGCGCCCACATATCGTCATCTAACTCTGGCGTATTTTCAGGACGTGATGGGCGCGTTCCCTGCAGGACGGGAAGCACCACGGCAGCATCGTAGCGGAGATGGTGGAATGGGCGAAGCCCTGTGTATATCTAATCTATCATAAGAGAGCATACACGGCAGACAGCACGCTCTACCCACCTCATAACATACCAAGCCAAATGCGTAGATATCACTTTTATACGAGGGACGCAACCCAGAGCCAAGAAGTTCCGGGGCTAACCATCGAGTTGTTCCGCCCGAGAAGGCGCTCGACGAGGTCATCCTCAGTACCTCACCGTCCGCGACATATGAAAGACCAAAGTCACCGACTGTTGCTCTACCATACTTGGTTATCAGAACATTGACCTTTTCATAACACGTCACCAAATGAATACTCGAGCAATAGAGTCTACTCACTCCTTTTAGATCAGCGTGGATGATCTTCCTTTGGTGCAAGTACTTGAGACCGTTTGCAACATCCCAGACCTAGACTAACGTTAGTGGAACGAACAGACGCGTGTGGACCGCACAACACACCAATTGGCGATGATTCACATCTTTTCGCGGCGTTTGTTCCAAAAACTGTATCAAATTCCCACGCTCCATCCATGGCGAAATGAGACACAACCGCTGCTGCCCTTCGCCGAGAAAGTAAAGACCAAGAAATGGCAGGAGGTTAGGGTGCTCTAGTTGTCTCCATATGATTGCTTCTTGCAAGAATTTCTTTGTATAACATGGTTAGTAAAGCCTAAGAACGGGCACGTATACGCACCTTGAGAACCTTTTCAACATCAGACTTTTGGTACAGTTTTACCACCTTTAGGCAAACTATCTCTTGAGAACCCTCAACTGCGCCCTTCCAAATCTCGCCGAATCCTCCTGAATCGACTGGGTGTCCTTCAAGCTGCTTGACGTTCCCAATTGTCAAGCACTGGGGATAGAGGTTTGACTGTCGAGAAAGCCGCAGTAGCGCTTTCAGAACAGACGAACGAAGTGGAGGAGATATTTCTGGGGAAATCGATAGCTAGACTGAATGAGCTTGCTACCGAAGGAGTAAATGTATGGAAACTCGCCATCTGCAACAAATCTAAAAGGGACTGTGCAAGTGTTCCACGTTGTGAAACCAGGATTTGGTATTTGTTCTTGTCATGGAGAATGGCTTCTAGCTGGCTCAAGAGTGTCTTTGCTTCTGTTTGCTGGATATGGATCGTGTGCGTCTCGTCATCTGAGATGTCTGGCGTTGAATCAGATTGAAGGGATATAACAGCCGGTTTCTTGTCACTGATATACTTTATGCGACCTAGACTGAAATGAGAAGAAAAAATAAAATTGGGCATGAACTCACTGGTATCCAGCACATAAACATGGTTCAGATTATCACTTCTGGATGGTGGAAAGCTGTCTCCGCCCAGAACAAATACTTTAGTTCCAACCGAGGCCATTGCATGGCCTGATCGGCCGGATGGCGCCAGGCCCATCTTTGGAAACATATACCAACGTAGGTCTACCAGAAAATTTGTAAGCGTAATGCAGATATTGAAAACAGGATGAAATGAAAACGACTCGCTTGAAACCTTCAAGGCAGCCAAATCACCAAAATCCTTCCCATCAACGCCATGCCCACCAAATATATACATCACATCATCGACCAATGCAACAGCATGGCCCTCTCTTGGCTCAGGAATGAATCCAATACATTCAAGTTCTGACCATTTTCTGCTTTTGAAATCAAAGGCCCAGGTGTCATTGTAGTGATACTGGCCATCGGTGCCCCCGAAGCTATACATAGTTCAGAATACTATTCACGAATGTGAACGGATGTGGACAGACACGATGACACGATCACCATACCCGACACACACGTGCCCGGTCCTCTTTGCGGGCCTTTCTAGAGACGTAGATTCGACGAGTTCCCAAGTGGGTGTCGAGCGAACTAAAGGGAGCGGGATTGATACAAAGGTCAGAAATCAAGAATTACCGCTTACGCGAATTCAAGTCAAATGACCAGAGATCATTCAAGAACTCTCCATCGACTTGACCACCAAACACGATAAACCGGGAAGTTTGGGCCATTGCAACAGCGTGCCCGTATCGTCCTGCCGGCGTCGGGCCATCAGCCAACACGCGGGTCCATTCGCGAGAGACTAGAGACAAGTTTTCAGAAACAGATTTTAGAACATCGTAGTAATTTTGTACCTAGATTGAGCAAGTATAGCCCACCGTCTTGCCTTGCTTTCGCATTGGGATTGGCCGCGTTAGTATCACCTCCCCAGACAATCAGGACGTTGCCGATCATCGCAGAGGCATGGCCGATTCTTGGCGAGGGAATATCGCCAATAGTTTGTACGAGGCTAGCAGAAAAGTTGCGAACATTGAAGCAATATAAGTCGTTTGTCACGGATTCATCCACAACTCCACCAAAGAAGTGGAGATCGCCTGCCAAAGTGGAAGTTACTGTCAAGGTGTGCCCGTATCGCGGGAAGGGTGAAGAGGAAGAGGGGAATAAGACGCCATGCTCATTGAGGGTTGATGGCAAAATATCGAAAAGACGTGCTGACCAGTGTGGTGGCTGTTGCTGAGTACCCTCATTAAGCGAGGAGGAACCTGATTTGCAACTTATCTCGGTTGCTTCATCTGCGATGCTTGATATACGAGAAGATATGCCGATTGATTTAGCCCTTCCGCGAGGGCTGGCACACGTGTCGTCGTCGTCGTCAGCGTAGTCCTCCACTGTCCATTTTTCATCCCAAAAAGCAGGTAAAGTGGGTCCCCCATAGCTGCACATGTTGTCAGATATGATAGTGTAGGAAGAAGCTTGGGGAGAGATGGGTTGGGGGTCGTTATTGTAGAAATGGAGTGTGAGTTTGCCGTTGACGCCGACGAGGGGATTGGTTGGTTTGAGATCAAGAGTGAGCATTTCTGGAGAGTATTGAGGAAGGAAAATGGGATAGATAGTATGGATATGCACCATATTCGCCTCGTTTTAAATCCTCTAGATCGATATCAGATATATGGACATTGACAACACCCAGGAAACCCTGATCTTTGTGGTTGAATTTGCGTTGATCGAATATCCGGACGGAGATGACTGATGTGTCGTTGACGATGCTGTTGTAATGTAAGAACATGCAGAAGGATAGAACGAGAGACATACAAATCAAAAGTTTCATTCCAGTAAGGATTGAGAGTCTTTTTCACGACACTGGTTGTATAGGTCTGTTCCGAATCGACGTTGATGACAACAAAAGGATCTGGGAGACGAAAAACATCGCGTTTGGATAGACCGTCCGCGGCAACGACTGGAGAGCGTTGATGAGCAAATCGCATAAAGTGTCGAGGCGTGAAGTCAGACTAACCAGTGATCGTAATGCGCTTGCTAAGATCATTGGACTAGGTTAGCTGGGCAGGGAGGCTGGATAAGGAGGAGGAAACTGACAGAGCTTGCGAAACCGTTGTCATCAGACCTCTAAGGGACACTTCTGGAGACGAAGAGGTAGGTTAAGGTGTCCTTGAGACATTCGCACGCTCAAATAGACTATATTGACACTGCCTGGTCCGTGACATTGAGTATGATTGGGTGCAACCGTTTAGTCCACAACGGGGACGCGATGTCGGATTCCTGAGCGCTGCTGATTCTGCGATAGCCTTCCTTAGTCTGGTTGAAGCACTCATTGGGAATCTCCGCCATAAATATACAAAGGTGAGAGGTCTTGACTCTGGAGCTTGTCAATCTGCCAATGCCAATGCCAGAGAACACAACGACTCACGAATACTACTGACAACAAAAGGCGCTCTACCACCGCATGATCATCCAGAATTTTGAGCGCCAATCGTTCGCAGGTAGGGGACTCCTTTGACTAGCGAACCATGTTTTAGACTTGCTCAGATACGAGCTAAAGCAAGAAGAGAAAGAGTTCCAGAAAAGTCTAGACGCTGTAAAGGATATAGCATCTATACAGTCGAGTGGGTAAAAGTGCTACGCTGTCGGTGCCGCGCCTCTACCTCATTGTTCCCACGACTAAACGCCTCATTCTCAAACCCCACACTCGCACTACGCTACCTCTGCGTATACAATGCCGCCTATCGAATTGCCTATGAATACAGTGATCCTTTTCACCGGCCTTATTTCACTTCTCTGATCTCTCTGGTGCAGGCTCACCAACACGCAGCAAACGCCGAAGAACACTTGAGTAATGGGTTACTCATTCCTGCTGCTCAAGTCAGCCTCCAAAGTCTAACCATTTCCCATGAACATACTCATGTTATGATTGCTATAGGAGCATCTCAAAGCTGCAGAGGCTTACCTGGCCGCGGTCGAACGTGCATCAGATGATTCGGTCCAGCATATTTCTTTCCCTATTCCTTCCTTAATCTAAATCATGTTCCGTATTTCTTTAGACCAGGCGCACCCTTCAGATGCTATCGACTCAACATCGAAAAGCAGGTACAGAACTGGAAAGGAAGATCGAGAGGATACGTGAAGAAGGAAAGGATCCTAACGTCCCTCAGATTCAAGTTCAGAAACCTATACCTTCCTCGTCCTCCGCCGGCGCTTCGCATTTAATGCCACCGCCGGTGCACACACCACCTACAAGACATCTCATGGATTCTCAGGGGACTGTTGATGAATCCTTTATGCTATTGGGGGGACAGAGGGTACGTCTACCTTATCCACAAAACATCCCACCACAACACGCTAATGGTATTGTCCAAAAAAAGTCAGATCCAGGCGATGCCTTCAATCAATTCTGGAACATTATGCAAGGGATGCTAGATAACCTCTCTCAACCTGTTGCATTTGCCACGGTTCCTCTGGGAAATGAAAACTCGTCTGAAGGAAATCCGACAACCGTGCGACGCGAGGGTGGTAGTCAAAGTAGCGATACAGACTTTACAGATGCTGATGAACCCATGGTATCGCGGTTGACACGAAAGCTGAAGATTGGCAGTGGGAATGCAACTGGCAACGGGAAAGGAAAGACAAAGGGGAAAGGAAAGGAGAGGTTGGACCCAGTCGATGATGATGAAGATTTGTTCGATGAAGGTACGTTGTTGGTGCCTCGACCTTGCGTGCTGTTCCATGTCATTGATATGATAACACAGGAGACGACCTCTCGGAATCATTCTTCCTCATACCTTCGGAATCTACAATGCGCGCAATGAAGCAAGAAAACACCTCCCTCAAGGTCCAGGTAGAGTCACTTCAACGACGACTAGAAGCTACCGAGAAGATACTCCAAGTGAGGAAAGAACAAGACATGATGTTAAGGGATAGTATCGTTCAGGCATCGAAAGAGGTAGGCGTGGGCTGACTGCTCATTATGTACTTACTTGAATGTTCTTTATTATTTCGGTGTTTAGGCGCAACGAGCAATGGGCGCATCTATTCTGGGCACGGGTCAGCGGCTCGAACATGGTACTATGAATATGAACCTGCCCGCCTCGGCTCTCCCTATTCCTTTGCCTGTACCACCACCGCCTCTACCAGGCATAAACACGGCCCGAGAAGCTCAATACGCCCGACGGGTCAAAGAACTCGAGGATGAGCTTCGAATCATGCGAATAGAAAATGATAAGAATGTACGTTCTCAACGTCTTTAATTCACGGCAGGTGTTCTGACAGCGTTTAAAATAGAAAGCGATGATTGCGAAATTCCGAGAACGGTGGGAAAAGTTGAAGGAATCGGCGAAGAAGAAGAAGCAAGTGAAAGAAGCGGCTAACAGATCAGGTAGTGGTGGTGTGAAGGAGCGAATAGTCGAAGAGCCTGAGGAAGAGGAAAGTGGAGTCTCACAGTCTTGACGGGTCGTGGAAAGGGTTGCGCTTGAGTTGGTAACTACATACGAATCTGCAGGCATGACTTTTGATTGACGACCTATTCTTATAGGGCATCGGCCTCGGGCTGGTCTTTGGCCCCTTATCAGACACGTCTCGATGGCTCGATAACCTCGAATCAGAGTTGGAGAAGTTTGGAGACATAGTCGTCATGCTTTGCGCATGAAGAACATGAGAACGCCGGTAACGAAGACCTGGTATCAGGAACCATTGGCTTGACTATTTACTCTCATCGTGGGGAATCTAGTGTGGGACCGAGAGGGACGGACACGGTACCGTCGTTGACTCCAGAGCTAGAGGAACATGGCGTGTATATTACTGGGTGAAATCTGGTTGTACATTCGCCGATACTCTAATCGCATGTCCATTCCATTCTTTTAAGCAAATAAACCGAAATCCACGATACGCACCGATCGCACAAACGTATCAAACTGCTCTTTAGATACCTCGAGACCATCCGGACCGACAGCTCCACCATCCTCAGCAATGACAGGCACATTGAAGGTGACTACTAAATCGATGGCTTTCTCTTCCACACGATATAGTGCCATCAAGATCTTCACCTCGTCAGGTTGCGTCCGGTTGAATTTTTGTACTCGTTGCACGCCTGAGAGTGTGATTGCAGAGGGGGTTTTATCGCCCCTATCGTTGGCAATAACACTAACGGACTCTATCTGCCCAAATACGGCATTGTTATCGTGGGCCAATGAATCAAAGTGGAACCTTCCAGGAGAGAATGGATGTGTGTGAATAAGGAAACAGGTCAAAGAAGACATGTACATGTGAGAGTACTGAACTTGATGGCGTCCTCGTATTGATTCGGTTCCACTCGTTCCAGTATTTCAACTATGATGCTGACACTGGAATCGGGAAAAAGAAAGACTTCCTGGGTATCGGGTACTTGACGTACGTCTCTGTGTAAGGAAAGTTTGAAACTGTGAGTTGGAACATGATCTGAAAATGGTCCTTACGAGGCATCCAACAGATTCAAAGGTGCGTCTGCAGTTATGGCACCTCCGAAAAGACTAAGAGGCATGATGGTTGTTGAAGAAAGAGTTGAGAACGAGTCACACTCAACCTCAACCTTCGGACGCGATCGATGCATGACTAGTTCATGCACACGTGACCTTACACGTTCTCTGTTCCAAACCACATTTTCTCCGACAGTGCTCCGATAGCAACCCTCATCCACCAGCACCAGACTCACTCCACCATTTCCAACCGTCGCAAAGAATCAACTCGGTGAATGTAACGGTTGCTCCAAACATGACAGTACGTCTGCTGTCACTTATCTTTCCTGAGAAACATTTCGCACGTAATGCGTCGATATCTTCCCCTTCTGAGAAAATGGCCCGTTGCTTTGACTCCGAAGGGGTTATTTCCTCGACAAATCCTCGTGCCTGTATCTTAGCTGATTGGTTGATTTCATTATCAGCACATGGAGATCATGACCCTGTCTTACAGAAGGGTTCCGCTTTAACGGTACAACAAAGGCTATTCCTGCAAACCTCTATTATCGTTGATCACCCAAGTTTTCGGTTCCTTCACGCTGGTGTACGCTTAACCACATTTTGTACCACGGATACTCGGGACTGCAAGATACCGTTTCTGTTTTCTTGCAATTCACTCACACCTCCGGCTTGAGAAATGTAGGTGGTTTCGCAATTCATATTGCATCACCTACGTGCGAAGTTGGCATAAGAGGCCTGCCCTCCCGTGTTTTGGGTCGTTAGTATTTTTCCCTCTACTCACCACTCCCGGTTCTACCATCCATTATGGAACCAAGACCCACTGTCGATATTGTCATCAACAACGCTTACTCTGACGCTGAGAAGGGCACTCCGAACGACGATGTGGCTCTTCCCAATCCTCTCCCGCCTGCATACGTCAAGGAGGTCACGAAGGAGGTTGCTCTACCTTCGCTAGAGAAAGTAGTGAAGTCGAACGAAGGAAGGCCACCCACAAAGCCGAAGAAGAAAAAGGCATCGCGATGGGTGCGCTTTCAGTTATGGTTCAACACTTATCGGTGAGCAGATCGTCGGTGTTTTTTCTCTGGCGCTGAACCATTTTGTACCTGGCAGGAAATTTTTCACCTTCTGCTTTGGCATCAACATGATAGGACTTGGGCTTGCAGCATCCGGCCACTTCCCTTATGCTGTCAAGTACTCTGGTGCAATGGTTGTGGCAAACTTCAATTTTGCCATCTTGATGCGCAATGAAGTTTTTGGACGTATTCTGTACTTGGTTGTCAACACGTGCTTCGCAAAGGTCAATACCCCATCATCAATACGACCGCTTTCAAGTATGCTAACCTTTCAATGACAGTGGCCGCCTTTGCGGTTCAGACTGGGCTGCACTTCCGTCCTTCAAGTGAGTTTGCGTGTGCTCCTTCGACCGTGCGGCTGGTCTTATCGTATCTCCTAAGCATCTCGGCGGAATCCACAGTGGCTGCGCTCTTTCTGGAGTCCTCTGGCTCTTGTTGAAAGTCATCAACATGTTTAGGACCCTCGATGTACAACACGACGCTATCCTTGTCATGGGTGTCGTCACTAACCTCGCCGTGATGATTAGCGCCCTTAGTGCTTTCCCCTGGGTACGAAACAATCATCACAAGTAAGTCTACTAGCAGCAACATCTAGGGACTCTTGCTGAGTGGTATTCATAAAGCGTATTTGAGCGTCATCACCGTTTCGTCGGCTGGATCGGTCTCATCGCTACTTGTGAGTTTGTTTGAGGCATTCGTCGATGTTCAGCGCGCACTCAGTACTTGTCTAGGGGCCTTTGTCATCCTCGGAGACACATACGATGGTGCCACCCATACCTGGAACTTGGACGGTGTCCACATTGTTCGACAGCAAGACTTTTGGTTCACGATAGGAATGACCGTATTGTACGCCTCTCTTAATTCTTGCTGTCGATCCTAGTTTTACTCATGGTCCACGTAGCGTTGCACTCCCATGGTTCTTCGTCCGTGAAGTGCCTGTCGAGATTGAGATAGTAAGCCCGTCATGTTTAATTGAGTGATCAACAACATTCATGATAAATCAAAGCCTTCACCCAAAGTAGCGATCTTGAAGTTCCGACGTGGTGAGTACATGTGCTATTGCATGCAACCGACATGAATCTGATTTTTTTTGTTCAGGTATGCAGCAGGGACTTCTCGGCCGTATAAGTCGCTCTTCAATCATGGTGCGTATTGGCCTAAAAGAATGTTCAAACTCGCCGCTAACCCTGCTAACAGGAATACCATGCCTTTGGAATAATCTCGTACGTGTTTTCTCTCTACCGGATCTTTTTGTCTAAGCGGTATCACAGGGAAGGCAAGGACAGTGGCGTGCACTATATGATTTGTGGCGTACAAGGAGATTTCACACGCAGTCTCGTCAACGATCCGCCAAAAACAATATGGACACGCGAGCTTAAGGTGTGTTCACAGGCTTTGACATTCCCGCTTTATTACCATGACTTACCTCGATTAGTTTGCTGGGGTCTCCAATACTTCCACGCTCTACAAGAGAGGCATCCGGGTATGTACTGGTACCGGTATCGGTGCTGCTTTGTCTACGTGCCTTCAATCCCCACACTGGTAAGGTTTTCCCACTCGTCTCACAACCTCCGATCTGATAGTAAATCAAAAGGTTCCTGATATGGATCGGTGAGTACTAGCATCGAACGTGGAATTCGAAGATGTCTAAAATGTCTTTCTTTTCACAGGATCCGACCAAGAAAAGACGTTCGGACCTACAATCAGTGGCCTCATACACAAACATCTAGGACCTGAACGTCTAGTCTTGTGGGACAGTAAGCAAAGAGGGGGTAGGCCCGATACCATGAAACTGGTTCGAGAAGCGTACAAGACCTGGAATGCAGAAGGTGAGTTGTACACGCATTCCCCTCATGCGATTCGCGGAGTTGAAACATCTTCAGTCGTGTTCATAACTTCAAACTATATTGGCAACTCGGAAATCATGGAAGGCTGTAAAGCTGAGGGTATACCAGCCTTCGGCACACTGTGGGACTTCGTACGTTATCCTTATCATCTACATGCAACCACTCAACTGAGCTCTGTCCACAGTAAACGGTACTTTATGTTAGCAACGCGGGACACCGGCGGTATGGCATCGTGATTAATGTACAGTATGCACTGTCATCAGTAGAGTTTGGCTCCCGAATACAGACTTTATATCCTACTCGGCGCTTGAAGTCGGGGGTTAGCGCTCCAGGTGTACAAGGCCGTCACTTCCCATCCACTTCCATCTTCGCTTGTAGTTTATTGTAATATTTGGCTGTAATTTCACTCCCCTACGAGCTAGCTCTGCTAGTATTCTTGTTATATTTTTGGTATCCTATTTTTGAATATACATGAGAAATGGAAAAAGAGTCGAATAGAAAACGAACATCTCTACCGCTATGCTGCCGCCCTTCGAATCCGGGAAGCTCAAGTGCGCGAAGTTGTGCGGAGATATTACGTGATACAGTGAGAGTCGGCCTTTTATTATTTTTGCGCTGTAACGAAGTTAGTTTGCATCGAGGTGAGCGAACTCTACGCACCTTCTTGCCTTGGTTTCCACCACCGTTTCTACACCACTCGGCAACCATTTCACGAACGTCAAGAACATCCCCTTTCAGCCAACTCGGCCATGATGAATGCTAAAATCGAGCATTGATACGGGTCCAATAAGCCGTACAAGGAAAGCCAACCTGAGCAATGTACAATTGCTTCACCATGAAGTCACGGATATCCCATGGACCATCACTGCACCAGCAAAAACGCATTTTACGTTCTCCCGTAGTCTTATCAATCAGGCCTTCTTGAACAAGAAATTTCTCCAGCATTGTCAAGACCTCAGGAAAGGAAGGGGAGACATTAACTTGGTCCTGCAGTGTCAGCATGAGATCATTGTCGAGACAATGAGTATCGAAATAGTACTTGGGTGATGCCTGTGAGATTAGTACAGAAAGCGGATAAGACGGGTCTCCATGAAGGCTTCACGTAGGTGTGAAACTCGGATTTAACATAAAGCTCGCTAGCTTTGCCATTACTCTGCCGGTCCTTCCACATTACCAGGAATACCGGGAATTCCTACGGATACTCGTCAGTGCAAGGTTGTGAGGCAAATACACTGAAAGAACGAACGATTATCTCATTCGGATAATTAAAGTCTGTTCCTTCGTCGCAAGTGCCCTCAAAGTCCACGACTAGGAAAGCATCAAAAGGCTGCTTGGTGGTAACTGCTTTGCGCTGGGGTTTGATTTCCGATGAGGAAGGTGGCGAATGCTCTACGGCTGTGGGAGGGCTTGTCTTTACGGACTCGACAGCTTCGCTTCCTAAGCAATATGTGTTTAAGATAGGAGCGTCGGAAGGATTTTGAACTTACCTTGAGTCCTCTCCCTTCTTAGCCAACGACGAATCATGTCGATGATTCCGATAACCATGATGGACACAATGAACAGAAAGGAAAGGTCACCGAGGGAGCTGATTTGAGGGTCCATATATTTCTTGAGCATCCAAGTTGCCGCGCAGAGGAGTGCAGAGACACAGTTACAACGAGGTCATCGTCGTTTAGGCGCTTGTGGGTAAAAAATCTGGTCACCTCACGTGAGCGATTGTACTTCTTTTTGGCGGCTAACTTTTTTGTTACTGAACACTCTTTCAGCTTCCTTGCGCCACTCATTCTGGCCCCATGGCTCATACTGGAGGAGACGACTTGGACGACTTTGTTATTGAGGACTATGCTATAAGCTCTGGTGAAGAGGACCTCGAGGAGATTGACGATCTTCCAGACGATACCTTCAATGAAGAGGCCGAGCCTGGGGTCCCTCTCGAACCCCAAGGAAGTGAGAAGAAACGGAAAAGGAAGGAAAAGATGAAGGAACGGAAGGCAAAGGTAAGTTGTTCCCGATGCATAACGGTCGAAGCGGATCTAACGCAACACTCAGCGCCGGAGACTAGTCGAAGAAGCTGAACACGATAACGATTCACATTCCTTGGCCGAGCAGGCGCCTGCCGCATTATCTGAATACCTGTGGTCGATGGCACGGAAAACATTCACAGACCTATCGGAACTTGAGCTGGAAGACTTGCGAATACCCGGTTGGTAAACGAGAATTCCTGTTACGGTCGAGTTGTTAAGTTCACCTCTTGTTTTCAGAATCCTCTATAGCGGACACTACAGCTTGGACGGGTCCCAGGACACTTGATCAGCTTGCAGCATTTATAATGAAAGGTCCGGGTGCCAATCTTTGTGTTTTGCATACTCGAATACTGAAACTATGTAGTCCTACCCGCTCTTCACACCCGTCTCTCACAGAAGTCCAAATCCAACGGTGCTCCAACTCTCATTTTTGTGACCGGCGCGGCACTTCGGGTTGCCGATGTAACTCGAATACTGAAGAGCAAACAACTACGCGGCGAGAAGGGCGGCGAAGTTGCGAAGCTCTTCGCTAAACACTTCAAGCTGTCGGAGCATGTTGCATACTTGAAGCGGACGAAGGTCGGAGCAGCGGTTGGAACACCCGGAAGACTCGGAAAACTGCTGTGTGACACAGGCTAGTGTATTCTACTTGTTTCCCGTCAGACGCTGACAATGGAATCGGAATAGATGCCCTCAGTACATCTGCTCTCACACATATAATATTAGACATTACCTTCCGCGATACGAAGAAGCGAAATCTTCTGGATATCCCGGAAACGCGAGACGAAGTCTTCAAGACGGTTATAGGAAGCCCAAGCATTCGGCAAGGGATAACGTCAGGAAAGATTCAGGTTGTACTGTTCTAGGGTTCTTTTGTTGTATGGGCTGTCGTAAGGGGGTTTAGAGAACCGACCAGTAGATTACAATGTGTTTAGTTTACATAGGTAACAAGTACTGCCGGATCCGACCCGGAGGATGAAGTTCAATGTAAAAGGATCTTTAACTACGTGGTCACAAAATCCATTGAGCGTGGCCATTAAATATCGTCAAACCTATAGAAGTCTTGAATTAGTGTTTGCTACGGCAAAGTATCTTCGAGTACTCACCGGTCTGGCATGATGACGGGAGCAAGGAGACTCCACATGTACAGAAGCATACAAATCCAGCTGGACACTACCCGCATCCACATGGCAACTTCTGATTGACCGATGTAGACATTATTGTTGGAGTCTACTGGCCCGTCTATCGGTTTCTTGGACACGACGTTACTAGAGTTTGTCAGTACCATTAGTTAGCTACGACTATAGTCACTTACGCGTCAGTTAGTAGTGCTCCAACATACATAGCAGCCATTGCAAATATGACATGGAACCATGCATACTAGTGGGTATCAGATTAGAACTATTGACTATTGAAAAGGCCGAAGAACGTACATTGTATCTTGTTCCAGAACGCTCATCATCTCTAGAATCACCGACGACCTCCTCTTCCTCCTCTTCCTCTTCCTCATTCAAGGCAGAAGCGGGAATGGCTCTGCCCAAATATATGAGTCGTGCAGCACTTTCAGAAAATCCGAAAAAGAACTAACCCAGCTTCAACCGCGGCCAATAGCGCTTGATAACGAGGAGATTCCGTCCGACTCGGCTGAGTATTAACCACACCAAGTTCGGCATGAGTTTCAAGGTGATCTGTTCCGCCCAATTGCACACCAGGCTTCTTCTTTCCGACCAAGGCTCTGCTTTGAGTCGCAGCTCTTGTGGTGGAATAGGCGATTGCGAGGAATGTGAAGATGGCACCGAGAACCACCGTTGTAGTTCTTGTTCCTGCCGCAGCGGTACCATTCCTCAATGGGTTGCAGGATGCATGAGTGTGGTTGGAAAGGGCAGAAACGATAAGGTATGTGCAGTATGCAGCTACCATGCCCGACTGTGCCAGCCCAGACCGGGGATTATATTCCTGCACGACCGGGTGGATACACATGACGGTGGCGATGATACAGAGCACGAGGTTGAATGAGATGAAGAACTTGTTCAACGTGCACCCCGAGCCTGCAAAGAAGCCGTAGAGTATGCCCGTAAGAACTATGGTGAAGATGTACATGGACGCTGTAGACCCGATGAGGATCCATTGCCAAAGACTCGAGTTTGAATTCTCCCAGTTCTCGAGGCAAGTTTCGGACCAGGAATGGGCAAAGTCTACCAATAGTACGAGGCCGAGTAGGATGAAGAGTGTAGCGCCGATGAGAGCAACGTAGTTGCCCCAGAACATAAAGAAGCCATTGGGTATGAAGAAAGATACAATAATCAAGATGAGCCAGAGTAGGACCTTTGGACCCCACCATCTGTCGTTTTATTAGCATCACTGAGGCACGAAAACCAAGTAGCACGCACCCATTCTGTATCGCCGCACGTTTATCCTTCGTATCCTTCACGCCAATCAAGGCAAGGCTGAGAATAGTATGCAACAACGTCAAAGCAAAACATATCCTGTGCACCTATACAAGCGTCATTAGCTCTGGAAGGAATGTTGGGCCATTCTTGCGTACCGCAAGGACACCATAACATTTGTCTGCTGCACAATCCATCTTGATATAGTCGTAACTCCATTTCTCAATTAACTTGATAGCAAAGTCGGTCCTCATAAGCCATGCTAGCATGGAGTTTAAACAAAAAATGACCTGACAATCCTGATGAGAAAATACGATACTATGAAAAGATTAATGACATACCGCAAAGCCAACACGGGTAGCTATGGATGAATTGCAGTTACATGACTTGAAGAACATGGAAGCTGTACATACAGTAAGTACAACCACCAGTTGAACGCTAATGAAACTCACCTGCGGTAGAGGTAAAACAGAATGCAATGCCTGCGAGACATGACGAGGCTATAGTTCCTAGTCCACCTGCGAGAGGTAGAGAAAGTAGGAGCCCCATTGTCGATGACGGAAACGAAGTGGAAAGTGCGTGGGAAGTTGCCAGAACTGCGCATATCGCCGTGGCGATGAATTCGAGGCCATGAATCATGATGCATACTTGCGCGACTAAGTATCCCAGTCTTCAGCTCAAAAACAGCTATATTGTAGACTGCGGTATAGCACATACAAACAGCTTATAGATATAACGCATAAAACATGTACGCGAAAACAACAACAGCGGGTAAGAAACACTGTAGTGAACAAAAAGCAAGGTATGCCCGAGAAAGGGGTAAATAATAAAGAGTGCGTTGTGTAAGGAATGTGAGGGCTTTGTATGGTTTCCCGTAGAAAACCTTTTCGCATTGGGATGGTATCGGGTGGTCTCTCTATAGTTAGCTGTAATGTAGGTGTGTTGGAAGTGAATGCGGCAGTCCCTATCATGATACAACAGATGAGGATATAGTCATGTACAATTTGTTTCTTGATGTGATGCTTGTCCGAGACGATTGTGAGTGGAAATGAGACAGGATTAGGCGAAAATAGCGACGAGCACGATGAAGGGGATATAGGTGAACACGGAGACGACGGCCATCACCCTGCACCTTTTCCGCCATGATTTGGCATCTAAGGAGAACTGAGTATTAGTGCGAAACCGGACAGTGAGCCACTAGCGCAAGTACCGTGTTCAACCTGTGGGTCATCAAGTGCTATCTTTTTCTCATCCTGTCCACCTTCTAACCCGCCAATCCTCCTCGTCCGCGGAATACCTAATATCGCAGCAACCCACCAAACCGGAAAGATTATGAATCCTATGAAAAATAACCATGCATGTAATGGACTTCCACCACTTTCTGTCCAACCCACAGAATGTAAATCCTGCTGCTCTTCGTCCCCGCGTATTCTTTTACCCAACTTCAACCTGTCAAATGATGATAGCCTTTCACCTGGCCCGATCTGCGGAAGAGTTAACGACCATGGGGTTGGCTGTATTCGAGGCTTCCTAGGGTCACGCATATGAAATTGCGTTGCTGCCCCGTGTGTCGATATCGACGGCGCATGCGGAGAAATGAGTGCTGAAATTGGAATGGACGCCTGTGAGATACTGCCTCGTCGTGAAGGTGCTCTTGAACCGCTTTGTGGAGGGGGATAACCCGACTTTGTTTGCCCTTGATGTCTAGAAGTAGACGCTGCTCTTGATGGCACTTGGATAGAATGATGCTGACTTGTTTGGGAGACCCGTGATTGTGTTCGGAACGGCACCGTACTAGGAGAGCCTCGAGAAGAGGCAGTCCCAGTGTTACCCGCGTGTCTGTGAGAGTCGCTACGCGAAGGGGGCCGTGAGCCAACGGCGGCATCCTTATCGATAGCGCCTGTGCGGTCGCTGACTACCGAGCTTGCTCCCACTGATAATCGCGCCCTTTTTCTGGTGTAAGATGATGGTGCTTGGGAAGATGTTCCTGACACACGATTGGCTGTAACCAAAAACAGTAAGTTACAAGCTGGTGTACAACGTGCAATCAAACGCACGTCTGGGATCAGCAGCGAAGGTAGCCCTCTGTTTTCTAACGTCAGGCGGGGTGATATTGTTGCCATTGCTTCCGTCTACTTCTTCAGCTTTGCGTTTGCCCTTCATGGAAGATTGAGGGGTACGTGGTTCTGCTGAGGCTGGACTAAGCATCGAAGGAGTTTGTGGTGTTCTGGAAGTTGCAGCAGGTGTGGTAGTTGGCTTTGTACGAGAGGGTGTAACGGCAGTAGTACCACGAGCGCGCGAGCTTGACGGTCGACTCCCAGCTTCTACCTCGGCTGCTAACTTTTCCTTCACATGTAAACCATTTCTTCCACCAGAAAGAGTGCGTGTGTGGCCATTGGATGTCATCTCTGTGCTGCTGCTGTCGAGCGCGAAGACGGATTGTGTGGGGTATCTCGATCGGTCTTGACTTGAATTTGTGGTATAAGATAAATTATGGATCGGGTATTCTGAGAAAATTGGAAGAATCAGCCACGAATTTTCAAGGGCTGATGAGATGGGAACTCGAGAGAAAACTGACCAAAAGGCTCCGCCAAAGGGAGCGGTATTGGCGTGTTACTTTGGGTCCCGGATCCCTCGACACCAGTCTGTCAAGTGAAAGCCGTCAGAATGAGGACCGATGAAACGAAAGAATAGGTTGAAGAGAGAAGAGAGAGCGAGGGACGATAGAGAGACCGGAAGAAATGAAGATGTCCTGTAGGTAACAAAGCACAAATTCAGGGATGCCTTACCACGTGTAGCGAATTTGAATCTGCACGTGTAGCACGCATGTCACCGTGTTTTAGCCGAGCGCGCCTCTTTCTTCTTAAAGTCATACTTTGAACAGCGTGGATGCTGCGTTGACCAGTGCTGCTACCTGTCGACTCTGTCCTCACTCTGAAAACCGAACTTGCAGGCCGTGACTGGTCTGTTGGAATGTCCGAATCATTTGCACTCCACACCTCCGTCAAAGTAGGCAGAGATACCGCATGGCGAGGGAACCTAAAGTCAAAACTGTGTTCACTGTCATTGTCAACTTCGGCATCGAATAACGTGGATCTGGAAACTGGTGGTCGATTTGCTCGACGAATTGGAGATGTGATGACTGGGACGACTACCGGAGACGTGAGGACTGGAATGGTAGGCACTGGAGCAGACGGGGCGACAAGCTGGGCAACGCGGCTCCTGCCAAAGGTAAATTTGGATGAAGGAGATGAAATGTTGGGCGAATCAGAGGGTGTAGTAGCTTTGGGATGCGAGCCGCTTGGCCGACGCGAATGTGAAGGCGACCAGCTGTAGTTTCCGGCATCCTCTGAGGCTTCTGGGGACCACCTCACAGAAAAGTCATCCGGATGTGGCGTTTCTGCCACTGAAGTTGTCTGGCTTGTCGACTGGGATCTGGAATGTGTTCTGGATTGTGACCCGGAATTCGACTCCCGCGATAGGTCACCCCCGCTACCGAAATCAGAAGCATGTGGCAGGGTATTCTTTTTTCTCGAAGCTCCACGTCTGCCGAACGTGCTCCACGCTGATGGAGGTTGCGTTGGAGAGGGAGATGATCGACGCGATATGTTGGCTATTCGGCGAATGACACTGGTATGAAGAGAAGTTGTAGACTGTGTAGGACTGTGATAATGCGACGTGTCTGTCTGAGTCTCGGATGCGAAAGATGTTCTGGATTGGGGAATACTAGGAGATCTAGACGACTTGTTCGCGTCAGGAGTCTTCTTTGGTGAGGAGACATTGGGTGCTGCCGATGAAGTAGAAAACGTCCTGGGTCTTGTTGGAATCCAGGGTGTCAGCGGTGTGAAAGAAGGGTCGGATTGAATTGTTTGAGACACCTCCGGGGTGTCCATAGGTGTCACAGGTGTTAATTGAGCAGCTAATGCATTGAGATCAGGGTGTATTCTCCGGTCCAGTGGGTTAACCGGAAGAATGGTAGGTTCATTGGCATTGGGAGAAGAAGTAGGAGAAGCTGGTACTTGGGGATGACTGGTATGGCTACTCTGGCTGAGCGTCCGTCGTCGAAGACGGGAAAATAGATTCATGGGTCTCTCAGTTATCCGAGACTCCTCTTCACTTGAATACAGTCGATCTGCTAGACGACCCATATTTGGAAATAACCGCGTGCGCTTTCTGTTTTGCTCCTCCATGTCCCACCTGCACATTCATCAATAATGGTAAGCTTCTCGGTATAAATAACATACCTGAGCTCTGAGATTTTCCTTGAAATAAAAGAGTTCTGGAGCAGACTATCTCAATACCATCACCGAGAATGCTACGCGTCTACGTCAGCGCGTTCAGGAATCTCTCTCCGAACATACCAGGGATATCAGGCTCACCAATGGATATTTCGATGTGGTAGAGGACAAGCCAAAGATTAGGAAGCAGTTGGACTCTAGTAGCGACCGAGAAAAATTGGATGCCATGAAGAAACTCGTTGCGGTGTGTGTCATCATTCCATTTAACCTCCAAAGTTTTGCTCATTCAATTCAGCTCGTCTCAAAAGGCCGCAACGTGTCGGAATACTTTGCTCAAGTTGTGAAGAATGTCGCCTCCCACAACTTGGAAATCCGAAAACTCGTTTACATCTACCTCCTCAAATACGCAGAACAGGAACCTGATCTTGCCCTACTTTCCATCAACACATTCCAGAAGGACCTTTCTGATAGCAACCCGTTAATCAGGGCAATGGCCCTGCGAGTTCTGAGCGGTATCAAAGTACCTATGATAGGCAACGTTGTCGTCCTTGCGATCAAGAAATGTGCAGCAGATGTCAGTCCATATGTTCGGAAGGTCGCCGCTCTATCTACCTGCAGGTGTTACGAGTAAGCACCTCACCTTTCGAAACGACAGGCTATTGCTCATGGCTTGTCTAGTCTAGATAACAGTCATGTCTCTTCCTTGATTGAAATCATCACCAACCTTCTTCGCGATCGTTCTCCCTTATCCATAGGCAGTGTCGCGATCGCCTTTGAATACGTCTGCCCCACACGATTAGATCTACTACACCAGCATTACAGACGTCTCTGCAGGACTCTAGTTGATGTTGACGAATGGGGTCAGGTCGAGCTCATGAACCTACTCCTACGGTATGCAAGGACAATGTTACCGCGACCCCTGGAGTCGGGGGACTTGAACCCGGATGTGAAGCTACTCCTGGACTCGGTGGAACCGCTCTTCCAAAGCAGAAATGCTGCTGTCGTTCTGGCCGCAACCCGCGTCTATTGGTATGCCGGTCTACCTTCACATCACCCCAGATTCGTGCAACCCCTTCTACGGCTCCTTCAGACATCGAAGGAAGTGGAGCGTGTCGTCCTTGCATATATGCTCGTCATCGCTCGAACCGCAAGTGTGAGTGTCGTTTTCATGTCGTTTGGATCGCAAATTCAATTATACCCTGAGTATAGACGCTGTTCTCTAACTTCTATTCCCGATTCTTCCTCTTTTCGCAAGATCTGCAAGTCACGAAACGGATGAAGCTTGCCATGTTAATGCGACTAGTGGACTTTGACAACCATCAAGCTATTCTTCGTGAGCTCATTGTAAGTGATAACACCTAGGATGAGGACCAGCGTATTAAATGTCCACCAGGAATACTCCGAGGATCCCGAAGACGAGGTGGTCTCTGACAGCATCAGCGCTATCGGAAAATGTGCCGTGTTAATTCCAGAGTGCACCCAACAATGTCTGACTGCCCTTATCGGGATGATTGAAAGCAATCACGGTAAGCCTTTGCGTTCACTGGAAGTACTTGTGGCTCATACATACCTCTCAGATGTCGTTGTCGGTAGCGCTGTGATTGTCTTGAAGAATCTCATTCAGAGACGTCTCATGAATTCGGGTACCACGCACGTGGGTCCATCACAAACCCCTCTGAAGATTATATCACAATTGGCCAGGAAAATCGATGACATTCGGCACCCGACAGCAAGAGCTTGTATCATCTGGCTCGTGGGCCAGTATGCAGCATCGGACGAACCTAGTCCTGGACCACCGGGCATTACTTCCTGGGCTCCAGATGTTCTGAGGAAGACTGCCAAGACGTTTGGTCAAGAAGTATGTACTTGGGATTTCTTCTAGGGCAGAATATTGACCATGTCATGAAAGGCCTCGTCTGTGAAAGTTCTGATAGTTCTTCTCGCTACCAAGCTCATCGTGCTTTCCCCCGAGGACACGACCTTGAAACTCCTTGCTCGATATGTTTATTCCCTCGCCCGATATGACCTCAACTACGATGTCCGAGATCGTTCACGGATGCTTTCCACCCTCATCAGAGGTATCTTACCAACATCCACTACAAGTGTAGAAGACGAGGAAGAAGACCAAGGTGGTGTCGTATTACGACGAGAGCAACTCAAGCTCGTGCTGTTTGAGGGCAAAGGTCCCATTATCGACGATGGCAAGGATACTTTCACACACGGCGACTCTAATGCACCGATAGGCTCTCTAGGGCTCGTTACGGGCAAATCGTCGTGGACCGATACGATTCTGCCTGATTGGTTAGAACAAGGTGTAGAGTCATCGCTTAGGGATTCACCGGATGATGCACCACCACCACCTCCTGTGCCATTGGCATTCTCGTCTGCCCAGCCTGTGGCTAGGGCAATCCCGTCACCCGTAGTTCTTACTCCAACAACAGGTACTTCACCTGCAGGTAGTGGAATCAAGAGTGCCAGAGGACCGTGGACGGACCTTGACAAGTTCTACGAAGAGTCGAGTTCGGAAGAAGGTGAAGAGGAGGAAGAGGAGGAGGAAGAGAACGATGGCGAGGAAGATGAAGACGAAGTCGGAGAAAGCGAAGAGGAAAGCGAAGAAGAGGACGAAGAAAGTGACAGCAATCAGAGTATAGTAGGCGAACACAAGGAATCTAGTATACAAGATCATGACACTACAGATCGGTTAAAGTAATAATACAGCTGATCTCCCGTCACTTCTTCTGGTTCTTGTCAACTAGCAGTTGTCTCAAAAGCGCCTCTATGGTGTTTAGCTGGCTTTCCATAGTGTCCATCCGTCGTTCAAGTTCTATCTCTTTTGCTCGACGTCGGCTCTGTAAGAGAGCTTGGGTTAAGGACAGTCAAGACCTTTCACAAGACAGACTTACCATCGGCGTCCTTTCGATGTAACGGGTGGCCTCATCCGTCACGGTCTGTTGACGTTTAAGTGCGACTTCCTTTGGCTGAGGGGGCAAGGGATAGACGAGGATACTGGTCGGATTCAATGGATATTCAGGTGAGGGGAGAATATGATCATCCATCTCTCCATCGTCATGCTCTCCGTCGGTTGATTCACCATCGCTGTCTGGATCTTCTTCATAGTTATAGATGTCTACGTCGAGTTCGTCATCGTCATCTTCGTCCTAAGTGGGGAGTTTAGCCACAGGTTCGTGTCAGGCTGAGGAGTTTACCTACATCTTCGTAGTAAACGTACCACCAGTCCTCGAAGAGACCAGAGGCATAACTCTGAAGCTGGAGCTTCGCATCTAAACGCTGCTGTCTCCAGCACTCTAGAAGCAAGTTGAGCCTGGTCTCAAAAGGTTGGGTAACGTGGAGGATTGTATTGATCATCGTCTCAAACTCGTGTTCGGACAACACGACTTTCTCCCCAATCTTAAGGATCTGTTTGTGGCGTAGTAACAGAACACTCAAAACGCATAAAATCGACTAAAAGACATCAATGTTCCGAAGAAAAGTGAAAGAGTCCAGGACATACCTGTTCCAGCTTCTTGGTGTCGCAGAGTGCTACCAATGCGAGCGGACCATCGATTCTGTACTTGGTTTTCATTAAGCGGCTCTCTACCGTGTCAATCTCCATATCCATCTTTTGCTTTCGTAAGAACTGGAACCTTGGATGGGACAAATTCAGGTTTTCGCCGTGGAGACTGAGCGTGTTAGTATAGACAGACTCCACGATCAGACGTATGTCTCCAAGGACGTTCCTGTGGAGATAAGGCCTCAAGAATTGCTTGTTGTTCGAGTGGATGGTCTTCTCGCTGTTTTCCAGGTATTTAAGAAGCTGAAGACATCTCTTCTTATACCTTGAGGAGCGATATATAAGTTTACATCCTTTTCAAACATATTGGGTAACAGACATACGTGATGGCGTTCCTGTACCAACCGATGCCCCAGCTTGTGGTAGTGTGATCAGTCAGGGTTTGGCAACGATAAGAAGAAACATACTAGGCAATCCATTCGGGGGATTTCCAGCCCTCAGGCTTTCGCCGGAAGAAGCGGTTAACTTCATATATTGATACAAACCCACTGCCGTCGTCGTCGATTGCATCTCCGATTGCAGGGTAGACTGGGGAGGTATATCATGATCCGGTCGAGGTTTGTAAAGGGATAGCTTACAGATAATTCGAGACATGAACTCTAGCGTCCATTTGTCAGGATGTGGTTCGTTATGTTGTAACTGGTACACGGCGAACTTCCGTGCATAATAATGATTGATAGCTGGTTTGAATGCGTCAATAGCAAGGAAAGGCTAATAATAAAATCAAGCTACCGTCTACAAAATGTCGAACTTTGCAGGTCTGGCGCCATTGCTTTCTTGTAGCATTAGTTGCATCCAAGGCTTGAAATGAAATAAAAAGCAGACCATTTCTAATCCCGAAAAATCAGTGAGGCGCTGAACACAATAGCTCCAAGAATACACACCTTTCCAGACATTGCGAATATCCTCGTCTTCTATGGCATCGTGAGGTCCCGCATCAAGCTATTTCTAGGATGAGCTATACTGCACAATCACGGTAACTGTAAGAACTCGCCTTCGAGAGAATCATCTCCGTCGACCGATCCACAGCTTCCTCTATCTTCTTGCCCGTGGCTTCGACCTTCAATTCGTACAAGGACATATTTGACCTCAGAGCGGTATCGAGGTTTGCTCGTAGGTTGTATTTGATAGAAGAATCCAGCGTTTCGCCCATGGTGGCGGCTATCTTGTCGAGGGCTTCGTCATTCTGCATGCGTGTTAGCGGGCATCTAGTGACCAACGTAGATGCAGCCCACATTGATGACCACAGACTCGCCTCCATACTTCCGTATCATATCTGAGACTTGCTTCTCCTTCGGATTCTGGGATTCAATTATGTGCAGAACCTTATCAATCTTCCCAGCAACGCCCTCGAGTCTGTTCTTGAGCTTGGAGACCGAAACTGCAGACTTATGCGACACGAGAGACTGTAACTGCTTCTTCTGCCCAGAAAACTTTTCTGCAAACTCGACCAACTTGCCCTTGTACTTGCCAGACAAGATTGTGCGCACTTGGTCATCATTTTCAAATAATGTTCGTAGCATGGGGTATACTTTACTTACCGATACTCTTGTGCTTGTAGTACACACTGATTTGTGCATCAATAAGGTTGAAACGATGAGTATGAAGATCTCTTACTCGCAGAAGTTGCCTGCCCGAGAGTCATCGAGATAAGATTGTTGCAATCCTGAAAACATGCGTAAAGACCCACCGAAATCATTCATGGTTTGCGAAATTACTTGGACCTGTTTCCCAAGGGTGGCTTTCAAGCCATCGTTCTCTTCGAATACAGGGTCCAGATAGGAAAGAACGAGAAGCAAATCGGCCTGAGAATAAACGGTTTAGCGCGCGCGAGACAGCCCAGGGACTATTACCATTTGGAAGTACAAGGCGGCTATTCGGCGGTCGTTTTCTTGACGATCCATCTCGAGTTGTATTACAACCTGGATTACGGGTTGTCATTGCTGTGTGCTCAGTCCAGGATGTAGTATTTTCACCTTGAACACTCCAACAGCGACCTGGGTTTCATTAGATGATGTGTGATTGGTCGGGTCCGAGAACTCACCGCAACAGCGGGATGTATCTCAGAAACGAGCTCCAAAACGGCCACAGCATCTTTGCAAGGCGCGAGCAGATTCTGTATATATTCCTTTCCAGATTTGACGACTTCTCCTGCATGGACTCAATTATGAGTGCCAGATGATGCATCAAACGAACGGGTTCCAGGCTCACGACCAGCGTCTAGTCCTTCTTGAGCCACTGAGAGTCTTTCTTGGCTTTCTTGCACTAAGGATGCTAGTAGCAGCAACCAATGATTGTTAGCGGAATGGAACGAGCAGGGAGCTCAGTAGGACTCACCAATTTTCAATGCGACTCGCTCTTTGTCCGCTTTGATGTTTTTAGATACATCTGAAAGGTCGACACTGCGGGGGAGAGCCTTGGTATTCTTAGAATCGGTAGACATGAGGAAAAATGGTCGAAATCAGTTGGTATCTGCACTTACTTATAAGTAACAGCTAGAGGCGCCCATGGTGAAAGCGGTGCAAACTTGGCATTGGGCAAAATACCCCACTCCCATGTAGTAGTCCAACCGGCGCTGTCGTGGGAAACACGTGGGTAAACGCGTCGCGTCTGATGCAACATCTTTTCTTCAACAACCTTCATCCTGCCAACTTGGTCCCCTTCTACGCCCTCTAGTACCTCAATAACGAGCAAAAGATGTCGATTGATATCTCAGAAGCCGTGTAAGGACAATTTATAGCACGAGTATAGGTGTTTAACGTTCTTACAGGAAAGCGATACAGGACATGGCGCTCATGATAGATCCTGATGAAGATTACCTGACTATTGTTGCTGCGGAGGAGAAATTTGCAGCATCCGAGGCCAAAAGGAAGAAAGAGTTAGAAGAAGCGCACGCTAATCTGAAATGTACGTCTTATCCAACGTGTCCAGCGGCCGAAGTGTTCAACAGACGACAGCACTTGCCAAGATCCTGGAAGCCGCCCGTAATTCCTCAACCCGCCCCAAAAGTGTTCCGTCGGCAGAATCTCATGCTGCAACCCTCAACGAGCTCGACAGGTTCAAGTTATCCCTTGCCAAGTCTATTAGTGACGCCGAAGAACAGCTTGCAAGCAGAGAGGCAGAGCTGGCTTCACTTAAAGAAGATGCCCGTGCGCTGGAGGACTGCGATCCGGCACTAGACCACGAGAAGGAGCTGGACGGTACCGCGTAAGCAGTTAATTGCATAACTTCTGTTGCGCTCAACCTTCCTTTTTAGTCTTCGCTTGACAATATACAAGGGCCTAGGGTTCCAACCAGTCGTGGAGAGAGATGGCAGTGTCAACAGGATACTTATCAGTGAGCGTTCATTACATCTCATGAAAATCTCCCTCTTATAAGACCTTGTAGAATCCCAATCAGGCGAGATACATCGAGTCCAACTCAACGGCCGTAAAGATGATTCGGAAAACATTCGTCAAATGTGGGATCTAGCTGCCTCCTGATGCGATATCCTTAGCAATGTGGTTTGTACGATAGTCACGGAGGTGCTGTAAACTATATTTCATTTCCTGATCATGAAAAGTATAATGTACTGTAAAATGCTGAAAATGCTATTTGCAAAGAACAAGAGGTCCATGATAAATGAGTAGAATATTACATACAACCCGCAAGAAATAGCAAGGTAAAAGCTTGGTCTCTACTTGTTAACAGCCGTTATTGGGTATTGGCTGGTCCCTAACTACCCAGTACTTCTTCTCCCTGCTTTTAACGCCGATCTCTTTGACCTTGGCTTCAATGGCGTTCTTTTTCACTTTGTGGATCTTCAGCTCCTGGTAGATAGTGTCTACCAGAACTGCCAGGCTATTCGTCTGGAGTGTGTTGACCTTGTCGAGAAGCACAGGTAAGTGATCATCAGGGAATGCAGTCTTGGGCGCAGGAGCGGGAATCTTTTTGACGGCAGACACATGTTGATTCTGGTCTTCTGACGTCCGATGAGTTGGAACTGCGGGGATAGCGAACAAAGGCTCTGCGTTTTGCGTTCGCTCAGGTTGAGAGGTGGAAACGAATGTGAATGGGTCGATCGAGAATGACGCGTCTAAAAGACATGAATCAACGGGATAGTCGGGCAAACGGACGAAGAGGTCTTACCATTGAGGAATCGGATCTGATATGGGCTCAGGACGCTGTCTTCGGAATGCCCGACGGACGTTTCCCAGCATGGGCCTTTGGCATAAGGAACGAGGGGAACAACGACTTTTCGTTTCTTTGCAGCCTTCTTGTCTTCTTCAGCCTTCTTGTCGTCAGCTTTCCGTTTTGTTGGTAAGGGAGCATTAGGGAGCGGAGGGAAATCGATAGGTTCCTCGGGCATCGGACCCTGTTCTATGTCCTCATCGTCTACAAGCCAGTCGTCCATGTCAGAATCTTGCGCCTCCGACTCGACATCTTCCTCATCGTCATCTACCACATCGTCACCTCCGCCAGACTCGGCCTCATCCCAATCTTCCCCGCTATCATATCCATAGTCGATGTCTAGAACATCTTTCGCAAAAGGTGTCCTGCTTCCCACAATTCGAGAACTGCGGGTCCATGTGCCAAAGTAGCCTGGGCGGAGGTCCTCCGAGAAGATCAATACCTTAGCTGGTACCACGTCGCGATCCGCTAATTTCTGCGTGATCATGCGCACCAGCGAGGCGTCGCCTGTAACCTCAGCTTCAGAGAGCTGCGACATCAGTTCTCGAACAGAAGGGGAGTAGTGGGTCTTGTATCTGGTTGAGGTTTGCAACCTTGGAGGTCGATATCGAGGTCGTTTAGGCATAACGGAGAGGACGTCCCGCAAGCGATCTACAAACGCAAAAGGTAGTTAGGGATCAAGTTACAATGAAGTGACCAAAACGGTACCTTTGGGTGCTAAATGCGCGACGTCTTTGCAGGAAGTGGACTGCATGAATGGATCGTCATCGGAGTCCAGTATTATGATGTCGTCTCTAGATCCAGAGGAAGTTATTCGATCTTGGGCAGTGAAATGGTTGTGAGGTGCAATGTCGGCATCCTTCTTCCGCACGAACGGTTTGAAGATCTTCTCAAAGTCGGATGTTTGACTTCTGGAAGTGCTTGGTTGACCGAGCTTCACGGCAGATGTGCCGACGGCCTTCCCCTTGGGTTTGGCAAAGAAATTGGCCATCAGCGACTTCTGAGCGTCTTTCTCTTTCTTGGCCTTGAAAGTGGTAGTGTTAGAAATATTGGCTTGTGCCGACGAACTAGTTATCGTACCTTTGCAACCTTTTCAGCATTCTCAGCTTTCTTGGGTCGCGCTGCTTTGGGCTTTGAGGAGCTTGCCTGTAAGAAAATCAGCGACGCCCTCACATTCTGGAAGAACTGCCTTACTTCAGTGTCGGCTGTTTTCGACTTGCCAACATCATCAGGCCCTTTGCCAGCTGTCTCATCGGGAGGAGCTGCTAACCCAGATGATGACGCGGAGGAAGCCGCGGTGTCCGACTCCTTCACAATTGGTTTACTTCCGGGTTTAATATGCAATATTGTATGCTGTTCTGATTCTGGTAGCCTCTGAAAAGCCGACAGAAGCTCGTGCTTGGCCTGTAATTAGGAATTAGGAAGACATCCTGGGTAGTCAGTACCGTTGCAACGTGCCTTGAGTCGTTCGGCAAGTCGGGTAGCAACTTTTTCTTGCGCGTTCTTTGGTAGACAGTCCCTGTACTGTTCTTTGGTTTCCCATCTCCATACGCACACAGAGGAGGGTAGTTTGTTTGTAAGGTCGGACTCCAGCCCATAATTGTTTCGTTCCATCGTTTCTCGTATAGCTTTTTCGATGGTTGTGGCAGGAAGTACTTGAGATGCTGCAGCGGCGTTGACCTCATCGTCGTCTTCGTCTTCGCTGGGGAGGAGTTGAGATTTGATGTGCTTTGCAAGGGCCGGAAGTGTCTTGTCGCTGTTGGTCTCTAAATCAGCATCAAAGTCACCCCAGGGTGATCACAGCACACACCTTTCATATGCCAACTTTATAATCAACGGCTTGTACTCAGCCTCGAGCTCTGTCATGGGAGCACTTCCAGAAGTGACAAGTTGTTGTATCATTTCGCGAAACTTGACTAGTTCTGCAAGAAAGCGCGTCAGATATGTTAACACAGGCTTCAGCTATTGGGATACACACCTTGCAACGTCTCCGAGTGCTTCTCAAATGAATGTAACTTCTGCTTGAAAACAACTTTGTTGTTCTTTATCTCTGCCATAGAGGACTTCTCTTTAGCGGGTGATTGAGCTAGACGAGGAAACGTCAGGGATGAGACGATTTTCTCTCAAAATAAACATTACCAGGATCTGCTTGCACTGTCGACGCGTCAAATGAGAAATGAGCACATCGACTTGCAAGTAAATGATCTCTAGCACACCTTTGCTGGCGTCGAGGTTGGACATCGTCGCCAAAGGGCCTTTGGACATGAAGAGGGAGGTGAAGGGTAGGAGACAAAAGCGCGGCGTGAGAAATAGTAACGCGTCGCTGTGACTTCAACGCGCCTGTCACACACAAGACACGCCTACCTTCTCCCAGCATCCGACATGTCATTCTTCAAGCCACAAGCACAAACGAATAAGGGAGCGGCCCAGAAACACACTGTAGACCCAGCTCTACAACCATGGGTCGAGAAATAGTGCGCGAATTCTCTACAAAGTTTCAGTGACCATTCTCATTGGATCTCTCAGTCGACCAAAGACGATTGACGACGTGTCTGCTCAGCAACATACAGTTGCAGTGCTTCAAAAGGCCCTTACATCAACCAATGTCAGTTTTGCGTGTTATTTTTCTGCAAGAAATGCTCGTCTCATCGGCGTAAAAGCTACCGCACATGCTTTTCTATGGCCCGCCTGGAACAGGGAAAACCTCAACAATCCTCGCCCTTGCTAGACAGCTCTTTGGGTATTTCAATCGTCCTTCTTGACTTTACATAAACTAAGGCATCCAATAGCCCGGAAAACTTTCGGAGTCGAGTCCTGGAACTTAACGCCTCAGATGAACGCGGTATTTCAATTGTTCGGGAGAAGATAAAGAACTTTGCTCGACAAACACCCCGTGCCAAAACCATATCATCAGATGGGAAAGAATACCCATGTCCACCTTACAAGATCATCATTCTCGATGAAGCAGATTCGATGACCCAAGATGCTCAGGGAGCCCTTCGTCGAATAATGGAGACATATGCTAGAATAACACGGTTCTGTCTGGTATGCAACTACGTGACACGGTGCGTTATCCTCGCGTTCTTTCTAGCCTGCAACTAATTGTCTCATAGCATAATAGAACCTCTCGCATCACGATGTTCCAAATTTCGATTCACCCCTCTCGACCAAACCTCCTCATTCAGCAGATTAAATCAAATAGCTACGGCAGAGAACATTATCATCAGTGACGAAGTAGTCCACTCATTAATCGCCAACTCCTCAGGCGATCTACGACGTGCAATCACCTACCTTCAAACCGCCCACCGCTTGTCAACATCGACCGATCCTCCAACTACAATAACTCCCCGAGACATACAAGAAATAGCCGGCGTTGTACCAGATGCAGTCATCAATGGCTTCGTTCGTGTCCTTGGAATTGACATACCGGAAAGCATGGAAATTGACGCGACACTACCCACGAAAGGCGCGAGCTTCGATGCCATACGCAACAAAGTTAGGGAGATATGCCAAGAAGGATATTCTGCCTCCCAAGTCTTGTCACAAGTGAGTGAATATATTTGAATCCCGCGAGACATTCTAAATAGTCCAAAGGTCCATGATGTCGTCGTTCTGCACCCGACCTTGCAGGCCCAGCACAAATCGCAGTGCGCTTTGATATTTGCCGAAGCGGATAAGGCACTCTGCGATGGCGCAGATGAAGAGCTTTGGATACTAGAAGTGGCTTTGAGGGTGCACAAGGTCGTAACTACGTAGCAATGTCTTGCACATAGAACATCGTGAAATCCAGTTTTTACTTCATAATTACATTGCTCCTCAAACCAACTCACGGCAATCAGGATTATACATGCATCTTACAACTTCATTCCAACGAAACAGTCTATGTTACATTTCGTGGTTCGCGTGTGATAATGATATAGAAGTTGACCAGAGCAAACCAATGAATAAATGAATGAGCAAATGATGTGAGCAAGATGATACACAAAGGACTGCAAAGTGGACTAGAGAACACTAAAGAGACTCTTGCGTCCTTTTACCGGATGCCAGCAGTTGCCTTCTGCAACGCCCGCTTGATTCCCAACTGTGCCTTCTTGAGCTCGTCTGCCGTTGAGTCCTCGATCTCCAACTTCTCCAACGCACGTGCGAGTTCAGCCTCGACCTGGCCCTTAGCTCCACGCTTGAGCTTCATACCAATCTCCGGTGAGGTGATGGTGCTCTCGACCTGGTGAATGTAGGCCTCGAGGTCAGACTTGGCTTCATGGCGAGCGGAGAACTCCTTGTCGGCGATCTTGAATTGCTCAGCATCCTTGATCATCTGATCAATCTCTGCCGAAGAGAGACGACCAACGGAGTTGGTGATGCCTAGAAAGTTGGAGTATTAGAGAAAGAACGACTACAAGGTATACTAGTACTTACTGATGGAGGCCTTGCGTCCAGAGGCACGGTCCATGGCAGACACCTTGAGGAGACCATTGGCATCAACCTCGAAGGTGGTGACAAGTTCGGCTGTCCCACGAGGCATAGGTGGGATGCCAGTGAGCTCGAACTCTCCGAGTAGACGGTTGTCACGGCACTGGGTACGCTCACCCTCGTAACTGTCATTGTTCCGATTAACCTTTCTATACATACTCAAATAGGGATCCTGAAAACTTACACTGGGAAAGTGACAGTGGTTTGGTTGTCCTCGACAGTGGTGAACGTTCTTGACTTGTTGGTGGGGATGGGGGTGTTACGGGGAACGACAACACCAAAGACGTCACCTTGCATAGCGACACCAAGGGAGAGGGGAGCAACATCGAGCAGGAGCAAGTCCTTGGTTTGTTCAGATGTTTGTCCAGTAAGGACAGCTGCTTGAACAGCGGCACCGTATGCAACGGCTTCATCGGGGTTGATGGACTTGTTCAGCTGACGTCCTCCAAAGTATTCGGACACAAGGGACTGAATCTTCGGAATACGAGTTGAACCACCGACGAGGACGATGTCATCGACCTTGTCACGAGGCATCTTAGCATCCTTCAACACCTTCTCGACGGGTTCTAATGTCGACTTGAACAAGGCAGCGTTGATCTCCTCGAAACGGGCACGAGTGATGTTCGCCGAGAAGTCCTCACCCTGGACATGAAAGGTCATTCACCTTACTGCATAGAAGAGAGAATTGAGCTTGCCTGGTACAGAGAATCGACCTCAACGGTGGTCTGGGTGACGCTGGAGAGTGTCCTCTTAGCACGTTCGCAGGCACTTCGGAGACGCCTGAGGGCACGAGGGTCATCAGAGATGTCAAGTTTGGACTTCCGCTTGAATTCATTCTTGAAGTGCTCCAAAAGGGTGTTATCGAAGTCCTCACCACCCAAGTGAGTATCACCAGCAGTGGCCTTGACACTGAAAACACCTCCACTAATGTTCAGCAAGGAGACATCGAAAGTTCCTCCACCGAGATCGAAGATGAGGACGTTCTTCTCATCCTTGGACTGACGGTCGAGACCGTAAGCAATAGCGGCAGCGGTGGGCTCGTTGATGATACGGAGAACATCAAGACCAGCGATGGCACCAGCATCTTTTGTAGCGAGACGTTGAGAGTCGTTGAAGTAGGCAGGAACGCTAACCACGAGTTAACACCGAGCGCAACATGCAAAAAAAAATTCAGTGTGCTTACGTGACGACAGCTTTTTTCACGGTCTTGCCGAGCTTGGCCTCAGAAATTTCCTTCATTTTGGTTAAGACCATGGACGAGATCTCCTGGGGGGTGAAGGTTTTGTCCTCGCCAAGGTAGTTAACCTTGATCAGCGGCGAACCATCCTTTTCGACAACTTCGAAGGGCCAGTGGGTCATGTCCTTTGCAGATATGTTAGTACATAGATGATTAACCGGAACATAGCTGCCTACCTTTTTGACGTCGGGATCACTAAGTTGTTGCAGAGGTAAACAAGCTAGAAGACAAAACATAATGTAATGAGTGCTTACTCGAAGCGGCGACCAATAAGACGTTTTGCGTCAAAGACGGTGTTGCGTGGGTTCATTGCTGCCTGGTTCTTTGCAGCATCGCCGATAAGACGCTCCTCAGAAGAAAAGGCAACGTATGATGGGGTCGTCCGGTTACCCTCTATGTAACTTCTGTTGAACATCGCAGAAACATCGACAATAAGTGAAAATCTTACGGTCGTTGGCGATGATCTCGACACGATCATTTTGCCAGACACCTACACAGCTGTTTTGAAGAGGTGAAAAAAAATTGTTAGAGTAAGAGAGAAACAGTATGAATAGGAAGACGTACGAGTAAGTGGTGCCAAGATCAATACCGACAGCACCTTCGAAGATATCTTCGGCGGACATTTTTTAGAGGGCGACGGGGAGAGGAGTTGGTGGTGGTGAGAGGTGAACTGAAAAAAAATTTAATCAGCGTTTCTCGCGCGATCTGTCACTGTGACAGCACAGCCACAATTTGTAACGCTTTCATGCATCCTCTCCGACCATGGGCGAGCAGGGCATGCCATAGAGCATTTCTGCGCTCTATTTCAACGACTGCTGCAGAAAATCCTGTATTAGAGAGCGAGCAGGACTGGACAGCATTTCAAGCCACCAGAGCTTCATTCAAAACGTTAAGTTCGTGTTCAGTTCGTAGCACTAGCGTTCCTTTTCCTGACATTTCCTTGCAGGCGATAGTCTTAGCCAGTATGGTTCAGCTCAGACGCGTGGCACGACTTGGAAGCTTCGAGATGGTCTTCATAAACCAGTAGCTAACGCTACCACCTCCGCCCTCCTTGCTGCCGGTGCTCATTTCGGACATGCATCCTCACGACTTAACCCGAATTTCATGCCTTATGCATACGGCACTCGAGCTGGCATCACTATCATAGACCTCGACCATACCCTTCCCCTACTCAAAAGAGCCGCAAACCTCGTTCGCGCCGTCGCTGTCGAAGGCGGTCAAGTCGTATTCCTCGGTACTCGCCCAGACTTACGGCCAATCGTCGAAAAAGCAGCCGAACGCATGGGACGACAAGGCTATCACGTCGGTGATAGATGGCTTCCTGGAACCTTGACGAACAAATGGAAAACATTCGGACACGAAACCGTGCGCGGGGAGAGGGTCATACCCGACTTGGTGGTCATCCTCAACCCTCTTGCCAACATGAGTGCCATTCACGAATGCGCGCTCCTACATATACCTACTATCGGTATCGTCGACTCGAATGTTGATCCTCGTATTGTCATGTACCCCATTCCTGCGAACGATGAAAGCACAAGAACAGCTGAAATTGTCGCCGGGGTTCTCAGTATCGCTGGACGCGAAGGTGCTACAGTATGGGAAATGAGCAGCAGGCAGGGAGAGGACGAGATGAGAAAAGAGGATGAATCGGAGGGACTAAGATATGGAGACTCTCGTTTAGATGTGTAACGTGGTTGGCAGTCCGTCGTAGCCCCAAAATTGCTTCGCAGGATTGAGCTGTCTATTGATTACATCCACAAAATTGCCCGCTGTATGATACTTGCTAGATACACATTAATGATGCTGGTTTAATTTACATATACCCCAAGAAGTTTAAGCTTTTGTCCCGGGGTTTTGTATGTTGTACCAATACCCTGAAGGAATCAATTAGCGTTCGCTTGATCATCATAGTGAGCAACTCACGTTCTGCTTCCTCTAGAGCTCGTACGTTGCCACCGAGCTTGTTGATAGTTTCGATATATTCGTCGTACTCATCACTGTCGAAGACAATGCCGCCTCCTGCTTGGAGATATGCATTACCGTCCTTGAAGGTCATCGTTCTTATTGCGATGCAAGTGTCCATTTCATCAGAAGCAAAGTCAAAGCGACCAACAGCACCGGCGTAGACGCCGCGTTTCTCCTTCTCGAGAGACGAAATTATCTCGATAGCCTTAATCTTTGGTGCACCGGACACAGTACCTGCAGGGAAGATGGAACGGAAAGCATCAAACCTACAGTGAACGTGAGCAAAACTCCTCGATAAACAAGTGACTGCATACCGTGTCAGGCCCGGTCGGAGCTTCCCTGATACTTGAGAGGTAATGTGAATGACATGGCTGAACTTTTCGAGCTTCATGAGGTGGTCCACCTTCACTGTCTTCGGGTCGCAAACTCGGTTCACATCGTTTCGAGCCAAGTCGACAAGCATGATATGTTCCGCTCTGTCCTTCTCTGAGGCAAGCAGAGCTGCACCTAATTGCTCATCCTCTTTTGAAGTTGGTAAATACAACATCTGGTCTGCACGGATGGATCAACAAACCTTCAGGAGTCTTGCCGCGTTTCGTCGTCCCAGCAATTGCATGATTGAAGACGGTGTTCTTCTGGACCTTGCACAAGGTCTCTGGACTTGCACCGACTACTTGGAGGTCGCCACAGTCCAGGAAGAACATGTAAGGACTGGGATTGACTTGTCTGAGATGGCGATATGCGTTGAACGGCGTCAATGTAGTGGGACGGCAGAGGCGTTGGGATGGTACAGCTTGGATGATGTCTCCGGCAACTATATGTTCTTTGAGCTTCGTGACAAAACCTTCGTATCCCTCTTTTCCAACATTCGACACGGCCTCGTTGCCGAGGACGATAGGCGGTTGAACAGGTTCGGGCGTAGTACTGCCTAGTAGAGATTTTGCTAATCTCCGTGCCTTGGCAACGGCGGTTTGATACACAAAGCTCAGGTTATCCGCTCCTGAGTTACTAGGTGCGAAGACGTGTGAAACGACCTTGAGGGTTTGGAAGATGTGGTCGAAAATCACGAGGGTGTCTGCAAACATGAAGACGGCCTCTGGAACACCGACGACGTCTTTCAAATCGGCCTTTGTTTTGGGTTCGAAATATTGGATGCAGTCATAGGCGACATAGCCAATCGCACCACCCGTGAAAGTAGGGATTTCAGGGATCTTGATGTATTGGTGAACAGAGAGTTCCTTTTGGAGAGCAACCATGGGATCGCCAGTGACTTCGTAGCCCGGCCCAGTCTTGATGACTTTAAAAGGATCTATATAAAAAAGACACCGATTAGATTAGGAGACGCTGCTTCAGACTTGGGACATACCTGCACCGATGAAGCTATGTCTCGCAACGCTTTCTCCACCAACGACTGACTCTAACAGGAAACTGTATTTAGAGTCCTTGGCGATACGGAGATAGACCATACAAGGTGTAAGCAGGTCCGCCGGTATCTCAACGTAGACTGGTATGCAATTTCCCTTCTTCTCGTTGAGAATAAGATTCTCGACTGCCTCTAAGGAGGGGTAGGCTGGGAGTCGCTTGAAAATGTGTAAGACTTCGTGAATCTTGCAAGCAATGTCAAGATCCTCACCGAGGGATCCATTATTGCAAAGGTACAGGAGCACTGACGGGAAGATGAGTGAAGGAAAGGAGGAAATCAGTCGGAATATTTATACTCACCTTCTGACTCCAACCTATTCCTTCTAGCAAATGATTACTCCTCGCTTCAGCTGTACTCAGACGGCCGAGTCCGTTATTATCTCAATCTACTGCCCCGCCGTCCGTGTAAGTTTCAGCATTGCACCGCTTCCTTGTACCTCAACTCATTTAGCAGTTGTGTAGGCGTCTGATGTTGAAATCAATGTGGATGACACTCTTGTCACTGTCCACATCAATCCATATTTTTTGCGCTTAAATTTCACGCATTCTCTCCTCGACGACGACGACGCGTCTTCTGCAAAATACGATCCCAGTTCTGGGTATCTCAGAGTAGAGCTCACAAAGGAGGTGAAGGGGCAACACTTTGATGATCTCGATCTATTGGCGAAATTACTTGCGCCTCGGCCGTCAATACCACAGCCCAGTATAGAAGTGCTATCCTCAAATGATGAGGCGGCCGAGGACCCGGAAGAGGATCTAGTTAGCCGCACCCAAGGATTGACTCTGGACCAGCAGGAGTTTTTAGAAGGTATTCGCCCACCTTCCCCCCAAAAAGTCATGGACTTAGGACGCGCTCATGCGATATAACAGCCGCTGAAAACGACTGGCAACTTCCTCAGAAACTACCCCAGGAACCAGACCTGGTCATCCGGCTGACTCCTCAAAACCATTATGGATTCCTCGACCTTCACACAGGCTACTTCACGAATGTCTCCTACACCGAAAATGAAGTGAACGAACTGGGTGCAGACGCCGAAAGATGCTTACCGTCGGAGAGACGGCCGCTGAGAATCAAGCACGAAGATGAGAAATGGGACAGTGAACATTATATGTATGTATGTGCCAACGCCATTCGATCGGTGACCATTAACTCTGTTCAACTTTAGGGCAGACTTTGCAGATGACGAATACATCTTGGAGCTTATCAACTGGGAACATCCATACCTTCGACCCTCATCCTCTTTTGAATACACGGAAAAAGAGAACAAAATCGCCTTGAACCTGCCGAAAAGAGAGTGTAAGTTGTCCAGCATCAGTCTGCTGAGGTGTCTGAAGAAGATTGCAGATATACCCAGTATCCAACAGACACAATCTCTATATCTGACGTTGGTCACGATTCTATTTGCGTACGCATACGAATCTCGAACCAACCAACATGACCCAACGCCTGAGAGTGCCTGGACGATATGTACCCTGGTTCCCGCGTTTTCCGCGTTAGATGTACCACCCTATGGACCTCAGCTTGAAACAAAGTCTGGTTCTCTGCAATTCTCGGAGAGGGACATCTTGTCAACTCTCACCCCATCTTTCCGCCGGTCACTGGCCTTCCCACTGTATAGATCATTTGCTCTTGCGGAGAAATGTCAAAGCGATGTATCTGCTCTCTTATCCAGGGGGAAACGGACCATCTTCCGCTGCCTGTTAGAGATGAAGGACATCCTTGACCATCACGAAGTCTACTATGTCTACAGCAAGATATGGTTGGATGATTTTTGTGTATGGATACAGGCTCATGCTAGGTGAGGTTCCCTTCCAGATCTTGCCCGGATCGTTGCTTGATTGTCCACCTGTAGCGATGAGATCCTCTCAAATCTATCTTATGCAGTAGACAAAACAAGGATAAGCAAAGGGGTTATTGGGTGGGAGCTAGAAGAAATAGAAGCCGTTGTACGGGACATTCAAGATAATGGAAGAGAGGCGGATAGCGACGATGAATGAGTGCCTGTATATGGTACTTAGGCTATACAATGAATCTCGCCATAATATCTACCGTTAAACAGTTCAATCAATAAATTTCTGGTATGCCTGTGATCTATCTATCTATTGAGATTTTGCCGCCCGCATAAACTCGGCTGTAATGCTTACTCCTGCATCACCGATGCAGTACTCGCCAGGTATAACTCGCCAAGCACAGGAATTCGTATAAAAGCAAGTGTCTCTCGCGATTTACTCCTAAAAATCATAGTCTCATGTCTCACAGTCACTCTCACCAGCATCCTCACAATCACAACCACCATGGACACGGACACGGACACGGGGATCATGCTGCACTTAACAAGGCCCACTTTGATAGCCACGCAGAGTCTTACGACGATACACCAGGCGCGATTGAATTAACGCGAAAGTGAGCAGCAATATCGAATAGCCATGATTACCTTCCTTGACCGACACCTTGGTTTTTGCTAACAGGATCGGAGAAGGCGTGTTAGAAAGCATTTCTTTCGACAAGGAGAAAACTACAGTTCTGGACTTTGCCTGTGGTACTGGTGCGTTTGTTTCAAACACTCATTAAACCAGTCATTGAAGAATCGATTTAGGGCTCGTGTCAAATGTACTCGTCCCTCACTCCAAGTATCTCGTCGGCGTCGATATTAGTGAGGGCATGATCAACCAATTCACAAAGCGTTTCGATTCCCAAGGATTGTCTTCCGACAAAGTAAAGGGTGTCGCAATTGAGCTGAAAGGGGAACCTGGCGAACTAGACGGTGCAAAGTTTGATGTTATCACAGTAAGACAGTGCTTTCTTTGATGATACAGCCCACTGACATTATAATTCTGTGCTTAGTGTTCTATGGCATTTCATCACTTTGACCCGTCTAAACTCCAGGACATGACCAAGATACTTGCCTCTTTTCTTAAACCGGGAGGCTACCTTTTTATCATGGATATGGAACCAACCAACGCGCAGCCGCCTACCATACCAGAAGACTGGGACCAGACAATAGGACACAAGGGAGGCTTCCCAGAGTCAACTATGCGGTCGTTGTTCGAAGGAGCAGGGCTGACCGAGTCATTCAGTTACCGCCATCTCACGACTTTCAAGATGTGGGATAACGAGATGGATATTTTCATATCAAAAGCGCAGAAACCTGAAGGTTCTACGGCGCTAAGCCTGTAATGTTGTTCTACATCCTTTGTTGCCGTGATGAACATTGATTCATATTATTCTGGATAGACTCCAAATCATACTTCTACCGCTTCTTGTTCTGTTGTACTTTTCTCGAAAGCTGTTTATTAGACATTAAAATTGAATCGAACATTCCTGGATAGCTGTTCAGCGCTCAAATGAACATGTTGCCCTGGCCTGAATTCGTATTATGGGACGATCCGATTCCTGTCAATTTCCGTGTCACAGTCACCCTTCGATGTAATGAGAACCGTCGGAGAACCAGGGTGCCTTCCCTTCTCAATAATATATGTAGTAACGACAGCAAGAAGACAAAAACTAGGCGGAACCGTTTCGGATATGTTCGGTCTTTGCAAGTTGTCAAAGCACCGTCCAGCACTCAGGACCTCGCGCCTCGTCATCATTCAGCAGGCCAACAAAGACACCATGTAAACGTCCGTTCATTAAAATAATGATTACCATGCAAAAGAACGTAGATACGTAAGAATACACGCAATATATGACAGATGAAACCAAGAAGTTTATAGCAATGAGCAGCGAAGGCGTCAACTGCTCGTTCTACTCTACTGTTCGGAGTTAGTCGGCATGAGGGCGAGTAGTGGACTTGAGCGGTTGAGCGATTGCATGCTGTCCTTCTGGGACTACATCATATCCGCTCTGCCCCAAGTCGGCAGGAAGAACGGCAGTTTCGTCTATGGAAGCAGACAAGAGAGCTTCCGCTTCTTCCGGATCCTCTGTGGAAGCCGACCCTGGACCAGGAAGGCATGGGGGAACCGAGACCAAGTTATTGAAGAGGAACTGCGGAAAGAGTGTGTTAGAAGATGTCGGACCGAGCGGCATACGAAATACTTACCGTGCCATAACTGGGACAGACAGGGTCAAAAATGTGAATCAGACAGACGGCGCAAGACGTAGAGTTTTACTTACACCAAGAGTGAAAAGCCGAGGATTTGGAGCAAAGAAATGGGGAATAGAAGCTTTTCCCACCCTAAGCCCAAGCTGATGATCCAGATAGCCAATGTCCTGCACGTGTCGGCGAGAGAGCGAGCAGTCGCGCTGACGTGCCGAGTAACGCTTAAACCGAAGAAGTTGAAGAGCGAAATGCTGCAGGCGATGGCGATGCCTGACCACAGAACAGATGGGGTGTTGATCATTTGAGACCAACCGCGAGGCAAGTCAAAGAAGGGCGACTTTGATGAAATGGACGGAATTGCCAAGATTGGGATGAAGAGAAGAATGGTGATAGCGCCAAACAAGCCCTCGAATCCCACCGCCACAAGCGGGGCAACAGCATAACGGCCTACACAGTGGGTCAGCGCTACTTACAATTGTAGAAGCGAGAATGAGCGCTGACCTAGAATTTTCTCTGCAGGGCGATATTCGAATCAGCCTTGTAGAAAAAGGTTAGTAGGAACAGAGCCTGACCTTCTACGACAAACTGTGTCGCAGTGCTGTAACACAATGACTTAATAATACGGCAATCCAAGATTCGATGTACTCACAAAACTTGTGCAAATAAGATGAGGAAAACACCTTTAGGAAACGTCAGATGTGCGTCAGTCACACGGGGGTTACAACTTACCGACGAGGGCTGCCGTAGCCTCAGGTTGTTCACTGGAATCTGGAGATGGCAACTCTGCATCGAATGTCACGGCCCTTGCTATGATGTTCACGGCCTCCTTGACAGCGTCCTTGATGAGAGATCCACTATAACCAACAAGAGCGACGCCGCTCATGACTATAATCAGAGATACCCATCTAGAGACGGCTGGTTAGCAAGGTTACCCGAGGAAATAGAGTATAGACTAAACTGATATAACCAGAGTCGACGACGGAGGAAAGCCACACTAAGGAAAGCCACAAACAAAACGAGGGAGCCACGAGTCATCTGATAGATTGAAACGGGCGTGTACAATAGTCCAGCATTCATCAACTAAAAAGACACGTCATTATGGAAGGCTCATTTCACCCGAATTATCACTTACAGTTGTACCGGTTAAATCGCAAGCAGCGGGAATCCATAGGAGAAGTATCTTCCAACCAGTGAGAGGAGGAGCAGTGGAGACGGGCTTGACTTGGGATTCAGATTCGGCTTCCGAATCTGGGGGCAGCTGGACGGATGTGGATTTCCGTTTGGAGTTGAGCCAGGAGAAGATGACCGGGAGGAAGCCTAAAGATGGATATAGTTGGTAAGGGGTTTGGTTCAGACGCATGATATTGCTCACAGAGCATTTCGCCGACTATTGGGAACTTGGGATGAGATGAGACTGCGCAGCTATAGAGTTGAGATACGCACGGAACATCTGGAGAGTCTGCCATACGGGTTGCTCATACAGCACACGACGACGAGGATCCTCAGCATCACAGTTCTCGACACATTGCATGTCCTAAAGGATGAGAGAGCTTGAGAACGAGGCATTAGGAGGAACGTGATAAGCCCTTGCCTGCCATTTCGACCATAGCGAATTACTGGAACCCTACACAATGTTTGAGAATAAGTTCAAAGAAAGAATACAAATACTCACGGTGATAATCATTCCTGCAAGCAGGATGGGGACATAGAGATTGGAGGAAGGCATTGTTACGATGCCTTGGTTGAGGAGCAAGTCGTCGCAGAGAGCGCGAAGAGCGATACGAGGCAGCCCCTAATATGGAAGGTAAATCTCACGGAGACCGGAGGCCCGGAGGAGTTACTATTTTTGGGATAGCGACATCAATGGATACCGTAAGGAGCGGATAGTGAATTGAGATTCGAAGAAGCGATCGCATTTTTGGACAATATGGAATCTGGAATCGAAAACTGTCTCTTTGCTTCTACCACACTGCGTCCATGCAACCCTCTTCCTTCTTCTCTTAATCCATGGTTCATCTCCTCCTCATATCTTCAAAAGGTCTGTATACCTCTCTGCTCACTGCTGATACCTACTGACCTGCTCAATTCTCAACTCTTGCAGGCAACGGCGTTCGGTATTTCCCATACTCTGGTTACCTTGGCCTTTCACCTGTAAAGGTCGAAGGAGGTATGTTCACCTCAGAATCAATAACCAGTGCATCAGCTAAACTTTGATTCTCAGTGGTCATCACTAAACTTGATAGTGATCTCAAGACTATACAGGCCAAGTCAATTACAGTTTCCGTTCGGTGTTATGAATCTCGTCTCGGGCGTTTGGGTGCCATTCAGACCAACGTTCTCGTCGACCACACCCAGACATTGTGGACTAAACCGGATGGACAGGATTATGACGCCGTTGGAAACGGCGAGTACCCTTTCAAGATATCACTACCTTCCAATGTCGGTGGTTTCAGCACCCTGTCATTCGTCGAGTACCGTACGGTTTGGAGAGTAGAAGCAGGTGCGTTGTTTTGCATCTCGGTCCAAATGTCTCTCTTACACTCCCTGTCCAGTCATGAACCACATACCGATAACTGGTGTTGGTGCGCGTCAGACAAAATACGTCGATCTGCCCCTCTTACGATTCGACGTGCCCCCGAATCTTCCCTCATATCAAACATCGCTCATTGACGTCGAGCCGAAACTCAACCGACAAGCTTCAAAGCCTCGTGGCCCCCGAATAAGCTATTGTATCAATGCGCCCAAATTTCCAATTGGTCCAACCGACCTTGTATCTATTCCTATCCATGTCCTTCCTATTGACCCCGGCGTTCATGTACGCAGTGCTACACTCACAGTAGAACGCCGTCTAGTTGTCAACGACACGGCCACTCCAACATCTGCCGTACCATTTGCGCCTCCCGCCATTACGGCTCATTCATTATACCCCTCCCAGACGTCATCTTCGGCACCTGTATCATCAAGTATACCCATACCACATTTTTCCTCTTCGACATCGTCTTTGCTATCGCATTCAGCTGGCTCATCATTCAAGGATTATCACGATACAAATTCAATAATATCGTCAAGCAATACTATTACTTCCACTACTGCGCTTCTACCTAAAGCGCATTCGTCTCAATCATCAGACAGCCTTTCTCCTCGGACTATAGTAACTGTTGTCGCAGGAGCGGAATCTTCTGGTTCATTTACCCGAACCGCCAATGGAATATGCAGCAAAACCATTACCTTTCAGTGGCCAGTCGTCAAATCGGGGGGTCGTTGGGGAATAGGGGAGACATTACAGTCGGACATGGTGTCCGTCAAGTTCTTTGTTCGAGTTAAGGTTTGCTGTTTTTCTGTCAGGCAGAACGCAGATATTGACTCATTCCAGCTAATCATCACGTCTCCATTCGGAACGGACTCACTTGAGTTGGAGGAGGAGGAACTATACATTGTATCGGCCAACGACGCCGAACGACGGCTTGCCATTTCAAAGTGCACCGAAGCCTTATCTGCAGAACGACCTCGCTCTAAATCCAAGTCCCCTCGGCGATCACGCAAGGAGCGTGAAAACGCACCAGAACTCCCTATCCCCTCTCCCGCTCTCTCCAAACCAGACACACCTGTTTCTTCACGTCCCACGAAAGCCAGAGGAACCCCTCGTCGACCACATACCAGTGCTGGTCCAAGAGACAAATCTTCTTTCACGCTGTCCGGACGCAAAGACAGCGCGTATGGAAGAACTTACGAATCACCGTCTCTGCCCGAACCTCCTGACAGTGATGCACCCTATCGGCGCAAGCTCAGACCCGGGACTGCTAACCCCGAGATCACGAAAAGCAGCGTTCTGGGGTACATGTACTCCCCCAGGATAAGTACGAGTACGGGGACATCAAGCATTCGCAGTAATGGTTTCACCAATTCAACGGCTACGAGTGATACGAGCAACTCGAGCGTTTCCTATAACATTCGAGACTCCGCCAATATACGAGAGTGGGAGGAAGAATTGGCTAGGATCGAGGTGCAGAGTCGGCGATCGAGTGACCTTTTAGGTTTTGGGTTGAAACGGAAAATTAGGAGTATTAGACCTGCATTACTCTTCGGGAATGCATGACCCTTTTTACCGTTTTTTTTTTATAATCGTGTATTGCATCCCGTGCTATGTCGTGTTTGTTGTAGCCTTTGCTTTTCTAGGTGTAATCGTTATTTTCTTCTTGCAGCCGAGAAACCGCTACCGAAAGTCTTGACCAATGTCACGGACACGATTTGTCGCGTGCCGGATACATACGTCACACGCATCTTCTCCCAAACTACCACCACAAAATGAGCCATTTTCCATGGATACGTTTCACAGGCGCTGCCATTACTCGTGCGTGTAGCACATTGCTTTGCTTCTAACCGCATCCTAATCATATTATCCCGTCTGGTCTTGGGTATAGTAATGGGTGCCGGATACATGTTCATGAAGGGTACGTGAAACTTGCGTTTTTCCTCCTTGAAACCTCCTGTATACTCACAACACGCAAAACCCACAGCAACTGTTCCCACCGAAGAAGAACTCTACAATGCAAGTTTTCCCATCAACGCCAGAAACCCAAATTGAACTCAATACTTCTTCCAATTCATAGCGAATGGCACCCGATATTAGAAAGAAGGTGGATGCAGCACGAGCACTTCGAGAAGCACAAGAAGCAGAGATGAAAAAGCAGGTGTCTGCGCAGGTGAGCAATGAATGCCTTCGTGTTTATGCTGTTGCTAGTGCTAAACGAAAGCTATAACTTTTGAATCAAAAATGTGTTCCAATCCGCCTTTCATTGATCATTGATGCAGGTTCCCAAGGAAAACGTGGACCCGGATACTTTGAAACCGATATGGGCAGACGTCCCGCAGAAGAAATGATTCAATGCATTGCTGTTGAACACGCCACCCATTCAAGGATGAACGCCAGCGTCCCAAAAGGTTGATACACAACGGGTAATATGAAAATATCATTTCGAGTCGTGTAAAATGGCATTAGATGCATGCGAGTACGGAAGGTGATCTAGCGATTTAAGTACAATGAATGTAGAATGCTAATGGAGCAGGCTGGTAGGTAGATGGGCGTGTAAAAATGTACAACTGTAATGGATTGCTCGATTTCAGGAAGCTGTTTGACTGTCATATGTCGATTAGTTAGAGCCAGATGACTGAAGGTTGTAGAGACGTACCCTGCTTCTTCATTCCCTGTCACGACAGCCTTCGCAATTAGGGGCTGCATTCCTTCAGAAGAGCCTGAAGAGGGAAGCTGCTCATAGTTCATAGGCGATGAGACTGACTCCGAAGTGTCTAAATGGGAAAGTCCGGGTCGAGTTGCTGATCCATCAGTATTAGCGTTGGCTTCTGGCAAAGTGTCATGTGCTGAACTTTCCAAAGTAGCGGAAGTCTCGTTGCCTGCAGGCTGACCCGAGGCAAGCAAGGCGCTGGCAGTGCTAGCAGTACTCAGAGCGGCGCTCAAGGTACTGAATGGAGGAGGACTTGCTGGAGCACCCACGAGCCCGTTTGGTGGGCCGCTACGCGCTCCTGCGGCTGGGGAAGGTGAATGATTGGGAACACTGTGCTGGGCTTGAAGGGATTCTTGGCTTGGTGTTTCAGAACTTGTTGTGGACGAGGAAGTTCGACCCCGGGCTGAATCAGTTGATGAGACAGTAGGAACACTGGAAGCGCTGCCAGCATTTGAAGGACCAGCACCCGACCCATTTGGAGATTTATCGGTCTTTCCGGCCATCTCTTTCTCTTTCTTCTTCTTTTCCTCTGCTTCCTTCCGTTGTTGCTCTTCGTGTTCTAATAACGATAGCCGCATTGCCTCCATGACCATAAGCTAGTGCGAACGTGTATTGGTATCTTATTTTGGACCATCGATAACGGTCAAGAAGTACTCACCTCCTCTAAATCTTGACCAATGTAATGCCCAAATGGACTGTCTGTTTGGGGTTGTCGTCGTCTTGACCGCCTACTTCCACCTCCATCCGACGAGTCTGCATTAGCCGCTTCTTCTGGCGAGAGCGCATGCACACGACCGCTCGTCACGCCAATGGGTATAAGTCGATCTCCGACTTGACGCATTATAATACGGCGATTGGCGCGCCGGGCTACAGCAGCTCTAACCTGTGCCAGTTTTGCCTCCCAATCTGGACGGATTTGATCTGAATACGATAATCTATAAGCCGTTAACATCCCGATACTGAAACGTGTACTTGCCAATAGTGACGACTTCAGGACTATCGGCACCAAAGCTCTTCTGACGTCGTTTATGTGTAGAATTCGCGAGAGACTGTTGAGATGTTTTAGGTGAGTCAGACCAGGGAAAGCCCTGTGCGTAGAGCAAGAGGTGTGAGCAAAAGCTGTGTATCCCATGAATGGCTCGCTACTGACCGAACCATCGCCGCCGATACCAGTTCGCCATGGAGGAGGGTTATAGACAATGCCAAAGTTCTCCTGTACACAATACGGACAAGCTGCAGGTTCGGAAACGAGATGGGTAGTTGTAGGTTCGCTACGCTTGATCTGGACGAAACATTCTGTGCATATTGCTTGATCACAACATCTTGAATGGTTGATATTGGGCGGGTAATACTGGGTGTTTGTGACGTAATGGTTGAGAAAGAGAGAAGACAAGGGAAGGTATAAGATTGGATACGCACTAGGAAACAAATGGGACATTCTACTGCACCCCTGTAAATCGCAGCCTCTGGTTTGCTCGGCTCCTTCAAAGAATTCTGGCGTTTGCCATGGCCTAACTTTGAAGAGCTACTAATGGTCGGCTGAGGTAAATCATTGCGTGAGGGGTCGGACGGGGCTTCGGGGTCTGTTGAAGGCTCCTTCCTCGCTGCTAGTATCTGTTCATCTGTCCAATTCTCGTCGTAATCTTCAAGAGGTCGATAGAATGGAGCGAGCCTCCTCTGACAGATGAGCTGAGTGACGATGGCTTGATTCCAATCTTGGGGGCCGGTGTATACGCCTTGGGGGCTGAGATAGCCGAAATCTACTGTCTCGTCGTGGTGAGAGCGAGAGGAAGATGAAGAGCTATTGCCCATTGTCCCAACGCTGAGAGGATTGACAGACTTTGTGAGATACAGCTAAAGGCTGTTCCAGGCGTGATACGGCCAAGCGTAAGCAAGCGTGATACGACTGAGTAACAAGTTTGCCCTTGTGTGTTCCATTTCCAAATAAGGTATCACCGGGGCGCTAAAAGGTTGGAATGCGTCCTTGGCACCCCAGAATCTTTCAATCTCTGAATTTGATAGAATTCGAGTCTTTGGCTCACCTGGCTCGTGTTCACCTTCTAATAGGGCGAGAATAATAACCCCCAAACTGCGGCCAAGGACGCCAGCATGCCATCTGTTGTGACTGCCGCTCTTGCACTGGAGCCGACCATGGTCCGTGGAGAGGCGCTGGCTGCGGATTTTACTGACACGTCATCTGCACGTGCACTGCTTTTTATTGACCAGTTCCTGGGCAAGCCAAAATGTTATACCGGACTTTTCTTCAACCTTCTACTCAACTTCAATGGTTGGCCTAGAAGTTCCCTGGACTAAAACTCCAGAGGAGATTCTACAGCATTTCTCGGTTGACCCTGTTCGAGGTCTTTCGTCTGCTCAAGCCGCAAAACATGCTGAAATATATGGCAAGAATGGTGTGCTTGGAACCTAATCTCCGTATGTTCAGTAACGGCTAACATTCGCTGTCACTCCTAGAACTTCCTGAAGAACCTCCAACTCCTCTATGGGAACTCATCTTGGAACAGTTCAAGGATCAACTCGTTCTAATTCTACTCGCATCTGCCGTTATATCCTTCGTGTTGGCCTTCTTCGACGAGAATGAAGGTTCTTTCGCCTCCGCATTCGTGGAACCCATTGTTATTCTTCTTATTCTCATTGCAAATGCAACGGTTGGTGTTATCCAGGAAACCAATGCAGAGAAGGCTATAGAGGTTCGTCCCCATCTCTTCTTAACCACCCTATTTTGACGCCTTCTATCAGGCTCTTAAAGAATATTCGCCGGACGAAGCCAAAGTAATCAGGTCCAGCCAAGTCAGTCGTATTCACGCGTCCGAACTTGTCCCAGGTGACATTATATCGGTCTCTGTCGGAGACAAGATCCCGGCCGACTGCAGACTGCTATCCGTGTCTTCTAGTAGTTTCCGGGTAGATCAGGCAATTCTCACTGGTGAGAGTGTCAGTGTCAACAAGTCCATAGAAGTGGTTTCGGATCCGCGGGCCGTTAAACAGGACATGTTCAACATGCTCTTTTCCGTGCGTCAAGTTTTTCTTCTCTGTTCCAATATACTTATTAATACACTCATTATTTGCCAACTATAGGGAACCACTGTAGTCAATGGAAGCGCTAAAGCTATCGTCGTTTATACCGGTCAGAAAACTGCAATGGGAGACATCCACAAGTCCATCTCATCCCAAATATCCGAGAAGACGCCTCTCAAGCGTAAATTGGACGATTTTGGTGACATGTTGGCCAAAGTTATCACTGTCATTTGCATTCTCGTATGGCTCGTCAATATTCGTCATTTCGCCGATCCTTCACATCACGGTGTCGTGAAAGGGGCCATTTACTACTTCAAGATTGCAGTTGCCCTCGCGGTTGCGGCTATTCCGGAAGGTTTGGCCGCTGTCATCACAGCTTGCCTTGCTCTCGGAACCAAGAAGATGGCTCAAAACAACGCGATTGTCCGTAACCTCCCAAGCGTGGAAACTTTGGGGTGCACGAATGTCATCTGCTCCGACAAGACCGGTACATTGACGACCAATCAGATGAGCGTTTCTCGAGTAAGCCACTTCCATATCCATGCACCTTGACCAGTACTCACCTTCACCCTAGTTTGTAATCGTAGACAATGCGAATGGTACACCCCGTGAATTTACAGTGGAAGGAACTACCTTTGCTCCCCATGGCTCGATTCTGTCTGCTAATGGTAAACCGTGTCACGATGAACTTCGTGGCGACACTATCCAACGTATGGCCGAAATCAGCTCGATTTGTAACGATTCCAAGATTGTATACAACTCTGTACGTATGCCGCCCATGACTCAATTTTGGTACCCATCTCATTTTCCCGCAGGACAAGGACTCTTACGCCAATGTAGGAGAACCCACAGAGGCCGCACTTAAGGTTCTCGTCGAAAAGATTGGCTGCAAGGACGCAGAGCTCACCAAGTCCCTGTCGTCCTTGAGCCCAGCCGTTCGAGCGAGCGCTGTCAATGAACACTTTGAGCGCACCATTCCCCGTCTCCTCACTTTCGACTTCTCACGAGACCGTAAGATGATGTCTGTCTTGGTCAGACTCAACGGCTCTGGCGCCCTTTTCGCAAAAGGTGCCCCGGAGTCTGTATTGGACCGCTGTACATCTGTTCTGGTTAATGGCAAACAAGTTCCCATCACCCCTCAGATCCGCAACTCGCTCCTTCAGAAAACAGTTGCATACGGAAAAGATGGACTTCGTACACTTGCTCTTGCTTACGTTGATGTCAAGGATCTCGACGTGTCTCATTACCAGTCGGAAAATTCCAAGGACTATGCTCGTTTTGAGAAGGACTTGACTTTTGTTTCCTTGGTTGGTATGCTTGATCCCCCGCGTCCCGAAGTGCGGGAAGCGGTTGCAAATTGCAAGTCTGCTGGCATTCGAGTCATTTGCATCACTGGTGACAACAAAGGCACCGCAGAGACCATCTGTCGTCAGATTGGTATCTTTGGCGCGAACGAGGACCTTACTGGCAAGAGTTACACTGGACGCGAGCTCGACGAACTTTCACACGAAGAGAAGGTCGCTGCTGTCCAACGCGCGAGCTTGTTCTCGAGGACTGAACCGGGGCACAAGAGCCAACTGGTGGATTTGTTGCAAGGACTTGGACTCGTGGTTGCCATGGTATGTCATGTTGGCAACTATTCGCTCCCGCTATTGACGGATTCTGTTTCCAATCCAACAGACCGGAGATGGAGTTAATGATGCACCAGCGCTCAAAAAAGCTGATATCGGCGTAGCCATGGGAAGCGGAACGGACGTGGCCAAGCTCGCTGCCGACATGGTTCTCGCAGACTCGAATTTCGCGACGATAGAGAAGGCCGTGGAGGAGGGTAGACTGATTTATAACAACACCAAACAGTTCATTCGTTACCTCAGTACGTTCTAACTTCTTTCATTCTAAGTTGACAGTACGTCCTAATGGTGTTAATTACCAGTTTCGTCCAATATTGGGGAAGTTGTCAGGTTCGTCTGATTGAATTTTTTCCACTGTTTCAGCACAAATTAACTGACGGGTGGACGTAGTATCTTCCTTACCGTGCTTCTGGGCATGCCGGAGGCTTTGATCCCAGTCCAATTACTTTGGGTTAACTTGGTGACAGACAGTCTACCCGCCACCGCTTTGGGCTTCAATCCCCCAGACCACTCCATCATGCGCATGCCTCCCCGCAATAGCCGTGAGCCTCTTGTGGGCCCGTGGTTGTTCTTCCGCTACATGGTCATTGGGACGTACGTCGGCTGCGCTACAGTCGCCGGTTATGCCTGGTGGTTCGTGTTCTACCAGGGCGGCCCACAAATCACTTTCCATCAATTGGTAAGCCCACGATGCTCCCGTTTCAAATCACCCGGATCCTATTACTCGTACTTACCTGGGACGTTGTAGACGCATTTCCATCAGTGTTCGGCTTTATTCCCCGAAATTGGCTGCGAAATGTTCACGAACGTCATGGCGCAGCGCGCGACTACCATCAGTTTATCGATTCTGGTGACAGTCGAGATGTGTAATGCGATGAACTCCCTTTCCGAAAATGAGAGTTTGCTCAAGCTCCCACTTTGGAAAAATCCGTTCCTCGTGGCTGCTATTGCCCTGAGCATGGGCCTGCACTTTATGATCCTTTATGTGCCCTTCTTCTCCGTGAGTTCCGGCGCTTTTGCACGTTCTTCTATTGATCGGCGTTAATATTGCTTTTCCTTTGTTATTTGCAGACCTTGTTTGCCATTACCCCCTTGAACTGGGACGAATGGAAAGCAGTCCTCTACTTTAGCGCGCCGGTTTTAGTCATCGACGAAGTCCTCAAATTCATCAGCGTAAGCACCCTGTTCTTGGATACATGACGTTTGGCGCACCACTAATTTTTATCATTTTCAGGCGACATTTGTTACTCCCCCTACAAAAGTGAAGGTAGAATAATTTACAATTCGCTAGAGCGTAGAGCTTAGAGGCAAGGCTGGCAATAATATCTGACATTAATCAGACACATGGGAACGTCGTGCTAAACATGAGTTACAAGATCCGTCGAAACCTCCGTGCTGCCTCCGTGTTCGTGTGCAATTCCGTGCTGCGAGCACGCGCTTGCGATGAGGAAATGTCGAGATCCCGAAACCTGGTTGCTATACGGGGTTATGTGACGTGCGTGACAGTGCCCTGAAAATTGTATGGATTAACTTTTACCTCGACCTGTATGTCAAAGGCGCCCTAAAATTTTTCATGTTGTTACCTTCATTGTCGCATTGTCTCCAATCAGCCCGTATTATGGATTCCTTTAAAAACGGATTCTTTTGTGCTTTTTTCGACCACCCCCCGCCCACCCCAAATTTCCTCTCTCTGACTACTATCCCTTGTACACCATGCTCCCCAAGGTCTCCTTCATCCTTCCCCTCATCTCAACGCTTCTGTCCCAGGTTCACGGTCTTTACGTGCCTGAGGTCGAGCAGTCAAATCATACTGTTACCGTAAACGCCCAGCATCTAGACAAGCGTTTCGACAATACGCGTTTCACTTTCTACGACGCCGGCCTAGGTAGGCTATACGCTACTCAGAGGGCTTCACCCAACTCAACTCCTCATTCTAGGCGCATGTGGAAAGACCAACAGCAACAGTGATTGGGTACGTGTCTTTACTTGAAAGGGACACGCAGTTACTCATCATATGTGTTCCCTTTCAGATTGTCGCGTTAAATGCTGAGGTGGGAAAATTCTTCCGCGCGTCGTGATGAATGATCGCGTACTGACGGTCGCGTTCTTCACAGCAATGGAACGGTGGCTCGAACTGCTGGAAGATGATCACCATCAACTACGGTGGCAAGACAGCAGTAGCACAGATCACCGATTTGGTCAGTTGTCATTGTTCTCAAAGAAGGAATGGTTTCGCTAATGTGTCTTCTTCCACTCATAGTGTCCTTCATGCTCCTATGGTGCACTCGACCTGTCAAGGGGTTTGTTTGACCACTTCGCGAACGAAGATTTGGGTGTAATCTATGGACAATGGTGGTTCAACCAAGGTGGAAACAGTGATTCCGGCAATGGCAATAATGCTGATCACGACCAGCAGGCTGAGCCAACAAAGACCACGGAGCAGCAGCAGCAGCAACCGACGACAACTGCTGCACCGCCTCCACCACCAACTACCACGTCGTCACCGCCTCCTCCGCCTCCTACTACTACTTCGACCACCTCAACCTCAACTTCAACTCCTCCACCTCCCACAACTACTAGCGCTAGCAGCAGTAGTTCAGCGACTTCATCGGCAACCTCCTCTTCCGCATCCACCACGCCCACTCCCGACGCTATCAATGGCGCCATCGAACATCTGATGCTTGCATTGGGTCAACTTGGCGGTGTTGTTGCAGCGGGTGCCTCGGTGCCGGCTTGATGCCCACCATTTTAGAGTGTAATTTATCTGGGTAACAAATGCGTTGGGCTAGAATTGTAGAAGAAATTTATTCTTATGTAGCTTTACTTATACTTTTAGAGGCTGCGCCTGTAGACATAGAGAAACTGTAGCAAATTGTATAGAACTACAGTGTACAGAAATTTTGACAACATGTTTTATTTGCCGTAACGTGTGCTCGAGCTCCCAACTTGATCATGACGCTCACTAGAGCCTCTTCACACTCTCATTTTCGCATTTTTGCATCTCGCTCATTCGGTCTTGACATGATCCTCTTCTTCCTTGTCGTTGGGGTGTTTGTAGGGATGGCCACGGCCGACCATCGCAATACTAAACCCTTCCGACACCGTGAACTAGCTCATCGGATGAAGGGCGATGTAAACCTTTTCAAGAGACAAGGCAGCGGTAGTAGATTCACATTCTACGAGATTGGCGAGTACGTGCTTGGGATTTTCTCATCAGAAATATGATACTTATGCGTGGTGCCAGAGGTGCCTGTGGTGGATTCAATAGTGAGCCTGACTTTGTGGGCGGCAGTTTGCCTTCTTCATGATATCTATAACTGATCCATTTCCGTCCAGATAGTCGCCCTCAACTCCGCAGTATGTCGTTCAAATAATAATCAAACTGATCTGAACGCCTTCATTCTTAGCAATATGGCGGTGGGTATCCCGGTCCCAACTGCTTCAAAATGATCACCATCGAATACAATGGGAAGAGAGCGGATGCCCGTATCGTGGATGAGGTATGTCCCCGTTGACCCATCAATCTGACTGTCCCAAGTTAATCATTTTCCTTGAGTGTCCTTCTTGCCCTTACGGTGGTCTCGATTTCTCCCAAGCTCTGTTCTCGTTCTTCGCCAGTCCGGATGAGGGCGTGATCTATGGAAACTGGTGGTATCAGGATGGTAGCGGAGGAGGAGGAGAATCGCAGCAACCGGTCACTTCTAGTGAACCACCGCCTACCATGACTAGTAGCCCTTCCGAGACGACGTCCACCTGGCCACCACTCATTCAAGTTTCCGTCGGCTTGTCCTCTTCTACTACGAGTGATACGTGGTCAACGCAAGCCTCCTCCTCTACCAGATCTTCATCCAGCAGTAGCTCGTTTTCAACATCTTTATCCTCCGAACACAACGTTTCCTCGCAACCATTTAGCACCAGCACCGCCAGCAGCTCTACGCAAACATCGTCTTCGTCAATCGGCAACAGCAGCAACCTTGTTGTGCCCACCGGCGCCATCGCTCCAGATCAGGCAAACCTTGTCCGCACAGTCAACCAAATCGTTCTTGGCTTTGGCAATCTGATGGCGGCAGGACTTCGACTTCAAGCTGACAGTGACACTCGTGTCTAGATCTATAACAGCTACTTCGTCAAATTTCTCGGCGCGTGTCACCTTTTCGCTACTCCCTGGTGCCCACTGGATTATGGAATGTACAGATTATTTTTTGTTATGTAGCTTCACTTGTGTATCATTTCGCTTGCAAGTAGGAATTTGTGGGATTTATTTGCAAGCGAGTTTGAAGGCGAAAAATGGCCGTTTGGCATCTGTCATGATCAATGCTTTATTTGTACTTGTCTGTCGGTCTCCAAGGCAAAATTGATGATTTTGGAGGTTCAATTTTCTCACCTTCCCTCTTCAGCTCCAGCTTCGACGTCGGTGGCCTCTGTGCCTCTACCCTCCGCTCTCTCAGTTTTATCCCTCGTTAGACCTTGAAATGATCTCTTCTCTCCTTCTCGTCTCGTCCCTCTTTTTGGGTACCGCCTTGGCTGAACCTCATGCCAAACCTCTCCGTCACCGTGATGTCGCTCGTCGCATGAAAGGCGACGTAGACCTTCACAGGAGACAAGGCAACAATGGCCGTTTTACGTTTTACAAGATTGGCCAGTAAGTTGATGCGAATCTCAGAAGAGAGAAGACGGCTCTGACATCGAAATGTGCTAGGGGTGCTTGCGGTGAAATGAGTTACGAACCAGAATTCGTGAGTTGAAGCACTTTTTCTCTAGCGTCTAACCGGACTCACGGCATCTTGTAGATTGTCGCCCTCAACTCTGCTGTATGTAGATCCCTAATATACCTAATCGTCTAATACTGACGCGATACACAGCAATATGGTGGTGGATATCCCGGCCCTAACTGCTTCAAGTGGATTACCATCGAATATAACGGCAAGACGGCAGATGCCCGCATCATGGACGAGGTATGTGTTTATTGACCTCTGCGTAATTGTACCGTGTAACTCATGTTTTTGTAGTGCCCTACTTGCGACTATGGCGATCTCGACTTTTCGGAAGCTCTCTTCAATTATTTCTCAACCCCAGATACCGGCGTAATTCACGGAAACTGGTGGTACAAGGATGGCAGCGGTGGAGGAGGTGGTGGAGGACAACCAACTACCACCAGCGAACCACCACCACCACCCACTACCACTTGGCAGCCCCCTCCAGAGACAACGACCTCCTCCACCTGGCAGCCCCCTGTCCAAATCACCATTGAGACGCCGACCACCACTAGTAGCACCTGGACTCCCCCGCCTCCCACAACTTCCTCCACCAGCACGTGGTCCGAACCCAGCAGCAGCTCTAGCAGCAGTAGCTCATCTTCCTCGTCGACTGAATCCAGCTCCACTTCCTCCGAAGCGCCCAGCAGCTCGGAGGCGCCTTCCTCTTCGGTCGACTACTCGTCCGGATACAATTCCGGTCTTGCCGTCCCTACTGGCACTGTTGACCCAGAGCAGGCTGGTACTGTGTATGAAGTCAACCAGGTTGCCCTTGGATTTGGCGGTCTGATCGCAGCAGGACTCCAAATTGCTGCTTAAACCTGAATTGGATCGACTGACCACATTGTCCTCCAATTTCACGCCTTCTCGTATTCCTTTCTTGCGTTCAACCTGCTTCATTTAATTTGCTCGCTTGACGCCTGATACCCCATCATGACTCCTAGTCATCGTATATTATTCACATATTTCTCCGGTACTCAAGGATTGTCTGTCAGGTTTTATTGGATTGATTCGTTTTATGTAGGGTTACTTGATGCATAGTGTAACCTTCTGTCCTTTATTCTACGTTTTTTTCAATGTAGCCACCTGGCAGTCTGCTCATACTATTACTTTCTATTAAGCCTGCAGGAATGCAATGCCTTGTTACTTTAAATGATGCAGTGTGCATACCATGTATTCCCCACATCGTGGTTGACGCGTTGACGTGCTGTCAACGCACGAGGCAAATCAAATAAGAAACTGGGGTGATATAGCAAGCATGTAAGTAGGAGAACAAGTACATACATCATCCTAGATCCGAAGCAGACGAATAATAGGGTATCCGGATAACAGAAGCACAACAGCCGGACGCACGAATGCGTGAAATGAATAAGTAAAATTTATGCCCCAGAAATTCTGGGACTAAGAAGTCGCGAAAGCGCCCATGTAGTTGAAATTCTCCGCTTGAAGAAGCCAACATACTTAACAGCAACCCTCACCAAATAGAATCGGCCCCAGAAAAAATCCGTTCTGGCCTTCTAATCGTCATCATCAATATCATTATCAAGTGTGCTTGCTTTCGTCCCACGTCTTTTGGGGGTGTCGTTTCATAGAACTAGGGTCTAGGGCTAACGATAGTTGTAGCCATTGTCGTCCCAGGATTCTGTTGATGGACAGGTGTGAGTCATTTTCAAAAACGAAAAGAAAAAAAGAAGAGCAAAAAGCGGCCCAGTCCGACATATTGCCGAGAAGCCTTCAAACGCGGTGCAGCAAACTTACCCTCAGTAATGCCTTTCCATCCAATGTAGAGTGCTACTATGGCTGCCGTTTCCAGGATTGTCGCAACGAAGGAACCGTCAATCTTGGCGTTTGTACCCTGTATATCAAAGATACCCAATCAGTACTCAAAAAAGTCGCAGTGTGCTCCAGGCACGGCAAAAAAGGGACATACCCGGCATATGACCTTGCCCAGTAGGAGCCATGCCAGCTGTGCGAGCACGAAAAAGACTGCGGCAATAATGTAGGACCACATCGGTTTGACTTCGTTCAATACCCCGAGCACGATGTAGGTCATCAAAGCAAAGTAGAATAAAGCGGATCTACAGAAGCAACACTGTCAGTCTTTAGGTGACAAGAGTTATTCGGGACTGACGCAGCGGGCCATATGCTGGTGAGGACGAATAGAGGTATACTTCGGAGCTCTCTCGGATTGTTGCTGGGTCCGAGTGCGCTGGTAAATCCTATACCGACGTCCAGACCGATGTACAGCGTAGCAGCAAAGAAAGCTATTGTGAAGATGAGGAACGGCTGTGGTATAACGTCAGTACGATTTTACTTCCACAGGGAAAAGAAGACATACTATAATAGACGCCAGGGTACCATCTTCTACAATTTGTGTTGCAACGATTGCATTAGCTAGTAGCGCCCAAAAAAACGCGGCTACAAGACCAGCATGAACCGCAGTGAGTATAACCAATGGTGTTGTGCCTTGCTCGAGCAATGAACCCGTTGTCAATAGTTGGAACGGTAACGTCAGGAGGTACAGAACCAGTAAGAATCGAAACTCGACTCGACCTGTGGGATCCATAGATCGTTTTTTAGCAACTGATATATTTTATCGTAGGCATAGACGCACCGACAGCAGCTTTTCGTCTCCCTGTCATATAAATCAATCCCATTGTGACCAACATGCTAACCGCACAGACGACAATATTTGAGATATTGCCCAGGCTACCGCCCTGTCCCACTCTGAGTGTCCCACATGTTGGATCTACGCCGACTGGTGCTGATTTTGAATCGCTTGAGAGCCCCACAAGTAGTGAAGGGTCGACGCGTTGAAGTTGGTTGTAAAACAGGTTACACCACGTGTAAGAGGGTACTTGAGAGCAAAGCCATTCAAAGTCGCCGAACTGCATGATGGAGAGCGAGGAACTGATACAAGGAAGACTGGAACGAAGAGGAGGGAAGGAGAGAGAGGGGCCAGAAGGCCTGGGGGCGAGTTGGTAGAGTGAACTCAAGGGATCGTAAGTTGCAAGGTGCCTGAGCAGTCGCACTCGCCTATCTTTTTCCCAACATGACCCGAGTTGATCTTCGCAATTCTGAGTCTCCTCCACATGCCAAACCCCATGTCAAGCTCAAACAGGTATATCCCGGTATATCCTGGGCCTGGGCCCCATCACAGGAGTAGAACGGGAGGGCATCATCGAGCGCTACAGAAAATAGCGCTTATTTAACATGGACGGCGAAAGTACATCAACTTGAAACGAGATGTCAAGTTGGCATCGACCAGTCGGTGCTTGACTCTCTCCTCTATGTTGTCCTCAATGACAAGGTGAACCAGAGAGAGTGGATCCAATTGCATCCATGGGCCCTCATCAACTCGAATTAGCCGCATGGCTGCAAGGCGGGCGAAATGCGGTGATTCATTCATTCTATCCCTCGCTGACAAGCTTCTGCCCATTCTATATCGTGCTCTCGACCAGGTTGCTTCTCCCTGCATTTCCCTGCATCCCGTAGCCTGTAGCAATCATGGATAATAATAGAGAACATGGTCGGTTTGCCTTTGCAAGAGTTTTCACTTTCGCTAACCGCGATTCACGTTACTTCTGAAGACAAGGACCACGATAGTGCATACAAGACGGTTCTCGAAATGCCCCTCGAATCTCTCACTCATGATCCGCATCTCCCGGTCCTTGACATAGCTGGTTCTGCCACGATCGGTCGGTTTCGTCTCATAGATTGCGCCCAATACATCCGCAACAGAGTTTTGATCGTTCACGAATTCGACGATTTTCCGGTCGAAAAGCATCCTTACGTGGCGATATCTTACGTCTGGCGAGGAAATGCCGTCGATGGATGCAAAGTTGGTCCAACGTTCTCTGTTGCAGGTGCAGAAGATGGTGACCCTGTGGGCATAGATGTCCTTCGACATGCATGTACCGCAGCCCTTCACGAAGGGGCCAACTACATCTGGCTAGACCGTCTATGCATCATGCAAACGAGCAAGGATGATAAAAACTGGCAGATTGGGCATATGTTCCAGATCTACCAAAGAAGCGCCCTCTCTCTTGTCTTCCCTGGTGGGATCCAGCGACTCGTTGGATTGGACGAACCTACAACCTGGATCAATCGCGGCTGGACGCTGCAGGAGGCATTAGCTCCCTTGCGTGCTGAAGTCGTATATTCATGGACGCATGGATCCGGCATGTATTATGGACGATATCGGGGTAACATTACGGAGCTCGTTCCCGGCGAATCTGCAAAGACACCTCTACGCGAGCTACTGGCCTTGAACGGGTTTGGAGCAACCAATTTTTTCCCGTCAGCCTCTGGCGTTCACACTACATTCCGAACGACCATATTCGGCGCACCGAATGATTCCTCCCCGAACGTTCCGTCAGAACAGAAGACGGAAGTCGTCATCTTCATGCTTAAGAGTGCGCTGCATCATGGAACGCGACAAGCCTTTGACGAACTAGCGCCGACCATCTGGCGTAGCGCTCTCTTTCGTGCATCTTCACGTCCGGTGGATATGGTATTCAGTATCATGGGTCTCTTCGGAGTCACTCTGGATATTCGTAAATTCCATAAAGATGACCGTCTCGGAGCGACGGTCGCACTCATGCGAGAGATTCTCCGCCAAGGTGGTCGTGCGAGCTGGCTCGGGCTAGCCCCGTATCTCCCGCCACATCCCCAGCTTTCCACAATCCCCGTATTTCCGCGCACAAGAGTTGAAGGACAAGTTTCACTCGAGCTTGGTGATCAGAACGATAACAGATGGTCGGTCCGAATAGCAAGCAAGCAACGCTCTGCCATATTGGACGTCCGGGCGATATCATTACCTACAGGGAGCATAGATGACGAAGGATATCTTGTTATCACAAGAAAAGCCATTCGTATCTATCCTCAGCCAAATCTTCTGGAACCAGGCGAGGATCATCATCAGCATATGGATAGCCGGACAGTCTCCCCGCCACAGTGCTGTCTAAGGCTTTGGGATATAAGCCAGACCGGGTGGAGGTTCTATGAGGATCAAGATGATATAGAACAAGCGTCACCCAGGACATTCGCGGTCTTACTGGGATATTACAATGAGTTCTCATTGGACGGGCTGTGGACAGGACCCCGTCACCTGGGTGCGCTGCTCATCCGAGAACACGCGCCTGATAAATTCCACGTTGATTCATTTTTCGAACTAAGCGATAGGCTGGAGAACTGGATTAATACATGGGGGGATCGTACACTGCACATTGGTGGACCGAATGCAAAGGGATAATTATTAATAGAATGTAGCAACACGCAAACTTGGGACATGTTTTGCCTATACAAATCTCCTCCTTATGGGTACCTGGGTGCTACAAGTCCGACTCTAGCGCAAGTTGCAACAGACCCTTCCTCCTCATCGCCGTTAAACCGTCTCAGCAATTGCACAAGATTAAGGCTTATTTCAATGTCATCGTATCGGCTCGGTACGAGACTCGAGTTCGGCATACGGGGATGAAGGAGGCTGATGGAGTGCTAGATGAATCATCAATTCACAAGGACGCATAAGCAAGTTATTATTACTTCGCCGCTGATTCACATAATGCTCTTCTAAGGTATAAAGGTCAGCAAGGGCGATTCCAAGGCTTCACTCTTCCTCAAGCAGTTGTTTCCGAGCTCATTTAACACGCACCCATCATGCCTTCGATCCTTTTCGTTTTCACTTCTGCTGACAAGACTTTGACGGGAGCCCAAACGGTAGGATACGATTCCGTGGCGAACTAGATTGTATTGCTTATGTTTCTCAACAGGGTTACTATCTCCCAGAGGTCAGCAATCGCTCGAGTCTAACCATGCTTCGAGCGGGTATTCACTATCAATGAAAATAGGCTGCTCATCCCTACTATGTCCTCGCACCGCACTTCAAGATCGATTTTTCTTCTCCAAAAGGCGCTAACATACCAGTCGACGAGAAGAGTGTCAAGGTACACATCTTGCTCTTCGTCACACGATGACTTCTCTCACTACACTTCAGTCGTTTGCGGAAGACAAGGATTCGGTTCAATTCTTGAACGACGAAACAGTTAAGACCAAGTTCGCGAACGCCAAGAGGTTGTCTGAAGTCAATCCTGACGACTATGATGCTATCTTCTACCCTGGTGGCCACGGTCCTGCTATCGATCTTCCCTTTGACGAAGAAAATGCTAAACTTGGCGCCGCTGTGAGCTTGGATAATATTCATACTGGCGAAGACAGAAACACTAACTGGATCTGTTTTTTTTAGTTCTGGAGGGCGGGCAAGATTACCGCGGCAGTTTGCCATGGCCCTGCGTATGTCCTATGTGGTTTTGTGACTTCTCGCTAAACATTGCTGAGCGCGTTCCTCACACAGCGCTTTAGCGAAAGTCACTGGTGCAGACGGTAAATCGATCTTCAACGGCAGGAAAGCAACTGGTTTCTCGAACACTGAAGAGGAACTAATTGGCGCAGTCAAGGATGTGCCGTTCCTTGTAAGTCATCTTTGGTTCCCTCAGAGCTGCGGTTAAGAATCCTTGGTAAGCTCGAGGACAAAATCAAGGAGCTGGGTGGCCAGTATGAAAAGGCTCCTGAGCCATGGGCGGTATGTGTCCAAGTCGTTTCTTCAAGGTACATGGTTCTAATGTGAGGTGCTCTCTAGCCCCACGTCGTCGTCGATGGCAACCTCTACACCGGCCAGAATCCCAAATCTGCCTTGGCTATCGGAGAAGCTATCCTTGCCGCATTGAAGAAATAGAGTCGACACAACGGGTCGGGGATACAGAATCAAGGAAATGGAGGCGTTCGATTTTGTTTAGGTATCCACAAGGAATATTGTCGAGAATCATGTAGCGATTGGAGATGTATATTGGTAAGTAGTGTTACAGATTAGCTATAATGAGAGAAATGGCTGCAATGCTCTGAATCGAGGCATTGCACGCCGGATATGCAAGTACAAAACATTTACACGACAAGAAATTTACTTCAAGGTAACGCTAATGGCGGCGATAGAAAAGAAAAGAAAGTAAGGAAGGTGCAAGCAGTCATAAGCAGCAAGGCAAAAGGAAGCTGGGATGTCCGTCTGCGTCGTAAGGACTCGTGAGTATAACGAGGGTTTAATGATGGTAGCATGAGACTAGGAGAACCTGTAATCCGTGTTCCTTAACCCACTGCAAAGAAGCACGCTTGTTCGACTTCCTAATGGATCGGGCAAGGGCAGAACGGCTGGGATGCATTATCTGCTGGACAGCCTCTACCCCCTGCTCTCGAACTGCAATGTATTCCCGGATGTTTACGAATGCATGTGATTTGATCAAAGCCTTCGCAGCTTTGAGAGAGGCGGGCATGACAGATTTAGCTAGTCCGAGTTCGACGATGATGGATTGTAGCAGTGTTAGACGTCCGGAAGAAGTGTTGTACGCATCGGGGTTTGTGAGGAACCTGGAACTCCCAGTCAATATTCGGTATGTGAAGATGATTCCGGCTACTCACATATTAACAAAATTAACGGCGTCATCATAAGCAGATTTCTGGCCGACCTCATGGTCGCCATTATCAGAAGCGACCTCGGAGACGTCATCAACAATGGGTCGTGCGCCAAGGCCGTTCCCCGCATTCCTCAATTTCTTTGCTTTTCGTCGTGCCCTTCGCTTGCTCGAGGCCGATAGTTCTGATCCAGACGGTGTAGAGGAACGAGTGTCAGAGGTACTCGGCCTAGCTGCGGTTGCTTTGGTCGGCGCACTCTCGCAAGTCCGCAGTGTGAGCTTTTCTAGCTCAGCGGTCAGGATTAGTGCACTGGTAGCGGCATTCGTACTGGCACTTGGGGTAGTGCTACGAAGTAGGGGAGATCGAGGCCGCCTGCTGAGGACGACGAAATCGTCGTCTGACTCGTCGGTGGCAGAGGTGTCAATGGTTGAGCGATGTGTCGGCGAAACTTGCCAGACAATCTCGTCGTCGGAGTCGTCGCCTGCGGATAGATTAGAGATGGTAGACGAGCGTGATCGAGGTTCGTCAATCATATCGAAAGATGAGGAAGATGTTGCAGTGAGTGTGGGGGATAGCATTATTTCGGATGAAAGATTGGTCGACATCATGTCTATGCTGTCTGTGCTGCTTGTTATACTGCAAAATTTGTGAGAAATGGATGTAAGAAAGGTCTAGATATATGGTGAGGACGAGGGCTGTCAAGCCTTCAAAAAGGTTGCAGGACAAGGCTCAGTGCCTCATTGAAGGAACGTTTAGCCTCAGGGGTTACCCGTTGCCGTGCGCAACTCCGACGCTTCCACGGTCCAAAACTGCTTATTTTATTTACAGTTTCACTCTACAATTTTCCAAAACACTGCACTGTTACAGTACCCTGCTACATGCCTCTGTTCAACCAGTACTTGTTTCTTCCACCGGTTACCTTGCAAGTCTAAAACTTCCTTGGCTTTGGTTTTACGAAGCATGAACCGTTCACCTTCTGGAGTCTGCATAGTGACCGGTACAGCCACGCTTGACCTTTTCCCATTGCCAAGTTCGGAGTCGTAGTTCTTGCCCCAGGCGACCAGATCACGACCAGATCCCTCCGGATTAGAGGTGTCCAAAGTCAAAAGAACATGACCTGTAGGGGAAACAGTTATCGCATGTGGCGGAATCGGTTGGAGGGACCGTTTCAGATCGTTGTCTACGTGTCAATCGGTTAGAAGTAAAAAAAAATACAACTGACAAAAATACATACACTCCAACAAGCCACTAACATTCCTCGCTCGAATGGGAGTTCCCTGAGCGTTGCTGTAGATATTGTTACCGAGTCCTCCCCACTGGCCATTGCCGCACATCAAAACATCCACCGTATTCGAGGACTGCTCGTTTTGTACCTCGACTGTGAATGCGGTGAGGTCGCCGCCAGCGTTGACTCGCACACATCTTGTCTGAGACCCAGGTGACGAAGGCCTCCAGAGCACCACTTCAGTTGGAACCGTGATGGTATCCACCGTAACGTTGTTACCAAGGCCTATCTGACTGCGAGTAGAGTTAACATGGAGTAATCCGGAGTTTATTGTAACGCACCCGTATTCGTTCGCACCCCAACCAAGCACACGCCCGGTTTTCGTCAGTGCAAAACTTGAACGACCACCGGCAACGAGTTGGTCAAGTTTGATACCTTTCAACGAAGGTATTTCAAAGATATTAGAGCAAGACCAATCAGACAGTGCTTCTTTTTCATCCTTAGCCTGCGAAGACGCCCGAATAGTGGGTGTAGACTTTGCATACGGATCAGAGATGGATTTTGGAATGAGCTCCGCAATGACAGGTTCAGAGTTATCATTTGAAGGTTTGGAAAGTTCGACCTTGCGGAATCCAAGTTGACCGTAGGCATTTGCATCTTTGGTAATAGGATGAGCAAAGGCTCTTCCTGAAGAAGTCAGAGCCAATAAATGGTCATTGCCAGCAGAGATAGACGTGAACCTGTGGGAGGATCGTTGGTTGCAATTATGAGACACTTGGAGCTCACTATACCTTTCACCCCATGAAAGAGCTTCTCTCGGACGAATCTCATGAACACCAGCGTCGTCCCCCTGGCCGAGACCAATAGCCGACTTCCACCAAGATGACCCTTCTTTGCTAGATGTTCCCGGCTGTGTTGCGTTAGCGCCCAGAGTATAGATGTTGCCGTTGCGAGAAAGAGCGTAGATTTTCGAGTCTGCGAGTTGTATTTGTATAATGTCCTGGGGTAAGTATTGGGTCAAGTACAGTTTGTCTCAAACACTTCATGAACACACCTTTCCGCTCAATGTCCTTAACGGCCTTTTATTTTCTTTGCTAAAACCCTCTCCCCACTGGTAAACGTCACCACGAGCATCGACACATGCAGCATGATTCTTGTGGAAGGCCAAGTCTCGAAGAGCAACGTTACTTAGCCAATCTGCTATTTGAGGAGTCCGGTAATGTTCAGTGTCTGAGTCATCTACCGATAGTAGTTTCGACCTGCTCGAAGTGTCATTTTTGAAACTCATATGCAAAAGGCGAACTTTACACACTGATTTGAGCCCCAGACCAGTGTTTGTAGTTTGTCGGGTTCGGCTCTGCTTGACTCGATTTTTGGGCCCTGTTGCGAGTCCTCCTTCGACGTTTTTGAAGCTTTTAATGTCTCCGTGTCATTACGAATGACTCGCTGGGAGCCCGAATAGAGGAGGATAGTCGCAGCGACTGCGACAGAGGTAGCACCGAGGCCAAAACGAGAGTATTTTGCGCCAGAATAAGAACGCGACCCTGATTGGCTATAGGCAGGTGAGGTCTTGAAGTTGCGAACTTGTACTCGGATAGGTGTGTGAAATCGTTTGAGCATATGGCAGGCCTGTCGTATACGTGGAGGTGAAGGTGTAAAAAAGACCACAACCCGGCGCGTCGACTGTCTCGCATTAGTATTACATGACGCGGGCCTCGGCATTCCGCCAATCGAAACGCGTGTATTGGAATAAAGTTTATGGGCTACAATACAAGCTAACCTATTGCTAAAGTACTCATGGACGCGAAGGGTCTATCCAGACAGCCTTGAGAAATCGGATAATGTTCAGCGTTAGCACAAAGATTCGGCGTGAATGCGCACCATAACCGTAACTTTCTCTTCTCCATCTTGTCCTACAGTCCTCACTGCACTGCTGCTCTGAATACTTGGACTGTTCACATATCGAGCTATGCTTTCGAGTTTTGACAAGCTGATGCCGTATTTATTTACTAGACTCTCCAGTTCTTCAGGCTTGCTCGATTTGCGCTGGTTAAGGAGAAAGGAGAGAGTAGAAGCAGAGATTTCATTCTGAGCAGGTGCTATTTCCTGTCGGTCTGAGCGCATGCGACTTTCTAGTAGTTGTCGGGATTTCACTGCCTGAAGATGCGGGTATAAGAGCTTGGGTCACTGGATGATTGGATGAGTCCCTCACAGCAGCGGAACGAACAGGTTGCAAGGGTTGGTTAATAGAAACAGGACCCAAGCGGTTTAGGTTTGAAAGGAAATGCGGGTCTGCAGCATCGTTCATAATGGCTAGATGGTATAAAAAGTCATTCCCACTGGTTCAAACCGTACGGAAACATTTTGCGACGAACCTTCATCCTTCTCTTCGCTCGCTAGCGGACGAGTGCTACGCGTTTCGGGTTTCACAGAATTCACATTAGGTGCTTGCGTAGTGCCCGAGGTCCACGAAGGTATTTCTGTTCGTTTAGGGAGCTTTCGAGCTGCTTTTGATGACGCGCTTCCCATGGAAGTAAGAGTGTAAGGATGAAGCGAATATATTTTTGCGTGATGTATTTACAAAGCTACGTATCGTATAACAATACCTGTGTGTAAAGGTGTGTAAAGTGTGTCCGCTCTATTCAAAATGGGCGCTGCATTACTGACAGCCCGTCCTTTAGTATTGTACACAGAGATGAAAGCAAGTAGGGAAAGGAAAGGTTTTAAGAATCGAAACAATATATAAAACGAGCCATTCCAGCACATCGATCCCAAGAGCCCTGTTTTTGCATGATGAGAAGTACAGTTCGTGGGTTGGGGGTATGTAGGGCTTTTTATCCCTTTTATAAGAATCAATTACTCGCCCAGTGGTAACTGTGAATGCGAGTGGAAGGAATGTGATAGATAAACGAAGTGCAACGAAAAGAGCGACATTCATGAAGGTTCGTGAAAAGTCATTGCGCCTTTTATGCGTAGGATCCCATGTTCTGGGAGTTCTGCGGGTATTGATACATGTACGGCGGCGTCTGGTAGAGGTGCGGAGGCATGTTTTGGGGCGGCATTCCACCGTACTGCATCATGTTGCCAACCTGGGGCTGCGAACCATAAGATGGAGCCTGAGCAACTTGGCCACCTGTAGCAGGAAGACTACCAGTGCGTCTCATGGTAGAACGAGGGCTGGCCATGTCCGGTGTACGCATGCCGAATGGGTTAAATGGATCAGGTGCACCTGGAATGCGACCATTATTGGCGTCGTAATTAGGGTCGCTGGTCATTTGCGGTGGTCCAGCCTGAGGATGTTGGCCTCCCATCTGTAACGCAGCCATCATGGAAGCCAGACCCTGGTCGTTCGATGGGTATCCATTGGGTAGACCAGGTACCCCGAAGGAGTTCTGAGACGGCTTATTCTTACCGGGGGCAGGTACGTTGTTATACGTGGGCTGGAAGTTGGGAATTGGCAGTCCGACTTCCTCTATCAAGCGACGGTAGGCTTGTGTAGCGATTACCTTCAACTCGATCAAGACGCGCTTGGTGGCTTCGATGTATTGGGCCTTGTCCGCAGGTTCAATGAATGGGCTAGTAAGGATTTTGTGGACAACAGCGACACCGTTCACCTGATCTCCGAGGACATCTGTGAGGACGTGATCACCTGGAGACTGGAACAGTGCTTCAACAACTTGACGAGAGGCCTCCGGTTCAATCTTCTGGTTGACGATCCTCAGGACTGTCAATGAAGCCAGCTTGTGAGTACACAAGTGGGAAAGGTGAGGTGTGAAACGGGGTGCGAGAAGATTGTATCGGGATGGGAAACCAGAACTGTCTAGGAGCCAAGTGAGCAGCAATGCTCCATTTGGATTGGTGGCAAGTGGGATAGAGTTCAGGATAATTGCGGTAGCAATCCGTCGCTGTTGGCTGGTGGTGATGTGCGGGCTTTCGAGGCAAGCTCTCATGCTACGAGCTCCGAATCGTCCCTGAGCGACTTCCCACATACGATCGACAATGGCGTCAAATATAAAGTCGTTGGCAGGAGCCTCGAAACGGAGACAGCATTGAACCACGTAGTTGCCAAACTGATCCAGAAGTAGCGGAGGAGCGTAAGGACGCAAATTCTGTGCGATGAGTGCAATTTCCTCGGGAGTAGAGACACATTCGATAATCTTTTGAGCTGCCCATGTGCCATTCTTGTGAATGCCGATCATTGCAAGACTGGGCGCGATGCGTTCCAACATGGCAAATTTGGGGCCTGTAGAACATTTCTCAAATAATTTTTGTACGACCTGAAGAAAAGTAATTATCAGCGACAGCGCAAGGATTAGACTATATTTCTCACCGTGTTTCCTAGCCAGTCGGAAGCCAAGTCGACTATTTCTCCGTCAAGGAAATCACCAGCAACTCCATCAACTTCCTCCGTTGTCATTGTTCCGGAGTCAAGTCGCTTTCGGAGCTCACGCAGTTTCGACGCATCCCAGCGCCTGTTGTTGGGCCTCTCGGATACCAGGGGAATTGTCGTATAATACATGGTGGGAGGTCGGAACTCTGTGTTCTATCATTAGCGAGGGCACATCCTCCGAAGAAGAATACTTACCGGCCAGAGCTGCTATATCGTTCTCTGCATCGGCGCTGCCGGCACTGAGCTCTTTCATGATCATCTGTTGTTCGGTGACAGCAGGAACGAACCCAGGGCCCCTGGGAAGACCATCGCCCATGAGAGCTGAAGTGTGGATACCCGATCCAATCATACTAAGCAACAAGTTGGACCTATAGTTCTCGACCGCGCCGCTGAGAACTTGCTGATCTGAAGGAATGGTAGAAGCACCCTTCACATTACGGAGAGCGTGGATGGTTGCACCGACACCAAGTTCGCCAACACCAGTGACAGAAACTGGAGCATTTTCTTCATTGCTCCCCTCCTGACCATTCTTGACTGGTACCTTGGCAAATCCAATCCTAATTGCGCCAACATCGCTGCCAAGTACATCACGTCCGTTTAGCGCCTTCCTGGCCCTTACGGCGTCATCAAGTCGCTCGAAATTAACTGAGGAACTGTTAGCGCAGTTATGCATTGAGCTGAAACGCAAGACTCACTGAAACCGCAGTTTTTATGAGTCAATACACGGGCGGACTCGATCGGTCCGTAGGGACTGAACACATTCAAGATAGTTGCGGGTGTGGTGGTAGATGGGATCGAACCAATCCACAGTGCTCTCGTGGGGGTAGATTGCAGCTGTGCATCCATACCACCGGAAGCAGCAGTATTATTCGGGGATTTACCAGTGACACCACCAGGAGAAGCTGCCCCGGGACTAATAGGAGTACCCTTAGCAGGTGCAACGGGTGCACTATCCGCCTTTCCAAAGCCAATCCTGACTGTCTGGCCGTTAGGCATACCAATGTTTCCGCCGAGGCGATTGAGGACATCTTCCTTAGCACGAATGGCATCGGCTTGATCGACAAAGTTAACGAAACCACATTCCTGCGACAGGGTAAATAATTGAGAAACAAGGCCAGAGATAACACGGGCACCTTTTCAGGGAGTAGACGCAAACTTTCAATAGCACCATATGGTGCAAAGACGTGGATGAGTTGTTCGCTTGTGACAGCACTATCTAGATTTCCAATCCAAAGCGACCTGGTCGGAGTTTGTACCTGGGACGATTGTCCTTCGTTTTTCGGCGACACCGATCGATTTTGGGCACCAGGTGCGAGCAAATATTGGGATGCTCTGCTGGGTGTCTCCGCGTCCGGGAAATGAACAGAAGAACCGCGGACACTGGCTGGCTTGTCCGTTTTCAAGATGCTGGCAGGGCCAGCAATGTTGTTGGTCACGACACTCAAGCCGGGAGTCTGTTGGCCGAGCTCGTTGATGTAAGGGTGAAGATCAGCAGTCGTAGCACGCCTCTGGATAGTACGAACCGGATCTTCCAGATTTCCTACTGAAATGGCTCGTGGTCGGTTGGGTACGAGGAGCTCGTTCTGCGTAAAGCCCTTCTGCATGTAGGCGGAGGAGTAGCCGTTGTCTTGAGTGGGAGAGTCATAATTCAAACGCTGGTGCGCGTAGGCTTGATCATCGTAAGAGTCGTATTCTTCTTCTTCGGTTGGCGCGGTGGGTGAAAGGAGAGAGTTTGCGAGGGCAGGCCTCGACCTATACGGGTTGGAAACGGTGCTGGCTCGCAAGCGATGGGGATTTCCGGCAAGATTTCCGGCAATAGCAGCTTGGGCTTGGTTCCTCAGCTCGGAGATGGTTACGGGAGGACGATGGCCATGCGTATCGTCCAAACCCAGATAATCCAAAGTATGGACGTCGAATTCGTCTACTGAATCGGCCGAGGTGACCGAACGCAGCTCTTCAAGAACAGGATAGCCATTGCCACTCTCGCCACCGGTAAGCCACGAAGAAGAGAAGATCGAAGGACCGAATGCATTGGTCAGACCTCCTGACGGGAGCGTGAGAGATTCTGATCTCAAACGGTTCGCGGTGGTAGTGGTTGGATTGACTGAAGAAGCGGAGGTGGCCGAATGACGCAAACCGGGCCTGGTAGGAGCCAAAGTAGACGTGGGAGTGTTGATCTGGCGCGATGACTGGTCTACGAGCGACTCTGTGGAACCTGGCAAGCTGCCCAGGATGCTTGTGTTCGAGGCAGCGAAACGCTGAGCAGCCAGCTGCACATTGGATGGCAGTGTCCCTGCACGGGCTCGTTTAAACCCAGGTGGATAATTAGTTGGGGGTAAGGAAGAGCTGTCGGTGGGGGTCATGACAGAAGGTGAAACTTCGTTTGGGGGAGAACCACCGGAAGCCAGTGCGCGCAGCGCAGGAGGTCGATACCTAGCGCCTAATCCTTGCTCAGCCTGAAGCTCCCTGGCTCTGAGAACAGCCGACACGACGATTTAAAGAAAACTCGATGAGAAACTTCTCCTATTTTTTTTACAATGAAAAAAATACTCACCTTTTGGCGTAAGCTGCTGAAGGGGCAGGTGGAGGAGTCTTGCCCGATGAAGGAACTCTTGCAAAGTTATCAGACATTATAGAGGATAGAATGAGAAGGATTAGGGATTAGAAAAGGTAGAGTGGGACGGCTGGGAAACGCAGGGTTTGCTGGACCAAATTGAGCGATTTTGCGTTTCGACCGGCCTTGAAGTACTACTGTAGCAAAACTTGAAGATTAGGTACGAAGTAGTAAGTTGAGATGAGGAATGAGATGAGAGAGGAAGACTCGTCAAGACAGCACAAAGCCCGACTTTGCAGCGTGAGGGGGCTTTTGGGTATTAGTAAATTTTTCTCACCGGCGGAAATGGGGTTCCTTCAACCTTGGGTTCCATCATTTTATCAGTCCTCGGCTGTTACTCAATCATCAGATTCATCCATAGAAAACTCGCAAACCGCTTCTTGTCTTTTTGCTTCGTCGAGTACTCCCATTTTCATACAGCAAGAGCTAGCAAATGCACAACAACAGCCAAAACAACATTTTGATTATAAAATTTTAGCTCTGTAGGTTGCCACAGCAGATTCGTATATCGCGAGCATGAATTCCAACTTCAAAAGCAATCCGAATTTGTTCCTTGTGCCTCCCGCGCTATAACCCCTCGTCTGCGTATGTAGCTCACAGTCCGGCTTGCCCCGAGTATCACTCGGCTTCCTAAACTTTAAATGACCATCTTCCAGGAAGCTTCCGACCTTTCGTAGGAGTGTCTTCCAACCTCTTCTCCTGCTACCATCACCGCCATACGTACGCATCCTAGACGATTATGACCTGAGCATATGGAATGTCAAGGGCATCCCGGAAGACCACCCGATCTTTCTTGCGAAGCTCTGCGGCGTTGTTCAGATACATGATTGCCGAGCCTTGTGATCTGTTCCCTCGACCTTCGACGGGGCTCTACAGAGTCCGAAGTGCTTCATGTCTCCAGAAAAGTATGTATAGACGTAAACCTTGACAAGTATTATACAACCTAAAGACACACAAAAGCGCGGTGAGTCAATGACTAGTAGCCGATGGAAGGCATTTACCTCGCCATATTTGCAGCTTGATTTATTCGCGGGACTAACCATATACCAATAGTAAATGGCTCTTTTTGAATACGAATGATAATTGCCATACAATGTGGTTGGGCCCTGAACGACAGAGAGCCTAGTTATCGGCTGGTCCAGAACGCGCCAGATTCTGGTACAATCCAATAGTTCGGTCCTTGAGACTCGAGCTGACTCTCGGGCGAGCGACTGTCGGGGCGCTGCAATAAAAGTTAGTTGGAATCACTAAGACAAAGCTGGCTCGTTACCGATTGTCTCCATAATTCTGGAAATCGAGATTGCCATGCTCATGGTCACAGAGAAGGTGAAAGCCAGGGGAGAGGACCGGGATTTGGGAACTTCATGGGGAAATTCGGCAGGGTATAGTCATAGTACTCTCTGGGGTGTAGTATGTCGTGTACTGAGACTTTGACTAGGAAGAGGCCTACGGAGTTGTCTGAAAGGAATGTCGTCCCATAAGAATACTTAAGAAATCCCTGAATCGTTGTAAAAATACCCATCAGTATAGATCTATTGGATAATGGGTATGATGCCAACTCACAGATTCTGGTGCCTTGTATAATATAAGTTCTATGAAAACGTACTTGCGTCCATAGATAGCACCATCATCTCCGCGTTCATATGGAGTTTCGTCAGTGTTCTGATTCGGTCATAGATGCGTACTCGATTCAAAATATTGCAGGAGTACTCTGTGAGCCCAGGAACTGGGGTTTATCGATAGCATGTTGACTTCATATCTGTGACTGAGCTCCAAGCCTGGCGCACCAGTGCAATTTTAGTAGGTAACTCCTAGACAAAGACGTTTGCATTGATGACTGGAATGTGGATTCCTGCTGGGGTGCTCCCTGGTGCTCCCGTTGCGTAGTTCGTATTAGACGTGTTTTGCCAGTTTTTGACCAGACCAGGACCAGACCGAAAGATCAAATTCTACGAAAAGTAGCTACCGAGCGAAGGCGGCGATATTATGCTCCTACAACCTGCCAGACCATGTCAGGATTGAGGTGATAAATCATAAATTACTCACCGGAAAGAACCACAAGTCCACCTCTTCAATCTTGACAAGTTGTGGTCTCGAAAGGAAAGAGCCGTTCCATACCGCGACGGCCGCAAAACGCGTAATCAAGCTCACTCCGCGCCCCGAGTGCCGGAGGTTTCTCACTGGTTCAACGGCTCATTCACAAACCACCACCACTAGGCAAGAGCTCTGCACTAGTTTGCTAGCTCAGAGCCACCAAAAATGGCTTCAGATATGTCGTCTTACCTTGCAACAGATGATTTGACCATTCTACTTGGTCTTATTTCGGCAACTGTTTTCCTTCTGCACACGTTTTACCGACCTCAACCTCTGGTTCATCCCATTCTTCTCGGAAGGCAGAGTGATGTGGCTAGGGTCAGGAATCCAGGAGAAAGCGCAGTTTACAGGAATTATGGTACCGGTTTAATGGGCAGGGTAAGTGAGCATTATGTCCTGACAGAACAGGTCCTTCATGCTATTTCTAGTTTTCGCTACGACCGAATAAGGATGTACATATTCTTGCGGATTTGATCAGGACTGAGCAGGATTCTCCAAGGACGCTCTGGAACACCAAGGTGTGTCGCTAGAAGTTCTCAGCTGCCCAAATATGTACCTATCTCTTACTACAGATCACCAATGGGGCTCTTCAAGATCGTGTTGCAGCATTCGGAACCGGTCTTCTTCGTCTTGCAGGCCTTCAAAATACTGCTGACGCCAGTGTATTGCTTCTACTCAATGATAGTATCGGTATGTAACAGACCATGTTCACACACTATCTAGAGTTGTATTGACCACGTCACTTTACCAGAGTTCCTCATCGCTGACTTGGCTCTCGCTTCGCATTCCATCACTTCTTTCACCTTGTCGGATTCTACTTTACTTTCCGGGATACTCGAATCCCACTCACCGACCGTCTTGATTACACACGCGGACCTTCTGCCAAATCTCCTGGAACTCATTTACGATTCCCACGACGGTGATAACAGCAAAGGATGGACGATCATCGTCGTAGGTGAGCCGAGTGCAAGGACCATGGCAAGCGTAGCCAGCAACGTCAAAGTACTCCAATGGAACGATGTCGAGCGAGAGGGTGTTAGAGTCGAGAAGATTCTGAGTCCTGTTCCAAAGCCCAGCGATGTCTTCACCGTTTCTTTCTATGCGAATGGAAATGGACAACTTCAGGCTGTTCAACTCACCCACGAGAACATCACCGCTGGAGTTGCTGCAACTCGCGCTTTGTTGCCCATGGCGCATTCTCTCACTACGTTGGATACTATGGTGTCCAGCCATTCGCTTTCAACGGCTTATGGCAGGGCTATCGCATACACGGCGCTATACGAAGGGACCAGCTTTGCTACGATGGCTAGCTCGAAAGTATTCCGGACTGACGAATGTAAGTTCTCGTTTTTGGCCTTTCTGAATGATTTTGACAATCATGTTACACAGCGTCCCCGAAGCACGACCTTGCTGACTTCCTTTCCTCGATGAAGTATCCCATCCCGGCACCGACTATTCTCTTCATTCACCCAGGCCACTTGGAGTCTATCGTCAACAGTATTCTCAAGCAAGCAAAAGGTTCATTCTTGAACTCATTCGCTTGGAGGCACAAGGTTGCTGGGATTCAGGAAGGATTCATTACCAAGGACAGTCTCTGGGATAGGCTCGTATACGATGGTGCCAGAGCTAGTGTTATTGGAGAAGGTGCTGGAACTGTTCGCGCCGTCATTGTCGGTGGAGGTACGCGTTCGTTTATTATTGTCTACAAAGCTCGTTCTAACAGGTCCTCTATAGGCCCAATTCCTGCATCGATCCTTACACCAGCCCGAGTTGCGCTTTCCGTTCCCTTTGTGAACATGTTCACGCACCCAACGGTCGCTGGCCCAGTCTTTGCATCTCACCCTCTCGACTTGCAAGACTTTTCGTTACCGAACACCCCTCAAATGGCGCCTGTTGGACCACCGAGTGTCAACATTGAAGCCAAAGTTGTCGGAGTTGCTGATGCTGCGCTTGAGAGCGGCGAACAGGATCCCAATGGTGCTCTCCTTATTCGTGGGCCACCAGTAGGAAAGCTTTTGGCAATGGGAGGCGGCATTGGAGAGAGCGGGTATGTCAACGTCGAAAGAGATGGAAGCAACGGGACCGAGAAGGATGAAAGTGACGGATGGATCGGTACCGGTGTGAGAGCTAGTGTGAGCACGAATGGAGCGTTTAGGATTCTTGGTGCATAAATACATAGACGATAAAAGTATAAAATATATAACGGATTGTAAGTATGTAGAACGGATTTCCTTTTCTTGTCGCTATGGAGGATCAATGAAGGATTTCATTCTCAGCTCAGAGTCACAGACGTGTGTGTGTGCAAAGTACATTTCAATTTGTTGTAATACACGAGTCAGCGAGCGAGTCACAGTGGACAGCGGAAAGGTTTCAAGTTGAAGAACCGCAGTATTTATAGGCGTGACGGTGGCTGTGCTGTCATGCACACTTTGTTGATTTCGATAAACAGACTCACAGTCAGGTGATGCGACGCGCTGTTGGTCTTGTGACTTTGTTTTGGCTCCTATAAAGCCGTGTGGTTGATGTCCCGCAACTTTCTTTTCCCAACCCACTACTTCAAGCAACACCGCCGTCTTCCCCTCAACTCTCCTATTCCTCTTCAACATGTCCGACAAAGCATCATCTCCTGCTCCAGCTGAAGCTGCTCCCGTCTCTACTAGCAAGCCTGCTTCCAAGGCTGCTACTGAAACCAAGAAGCCCGCCTCCAGAGCTAGGAAGGCTACGACCGCTACCACTGCCGCTACCAAGAAGGCCGCTGCGAAGCCCAAGACTACCAAATCCACCACTACCAAAGCATCCAAGTCCAAGACTCCCGCTGCTCACCCATCCTGGAAAGATATTGTCAAGGTATGTCCAATCAACCCTCTCGTCTCGACTCGATGTTGATCATATCGATCCAGGAATGCATCATCGCAAACAAGGAAGATTCACGCATCGGTGTGTCCAGGGCTACTATTAAGAAGGTAATTCTAGGGTTGACTATTCTTGTCACTTCTGTCTAACGTGTTGTTTTTAGTACGCCGAGGACAAATACAAACTCGAATTCAACCCAACCAACACCTACAACCTAAGCCGTGCTATCAGCAACGGTGCCGACTCTGGTATCTTCGTTCTGCCCAAGGGACCTTCTGGCAGGGTCAAGCTCGCTCCAAAGAACAAGACTCCCGAAACTAAAGAGGTGAGATCACCGTCAAGCTTTTTTTAATTGTTCCGTTGTAACTAACGCGTGATTACAGAACTCTACTCCGGCGCCTGCAAAGGCTGCGAAGAAGACCAGCGCTACGACTAAGAAGAGCACTGCCACCACCACTAAGGCTGCACCAAAGAAGGCTACCGCCACCGCCGCTACTAAGAAGTCGGCGACGACCACGACCAAGAAGGCTGCACCCGCTGCGAAGAAGGCTATTGCCGGTAAACCAAAGGCTGCGACCGCTGCCTCCAAGACGAAGAAGACAACCACTGCCTCGAAGCGTGGGACTGCAAAGAAGGTCCGTTTTGTGTGTTGATGTTGAGATGACTCGTAGTCGTGACTAATGAATTGACTTTTATTAGGCTGCAACGGGCACCACTGCTACAACCAAGGCGAAAACAGCTGCTAAGAAGGCGACTACCACAACCACCAAGAAGGCCGCAGCGGCTCCCGCAAAGAAGGTGAGGACGCGTGCCTGTAGTGGATAATAGTTTTTTTTTACTGACTCGCTATGAACAGGCAGCTGCGGGTGGGACCAGGTCCCGCGGTAAGACAACGGCAAAGGCCAAGTAAGGCATCTTGCTGGCACCTGCTTTAGGGGGAGAGGGATGTGGTGTGGTGGTGTTTGATTGCGATTGATTGTTACGCCTTAACATTATTGTCTTTTTTTTCTGTTTCTTTGCTGTTGTGTCGTATTTTTCTAGTCGATTCCTATCCTGTATTGTGCTGTACAATAACTATTACTGTGTATAGAGCATGGGCGCATTTTATGGTGAAAACGAGTGGTGACAAAGGAGTGAGACTGGAGTGGAACTAAAAAAGGAAGCGGGAGCTGAAAAGGGGAACGCTGATTGCCGAAGTGCCGACCCGTTATCCGTGTCGTGGGTGTCGTCACGATAACCCCATATAGGTATAAAAAAGGACCCCGGAAACGTGACAACGGGGATAAAGGTGACCGGGGTCCCTGTCAGTCAGGAAGTCAAGAAGAGTACAATCATGGCTCGATCCAATTTCTCGCGCCTGCCTTTTCTTTTTCCGAACTTTCATGTCAACCCACACCCGGACTCGAACAGTAAAGCCCTCAATCCGTCTGAGGCAGTCATCTCAACCAAACCCTGTTTCCTTCCCCCCTCCACAAACTACTCTTCATCCTGACGATGCAAGCTCAAAGATTTTCAACGCTATCGCAAAGGCCTTGCTATCCGTCGACAACCGTGCCATGACTATAAAGGACCTTTCAGAGATGGTCGTTCACTTTGGTTATGTCTCCCAGAAGTGTGTACAGTGTCGTCTTTGAGCGTGTAGACATGCATTCTAATTTATTCTTTAGCGCTTCAGCCGCTTCGCAGGCGATATTAACCTATATCCGTACTCATTATCAACGGTGCAAGGATCAGCAAGATTTGCCACTCTTATTCAAGTTTCCCATGTCCGGCACACCGACCGATGACGACCTCGTTCCTGCTTTACATTCAACGTCTGGAGGTGCTCATGTCGAGTCATGTTCACCCGGCAGGCTTACAAACTTTCGAAGAGGCACTACCGTCTGGTATCTCAGTCGCGTAACAGGTGCCCCCTGTCCTTTTGCACGTGCCAACATCCGCCTCTCGGACTATGCTTTACCCTCACACGATGTCGACAAGCCTTCACAACACAAGTCTAAACCCCATCATCATCGCGAACCTGTCCAATGTGGTCAGAAGCGGAAACGTCGTTCGACTCGAGAGTGCGTGTTGAAGCAACAACATCAGCCGACCAGATCTCCCTCGCCACTATCACCCATGTCATCCGAGGCCGATTTTGATACCGACAGCGACAGCGACCGCAGTAGCAGTAGTGACGACAGTTCGTCAGACGACGACGACCAACTTTCCGACCAACCCCCGCCAGTCAGAGTGAAACTGACGCTCAAGCTACCCCCTCTGGCCCAGGTTATGGCAGGGAACAGATCAAATAAGCAAGTTGTTGATCATTACAAAGGGCCCGATCAATCATTACAGGGACCAGAACCACAACAAACCCAAAATCAACAACTGCACGAGCCCTGCCTTCCTCCCTATCCCCGTCGTTCCATTTCTATCCCTCCATATACGCCGTCGGCAGATTACCCTGCTTATCCTTCCTTGTTCCATCACAGCATTCCGCATCCTCATCATTCAGAGCCATCAACATCTTATAGGCGCTCACCTTCTATACCCTATTCTGTGGCATCACCACCGCCAGATTCCGATGTTGATGAAGATGAAGATAAAGAACAAGGTCACATTGACACGGACTCGCCTTCTCCTCGTGCTTCGGTCTCTTTCGATGATATCGATTGTGATGACGACGAGGATGACGACGAATACAATGTTGACATGGACCGGGATGGCGAAGATGCTGACTTTTCTTCCTCCGACTGGGAAGATGATTCGGACATGGAATCAGAGCAAGAGGCATCCACCTGGGATTCTCCTGGGCCACGGTCACCGTCTGCACCTCCTCTATCGTCTTCCATGCCTGCATATATTGCAGTCAAGGAAGAGCCCACGGACGTGCAAGGTCTCTTGGACCGTTGGGAGGATGTTCTTGATCATGATCTCGATGCTACAGTCAAAGTCAAGGCCGAACCCGACCTAGAACTGCCTGCATTTGATGGTTGGGGTTCATCATCCTCTTCGGCGTCGCCGCCACGGATCAAGCAGGAGGAACAGGACTCGGAGCTCAGTTTATCGTTCGAGTTTAGTGGACCAACATTCTCGAACTGGCGAAATCTGGAGGACCCCGTTTCGCCGACATCGCCTAGCGGCCCTTCACATTCAGACTTTTTGCATACCGAGAAAGAGCCGAGCCTTCCTGCAGATCCAACCATAACACAGTCACTGGCTTCGTTGATTCACCAAATGTCGTTTACTCCATCACCGCCCACAAGTGGGACAGGCTTCCAGTCATTCGCTTTGCCAAAGTCGGAAGAAATCTCGCCACCCTGTGTATCACCGGATGACACAAGGATCCGGGGTGGTACTAATTTCGGCCCGACTGATTACGGTGCGTCACTCTTTTTTCTATAATTTTCTAATAACAGCCTTTATTGACCATGTTTCCCAGGCAAACCTGTGCAAGCTCTGGACATCGCCGCTTTTGCGTCAACTTCTCTTGATGCCCAGTCCCACCCACAGTCCCATAGCTTCTCCCCTTCCAAGATTATCTCCCTTGTACCTTCCAGCCAAGATACTCTGCCACTGAGTCCGACCGAAGAGGAGATTTTCCAGGAAATATGCGTCAATCTGGAATGGGAGGATGCGCCACCGTCTACCGCTACCATCCGGGCTGAGAGGGAGAGGTCACCATCACCATTATCATCATGCCCACCTTCCCCGACAATCGCCAGTACGCCGGCCAAAAAGAAAAAGGCTCCGCCAGTGGTCAGGCGATCACAAAGAGTGGCAAACAAGAAGGTTCGAGGCTCGATGAATCTTTCCTAAGGCAGGGCTTTCCTTTTTAATGCTTCGTTTTGTTTACGACCTTTTGATTTATCGTCTCGGATTCTCTCTCCCCTCTCGATTCTTGAAGAAAGATTAGATTTTGTACTACTCTACTGTCTCTATTCTGCACCTTTACGGCCTTTCCAGATTTTTTGAGGCCTTGTATCAGTTCGCCCTTCGTGCCTATTCTACTTTCCTCTTTCTTCGCCCTGAGGATTTCGATTTCAGCGCCCCAGCCCTCCTATCCTACCCATCGTTTTGAGAATACCAATACCCCGTTTCATGACTTATCACCCTGTTACGTTACAACACAGTTTTTATTCACCCCTTTCGATGTGTATTTGTATCTTTTGTTCGGTTAGGGTATTTGGGAGGGGCGTCTGCTAGAATTTTTTCCCTGGGTGCGCTGCAGACTCATCCGACTTACAATTAGTAGAAAGTATAGTGTGTTTTTCTGTAAATAAGTATGGTATGGTACTGTATCGTTACGAATAAAGAGTTAAAGTAGGGATTATCAGCTTTTTTTACATGGCGCTTCGGACTCGTGGCGTAAGAACATTCCAACCGCTTAGAGTATATGCGCTTACATGTTGCGATGGGGATCGACAGATAAGCCACTTTGTTTTCCTTTCTGTCAAAATCTTTTTAGGTTCTCGACCCTATGATATCGGGAGCTTGCTGTTCACTTGATACTCGTTTTTAGATGACAGGTTATGATGCGAGGTAAAAAAGTCCTGCTAAATCCGTAAAACAGGGAAGACTACCTGTGTGAGCACGAGTTTTTTTTTTACTGTGAGAGTCAAAAGATCGATAAAACAGCCGAAATGAACCTGCTTCCCCAGATTCTGGAGATGCAAGACTTAGACAAGGGTCGGAACTTGCCAAATCTTCAATCAACGGCCCGGTGATAGCCGCTGGTCATCAGTAGCGCCATTTGCCGAAGCTTGCAGCTCTACCTCGATTCCTCTCATACCTCTCTTCGCTGGTCGTTTCAAGGTCGTCTTTAGAAGGTCAAAAGGAGACGAAGACGTTGAAAAGGCACTATGTCACGTCTATGAGCACTGGAAGGCAGAAATACTGGGGTTTATGGGGGTTTATAAGCAAGGTTTGCGTCAGAAAGATCTGGGTTGCTCTACTTGACCTTGCTCGACGATCTCCAGATTCTCTGGCTCTCTACCTCGAGATCCTCATGCATATACATGCCAGGCATCAACCCCGTTGCTCCTTGACAGCACCTCTGACGACTGGAGGCCAGCAGGGGTCCGTGCGTCAACGGTCATCACGTGTCATTACAGAGTTCGGAATGGACCTAATCAACAAATAGCTTGCCTTCCTCCCTCACCTTTCGCCACTCAACCGCCCTCGATTATCCTCGAGATCTTCATCCGACGCTTCGATATCTCTAGCACAACTCTGAAATGGCAGTAAGCAAGAAGACTGCGACTTCCAAAGCTAAAGGAACAGCCAGCAAGACGTCGTCTTCTAGTCACCCCTCTTGGGTCGAAATGATCAAGGTGAGCAATTCTTTACTCGCCCTTTGATACCCCTACTATCTTTCAACTACGATGATGCTCATCTCATTCTCCTCTAGGAATGCATCGTGGATCACCCAGAAGGTCGTAGTCAACGCTGCTGCAACGTTATCAACTGTCATCCTGACTCCATCGCCTATTTCAGATGCTCGCACTGGTGTTTCCCGCCCTCAAATCAAGAAATACGTTGAGACCAAGTACAAGATTGATCTCAATCCTGCCGCTTCTGGTCAGCTCAACCGTGCCATCACCTCAGGCAGCGAGAAGGGCGTATTTTTTCTCCCGAAAGGTCAGACACCGATCCATCTGGCTTGATTTTCGGGTCACTGAATATTGTTGTACTCTCAGGGCCCTCTGGGAAAGTGAAGCTCGCTCCCAAGAACCGTGCTGATGCCTCCAAAGAGGTGAGTAGTCGGATACCCGGCTGTATTGTCCCGCATGTCTTGCTCACTGCCACATATGAGCAGAACACCAAACCTGCTGCAAAGAAGCCAGCTGCCACTGCTACCAAGGCCAAGGCCACTACTACCAAGTCCAGCGCCGCTAAATCACCGCCGCCAGATCCACCACGACCAAGAAGTCAACGGCTCGAACTAGTGCCACGAAGCCCAAGGCCAAATCTACTACCGCCAAATCCACCACCGCTGCCAAAGCTGCTACCACCAAGAAGGCTACCACGACTACGAAGAAGAGTGGTACTACTACCGCCGCCAAAACTCCGAAGAAGACGCTAGCAACTACCAAGAAGACGGCTGCAGCCAAGAAACCAGCCTCTTCTACCACGAAGAAGGCAACCACTGCAAAGAAGGCTGCCGCTGCAAAGAAGGTAAAGCATAGATACAAAACTTTCAATGCGCCCGCTGACTTATGTCCGCTAGTCCACGGCCAAGAAACCGGCGGCAAAGGCAAAGACCGCGACCAAGAAAGCAGATGCCAAACCTGCCCCCAAGGCAAAGCCCGCATCCAAGAGCAAGCCTGCTTCAAAGAAGTCTGCTACTGCAACGAAGGTATAGTGTGTTCACTCATAGTTTGGATTGGAGGCTCAACGGAATGTTCAGGCTTGATCGTTTACTAGACATTTTACGCTGCAGTTGCAGTTCTCTTGATTTATCTGTTTCGTATTGTGTATACTCCCCTTCTTGGATCGTTCGTATCTTCCCATCACCTATATCTATCGCTTGGGTCCGTTAGTAGTATCCTTATAAATATCGCGTTTCTTCTTTACCGTCTATTCTTGTGTACTACTACTACTACATGTACTAGCATCGCTTGGGCTACGATAAACTATCATATACTTGGTCGTGCAAAAAGAATCTGTGAAAGTAACATGGACAACTCATACGTACTATCTATGTCGACGAACACGGGGTCGTCCTGGTGCAGGCGCATCTTGAACAGGTTGGGCTAGCTGAACACGATTCCTGTTGCGGGCTGGTTGTGGTATTTGAGCCAGCCGAGGCATTAACATCGCATTTCGAGGTTGCGGTAGCTGAGGCCGTATAAGTGGTCGCATTTCGGGCATCGCTTGCATTGGAGCCTCTCCGAGATGGTTGTTGGGTGCAACAATAGCTCGTTGACCTTCCACCTGAGCTCTAGCGGCGGCTCTATCCCTCTGAAGTTGCTCCAGACGCACTCTAAGATAATCAGGAGGGATTGGATGCGGTAGAGGTGGTAGTGCCATTCCTCCGAACCCCATTCCTCCGAGGTTTCCATCCATCCCCCCATACAAATGGGCGAGATTTGGCATGCCCGGCATACGTCCCCCGAGCATAGCTGGTGCAGGCGGTGCCTTTGGAACATCCACATGGATGTCCTTTTCGTCGACATCGGGGTTATCGTGCTGCCATTCTGCCTTGGCCTTCTCGGCAGCTTCTTCGACCTATACAAAGTTCAGATGATGCCATAACACAGACAACAAGTCCAACTCACCTCTTTCGCGTGCCGTTCCTCTACACGTTCCCATAATGGGCATTTCTTGCTTTGACTACTTGAGCCGACGGTGGGGAGACCAGGGGCATTTTGCTATTCCGTCTGGTAAATCCCCATGCAGATATTATGAATGGAAGAAACAAACATTGAAATGGGCATAACCCTCAGGGATCAGTTTTCTGCAAACGTAGCAAACCAACGAGTGGCAATTTGGACACATCATCTTGTTGCACTGTGCGGACAGGTGGCGTCAGCTCCAGACTATATCTTGATTTGAGCGCGACCGACGTACCCCATCTTCTTTGACGAATGCTGCGAATAGCAGACGCGTCAATGCAGAAAATAAGTAGATGGGCAATCGAGTACCTTTGCTGCATTTAGGACACTTTCTCATGAGAGCCCGGGCTTGCGGAATCTTTTTGAGCCACCGCACATGTAGATGGCGTGTTCCGACTTACTCATAGCTTCCTCAATCGCGTGTCGTCCATCGAGTACCCTGTCTTCTTCCATTTCTGAACCGATATCAGCGGCGAGTAGATGAATAACACTTCGGAACAGGTACCTTTACAACTCTTGGGCAGGTGGTCCTACACGCCCATTTCAATCAATCATCAGTCAAAAATATTCGGCTTGGTGCTCACCGGTTTCTTACACTGCCGACAAGTAATAGCACCACAACTATCCTCGTTCCCACACCGAAACAACTTTTCGTCCTGGTTCTCGATAACGCACTTGTAGTCGCAAAAGGGGCATTCTTCAAGACCCTCGATACCAGCCATCTCAATCTCTTTCCTCTGTTTGACGCGTTCATACAAGTCCATGAGCTTATCAGAGAGAAAACGGCGGAGTTCCGATACAGGGAAAGGGAGTTTGCAGCCGGACTGATCCATGCAAATGATATTCACATTGTGGGAGCCGAGGAGACCTTCGGCATAGGATGTCATGCATTCAGTGCAGAATAGATGACCATCTTCACATTGTATCATCTTATCCTAATGTAAAAGTCAGAACTTGTGTCTCATCGCGTGTACACGACTTTTGACTTACAAAAGCATATCCAGTGAAACAACATCCACATTCTATACCGTCATCAACCTCATCTACATTCTCGGGCTGTTCGTTCTGGTTGCTCTGCTCAGGTATCATGCCTTGCTCGTCTTGAGCGAGTCTCTGTACAAGCCACTCCCTTTCGCGTTCAAACTCGGCATCAACTAATGCTGGCCCTTTTCCTTTGGGAGGCCGGCGGTGTAGCGACTTCTTGGGAATGTAAGGAAGATGCCCTCCACTCTTCTTCTCCGCGGAGAGGTGGAAGTAGGTCGGCGCGTAGAGTGTCTTGAGAGAGAACAACGTGCGTCGAATATGAGGTTTGGGTATTTCAGGGAAGTCGAGCATGAGCTGATCCTGGTTTGTGGTGTGGTAAGTGGGGGGGGTAAATATTGCTATGATTGACGAATAACTCACAATAGCGAGGGTAGTATAGTGTTCACCGCCGTTGAAAGCCCTGTTGGCAGTGGCGTAGTCAATGACATCCGAGACGCGTGCCTTCTTTGTATCTTTATTCTGTTCGTTTGATAGTGTTGCTTTCCGCTTCCCTTTCTTGTCCACCTTGGGGTAGTTGGGGTTCTCAAACAGTGTATGCAGTATGAGTTCTACGACATTGTTGTTCTGCTGCTGCTGCTGACGCAAGTGTTGTTCAACAAGATTAGCTGCATGCTCTGGCTGCACATCCGGAACAATTTCGAGGACTTGAGCGAGATATATTGTGGCAGGATCTTGTTCTTCTTCGAGGTCCTTGGGAACGTCAAGTCCATGTTCGATTTCGGGGTCAAGTTCGCGAGAGGAAGATGAGCTGATTTGGATGGGGTAGAAACGTGCTTGGTAGTCTAAAGCCATAGGTTCTAGAGTACCATCATCAGGCATATTATTATCCTGTTTGGGAGCTTCGTTCTCTTCGTCGTCGCTGGAAAGGAAAAGGGGGGCTGCCGCGGCGCGTTTGGGAGATTGATTGATATTTTTATTTAAAAGGCTTTTGGAGTTCCTTTTTCTAAGTGGCTTCGAAGGTCCTTGTACAGCAGTCGAAGGACCGGCTTGCTCTTTGTCCTCATCACTGTCCGTATCCGATATTTCGATTACGGCAAGAGGTTGAGCGTTCCGAGCTGGTTTCCTCTTTTTCCGCCTAACAACTTGGGCAGAACGAGTATCAGAGCGAGCAACCCTGACCAGCTCTGGCTCTGGGGACGAAGACATGGGAGATAGGCTGGGAATAGCACAATGTGGTGGTAGAAGATGAGGACATGTAGCGGCAGGCCGTTTCCACTGCCAATGGTGGGCCGCCGTGGCACGGTCACGCCGATCTCAGGCTCCGAACAGTCATCCAGTTGGCCTCTTGACTGGTGGCACTTACCTTCATTTTATACACTGTACAATGTGGCAGATTCTTTATATCTATTGCCTATCGACAAATCTTCAGTGAATCAACTTGAATCGCAAGGAGATAAAGAGTACCTATTTGTGGATACGGTAGCAGGTAAGAAATTGCATTAGAGAACTTGGAGAATCTTCACGAATTTTGTATCCTCGTACACTTGACCAGAATCTATCACACGGTAGCCCTACATGGACCTCCAAGCACCCATCAGAGATGTAATTTCCCAGCTCAACCAACCGATATCTTCACTCGATTCCCTTTTGTCTCTGCTCACAGCTCCCCTGGCCGCTTTACATCTCTTACCCGCCCAGTATGCTTGCTACAACATCAATCCAGTTGAACACATCGACCAGAAACATGTCACGCAGATTCAAAAGGCCTTGATTGAACATATTCTACCCACCTGGGATCAAGAAGAGCACGTTTTGGAATTGGTTGACCTATATTTCCTCTCTCCACCAACTGCCTCCCATGCATACGCGACACTTCTTTCTATACCATTCACGAGCTATTCAATTCGATTCCTTGCACGGCTTGCGGACCAGTATCCCCTGGATCGACTATCACAGCATCGAACCAAAGAGTGGGAATGGGAAGAGTGCATACGCAATCTCCTTGCCGTTCCTACCAAGGTTGCGAATTGGTGTTTCGCACAAAAAGTTGATATACCGAGTCAGCTGGAGTTTGGCCCGTACTTTGGCCAGGTGTGTTTGAGCTGCGAGAGGTTGATAGGTAAGTCTTCCGGTCCTTGTTCCGTCTAGAATATACTAACGTATACACAGCCAACGACAGGGATGTATCTCCAATAATAGCAAAACTATCAAAGCTTGGGATATTTCCATCCGCAAAGCCTTCATTCGCGTCCCGCTCAACAGCTTCGTTCTGGGCTATGGTGCTCCCAGTCGTTCGCAAACAACTCGGTGATGAATTGTACAGACGTAAATGGAGACGAGTCTTTACAGACTTGTCCGCCTCAGCGCTGGCTTTACGTGGAGTCCTCACGTCGTTGTTGGCATCCTTGGATCTCGAAGAGGGCTCTAGTAAAGTAAAGCGAGAAGCCAGACTATTGTATAAGCTCGTACCTCTCGACTCCGACGAAATGGTCGAATGCGCTGTAGGGATAATACTCAACCCAGGCAAAGATTGGGGCGAGATTCACGCGAAAGTTTGGGTGTATTGGTTTGTGGGCAGTGGGGATCTTTTAGGTACGCCTTGACCTTCAAAGGCAGCTGAAACTAATACTTTTCCAGCAATACAGAAGCTTTTCGAGGACACTCTTTCTTTGTGGTGCTCGCCAGAGCATATCAAGTATTCCCTACTGTCAAGACATCGCTGTACGTCTTTGCTATTCGATTATACTACATGGTTTAACGGATAATTAAAAGATATAACTCTATTGCTGCTTCTCACGACTGTTCACCTGCCTTCTTCATCTCTAGATAGCAGTCGATTCATTAGTGCGGTGAGCATGTACATCTCCCAAATGGACAACTCCGTTAGAAAATGCGGGATGCTGGTTGCAGAGGTAATAGCGGAACGCGCAGGAAAGAAACTAGATTTTGGAGACTGGGACGGAGATGAGTGGGCGAAGGAGGCGAGACGATTGATAAGGGAGAAGGACATCAATCTGGATGCGGAAGAAGTGGAAGCGGAAGAGATAGAGCTAAACGCAACAGAAGAAATGCCGATGATAGCAGAGGTATCAACAAAACACAGTGTGACTGTTGATTCGGACGACGAGTCGTTGGCGGGGTACGATTCACCTCCATCATCACGTTCAGCCTCTCCTGCACCTTCGGAATTAGACGAGATTGCTCAGGACCCATCTCTTGGTGTCGGCAAGAAGAAGGTGGCACGACCAGTCTATCTAGCTCAACTTGGCGCGTTATTACGTGGACCCATAGGTCTGACCGATGGAGGGACGAATGCGAGCGAAGAGGCAGATAAGATCGATGTAGCACTTGATGTCGCGGAGGACCTGGTCAGGAAGAAACGAGCGTTTGGAACGGAGTTGGGTAGGTGTACGATTTGGTTACAACTTCGCGAGACTAAGAGTTTGGGTAGAGGAGAACGCTGTCAATCTGACCCACGGATTGATCGGGCTACAGGATAACTTCAATCTACGTGACTTCGAAGGAAGGAAGCAGAGAGGACTGAATGCACTCGTGGCGTGTTGCCCGACAAAGGTTGCGCCGTGGGTATCTGTTATTGGTTCTCTGACCTCAACTCATGAAGGTTACTAGATGTCTCATTGAAGAATTCTTCAAGAATCAGTATTCCTCTGCGCAACGCTACTCTATGCTCAACGCACTAGCACTGGGTGCAAGAGAACTCGCTGGTTTTTCCGAGGCCACACCACAGCCTGATTTTCCCAGTAAACGCCTACCACCAGCTCTTGATCGCAAGTATATCGCTGGAATAGTACAGGATGTCACCCGGCAGGCAATTGAGAAGGGGAAACAAGGCGCCATCGACAAAGTGCCCGAGTTAGTCAGGGAAAGGAGGTTGAAAGTGAAGACCGCACCGAAAGTTGTACCTCTTGAACCTGGCATGGCTCAGAAACCTCAGCAACAAAATACGACATTCCATCAAATAGCCGCAGAATACTTCATCCTACCGCTAATCAACAGGTTCTGGCTCTTCCTCAAAGACGAGATGGCACGAGAGGAGCGGACACAGTATTATGAGGGTCGCGCAAAGTACTCCGGTACTGGCACAGGATTGGTGTTGAATCCGTTAGTACTTGCCCACTTACTTCGGACGGTAGCCGTTATGGTACATCTATCGAGGAACGCGATGGAATGGCTGGGTGTAATTGCGACCGCTGCACTGGAGTTGGCTGTGGTGTTGGGGACGAGGAAGATCGGCTATATGGAAGGAGATGACGATGATGACGACGAAAGAGGTGATACTGGGGCAAGCGAAGGGGACAAGAAGGAAGCTGCTGTATTAACTGCGGCCTTGGAGCTGAGTCTGGTGGTGCTAGATGGATGTATTGACTTGGATCGAGGAAAGTCATTGAGCTTGGAAAACCCAGCGCTACTAATGGGAACGAGTGAATGGGCTAATGCAGTCCTAGCACGTGTGGAAGGAGACGGGATGAGGGTTGCTGGGACTGGGGGAATGGAGGAGGTGAATCTGAGAAGAGCAGCGGCAGGAGTTGTGTTGAAGGTTGAAGAAATCAGGGAGCAGTGGAAAAGTTCAATGATTGACTATTTGTAACAATCCTGTATTATAGAAGAGGTCGAGATTTCTGCCAAAGCCTGCTTTGGCGCCGGATTCGGCGAGCAAGCGCCTGCTAGCCCTTCCGTCATTGTACAGTTCTGTAATAATGCACGCCTTACCTCTACACCTCAATGTCTGATGGCTCAAGGTGAATTCACGTACCTAGACTCTCCGTTATATAGTCTAACGTTGCACCAGACTCGGTGAACTATGGAATGGATCGTTGAATTTGGCAGAAGAACGATTCCGACAACTCATTTCTTCGCCTTCGACGGACTGGAAACGTGCAGCTTCAGCTAACCAAGTATTGGTGCACAAGCACCGACGACAAGATATTTACCGACTTGTTTACGAATCAGATATTGGACTAGAGGGCTGGGTGGAAACGTTGAGCACACCGGAACTAGAGAGTGAATGGGATTCCACTGTTGAGGAAGCAAGCATTATTCAACAAGTAGACTCGGATACACGAGTCGTCAAGACAAAGTATGTTTTGGGATGGCCTGTCAGGTGTGTCAATTTTGGTTTTATACTTCTCTTTCTCATCCTTGTTTCCCAGTCCAAGAGATAGTGTAACGATTAGCAGAGCACACCACTCTTCCAACACTGTCCTTCACATTTCAACATCTCTCCCTCGTTCACCCGATGAACCCGCCTTTCTAAGACCAAGTCCACCATATGTACGGTCATCCGTCTCTCTACGTGCTTGGTGTATTCAGCTTCTTTCTTCCGGCAATACTCGCATCACCTGCTTCTCCCAACACGACCTTCGCATTGCTCTCAATCTCGGCTTAGGCCTAGGTGGCTCATTTTCCCCACTTACACACCTACCAACTACTTTGCTCAACCTCATCAACACTGTTCGTAAACGTCGAACTCGTATTGCTCGTTTGGTCTCCTGGGGAGGAGGTATCACCATCGAGAGATGTAAATTCGAGAATGACCGCGAGGCATTGACTGTGTCGTACTCTGTCTCCGGACTAGACGCCGCGTCGATAGAACTCTCGTTACCGGAACAGCAGGGATGGGACGTCCGACTGGTTGTAAAGGCCAGCGACAAACAGCTCGAGTCGCTTCCTTGGGTATCAGAGGCAACCACAGGGAGGCTAGCCATACGCCATCCTCCACTCCCCGATGACCATTCCGTACTCAAAGTCGTGCTTTCCGTTGAGATTAGCGGTCCCAAGAAAGGGCTGAGGCTGAATGGTGTTCCGCAACAGATTCTTTCCGCCCGGCCGCAGCCTCGGCAAGAACAAAGGCCAGAGACAGACATCCTCCAAGATGTCGCTAGCGTTAGCATTGCACCGTCTGATCATGACCGACAATCGTCTATTTCTGCTTCATTGGGCCGGACAAATTCTATATCTATTGCGACTGGAAGAGCGGGAACGAGCGACAAATCCATACAAGCCCGGGTGAAGAGGAATTACATCTATTTTAGCTCACTGCTACAAGAGCCAGAGGCAAAGTGGAAGCCCAGTATGTAAAGTCTACTTTACCTTCTTGCTAAACACTAACGTGATACCAATACCATGCAGCTACTGAATCCCGAGGTGTCACAATCACTCAGCTTGACTCCATTGACCCTACGCTTATGGTATACAGAGCCGAAGCCACGTTTGTTGGAGTAAGCATGTGGGATATGTATGCTGCCGTGTCCAACTACTCTCTCGGGGGAGCTGATCGTGAAGAGTCGGTCCTATTACGTGATATGAACGAGGTCTCGCTCAGTGAGTTATGGTGGGTGAAGTTTAAGGGTAGTTCAAGTGTCTGGGGGAATGGGTAAGTCTCTTTGTTTGGTACTTGAGTATTTTGACCGAAGCATGAGCAATAGCCCACGAGACGCGATTCTTCTCAAGACAACATACAAGTCCCCCAAGGCAATTCATGTATTTTCCTTCTCAGCAGACGATCTCTCTCCGCCTACCCTGCCTAGCACCCCAACAACTTCCACAATGGACTACACGCGTACACAAATACCTCTCCTAGGATGGTCCATCGAATCTCTTTCACCGAACACTACACATCTCGTCTTGCTAGAACAGTCTAGCGTTCGTGGTGGCAGTGGTGTGAGCACGATGGGTACTCTTGTAGCGGGGATCGGTGAGAGTGTTATTCGAGGCGGGGCACCGCCCGTGATTAGCAGGCTTGTGAGAGGCAGACTAGGGGCAATATCTCCTGGACAGTACAAATGGAAATGCGAATATGCACCTACTTCTTCAACCAGCACTACATCGACAACGCCGAATAATAACACCAACGGAAATGGCAACGCAACAGAGATAGAAATTCGATGCGACACCGATACATGGTCCCCTTCACCTCATTCGCTAGATATTGTCGTTGATCCTCCACCCAGCGCTGTCAGTGTACTGAGGAGACATCGATTGAGTCCCCAAGGCGGAGGTGTATGGCTGAACGTAATGCATTGTGATTTGGTGCCTAGCGGTGGTGGTGAGGCTGAGGAGAGAGTGATGATCACCGTACGAAGAGGTCCTCCTACGACGAAGGACGACGACAAGGACAAAGGCGGCGTAGTCATTGTCAATGGCGAGCGTGTACCGGTGGACTACGAGGAGATGGAGGAGTCAGAGATACGAAGCGCACAGAGGAGGAAAAGAGTTAACCCCGAGACGTTGAGAGTTCCGCTGGATCAGCCTCCTCCGCCCACTAGACGTCCGCAGCCTGAATCTCAACCCTCATTACCTGAACCGTCTGTTGGGAGATGGTGGTCTGGACTTGGGCTAACACAGTTCCAGCAGACATTGGCGTCTTCAGGAATCAACCTTGGACTCGGAGAGCGGGAAACAGCACCATCACCCACAAAAAGTCCAATGCATCACCTCCTAGACGCCTTCATGTTCACTCGGCAATTCCACGCAAACCCCTTGCTAGCTTCTTGGGTGCCGGTCAATTCGTCCATAGCCGGTTTGGATATCAAGAAGCGGGTTATAAACGAGGTTAGTGAGGTGCACCCCGTGGTGAAGGGCGAGAAGGTTATCGAAGGTGTGCAGGCTGAAGACCTCATTCCCCTTGTGATCGATGACTCTGTGGGTGGTATGGGCGAAAGTCAGGCGCTGGAGACCTACCTGGGTGGCGCAACATCTGCGTACGTGACAGGGAAGCTGGGGTTTCCTTGGAGAGAAAGAGGTTTTTGGATTGTCAGCGGGATTTTCCACCAACATTCTCCTGCCCCTTCGTCTGATAATGGCGGTACTCCTGGGGCAATATACATTATATCAACTGCATTCAACCCTTCCTACTCCTCCACAACTTCGTCCTTCACTAATGCTTACCCCATACAAGAAGGACGTCTTCATCTATCCGCTTACATCCTTCAAACTCTCGATCCATACAACACCAAAGAAAACTATACTGTACCTTCGACGAGGGTCATCAGGCTGTTGTGCGTAGACTGGAATACGAGCGTCCCAGTGCCTTCGCAGACACCTTCACATCTCACACGGTCTTTCGGAGAGTTAGAGAAAGGCGTCAAAGGCAAGGGGGGCATGTGGGGCGTGAGGATGAGGATACCACATCTTGGCTTAGTTGTGAAGGAAGAAGAGGAAGAAGAGGGCGCCGTCCCCACTCCGAGCACGTATCGGTACAGAAGGTCACAGGAACAGGGCGATAGATTGTTCATTGATGGCCGATGGGTCGGTGATAGCTGGAAAGGCGCAATATCTCTATCTTTGCAGCAAGAGAAGGAAGATAATGCAGACACCGACGAGAAGAAGGAAGTCGCCGATGATGAGAAAGTTATGCAGGAGCCGGATGTGACGCCAACAGCCACACCTGTCCCTAGGGCTAAGAGCCCCTCTTCTATCGTATCCAAAAGGGAAAGAGAAAGGACTAGCTCATCGAACGCCACTTTGTCACCTCGTGGGCGTTCAGGATCGAGGTTGATTGGTCCGCAAAAAGACAAGGAAACGGCTTGGACAGTGGCAGAATTTGTCGTCGATACGAACTTCAAGGCTTTTCGTGACGGGTATCACATTTCCCTTCGAACACAGGCGAACACGCGAAAACCGATTGCCTTGGATGCACTATTTGCTGCAACCACGCAAGATGACGAGGAACTTCCCTTTCAATACACCATATCCAAGATCCCGACTGATGGACTTTTTGGCGTATCTGGACCGGCGACATCTTCACCTACGTCCACCCCGAGAGAAGAAGGGGACGGAAGACATCTAGTATCCATAGCCTTGCCTTTGCCCCCGAGCTTGCCACCCCAAGAACCCATCGAAGATCCATTAACAGGAGAAATTAGGAATCGTCCCCCTGGTCATGATGGATGGGTTAATTTGCTCAAGAATGGAGAGGTGATGTTGGGACTCGAGGTCTGTCCTTGCAGAGGCGAGAAAGGGAAAGTAGTGATAAAGAGTGGGAAAGGGGATGTGGTAGTCGACATCGGAGAGGGAAGAAACACTCTGGGACAGGGAAGGCTTGAAAGAGATGGTGTTATTGTCAGGTTCGTTCTTCTTGTGTTGCTAGTAACCAAGTTTACTGATGCCCACCCTAGGACGAGAGAGAATCGCGCGTCGGATTCTATACTGGATAAAGCCCTCGGCATTATTGCTAATAACTCGATCAAGGCAGAGCGGCAAGCCAATGATGCAGATTCAAGTTCTGGGGAAAGGAGCCTAGGGGAGATGCGCGAGGATGCTAGTACCGGCACAGATAATGACGGGAAAGCAAAATCTCCCGAAGTATGTGTCTCAATTATTTTTTGTCTCACAGCAAATGACACGAGCGTAATAGATCCCAGCGCCTGAAGCGCCTAATCCAGCACCTACCGTGACGTCACAACCAGGGGTGAACACTACGCTGGAGAGAAATGGAGGGCTTCTTGGACTTCTTCGAGCCGGAGGTCTTGTACCCAACACCTCTACTGAATCTGGAAGTCAAACTCACAGAAGACCAAATAATTCACCGCAGCTTGGCAATGTCAACGTTTCAGGAACCGGCACGCTAATGATAGTCGTCCTCGTAGCACTAATAGCCTTTCTCTTGGGCTCTCTCCTGCGATCACTACTCGAACCAACGGACTTTGTTTACATTTCATCAGATGGGGGCAAGGAAGGGTGGAAAGAGGTGAAGAGAATTGTACAGCTGAGGATCTTGGGAGGGAGATGGGACTTGTGGGTAGGATTTGTACGGCGATGAGGAAACATTTGTTGCTTTGTACCACTTTTGACGACTGCATTTACGGATATATACATCATCACTAATGTAATTGATAGTACACAACATATACTAGTACTTGAGTATTGACTCTTGAATTAGTAGCACAAGACTCAAGTACGCAATGTTCAATTACTCGCACGTGTATTGAGACAACGAGAAGTCATAGCCATAGCTATCGAGTACAGAACTTCACGTAAAAGCGACAGGGTAGGTGCATCTCGGCATTAGTTGGCGAGAACGAGCTTCAAGACTCGAATGCCTGCAGGGCCAGGTTTTATATCTGAAATCTTCATGGTTGGAGAATGCATCTGGGCCAAGTCGGTGTCGGTTGCGAAGTATGACTTCAGATTTACGATACGTTCCTGGAGTCTTGTGTTGCGCGAAGCCTCCATCGAAAGCAGGGTTTGCAGTGTGGAATTCGCAGAGATTTCGTCTGGTCGTCAACGGAGTCAGCAATCAGTGGTCCCAACTACCATAGAGACGTACACGACAAAATTTCAGCGGCAGACTTTTGCCATTTGCCACTAGCTGCATCCTTTTGTACGAACTCTATTTGGAAGGTAGTTGTTTCTTCGCTGAAGGGGTTTTCCCGTTCCGCATGCTGATGTCAATCAATATATATTCGAGGAACAAGATGTATCGGAGCACAAACCCTTTCTGTCTTGAGACGGTTGATGAATAACTCCATATGCTCCGTGTCTCTCTTCATAGCGCTTTGCATCTTAGCCTCCCAGTTTGACCAATCATTGTGTATCTAAGATGAATAGATTCTTGAGCATCTGAAGATCACACGCTGTGTGCAATGGACTGGTATATTTACCTTGAATGATGTAAAGCAAGTGCGCAGTAAACTCCGAGCAGAGGCGAAGGATTTTGTAACCCGTCCTGATTCCTGAGAGATAATCCCATGGGTACCCTCAGGTGCGCCTACGGCAGCCATCAAAGCGTCTAAAACCGATTGGAAAGTCCTAGGGTACTAGCGTCAGCTGCTGAATGTCAAGATCACTGATCAGTACCGTAGCTCACTTTGTAATACTCTTCTCGGCTTCTCTTTGGTCTGCCTGAACTTCGAGCACCCTAGCCAAAGCCGCACACATTCTGACAACAGTAACGGCCTGCGAGAAGTACGGTCGCCTGATTTCTGCAGCCTTTCGTTTCATATCCTCGTAGAACCCAGGTAGTTTTGCCTTGTATGGGACCTCAGGCTCGGGCTTGGGCTCGGGTGTAACCCGTTCTAAAAAGCAAGTTAGACTTGTCCGAGGTAGTCACACTGTAGTAAACCTTACCTCTTTCTAATTTCTCAAAGAATTCGATTATATCAGTCCATCCAAGGTCGCCCGGCTCGAATCTCGTATCAGGAATGATACGTTCCGCTTCGCTGTTTGAGGCACCAGGTAAGTCAATACACTAGAATGATATTAGTGTTGCTCTATACGACTTACATTTCAATATCCCGCCAGATAAGTTCGGGCAAGTCGCCTTTCTTGAGGGAACGTAAGACAGCGAGAACGAATAGGGCCCTCGAGAAAGCGATCCGAATTCTCTGAATTAGACCGTAAGTAACATAGACCCCGGCCACCATCATTTACGAAACACGAACGATTTTTGCCTCATGCTCAAGAGTATTGGTCTGATCCCATCCTCGCATTTGATCCATCATCCTCTCAATGCAGACAAAGGTTTTCTGCATGCTGGGATACTTTTTGTCTCCTCGAGAGCTCACGAGAGCTTTGATGCTCATGAACCATCCGCTGACAAGGGCATAGATGCGGCGGAGAGATCGATTAAACCCGCTGGTACCGAACACCTAGTAAGGGACAAAATTTATTATACCTTTACTTTCCGTGGTTGTAAAGGCGCGGTGACTCACGTTCTGCTTCTTCACAGAGAACTCGACGACCCTTTCGAGTAGTTGCAACAAGACAGTAAGGTCGCTGATTTCAATGTCTATATCATGCTCAAGTTCCCCGAATAATTCGTCCTCCTTGTCGAGAGCTACGGATAGATCGAAAAGGGCCCTATTCAAGAAAGGCATTGAGGTAACGTCTGACCTATAATCGAGCGACATACCTCTCCAGCTCATCAAGAAACTCAGGGTACTTGGCGAAAGCATCCCAAGCGGCATCATCGTCGTTTGATGATTCAACAAGACCGATCAGGGTGTGAATTTCGTCGTAACGAAGCCTTGCACGGACGAGGTCCTGACACAAAGACGAAACTTCCCATCGAGTTTGACAGACATCGCGAGCGAAGCCTTGAATCAGATATTGAGAGAGGCGAGTAACTTTGTAGTCCTTCTTGGACTTGAAAGTGGTGATGAAGTCATAGAGAGAGAAAGCTTTGGAAGCCATTGCTCAGGTGTAGCTGAATGGGCCTAAGGATGTATGGTTGGATAGAAGGCCTTTTATACAGTTTAGCAAGAGACAAAATACCCACTTTAGTGAGCCATTGAAAACCCTTTCGTCCGCCTTTTTTGCGACGCATGGCAGGGGTGTGGACGGGGTGTGGATCATACTGACCTTGAATGTTGTGAAGCTTAGACGCCCGGACGATAAGAAATGAATCGACTAGGCGAGCTGCTGACCTTGTCCCTTGTCAGGTGTCAAAATTAAGGTTTCATTTGAGACGTCTGCAAAGATAGAACTCTCAAGACAAGGAGAATGGAAAGCGGGAATCTGTAGGTGCCGCGCAGCGACAGCATCAGGACCACTAGAGGCTTGCGACCATATTCGGCGAATAGACCAAGCCAGTCTGAGCTCATCCCTCTGTCCTGATCAAAAGAGAGCTGTAAACACAATGGTTGCGACGAATATTGGGTTAAGAGGGTTGTCCGAAGTTGCCCGAGAATAGAATAACAAGAAGCGCCGGTGGCCAGTGGAGATGAGCGCTTGACGAGGTGCTCGAAGATGACAGCGAGCAGGATGCGAGGTCGATGCGAGGTGCACATGTTAGAATAAGTATTCGTGCATGTATCGATGAATTCTACGCAGTAGATACACATCGGAGTTCCAGGACAGGAGAAACAGGCGGTCATGGATCTTGCAAACCCTGACAAAGAACACCGACTTTAGATACACGGGAAACCAAACCCACTGAGCATGCCTGCCGAATGAAGCTACGATCATCAGTATTCGATACGCCACAGGCTTTTGTCTTGCCGTGTGGTGCATGGTCTGGGCCGAAGACAACAAAACCAAAACTTGAACTTGTCGGCTAGAGGCTCATCCCGATTATTACTATTGCTTGTCCCGTTTAGTTTCGTTTCGTAAGCCTAGACACAGAGAGGATAGAGGTGCGCCCAATGTGCGCCGGTGATTGCATCCAACATTCCAAAGTTATATGGGAGGCAGATAGTTGGCGTGAGTAATGTTACACTTGTGGCCGCCGGCAAGTTGAGTTGCGGATAGAGGGTGCTGGGGCCTGTAGGATCTTGATTGTGGCCTAAAATGTAGAGCTCTGTGATTGACATTGTGATTTATGAAGCTGGCAAAGGGCGAAGGGCTTGACACTGGAATAGTGTCCGAAAAACCAACGGGAGGGCTGAACGGACGTATTAAGGCCCGGTATATATGCAAACATGCACCAGTTTCGATTTGAGGATGTGAGCTGATTTGAGAATGCGGCAAGTCCAAGTTGAGTCCAAGGAATTTGCGCGTGGTATCGATGGCTTGGTGATAGGATCGCAACCAGCCTAGCTTATGGTAAAGTTGTGCAAGAAGGGAGCGTGGGAGACTGCCACGCGAAGATACGCGAGCAGTCACACACTGTGACTCACGGTCACGCGTTTTGTTGAACAGACGAGGCCTTGCAGCTTTAACTTGTATCCTCAAGCTGTATGTTGATCCAGCACGTCTGGCAGTCATCACGGTTCTATGTTCGGCTTTCGGCCCAGTCGCTCATCTCCTCCAGCTAAGCGCAATCTCCCCGAAAAACCTGCCAGTGCACAATCACCCGATGTTTCCCATTCCTCTCAAGTCACAGCGCCAGAACTCACCGGTCTGTCTCATGACGATGTCGAATTATTGGACGCCATAATTGAACGAGCCGGAGCGACTGCTACAACATTTTTGACGGTTTTCAAAGCATATAATGATGTGTTGCAGGAACGGGGCATGAATCCGAAGGAGGTGTTCTACTATGGAAAACTGTTGAAGCTGGGGACTATGCGCGGGGGTAGCTGGAGTGACAAGTGGGAGATGATTAAGCAGCAGAATAGTTATGGCTCGTATCAAGGGTCCAGAGGATTACAACACGGGAAAGCCAGCATTCCTATCGTCAGGAAGCCTCCTCTTCCATCAACAACTGCTACACAGAGCCTTACAGACGACCTGTTCTCCTCTGCTTCACATGTCGAAGAGGACAGTGAACATTTGCCTTCAGAGACCAGCATTGATGGCGATACGGAGGTTCCAACTGAAAGGCTTTCCTCTCCATTTAATCCCCGTCGTCTTTCTCCCGACCCATCTGACTTGACCAACAACACTCTTGGCCTTGAAATCGAGGATTATCCTCTTTTGTCTGCCCCTTCACAATACCGACCTGGTTATCGTCCTTCACAGCGAAATCGCTGGGACTATGAGCCCTCCACGCCATTCGCAGAAACATCTTCCTCTACACCACCCTCCTATCGTGCGGCTGTCCGAGCAACTCCGATTCCAAAGGCATTACCTATGGACTCGATATCTTCTATCGGTATCGACCGGCATAGTGTTCTCAAGCCACCTGTCTCTGTGGTCCCCAAGGGAAGGGAGAGAAGCAACAGTGCTATCAACGAGGAGGACGCGTGGAAGAAGATTAAAATGGCTCATGATGAAAAGGAGGCAGATCGTTTCAGGGACGATAAACTTTTGGAACGTTGTTGGGATATCTGGAAGCAGGGCTTTAATTGGATCATAGTGCGTTACTTGTCTCTAAAGCATAGTGTCTATATTGATATATCTGAATACAGACTACCAACAGTCAAATTGGGGAAGCCAGGGATAATCTCGTCATTCGTATACACTTACAGCGCTGGCGGCAGCGTGCTGCCGCACACCAGGAGCTGTATAGTCGCGTAGCATCTGTAGCAAATGCTCGAACTCTAAAGGCTGTTTTCAAGGCTTGGAAGGAAAGGACGGCTGAACGAGTCAAAGAAAAGCAGCAGGCTGCTTGGCGTCAGGAGATGCGTTCAAAAATGGCCATAGTTCGAAAACGTCACAATGAAGGAATAAAACGGGAGTTCTTCCTTCGCTGGCGTCGGGCCTATCAGCTTCGGATGGCGGAACTGCATTACAACGAACAGACGGCAGTTCGGTGCTATGCTCGTTGGAAAGAAAAACTGCACGGCATATATCAGCTTGAAGCCAGTGCAGACCAAGCTTATTACGAGGCATTTGTCACTCGGTTTTGGGACCATTGGCGGAGGGCAGCTGAACTTCGAATACCCGAGAGAATTATAGACAATCGTGTTGCATTGCGGATCAAGGGGGAAGCACTCACCGTCTGGAAAAAGCATTGGTGAGTACTACGTTCAACATTTGAGAGTTGCTCACAACAAGTACTTTAGGAATGATATACGCACCGCTGATTCCTTTTACCATCTCAATCTAGCCAAAAGAGTACTGAGATCATGGAAGGCTGCGCGTGATCGGATAACGGTGAGTCTTCAGGTCGTGAGCTCCTCCTGCCATTGATTCACCAAGTGCCACAGAGTCTCGAACACCGTGCTAACAAACACATCGCACGTCAAGATGATATTTTATTACGAGCAGTGATGAGGGTGTGGAAGGCTCACGAGAGAGGCAAATTATTAGAAAAGGTCAAAGCTTTCAGATTGGTCAGAAATGCCCTGGCAATTTGGAAAATGCGACTCCGTTCTCAACGTCGTCTCGAAGGTACTAGCTCATCCCTGTCGTCAACGCTCCTTCATCATTAACATTTGATGTAGATATTGCATTACGCTTCTCTCAACGTCTCAACAATTCTACGACCAAGCTGGCAATGCAAAGATGGCGCGAGGTTCACGCTAGTCATATCAACGCCCAGATTTTTGCTACCCAGTTCTACACCAGCCAACTGATGCAGCGGACGATCTTGGAGTGGAGACTCCGGTTGTTCAAACTACTCAAGATGCAGAAGAAGGCTCGACTTGTGGAGCGTTACTTCATTGTTCGCCGGTACTGGACTATCATGAAGGAAAAACACCAAGAAAAAGTACGACTCTCGAAGCTTCAACAACTAGAACGAAACAAGCTACGCGCGTATTTCGAGTGTCAGTCAAGATGTTTTGGTGGAACATACTGAGTGCTAATGAAACCTTAACAGTGTGGTCAAACCGAGCCAAGAAGCAGAGACTATTGCGAGAGGCTGAACAAATTATCCAAGACCGCGTGCGAAAGGTAAGCTATAAACAGTCATTCACGGTAGACATGAATTCCTCACGTTGTTGTACAGAGGATCCTTAGTGATACCCTCCAACACTGGACGCTTCGTGTCGTCGAGATCAAAGATAGAGAGTTAAGGGTTGCACAGGAAGTAAATCGGCGCTCGAGGGAGGCACTTCTGATGTACGTCGAGTCTTGGCATCATGAAGTGGTCGAGCTAACTGTCAAAATTAGTACGGCCTTCAATAAATGGAAGCGCGTATACGCTCGCCATGAGGAGGAGCTGAGCCTCATGCAAAGTTATCAAGATATCAAGCGGGAAGGTTTGTTGTTCCCCTAGACATATTGACTTGGTGCTTATATCTCTCATTAGAAAAGTTCAAGCGCATTTTCTACCGCTGGCTAGCTGCTGCTCGTGCTGCCCGTCATAGGCGACTTGCATTGCAAGAAAAAGAGGAAGAGCGGCGGATAGCCACACTAACCTTGTTCTGGGACACATGGCGAGAGCGTTACAAAGCCGCCAGGCTACAACCTCTTGTGAGTTTGCCCTCGGATGTTGTGGAGAAAGAACCGCTGATAAGATCTAGGAATATGAACTCATCATTTCAAACGCCGCGAGGCTCAAGTATCGTGCCTTCATTACTTGGCAGGCAAAGACTAAGGTCGGTCTCTTGGCTCTGCCTATTCTCTTTCTTACAGTCCCCGCAGTCTCTACCAGCTATCAAATTCCATGCGTCACATGTGAAGGCAACGTATTGGAAGATATGGGTAGACCAACTCCCGCGTGCTTTGCAAGCTAGAAAGGCAAGAGAACATGACAAACTATCTGTCCTCAGTGCGTGCTGGTCGAAGTGGTGCTTTCCTCTACTCATCATATATAACAGGGAAATGCTTTGAGAAATGGGTGCAGAAGCACAGGACTAAGTTATCGTTGAAGGCAGTCGCGTACGTTCCAATATCACTGATGTTTGTCGCTATAAGTAACACAATTTTACAGGCGGGCTCGTTACTTCCCTGTTGCTAGCGCCAAACCTACAGTCAGCCGACCCATCGCCACACGCCCCTTCCCCTCTACCACAGCTTCTGTTTCCACCACAGCAAGAAGTCTTTTCCCAAGAAGAGCTCTTCGTGTCGAGGAGTCGGAGTCAGAAGATTCAGAGGTCGCTGGGCCCAGTGAACCGCCTGTCCGGTATTCCAGACCTTTGTCCGCGAGGACAGGGTTATTATACCCATCCAAAGCGCGAACGGATCCAAGTCCCGCACGCACACAACTTTCAAACCCACGAACAAGGGAACCCAGCCCTGCACGTTCCATCCAGTCTACTGATCCTATTCCATGGTATGCGCGGAACCGAAGTCCAACCCGAGTGCCTCCTCCACCCAGCTCTGTTGCTGGAACAGAGGGACGGAGCTCTATTTGGCAAGAGCTCCGTGAAGTGCAGAGAAAATCGCATACACCATCAGAGTATTCGAGGAGGAGAGATCCGCCATGACGGTGAATATTTCGTATGCCTGGTGGTATGGTGGTAATTTATTGGCATATTTATCGTGTACGGACGGTCCACACTGCTCTATGTCTTGCTATGAATGTCTTGCTATGTTGCTAGTGTTGCTATAAATGTATGGAATCTGTTCGGAACATGAATCAAGCCTCGTTATAAAGTAGTGAAAAACGACGCACGGCAACATCGATCCTTCCTCACGAGTTACGATAGTATTGCCATCCCACCCAGTTCGCAATCACGAAGTATGAAGTTGTTGGTATTATGAGCAAGGCAAAGTACTTGTAATGTGTATCTTGAGCAAGGATATCCAGTATCTGGGTAAAATGAGAGGTGGTCTCGACGCTTTTCCTCAACTCACCGCAAAACCTGTCAAAGGCAGGAACGCGCTGATGAACACAGCATAGCTTGCGACAATAAAAAATATCACAGTGGTGATCAGAATGAGGTGCCCAAGGTTGAAGTCTTGCATTAGTTTGACCAGCGCATCAATGTCGTCGTCGTCGAATGTTGAAGAGGGCCGGATAGATACATAGATAATGTCGCTCCTCTTTTGAGAACGGCCATGTTTACCTCCTCGACTTGCTTTGTCTTCATTCAGATTCAGCATTGTTATCGTTCTAGATTTCGTGGGTATTGAAAGCCTAGTCGTGTATCGCACGCCAAACTCAAGTACGTCAATGAATATACACCGTTCTCAAGTATTTTGCCTCAACCATTTACGCCAGGCTACATACTCAGATCTATCATAAACGCACAGTGCCAATTTGAACTCGATGGAAATTTCCTACTGTTTTCAACACTCAGCATATGGCCACCGAGGCTGAAAGTGATCCAACAGTCTTGCCGCCTGCCTGGAAAATCTCTGCCAGGTCATTTGATCCCTCACCTTCCATTACCTCCCTTTCTGGCGAAATTATCGGGATAAGGACACGAGTCGTGATGTTTGCCATCAAATTTCCCTACTCGACTTCCCCTGACCTTCACCACATACACCCTGGATAAAAGGTTGAGGCAGAATCGTGGATTCTTATCTTCCGAAGTGCTTGCGGTTTTCCATTCGGCAGGCTTCAAGGACAACGATCATGGCTGCCCTTGTGGCAGTATAAAATCTATACTGCTGGTCTCGCTCCAACCTTCAAAGCTTTCGGAGCTCGTCATGCTCTTCAAGTCTTTTTCATCATTGCTTCTCGGGGCTGTCGGCGCGCTTGCCGCTGCCGGTCAGCTACAGCAAGTGAGCAACTTTGGTAGTAACCCTACTGGAGTGCAGATGTGGCTCTACAAACCTGCACAGCTTGCCAATCCTCTGCCACTCATAGTAGCACTCCATGCCTGTCAGGGCTCCGCCCAGGCATGGTTTGGAGGAACTGGATTCGCGAACGCTGCTGACCAGAAAGGATTCATCGTCATCTATCCTGATGCACCTGACCCTGGAGGGTGAGTTCCACTGCACCAGAAGTATGATCTTTTCTGACACAATTATAGATGCTGGGACGTCCACACAGACGCAACCCTGAAGCACGATGCCGGAGGGGACTCTCTGGGAGTTGCATCCATGGTCAGATACGCCATCAAGACGTACGGCGTGGACCCGAACCTTGTCTTCGTCCAAGGTGGATCTTCTGGGGCCATGATGACCAATGTCATGTTGGGTGCTTATCCCGACCTTTTCAAAGCCGGCGTTGCAGTTTCCGGCGTACCCTATGGGTGCTTCAAAGGGTCTGGTTTGTGGAATGTTGATTGCGCGAATGGGAGAATTGTCAAGACCCCACAAGAATGGGCATGTACATTTCTTTGCGGGGAAATCCTATCAAGCTCACTCTGATTGTTTAGGGGGACATGGTGCGTAGCGGATATTCTGGATATTCTGGCTCTCGTCCAAAGTTCCAATTCTGGCATGGCACGAAGTACGGCTCTATGCTTTCACTTACCATATGCTTGGCTCAACATGTTTACCAGTGACGACATTCTACACACACCCAATTTCTGGGAAGAGATCAAACAGTGGACGAATGTCTTTGGTGTTTCCCAGACCCCTACGGCGAATCAGACAAACAGCCCACTTCAGAGATTTTCTCGAGCTTCCTTTGGTTCCAACGTTCAGGCCATCTTAGGACAAGGTTACGGCCATAACGTACCTGACCGAACGGCAGATTATCTCGAGTGGTTTGGGCTAACCAACGCAAAACCTGGCACTTGGACACCACCAGGTGGTTCATCCCCGCCAACTACAACGAGTGCTGGGGGATCTACACCAACTAATCCTCCTACTGGTGGCGGAGGTACTGGTACGGCTGCGCACTGGGCGCAGTGTGGTGGTCTTGGGTGGACAGGTCCTACAGGTAACTCTTTTTCTCCCCTTCTTGGAGGCCTTCGAGCTAATAGTCTTCTGAAAGCTTGCGAATCGCCGTACACTTGCGTTGCACAGAATGCATATTACTCACAGTGTGTGTGATGTCCTGTAATGATGATTTTGGGTCAGTGGATGGAATATAATGCCTCATGAATCATGTCGATGCTTTTCTGCTTGGGATGCGCCCCTCACTGAGCATCACGGTGTATCATATCGATTGATGTTACCCAACGTTTATAGATCTTTAGGGTCAAAGATGTGATTATTGCTTTAGAGCCATAACGTGTACGATGTCTCCTGAGTCAGGCGAAGCTATAAAAAGTATAACTGACGGTATGTACTTAGTATCGAAGCAAAAAACGCGTCAGGTAACACAGTAGGTCCTCGGAAATGAGCGCTCGAATGAGAAGCGTAGCGTGGGTCACATGCGAGAACCCACGAATTTGTTATGAGACCAGAGCAGGTTGCTCTTTAATCTCTAACCAGTTTCACTTGAATTCCTGTTCTCGAATCCTTCTTTTAACCATGCCTTCCAATTTCGAACCTTCTCGTGATTCACCTTATGGACAAACCAGGTCAGTCGTCGTCTCATGGATTGCACGCTAGCGCTGAAATGCATTCAAGGACTGGTTCCTCAAGCGCCATCAACGTGGCAGACTCGCATGCAACGGAAGGAGGGCACACGAGAACCGAAACAGATACCATTTCACCCCTTCTCCCCGAAATCAAACCATCTTCAGACCTCGGATTAGACCTCTCAGATTTACTGGGTTCGAGCAACGCCGAGAATAAGGCAGAGTACGTGTGATACATGACGTGCTGTAGCATGAGAAGTTACTGAAGCAGTGTTCTAGACTAGAGAAAGTGCAGAAACGCGCATCGAACGTACAGAAACTTGCGATGGAGAACGAGAAACTGAAAGCTGAATTGAAGGCCATGTCAGATCGACTTGAAGCGGCGGAAAGAAGAAGAGAAGAACTAAGCCAGAAGAAACAGATGATTAGGGAACCACCCTCGGACTGAGAATGATGTATTATATTCATAACTCGTTATTGAATGCCAGAGCTGCAGCAGGCTGGCGGTGGACAAGGAACTGGCGACGAGGATTGGCTGGACCGTAGTGACGTATCTTCATGTGACCGAAGTGCTCAGCGTACTTAACAAAAATGGTGGAGTTTGTAGACCAAAGTAAACCTGTTTCTTCTCTACCACCACGACCATGTCCCACCAACCCTCTCCAACCTCGCCCAACTTCTCTCCTGGTCGCAGGGCCTCTGGCCGCGGTCCCACCGAGCGTCGTGGCTCTGAGCGTAAAGGTTCTGGAACTGGCTCAGGCTTCTCTTCGCGTCGTCCATCCATCGATCCATGGCGTCTGGTACCAATGGATAAGTCAGTCAAGCCTCTAGCTAGTGAAGCCCTGCAAGCCTAATCGCGATGGTATTTCCTCCTTTCCAGGACTATCCACATCGGTGGATCCGATGATTTCAACGTACTCTTCATTGGAGCGGGAAACATCATGTTTGGTAAGTTTTCTTATCGATATCCGTCTCCTTCTACCATTCAATACAAGCTTTTTTTGATATCATGATTCAATTCCTCTCTAGGTTCTCCTGAAGGCCCTTGGAACCACTCTTTCCGTCTCGAACAGTGGGTAATTTTGATCTCACCCTGGGCTTGATCTCATTCTCTTTTCAGCAAACTCGGTCGTCGCCTCAAAGTCGTTGCCATCATTGACCCTGCTATCGAACGTGCCACGGCTGTCGTTCAGAAAAAATGCGACTCGTTCGTCGTTTCTGCATACGAAAAGACCCGCATCTTCAAGACCCTCGATGACTTTGTCAAGAACATGTCACCTAGAGATCGTCCACGCGCCGTTGTCGTCGGAAGTCCTCCCATGTTCCGTGGAACACTACAGCCTGGCCGTGATATCGAGATGCAAATCATGAAAGCCTTCCCTGGCGTCGCTTTGTTCATTGAGAAGCCTATTGCGACCGGACCTCAGCACGAGGTCTCGGATGCACTCACGATTGCGAAGACTATCGAAGAGAGCAAGACTGTTTGCTCCGTGGGGTACGTGGAAAATATGCCTGCATTTGGATGACATGTTGATATCGGACCATAGATACATGCTGCGTTATCTCAAAGCAGTCCAGATGATGAAACAGGTTATTGAGGAGAATGAACTCACAGTGATGGCTACCATTGCTCGGTACGCCTGCGCATATGAAGCTATCGCGAAACCCGATTGGTGGGACAAATCGAAGAGGTGAGAAACCTTACATACTTCGTGACCTGTAAATAACTTTTTGGCGATTCAGTGCTGGCCCGGTCATCGAACAAGGCACTCACTTCTGTGACTTGTCCCGTTACTTTGGCGGAGAGGTTGACATATCGAGTGTCATGGCTCACTCTCTCGAATTCGATGAAAATGCTGGTAAACTTTCAAAGATGCAGATTGACGAAAGCCAGATCGCACCAGAGAATCGCATTCCTCGCATCACCTCTGCTACCTGGTATGAATTTTTAGCATGGATAATAACGTCTGGCTAACCAAGATCCCAGGAAATACGACAGCGGAGCTGTCGGTAGCTTCACCCACTGTGTAGCTCTCCAAGGCACAAACTACAGCTGTGAGCTCGAAGTTTATTGTGACGGATATAGTTTCAAGTTTGTGTCTTTCGAGTACGATGTCGACGTTAGCTGACTGTCTTTATCAGGCTCGTCGATCCATATGTCCAACCAATCCTCTACATTCGTAGACCGGGAGATGATTCTGAGCAGACTTTCCGCTTCCCCGATGACGATCCATTCTTCTCAGAAATCTCCAACTTCATTGACATTGTTGAAGACATTGAAGAGGATCCCGATGCAGCGGCAATCCTGTCTAGTTATGAAGGTATGGCTCTTGTACTCCAGTGTTCACGCAGCTTCTGAATACGTACATACCAGACGCCTGCCGATCTTACCAGTTGACCTGGGCTATTCGTGAAGCGGCAGAGCGTTCCCGTGCCGACAGGCTCAAGAAGAGCCAGGAGTCTGCAACAAAGACCGAGTGATTATAGATGTTGCAAGATTAGACCGCAATCGAGTAGGAAGTCAAATATAAAACCCGTGTAACATTGTATACTTAATTCTTGATCAAACCTGTATTGTCTATGTATGTAGGAACGAACTCGATAGACGATCAAGATTTCTGCTTCTTGTCCTGGTGCTCGTCTGTAGCTGTCTCGACGTCGTCACTGTCCGTGTCTTTCTTTCTCTCCTCAGCTTTGCGTTTTCGTTCTTCTCTTGCTTTCGCTTTGGAAGCTTGCGCATCCCATTCACTCTGCAAGTGTTCTTTGAGCGTGGGGATGTTCTTCATCTCTTTATCGCAATGGAAGCAGGTAAGACCCTCTTTTAGGAGTGATTCATACTTTTTCTCGTCAAGCTTCGCCATCTGGAGAAATAAGCTTAGGGTTTGACTCGAATGAGCCGAGGAAAGGCGGCGCTTACTTGTGTGAAGTACGAAGGCTCAGCTTCAAACCAGCCAAGGACATCCTCAAGATGTAAGAAGAAACCGAGCTTGGGATGGAACGAGTTGTAATGCTTCTTATGCTTTAGCTTCTCCGAACAAAGGTCGGCGGAGAGGACGTGTAGATGTAAGTGGCTAGTAATGAATAGTTGCAATCAGTAGGAGTGCAAAACACGAAGGAAATGGAACATACTGCATAGAAGGCGACGCATGAAAGCCAGTCCAGATTGGCCTGAAGGTGGATGAGAACACTAAAGCTGCAACGATAGCACCAACGACTTGCCACTTAAACCCATAACGCTTCACCATTTCCGACTCGATCTCTTTTTTGACATCCTCTGCATCCTTAGCTAGCGCGTCAATGACCTCCTTCGCGTGCGATTTGTCACATTTTAGTAGAGTCTTGAGACTATGTAGGTCTTTCAAAGTGATTTCGGATTCAGATTGAACGCGAGGAAGAATAAGAAAGTGGAATGTGGACTTTGGATACGCGTCATAGATGGTGAGTGTTCTCTCGGTGTGAGTAAATAGAACGGAAGAGGGGAATTCGGACGGTGGTTTCTGGGCATAAGTTCGAAGGATCGAAAGATTAGACATTGTGAGCGTTCGAATGAAGAGGCAAGACGCCCAGATCCCGGGTAGTCTCCCCAGCCGGGCAGACTCGATATCGCTCGACATCTTCTACTTACCACCACAATAGTGATACATATCCATTCTAGCCGTGTATGAATACAAGATACTTATAACAGATTACTAGTTCTACATATAGTATTGACTATCCGCGAATCCCACCTTCAAACAACTAGAACGTAAGTCATGGCCTGCTTGTTTCTAACAGTTGTCGGAGATTCTCTGACAGTGCGGGTACATGGGCAGGTATGGCGGATGCGTCAGACCCTCCCGAGTTGCTCCCGCGGTGTCTCAACCCATTCGTGTTTGTGCTTGACTCCTCTGCCTGTCTCCGGTCGATGTCGGCGACGATTTGGGCAAAAGACAGGAACAGAACTTCTGCTTGCGCTAGAGTACTGTCCAACTCAATCGTCATGCTCAAATCATTGCAGTACTGTATAGCAGAGATCGTGAGAAACTGTAGGAGATATGCCGAACGTTGCACCTACCTTCAAAATTTCGTCGAACTGACATCACAAGGAATGAGTAAGGGTGCGTAGCTAGGAAATGTATATTCCTTACCTCAAGCAGATACCGCATGATGACGTCTCGGTGCGATTCTAGCACAGCCAATGCCACGAACAGCACAAAATTATTGCTGTAGTAATCAGTCCACAGAACTTCCCATAGCGACAATACGTCTTCAAACTGGAACTCGCGTTTGAAAGCGATCAATACCCAGCTACACATAACACTGAGTACACGGCACTCAATTAGCGAATGCGCTACGTACCGGAAGCAGAAGAATAAGTTCAGGCCATCCGCTTTTTCTGTGAAAAGAAAGTGAGTATGAGCTGGAATGGCGCGTGGTTGAGAAGGAAGATGTACCAAAATGGCGATACAACTCTGGGTCCATTACCCCGATGAGTTGTTGCAAGGTTAGAAGCTGCTTCTTCATGCCGCTTTGGTCACGTAGAAAGTTTTGTTTCTACGGCAGAATTAGTACAAGCTGGCGAGAGAAATTATAATGCTGACCATGCGGTGCATAAACTCGACGAAACACCAGAAGGTGGTTTCCTCATCTGCCGCCATTACCACATATATTGGAGCGCATAAATCCGACATTCCTTGAACGTATCCTGAACAGGTTGATTATTTAAGGATATGATGTCTAGTTTGTGATTAAACTCACCAAGTTCCCTCTCGTAGAAGTTATACGTCAATAAGATACTGGCGAGTCGATCAATGTGTTCGTTGCTCGGTGATTGAGCTCCGATATCAGACAGATTGGGGGAAATGGTGGATACACGACGATATCTGGCCTTCTCATCATCCATCTCGGATGTTCTGGAGGCAGATGGTGTTGTTGAGGGTGTAGCAAAAAGTGGCTGAGTTCTATCTGTACGCCTACAATCGACGTCGATGCGATGTCGTTCCTTACGAAGAAAATGATCAGCTTGACATTAGCGTGACGACTCCTGCATACCTCGACCACATCCTGCCTATCAAACACTTCAGGTTTACCGCACCATTCCTCTTTGAGTTCGTGATACCGTTGTCTGGCAGCAGGTTAGATTCGGAGGTAGACTATGAAGTATAGTTCAGTTCGAACCTCTTTTCTTGCCAAGCCTTCATTCGTTCCTCGCTATTACTATCCCATTCCATGACCCCCAGTAAGAAAGGCCAAACTCGCTGTCTAAGTGTGCCTTGTTTGGTAATGCCCCTTCGAAACACTTCTCGTCTCATTTCTTCGATTCTAATCTTTGGACGACCATCCTCGGCAAACCAACTGTCCCATGCTTTCTCGTCGATGGGATGCGAAGGGTCGCGGGATGGCTTTGGAGTTGGCAGATTGGAGGTACTGTGCAACAGTTCGAATATTCCCAAAGACGTTTCTTCGGTGTTCTCTTCAGATGATGGGAATAGAGCCTGGGCCTCTCGTTTTCGAGCACGTTCGCCTTCTTCAGCAACAATTCTCGCCCATCGAGCGAGATACACACGGGCTGCTTCGAATTCGCCTACGCCTCCCTTTTCGACCCAATTGGCCCACTCTCCGTTGGCATTCACTAGGCTCTTGACAGGGTCCGGAAGATGTGGAACTATGGGTTTGGCAAGGGGATGCGAAAGTATGTTCTGAGCTGCGTGTCTTGTTGCTCGTGTGATGTTCGAAAAGGACTGCAACAATGCCATTCGAGCTTGAGACGATTGAGCGTTAGAGGACATGGATCCAAGAGACCGGTGTAAGACAGACGACCTATGTGAATATGGATTAGGTGACAATCCGGAAGACGATAGTGGCCGTGGCCGACGATGAGCGGGCACCGGCGAGTGAGAGTTTGCGTACGAGGATTGAGCCAAGACATCATCAACGGCGTCGTCAGCGTAGAGATGTGTTGAATGAGTTTCGATATCGGCTCGAGAGGGGTCGACCAGGAAAAGTTCCGGTTGTAAGGTGGATCTCATGATATGTGCATAGGACCTGAGCCGAGCTAGAAGATCCTCTCCACCCCAAGAGTTTGATGTCTTTGGAGGCGAAGGCGTCGATGGGGGATAGGATGTGACACTAGAACGTTTATTCAATTTGGGTGGTTGTGCTGTAAATGAACGAGACTCGTCGTCGTGGAAGTAGAGTCTCGGTAACGTGTCCCCATTTATAAGATTGATACCGATGGAACCATCTGGACGTTTGATGAGTTCAATGAATTGAGATATGAAGATACGTATGTACTGACGCCAGGATGAGAAGGTTGGAGGATATACTAAGAGGGAGTATATCGAAGTCAGGGGCACAGAGAAGGCATAGGATTCGGGTCTTTGTGTAGGGAGATCGATGAGAACAACGTCTATGAGTCTCGTCAGCGTGAATGTGAAGGAGTAGAACTGTTGTTTGACCTTCGTCTTCCTCATCCATAGTGGCTTGTTCCTCAATCTTCACAAATTTGTCCCATTCTGTAGCACCCTTTTCGTCCAACAAAGTCTCAGGTATCCAAGCCAGTAGGTAAATGGGATTTACAGCTTCCTAAACACGAGCAGGTGAGGCGACTAGTGTTTCAAAAGCATCAAGGCCACATACCCGCTTAACCAAAGCAATGAATCCGGGAATGTTATCCCGGGCATATGCAGTCGGATTCACATATACTTTGGACTTTGTATAGACCAGTCGATACTTATCCTCGATGTCATTTCCTTTGGACGACCCGGCTGGTTTGACGGATTCAGAGTCGACTACTCTCTTGATCTCGACCATGGAATCTGACTGGTAAGAGTTGAAAGATTAGCTCACAAATTCGGTAACGGTCAGCAGAAACATTGATTTGGAACTTACAGAGAAAGTAGAAATGGAGCTTGCGAAGGAAGATGAGGGAGAATCGGATAGTTCAGAGTCATTCATTGAACAGCTGCGAGCTGCGCTTGCTGTGCCGAGGCTGACAGTAAAGGGACGTCATTTACTCAAAGGTTACGCACGTGATACTTACAGCTTGCATTAATGTCATTATGCTGCTACATGCATATGCATCCTCATAGTACTAGTAGAACTTCTAGTTCAGGCTGAGATGGTAATCTCCAGTCTGAATATTGCATAGGCGTGAGCTTGGAAGGGATTATTTAGTGAGTGACCTTGTCTGATGTTCGAGCTAATGATCGTGTCTTGTCAATCTCAGGGCCTCCGTTTCCTCGAGCGTAATCTCCCGTTGCATAGACATTGGTCTTTCGCATTTGGAAAGAATATTATGTGGCAGGATGATAGTATTCGACCGCAAAAAATGGCAATAGGTGTGGGTACATTGGCCCGCCACTGAGTATCTGTGACGATAAGTCGTATAGCAGTGGTAAACTTCACAGGGTAATCCCTCAACAGACAAGTGTAGTTCCCGACCCAGAATGCTGAATATGCGAAAGCTCGTAATGTACAAATGACAAGGTCGGTGTACAAATCTACTTCTGGTAAGACCAGACGTTGCGGAGCACTACAGTCCTGGTCAGTGACAAATTACAAGATAGTGGACTGGATCGTCTCACAGCCAGCTTTTGTTGCCAATCGGTTTAGGGAGTCGTCGCTCTCTCCTTGCGAACGAACTTGACCGCTCAAGGCGAAGGTAGTAGTGGTAGCGAGGGCACGGCCGTTGCTGTCAACGTCGGCAATAGCAATCTGCACAGAGGCATGATCCTTGGAGGTGATGAGTTGGTCTGTAGATGCGTTTGATTAGCTGAGAGCGCATAATAACGGTCTAGTAGGACGCACTGGTTGCCGAGCATTTGCGTGGGACGTAGAGATCGACGAGAACACCCTTTCAAAGCCCATCCTTTAGCATCCTCTGCCACACAGAGACGCAACTATTCCATACCTGATCGTTTTCCATTGTGACGACTGGTCAGGCCTTTTTCGGTGAGAGGAACGTTTGGTGGTGAGTTGTCCGTGAGAAGATTTCGCAAGCCACAACTGTACAGTTCGGAAGTTTCCGAGTCACTGGAGGGTGTGAATCACCTTCCTTTTCAGAGCTTTATGTAGTTCACTTGTCGCCAAGTCGCCGAGCTCCTTGCCCTCACTTACTTACAGCATTGAACATGAATCCTCCTCTTGAACCATCTTGAAGCCCTTTATAGACCCTGCGAGTCTACTACTTTGTTTCGCTCTCAAGTCTATAATTATAATGGTGAGCACCATGCGCATGGTACTCACATATCTCATCCCTGCTTGGACATGCGTAGACATGATACAAGCTGTACTAGTTCTCACCAGGATGTCCTCCTGACTTTACAACGATCCCGTCGGAAGCTTGAATGTTCCAATCAACATTCCACATTATGTATACTTTTGCACCACGCCAGAAGAAGCCGGGCTGAAAGCTGTACCAGTGGTCCCACGAATCGCACATAAGAGAGCTGGCGAAGCTAGGGCCTGAGTAGTCTGCGAGCACCCACTCCAAGATGCGAATCTTCAACTTGCTGTCTTTTGTTTCTCTTCTAGCGCTTACCCAAGCGACTCGGATCGTGCGCTTCATCTCTGATGATGGTCAGGAGCACACTGGTGATGCAATTCTGCCAGAAGGCACCACCGATGCATCCCAGAGCACCAGTGCTCGAATCATTCAAGGAGATATTCTTGGGAACTTCACTGTGACCGATGAAGTTATGGTGAGTGACTCGAGGCTCAATTTCGCACCTAAAGTAGTTCTGATGTTGCTTTCAGAACATCACCACGCTTCTTTCCCCGATTTCTCCTGAAAGAATCAGGACCGTGCGCTGCGTCGGTGGGTGAACCCGAGTCGTCTCAATTGTTTTGTGAACTAGACAATCTTACCAGGGTTCAACTATGTCGCACATGCCGAACAAGTACTTGACATTGCTGTATCTCGTATTCATGGCTTTAATTTTGGAACTTACAGGGTGGACACGCGATTCCGGACTTCCCAATCTTGTTCTTCAAGCCCTGGACGGCGTTGAGTGATCCGGGTGCGCTTGTTCCCATCTCACCGGGCTATCAAAACCAGACAAACTTCACCTCGGAAATGGACTATGAGGCTGAGCTCGTCGTGGTCATAAAGAAGAGAGCTTTCAATATCTCGGAGGACGAAGCTCTGGACCACGTGCTAGGGTACGCAGTTGGAAACGATGTTTCTCACCGAGGTATGTGTTCATCATTCACATCGTCGAAAGATGTTAAATCTCTCACAGGATGGCAGATTGCACGAGGAGGAGAACCGGAGCCTCAATACTCAATGGGCAAAGATGCTGATGGGTAAGAGCTTTTGATCGCTAGATTTACTTGCACCTTAGCGTTACGCTAGGTGGGCTCCATGGGGACCTGCACTAGTCACGACAGATGTCATTCCTGATCCTCAGACGCTACAGCTCACCTCTACCGTAAATGGGAATTTGAAGCAGAACGCTACGACGGCCGACATGATCTTTGGTGTGAAGCAACTTGTTTCGTTCTTCTCCATGGGCATTACCCTACTCCCTGGTGATATTATCTTTACTGGGACGTAAGTGTATTCAACCTTTCAGTAATCCTGGGTGCACGTGCTGACTCTCTTCAAGTCCGGAAGGGGTTCAACTTGGTTTGGCCGACCCGGTGTGGTTGACTGATGGAGACGTTGTGACCGTAGGTCTAGAAAACATAGGCACCATCACAAACACATATACTTTCACGAATGGCTCGTTTTCTCCGACTTTCCAATTCTAAAGCTTGTAGTTCTACAAAGTATAGTTAGTTAGTTATGATGGACTGTAATGCTACTCTTTTTCTTCGCGCGAGATACCGGGATCGAAACCCTTTGGAAATACCTGTCGCACGTTAACGTTGATCCTCGTCGTTCGCATATATTCCTCATACGGCGTCCAGTCTTCCTCTGGTGAAGAAGTGCCTGTCATATGCGGCGGTAGGGTACCTTCTAGGATGCGAGGGACACCTTAGGGCGAGTCAGTCATGCGTCTCTTTGCGAAATTCCGTACAACTGACCATGATATGCTCTCCTGCAACCAGGGCCAGACATAATTACCACATCCCCACTTCTAAGTAATACAGGTACAGGTTCGGTATCCCGCGTTGGGCCTCCGATTAGAAATACAGCGGCATTTCCAAGCCTGTAAAGAGATGAGACGGAGAAGCATGATGCTAGCGCCCGAAGAATCCTCACGATATCGATACAAGTGGTGAGGTCGCACAGACTTCAGAACGGTCGACATGTGCCATAAGAGTATCCTGAATACGGAGGTGAATAGCAGTACCTGATTTACTTGGAGGGACCGACCTTTGTCTGATAGAAGTTGACTATACCAGCATCCGGCTCTGTGATCCAATTAGTACATACCAAAGATATTGGACGAAAGATCCGCTTGCCATAGGACTCGTTCCACGTCCGCCAATCGCCTTGTGTTCCCCATTCAGATGTATCGTCTGAATATACGGCCTCCCAATCTATAGATTTAACGACATCCTGACATATGTCCTTGATGAGGCTATGGACTTCAACTTTCCCTCTTGTGAAGTCATACTGTTTGGTGCCCCAGTGGTAAAACCTTCACATAATGTAAGTCGCGATATACTTTTTTCTTAGCTGAACTGACCAGCCAATGTTTGTCCAGCGTAGCTTTGGTAGAAGATCTACGCAGGTGGAAGGTTCTACAGTCGGCGAGGGTGCCGCAGTAAGTTTTGGGACATGATTTAGCGAGTCAAAGTTCTCTGGAGAGGCAGGAGTGTTGTTGATTAGGGTTCGAGGGCCACCTTTCACCGCTTCTGGATCTGCTTGACCGTCTCGCGCGTATCGCGGTAGCACTGGAACGCTACGGGAAGGATCTCTCCTTGTCTCCAAAGCGATGTTCCATATTCCTTCAGCGGGTAATGCATAATGGGTGTCCAGATTCATTTCATTTGGTGGTCGCGAGTGTTCTGAGAGTGACCATTTCACCAACTCCCTTTGTGTTTGCGGCGACAAGAATGAAGGAAGGAGCACCAGACCTGATCGACATGATAAATTGGAAAGCAAACAGATCACAGAAACAGATCCACCACACCAGGTATACGAGGTAGTATATAACCCTTCTGTCCATTCTGAAGGATAACTTTGCGCCATTCTTGGGCATCACTACGTCCCGACCACACGCCAGATTGTATCTCGGATGCTCTCTGATCGTCCAACAAGGCCAAGTCGAGAACGTTTGAGAGATCTGGGGGAGGAAATTTGGCCTTGAAGCGCTTTTCAGCGGCTCGAAATGGTGTCCAATCGTTTTCTACATTGCCATCCCTGTTCTTGGTCGACTTGAGAAACTGTCTCTTTGCTTTTTTGTAGGCCGAGCTGGACGGATCGTGGAGGTTTGGAATTACGGGAGACATCGAGTACTGGCAACAGCGGCAAACAAAATCTGTGCCGGGGCGCCGTTTGATGCTCGTCATCCGTCTTTTTTCCTTCTTTACCTTCTATGTCTTTAATATGGCTTCCCCGCCCTTCGCCAGTATTCTTATTTCGCTCTTATAGTCGTTCTCAATTCGTTCTTCGCTCTGCATCGTTGACTTACCTTCATTCTCGTCCTCTTATCCTACCCCAACGATCGGCACGTCGTTTCCAGAGCACACAGCCGAACTCTTCGAATAGTAAAAGTGTACCCGTGGATCCAGAAACTGCCAACGAAGTCAAGCCGACCCCTCCAGCTACACCAGACCAGGCCAAAGGTCCTCTTCTCAGCCGAGTATGGAAAAAGGTCAAGCATGAGGCTGCACACTATTGGCATGGAACCAAGTTGTTATATTCCGAAGTTCGAATCTCTGCGAGGCTCCAATGGAAGATTCTGCACGGTGAACAATTGACGCGACGAGAACGCAGACAGGTGAGCCAAATGGCATTGTACGCACTCGTCACAAGCTCAACATACTGCTAGCTCAAACGTACTACTCAAGACTTGTTGCGATTAGTCCCGTTTGCGGTGTTTGTGATCGTGCCATTCATGGAAATCTTGCTCCCGGTTGCTTTGAAACTCTTCCCCAACATGTTACCCTCAACGTTTGAGGACAAATTCGCTGCTGTACGTCCATTAAGATGAAGAACCTATCCAGGAATGACTTAGCACTCTAACAGGAAGAGAAAGAGCGCAAGTTGCTTCGTTCCAGATTGGAAATGGCCAAATTCTTACAGGAAACATTGCGCGAATCACCTCTGAAGGCCAATGCCCATATCGTCGGCAGTGACGCTTTCAAAGAGTTCTTCCGCAAGGTACGAGAATCTGCTACAATATCCTAACGAAACACTGACCAACAAATTATCTAGCTTCGTTCCACCGGTGAATCACCCTCTTCCACGGACATCATCAATGTTGCTCGGTTATTCGACGATGACCTCACCCTTGACAACCTTTCGCGCCCCCAACTTGTGTCAATGTGTCGTTACATGGATCTCAACGCGTTCGGAACTGACAACTTCCTTCGAGGCGCCATTCGCTCACGGCTTCTGAACCTGCGACGTGATGACCAGCTTATTGATCAAGAGGGTGTCGAGTCACTCTCCACTTCGGAGCTCCAAGCGGCATGCCAATCGCGAGGTATTCGTACCGGAGGCGTGTCACCTGCTCGTCTTAGGGAAGAGCTGTCCAGCTGGATCAATCTACATCTCCACAACCGCGTTTCCGGTGTATTACTGATCTTGGGCCGTGCATTCCAATTCGATCGAAAGCCTGGTCAAGACGAGGATGGCAAGTCGAATATGATTAGAAGTTTGGAAAGCGTGCTTAGCGGACTCCCGGACAACTTGGTGTGTACAACTTGGCCATTCGTTTGTTTGTCAAACATTCATTTGCTCTTATACAGCTCAATGAAGCCGAACTTGAGGTAGACTCCGACAAGGCATCCTACAAGCAAAAGTTGGATGTTCTTCAACAACAAGAGGAGCTCATCGAGGACGAAGAGGAACAAGAACAGAAAGAGGAGGATGCCCGTCGTGCCAAGCGAGAGGCAGAGGAACTGGAAGCGCGTACTGCCCAGTCCCTTCTGCCTGATGCAGAAGTAAGCGAATTCTCTAGTTATTAAATTTTGACATTGTTAACACCCTTGTCCTAGCTTGTGGCAGAAGAGAATGCTCGTATGACTACGGAACAGCTCAAAGAGCTCAGCGAAGCTCTTGTCATTCTTTCTGCCAAATCTAGTTGCCTGAAGGAAAGAGCCGAGTTGAGGGCTCTCATGGAGGAGAACCTTGCAGCTGATGAGGTACATCCTTAGCATCATGAATGCTCCTGAAACTAATGCCGAATGATCTAGGACCCCAAATCTCCCTCTGGTGCCTTGACGAAGCGTATTAGATCCATGCTCACCAAGATTGATCAACAACTGGAGGATTACGACAAGCGGGTTGGCAGCTCTTTGCAGATGATCTCCCAAGATGCGCAAGGCCGTATCAGTGTACAAGATTTGCAAAAGGCGTTGGCTGTGATCAAGCATCGTCCTGATGATGAAGTCGGTCAAGCCGTAATTCAAAAACTAGACGTGGACAAGGACGGTTTCGTCGAACTTGAGCATGTTTTGGGACTGGTTAAGGAGGAAGGACTAGGTAAGTTTCCTCATGGACCAATTGCAACACTCGTCTGATGAAAATGTAGGCACTGTTCTCGATGACTCTGCACAATCCATTATTGGCCTCGGGAAAGAGATCAAAGAATTGAAACCCCGGAAAGAAGATATTGTCCAGGACTCGACATAATATTCGTTCTCCTGGATCACTTCACTAAAGGCCTTAGAGTATAGAGGAACTGTACGACTAGTGATATTGCATAGCTTCACCTAATAATTAGACAGCGATAATCATTGCAGGCTCACATCCAGATAGTCCGATCTCGTCAAGGGTGCGTATCGTATCATTTACATGTCGCCCAGTATAGAGGTATACAATAGATCCCTGTCCTAAATCATCCATCCACGTAAACATCATCATGAATCGCTGAGTTCTGCATTGGGTGTTTTTCCGCGCGACTGACTAGGCGTGGTTTTATAGTCAGTGTCTGGTGCTGTGATACTGGCTTCTTCGTCGTCATCCGCTGTCTCCGCCCACAGCCGACCAGCTTGGAGCCCAAGAATTCCGGTAAGCGCGACACTACAGATGAGGTGGCTGGATGCAAGATCCAGAACAGGAATGCGGAGGGAGAGTGGCATGGGTCCATCCATTTCTTGGACAGGTAACGACGTAAAATGTGTATAAATGGCTAAAAAGACGTGCATGTGTTTAGCGGCGCAGATGGGTGAAAAACCTTGGCAAGGACGCACTGGGGATCACAGAGTAGGAGTACACGACCACAGTAGTTGCAAACAAGACTGTCATGAGATTGTCAGCACCCATAGAGACCGAGAAAAACGAAAGTGCATTCACAAATACTCCCTCCATCAAACATCAAGTTTCCAGCTTCTCCGTCCCTAAAGCTCCACAGAATGGTTGTTCCACCAAGGGCTACCAAGGAAGCGAGGAAATAGCTAAACTCTGTAGGGATTTTTGCAAGAATAGCATAGTATGAGGCGGCTGTCCAGAGATTCGTGTCGGTGATAGGTTGTTTCCAAAGAGTGATCGAGTCGGCGATCCAATGGGTGAACAGAGCACCTGAAAATTGAATTGTAAAACTAGATGAGAAGAAGAGATTATTCCGACATACCCAGAAGAAAGCTCGTTACAGAGACAACGACAGCAGCTCGGACGCCCATAGTGGGGGTAGAATGAAAAGGATAGAAGATTTTTGTTGGGGAAACGAAGAAGACCTAAATCAGGCCATTCACTTCGGCATGTGAAATAGGCGCGCAAGCAACGCACGTGGCCAAATCCTTCAACAGCCTTCGGAATCGTGACGGACGATACTCAATGGTATTGATAGCTATCGCACATCATCCACATCTCTCTGCTCTACTGTCACCTCAGCCGTCAAGTTAACATTCTCAGTAGGCCCTACGAAGACCAATTCTTATACAACTTGCCTTATCAACCAAACTTTTTCATGGACGACCCAAGTCTGACAATCAAGGTGCATACTTAGTAGCAGACTACACTTCACGAACACCACTGAATATCTTCAAAGGTGGTCACGCCTACAACCTTCTCTCGTCATGAAGGATTTGACCTCGCCTCATTTGACGACGAGTCGTCGCTATCGAGTCCTATTGTATTCAATACTCCAAGTCACCAGACATATCCCGATTTCAAGCGTAGAATTTCTCGCCACTTTGACATTTCAGTGTCACAGTTCCAATTATGGATCCTCTTAAATCGTCAAAATAAGACGATTAGACCGCACGATTGCATCGACAGACTTCCTCAATCCGAATGCCTTAGTGAGTTTAACACAGTACCAAAAGTTATCCTTGCTAACTAATTAAAATAAAGCCATGGAGGACATCTGGTATAACTTGTCAGCCAGTCAAAATAGACTTCTTCGTCTTTATCTTGATCGTAAAACGGATTCGGCGGTAATAGTCAACCTACTGTCCTAGCTCTTGCTTCCTCGCCTTAATGAATCTTTAAGGCTAAACCAGACGACAAGAATATCATGATATTCCTCAAATACTTCAATCCAACAGAGAAAAAGGTGCTGGGTATCGGCAGCGTTCGGGTTTCCAGGGCCAGCAAAATAATAGAACTCACTCCCAGCATCAGAGAGCGGATGCACTGGACCCCTCAAACGCCCCTAAACTTGTACGAAGTATGTCAGTGCCTAGCAAAAAGTCATTCTGTCTCATCCAAGTATCTAGGAAATCAAACCTGGAATGATAGAGTGCATGAAACCCAAATTGACTTTTGCCCAAAGCGAAGTAATTGGTGGCGACATTATCTGCTTTGAAGTTGCTCTATCCAGACCTGAGTCAGTTGTCCGTATACTGAAGAACCAGTGTTTTCATATTATCATCATGTTTAGGATAATGGACTTTGAAAGGCGTGGACTTCGAGCTACTGCTATTGACTTCTATCAAGATCTCTATGAGACGGTTCGGAACAGCCCGCCGAGGCCCGTACAGCAACGGCCGACACCGCGAAGACCGCAACGAGAAGGAGTGCAGTACCTCGTAAGCCGATTTCCAATGCCCTGCGTCCACAAGTATCTTAGTTCAATGCGCTGCAACTGCTTAGCCAATCTCGGAGATTGAAGATTCTATCACCTGCTCGGTTTGTAACGAGAGGATGTGGGCACCTCATTTGTTGAGTCACCTCCTGCTTGGCATGTATGTACTCACACCCACGGTAGCCTCCCTGAATGTGGACACACATTTTGCCAACTGTGTCTCGAAAGCTGGTTTGGTACCACCCGCACTCAGCACATTCGCAATTCGCGATCGGGTACGCCTCGATATACATGTCCTCACTGTCGAGAGCAGGTCAATAACCGACCAGTCGAGGCGTTCTCTCTGAAAGCTATTGTCCAAGCCGTGGCAAGAGTACAACAGGAGAGTGTACCGCCCGGTGCTAACGTGAGACATGACCCTTGGTCCACATACTTTCCAAGGGCCTGAACTGTGTTGAATGTCAAGCCTTTGCGTATCTATCTGCGCCTTGGACGACTTGTACGACTATGTAACTCTTGCGATGGTTAGAATCAAATGAGCCCTTGGGCGTCTGTCGGCGTCTGTTCCATTTTCTTCGAGATGAATTGTACAAGTCTCAGCTATCATAACTACACGATGCTATTTTGAACCTCACATCTGGATTCGAATCGAAAGTGATCAGAAAGGCAAAGCAAAATCGAACAATGGCCCTTACCAGCCAACTCCAAAACCTCTCCATCCTATTCTTCGGCGGAGGTTCCTCCCAGCAATGTTTCTCCACCTCCTCCAATCCAGTTACCAAATCCATCTCCTCCGCTCTCACAAACCGAGTTTTACGAACCACCTTGCATACGACGAACATGATGGGAAACAAGACAATAGGAAGGTAATTCGTGACAAATGTGTCTGTTTCCCAGTTGGATCGGAGGAAGAGGTGCCATCCGCTAGACTGGATGCTGGTCAGCTAATGTGTTTTTACACGGTGTGAAAGTGAAAACCAGCACTCACAACACCGATGACTACACATCCCGCACAAGCCCACCACGCCGCATAAGGTTGGAACCTTGCCCTATACGGGAGTTTTGACCTATCAATGCCCTGCACGGCAAGTGCAGCGTAAAATCGTAGGTATGTGATGCTTATACCAAACCAAGTTGAGAGACCCGCCATGGCTGTTATTCGTGTCAGCTCAAACCTCGTCGTTGCAGGGCTGCACAAAACAGGAGGAGTACCTGACATGTTTTGGAACCACCCAAACACAGTTCCAGCACCATTTGATACAGACATATATGCCAACCCAGAGAAAGATGCACAGACGACGATAGCAAGGAGTGGCAGACCTTTTGAGGTCGTGCGTAAGAAGACAGAGGGGGCGTTTCCAGCGACAGCGAGACCGTCTAGACATGAAGGTAGACTTAATGACGGGCGTGAAGTAAACCAAGCAGAACCTACAGAGCGCTCTAGAAGAGGTATACAGATGACTTGATGCAGCAGACCATGCCGAAGACAGTAGCACTGCGTTGATCACCTACGGGTCGGTAGTGTTTTTTTGTAAACACTCGTGTTACCGCAGAAAAAGAGAAGGCTCACCGAAGGTAATCCCTTGATTCCGGCATTCTGAATAGCAATTACAAACGGTGACGCGCTAGCAGTTTGCTTGAGATTGAGTCTAGGCTCGTTAGAGGGAACGAGGAGACCGATAATGAACGTTCCTCCAATATAAAAGAGCAGAATACGGATATATACGCGTCTAATTGCTCGTGGGATATTTCGTCTTCATTCATAGGATCCATGAGTGGCGGGATCTGGGGATGTATGTTTGAATGCTCACCGAGGGTTTTTAGTTTCGCCAGCTGCAATCTTTCAGGGAGTCAGAACGACAGGGCTTGCGTTTTCATGTTTTTTGAGACCTACGCTGACGATCTCTGTACCGATAAACGAAAAAACAGCTTGGGTCATCACTGCCCACCATCCCAGGAAACGCCCCTTTGCGCCTGAGATACCATCGAACTGGACAAATGGACCTGGATCTAGCCAGTAACGGAAACCTATCCGGTCATGATTAGGTCCACCTATGTTGATATTCAGACGAGAGTATTGCGGAGTGGAGGAAGGAACACGAACCCCCCAAGTCGAGAACTATACCAAGTATTATCAATCCCACGATTGTTATGACCTTGAGTGACCTGGAGTCTCTGGATTAGTGTCCTGAAGATCTAACTGGGAGTATGGATGCTAACGCGAATATGAATTCCGCCTCTCCGTATGCACCTTCGAAACTCGTTAGCTACTTTGCTAGTTCAGTTCAGGCGGAAACCAATACCTGCACCAAGGAGATTGATCCCAACCACTACAGCCAAACAAATCGAAATCCACAAAGGATTCAATTTGTCACTTTGTGTCCAATACTCAACGAGGACAGCGGCTGCGCTCAGTTCGGTGGGTAAAGCGATGGTCCAGTTGTAACTTTGTCGATATAATGACCATCAGTTGCACCTAAACGGGGTCATAAATCACGTACCAATAGTTCCAACCCATGGCAAAGCTGAGTGCTAACAAAGACGTGGCATGAGCAGTATCCAATAAATTGACTATAATCACGCACCAGGATCGAAAAACCGCTCGGCCAGTACGATATGGCCTCCAGAAATGGGCAGGTAGGACACCATTTCACCAAGTGATATCTTTTGCGGGACACTGGTCAGCCATTTAGCGGTTCTCGGCATTCTTCCTCGTACCATAACGCTCCAGCATATCGATCCAACAATCACGTACCCCAAGAGGAGACCTGTTACACAATGTGAACATCGCGTCTCACACGTACCTTGAAGCAATTGCGTACCAATAGGGCCCCCATTTCGGAGAGCAGTTGCTGTTCCCAAGAAAAGACCGGTTCCGATAACGCCTCAACACGGTTTAATTACACGGCTACGACTGAAAATTTCAGCAGACACACCTCCAATGCTGGAAATAGGCAATTCAGGAAGAGGTGCACGGTATAAGAATGGAAGGAGAAACGCACCTTATCATAGCAACGTGTCGGTTTTTCAGCTCTCTTGCTAGCTTTCCATATTGCCCTCCCGAACCATCCTCCATTGCGAGCACGTCTGGAGACGGAGTTAAGAGGTCCAAGTCAGCGGGGTGATCCTTGAATTCGGAATCTTTGGCGTTCATGTCCATTGCTGAATCCCGAAACGAAGCAGCTAGCGTATTTCTTTGGAAGAAGCTGTAGTTGTGATAAGAATCAGAGTCGGGACATGATCACGAGAAGCAATCGTTTGTTCAATAGAATCCTTGTATCATGGGACCTGTGTGTTCCTATTCACCGTGTTGACACGTTACCCGCGGTGAGTGCTGTAGTTATGCAGAAATTATGACACCAATCAGCTTAGAGAGGTAGTTTTTACGCTACCAATTGTGTTTGAGAGAAGCATGTCCATGACAAGAGTCCGAAGGTGCCTTATCAAAGGCGGAGGCACGGAAAGGCAAGGCAGAGGTGTAGAAACATGTATGGTGGTTTGTATGAGCATGAAAGAGGAGATATGGGCGAAAAGACAAGCGGCTGTCTCAAGTCGGACGCAAGAGGTTATGCTCTCCGAGTCTCTTCGCCCTTATCGGGTGCAAGTGTAAAGGCGCGCAGACCACTGTACTTGGGTACAGTGGTCAGTGGCCCTCGTGAAATTGGTGTAGAATGTAAATCGACCTGTAGGATTATATCCACGTCTGCGGTTTCCCGTAGCTGCAATTCCTTCCAGACCTATTCCAGATCGGACAGTCACGTGCAACCTGTTGAGCAGGGCACACTTCCACGGATCCCAATATTATAGCACGTAGACGTCGGTGAAGGAAGGGGCTTGAGGCCTTGAGGGCCTTCGAAGGTCCATCCTCGTTATTCAAGGGCCTCGTAGTGTTAGCCCATACCGCCCGCGACTCGAGTAAAATGCGAATCCAAAGGATAAGAGAGCTGTGTGGTTTCGATACTCAAAACGTGTGCACTGAGATGGCTGGAAACGATGGAAAGTGATTAGGAAGAGGACATTGGCAACTTCGATAGTGTGCGCTTGCCAGTGAGTCATTTTGGCCTCCATTACTAATCCGGAAATACCTTGTTCCCCCGTTGCTTTGCGACATGCGCTCTGTACTCACCGCAAACAAATGATCTCTTTTCGTACGCCATGGGACAGGACGCTCAGAACCATACCTAATCGCGAGCCAGTAGTATCTGGCTATCACGATAGTGTATATCCCCCTTCCTTTCGCTGAGCGTAGCTCGCTGCTACTACTAGGCATGCTTCATTAACATCCAGTTGGTTTTCGGAATCATTCCAGTATTTCAAGGTTCAAAGACCAGTCACCCGAATTACACCGGACTGTATAAACATCTGTACTGCATTACCGAACTTAGGATCATTGAACTCAATTCAATGCTACCATTATCGGGATCGCGCCGCAGCCGCTACCAGAATTGTCACGTCGCTCTCTTCATCATACCCCCAGCAAAGTTTCAGTGCGATTGAATTCGTTCGAGCGTTCCATCGCTGTCCTAACATTTCTCGACACCTCACTTCGCATCTCTATGGACAAACCAAACCTTACGGTCAAAGTGCGTGTAAAACTTCTATTACATCTTGTGACCCAGCTGACTGTTCGGTTCAAGGTGATTTCAGACGAGACTTTCTCTCGCCATGAAGGATTTGGCTTCGCCCAGTTTGATGAAGAATCGCAAACAAGTAAATCGGCGCCTGTCTGCTTTCATGTTCCTAAAGCCGAGACATACGCCGACTTCAAGCTCCGCGTTTCTCAGCACTTTCATATCTCACTACCACACTTTCGATTGTGGGTCTTCGCCAACCACCAGAGCAAAACAATTCGCCCAAATGTCTGCATTGATAGTATTGATTCGGATATCGTTCATATTGCGATCTACAGTGAAGCAACGCCTATATCTGGAATGTAGGACCATGATGCTCATAATCTCACAGCTATAGAGGAGATTTGGTATAATATGGGAGCTAGGGGACATGACTTGCATCTGTATGTTGAGCAGATACCTAGTCTGATGGAAGTCAGTAAGTTTTTATCTTTAGATCATGAATGTTTATGCGATGTTTTGCGCAGCCTGAGATGCTCGACTCGACCCACTTGATATTTCTGAAGCACTTCAATCCGACAGAACAAAGCACCCTAGGTATCGGAAGCGTGCGCATTTCCCCGGCTAGTAAAGTGGTTCACCTCGTTTCAACGATCAATGAACGGATGCACTGGGAGCTACGAACTGTTCTCAAACTGTATAGAGTATGTTGCCATACCGCAATTTGTCGTCCCAAGACTCACAATTTGCATAGGAAAACGAGCCCGGGGTGATAGAGCTCCTAGAGCCTACGCTGACTTGCGCACAGAGCGAAATCCAGGATGGAGACATCATCTGGTTTGAAATTGCGGAAATGCGGAGCTCAGTACCACAAGGGGCTGACCACCACTATAGTACAGAATACCTTGTAAGCCACTTGTTCCTTGCTTCCACACAAGGGGTGTTCAGCGGTAGTTCAGCCCATCTCCAACATCGAAGAATCGATTACCTGCTTGATCTGCACCGAAAAACTGTGGACGCCTTACATGTGAGTCCTCGGTTGACATCCACACGGCGTCCATTCACCTCAGCACAACTTCTATAGGCTTCCCGAATGCGGACACACCATGTGTCGAGGCTGCATTGAAAAGTGGTTCGACACTGTAGCTGAGTTACAAAGATATGGACCTCAGTATACATGTCCTCATTGTCGGGAGCGCGTTTATAACCGACCGGTCGAGGTGTTTGCTCTCAAAGCTATCGTTCAAGCCGTGGCCAAGGTACAGCACGAGACTATTCCGCCCGAATCTGGAACGAAAAAGGATCCATGGGCTAAATTCTTTACAAAGCGCTGATACTTAGCTTAGATGTTTATCCACCATGTATTACTTGACTACTTACTATGTATCCTGCAAGAGCGTATAGTCGGGAGAATGGCCTGAGCCCCTCAGGCGCTTGTCGCCATTACTAATCTGGAGACATGTCTTTCCTCAACATTTGCCGTCGCGCCCAGGCTACTACTCTTTTCAGTCGTCGATTTCTCTCTTCGGCACCTCAATCCAGTATACCATGGTTCGTCGATCCAGAACCAGAGTCATCGACCTCTCAAGTCCCTTCCTTTTCACGACCATCCCGCGTACCAGCAATACCAGAGGATACACCTCAGGTATTGAGAGAATTACACTCCGAGCTTGCTCAATCACCACACCTAGAACACTCTGAATTACTTGTCACGCACTTCTCTACAATAAAGCCACCTATGGGTGACCCCCTGCCTCTGCGACGACCTCAAGGCAAACGGAAACGCGGAGGCACCGACGCAGGAGAATCTCTGTATGACATCCCGGGGTCGCTATGGAATTGGGTGGTTTTTGCTCAGGTGGGTCTCTTTCTTTGGACTACGCGTGGGCATGTGCTTAGAGCAAGCTTCACAGGTGAAAGAAGGAACAGAAAACAAGGGTGCTATTGAATCCGTGGTACGCGCCGTCAGAAAATCTGTACGTGTGACCAAGTTATTCTTCTCCTACACGAAAGCTAACAGTCTATTCACAGCTCCTCGCAGTGGAGCCTCCTCTACCCATACCCCCGAAATCGAAGAGAAGGATGCAAAACGGCTGGGCGATGGTCGATGCTGGAGACTTTGCTGTGCATATCATTAGCAAATCAGCACGAGAAAAGTACTTTGGCAATACGAGCACACAACAGACGCATTTGTTGGAGTAAATGACAGGGTCACTAGACTCTATTTTATTCAGATGTCCCTGTTATCTTGCGAACCTCGTGCACACGAGTTTTCGTTTTGACGTAGATTATCGTCATGGATGACCGTTAGTTTTGGGGCGGATACTCCACTCATGCCAATAAATATTCTACATCCTCACCTCCGTGTACTGTCTAATAAATCCTCACGAATACCTCTCTCAATCATGTCTTTGAACGATAAATCTATGCGCAACATTGGCACCGATGTCCACCCAGGTGTCGCGAACCCAACCTCTCATTCTGACAACAGTGACCCCTTGAAGTCCAACTTTGTGGGTACCGTTCCATCATGACCTAACAGCACGAGTGATTGACAAACATACGCGCAGGTCACCGACCCAACTACAGACGACCGAGGTGCTGGAGCCGGCCCCAACTTTGAGGGCGATCGAATGGCTGCACGTAACTTCAAAGAAACTGCTGGTGTCGTCGAAGGTCGTCCAGGGATCATTGAGACCACCAATATCGACCCTCTAAATGAAAACTCCAACAAGGGTAGGTATCCTATAGCTGTGTATGTCACTGCCGGATCCTAATAACATTGATCCCCAGATGATGGTTGGGCAAACGCGACTTCCACTCCCGGGCAGAGGCAACAAGGCGGAATCGCAGCGACAGCGACCTCAATGGTCACTGATGCCGCCAACAGGACCTATGAAGTCCTTACCGGTCAGAAGAAGTAAACCCGGTGACGAAAACATAACGATGTATCACGAAAATTACCCTGTAGCACTCTTGCATAATGATACCACTTGTACGATAGCTTGGGCGAAATGTATAATGTTCACTCCGGAACGTCCTGAAGGGTTCAGGATTGCAACGGCTCCGATGCATAGTCCATTGCTTCTATACCGTACACTTTACATGTTAATCGTCGAGTCGTTATACCGTCCTACGATCTGTCATCGTTCGGACTATACAACCGGTTCCGGCCACCTCAGTAAGCTGTAATACAAATGTAAGCAAGCAACTCATAGTTGAGCTGAAACCACATACTTTCTCGTGCCATCCAAGAAGTACGCTTCCGTTACTGTCAGCCATGGCCATCCCCTTGTACAAGTACTTCATAAGCGTATCTTGCGCGTCTGGCGATAGAGATTTGACGACATTAGGGATATCGGTGGATTTTGTCGAGTTAAGTATGGTGAGTATAGTTTGGAGAGACACGGTCTATGATGAGGCATCAGACAACGACTGCGGGGGATGTCGAGTGATGACTTACCTTGGCTTCCTCAGCACTGGGCCCAAACGGCGCATTGTCTAGTACTAGCGAGAGTGCACCGACCATATCGTTTCTGCCAGTAAGGAGAAGGCCGTGAGTTTGAATTGGAATAGAACGAGTTGAGCGAACCTTGCGAGAGCACTTCTGACTGCAACCTGTTTCTGCTTAGCCTCGTCTAGAGCACCATCTGGACCTCTTGGATCCTCTTCATAGAGATCAGATTCACGAAGATTCTCCTCGTCGAAAGCGTCGATATCGATCTTGCGAAAGTTCACATCCATGGTAGAGAGCAAACCAGTTACAGTGTCACGTGTATCCCTTGATTCTGAACTTTGACGACCATGTCGAGCAGGGCAGGAGGACTCTACGGCGGAATCCAATTCTCTGCCAGCGGTGCTGCAGTCACTGCCCCAATATCTCAAGCTCAACCACCACAACAGGACCCTACTCCTTCTCTTCCTCCTACCACCACCATCGCAGCCACTTCTCCCCAACCGACGGAAAATACCCAATCTTCTCAGCAACCAGCACCCTCGGAATTGAACCCTCCTGCTGCAGGAGCAAAGTCTACAGCCGGTATTCCTTCGCGCTACACCTTTACAATTTCAGAGCTTTATTAAATATTTGATTTTCCATTATTTTTTACGAAAATCAACAAGGCTGGTCTGCCGCACTCGCGTTTGCACCTGTTAGGCGTCATCAAGCACAGAAAGCCAAGAATGCAACCACTAGGCTTCCAGTTGGAGTGTCACTCAATTCGTCTGTCGTCGCAACGACAAATGCCGCATCGACTTCAGCGCTTTCTTCCACCGCTATCGTTTTCGCCCCGCCCACACTCGTAGAGTCCAAGGCTTCCAATGCCGACAACCATGACACTGCATCGACTGTACCATCTACCGAGGATAATCTACCAGCAAAGCAGAGCCAAGGATGGGGTAAGAAGGTCAAGCCACCTTCTATGGTACTCGACGAGGATGTAAATGGCTTTAGGGCCACACAGAAGAGGAAAGTAGGCAAGGGCAAGGGGAAGAAGGTAAGCGCTTTGTCTTTCTTCAATCTTACTCATCCAATTGCCCTGCCCCTAGAATAAAAACACACCTGTAGTCGCTGCGTGGGACCCAATGGAGCCTTATGACTTGCTAAGACCAAATGATTACAACGAATACAAGTTATGGCGCCAAAAGGAACGAATCGAAAGAAGGGAGCGCCTAGCTGATGAACGTCGCTCTGGGAAGAGGAGCCGATACAGCGACTATTCCGATAGTGAAGGAGCTCCATCAGAAGATGAGCGTCCTCGCAAAACAGGTGCATCTGTCCATTTTCCTCCAGCCCTCAGTGTTAGATAGCTAATATGGTCACTCTAGGGAGATACCTTGATGAGCACGATTCATTTGATCGTTGGTCTCGAGCTGATGACATGAAGCGAGGCATTGGTAGCAACGACAACTCCCATGATGTAGCCTCGGCCCCAATCGACCGCAACATAGGTGGTGAAGAAGCGTACCAGAGACGTCTTCAGATGTCCGCAGGAGGCGGAAGGCCAGCCGGATCGCTCCCCGCACCGACACAGCCCACTTTCCAACCATCTCAATCTCTGTCCTTGGAAGACGATGACGGGATTCCAGGTTTATCCTCGGCGCCAGAACCTTCTGCTTCCACCCATGATCGCGCTGATACCGGAGAGGAGGCTTACTTGCGACGCCTTGCAATGAGCAATAAGAGTGCACCACCGCCAGCGCCAGCACCTCGTCCTCCTTCTCCGCCAAATTTGGCTTACAATCCCTTTGCTCCGCCCTCAGTACCGCCGCCACCACCCCCGGGTCCCCCAGCTTCATCCTTACCTTCAGCAGTCGAGGCTCGTAGAAAGGCAGCTGCAGCCATTGCTGCTAGGTTGTCCGCAATGAAGGGTACGGGAACAGAGTCGACACCGACCTCCACCACTTCGCCTCCAGTCGAAGAAGCCAGTTCGGCTGTGAAAAGGTGGGCAAGTTCATTACACGTATCTAGACTACTTCTCATCGTGTCCGTAGTGATGACTCTGATCAGAGCTTTGCTGCGCGCATGATGGCAAAGTGGGGACACAAGGAAGGTCAGGGTCTAGGTGTCGACGGATCTGGAATTGTCAACGCGCTCAGCGTTGAACAAGTAAAGGCTGCGAAGAATAAGGGCCCTCCAGCAGGTGGTAAACCTTCTGGCATCGGTGTTAACATGGGGAAGATCATCAATAACAACGAGGACAACAGAACTAAGGAGGATCGAGCCCGTTTCGGAGATCCCAGTCGAGTGGTTGTTTTAACGAACATGGTGGGGCCAGAAGATGTTGGAGATGAGGAACTAAGGGGTGAAATTGGTAAGAAACACTTGATGTCTGGTAATTAGGTTCATCCATTCTAAAGACATTTTCAGGCGATGAATGTTCGAAGAATGGGGTCGTTGAGAGAGTGGTCGTGCACTTGGTTGACCCTCCTCCACCAGACACTGCTGATGCAGTCCGTATCTTCGTGGTGTTTGGAGGGCCTGCTGGTGCATGGAAAACTGTACGCGAACTTGATGGGCGCTTCTTCGGTGGCAGGGCTGTCCGTGCACGCTACTTTCCAGAACGGCGATTTTTACAACACGATCTGAATGCTGCTTTGTAACTTATGTACAGGTCCTTAGTCTAGTTTGGTTGGTGATGTGGAAAAACTATTATCCGCTGTTTTTGAAACTTTTGACTACATGCCCTGATTGATTAATGCTAATGCGTACAAGCGACCGTCTCGCTGAATGATGAATTTCAGTGCTACATCTAATAGACACGCTTGAAAGGAGGAACGGGCTTGCACTCGTTCTCATCAAGGGTTGTGTCAATGACTCCACGGTACTTCAGTTCGACGTCCGGCGAAGTGGGATCACGTTGGAAGGACAAGGTGTGCTTCATCCAGTTCTCGTCATCACGCTATGATAGCAAATACTCAGCATCGAGGCGGTGACAAAAGAAAAGGAAAAGCCATGCTCTTACCTCAGGGTAATCTTCACGAGCGTGTGCTCCACGAGATTCTTTACGGGCAGCGGCAGATTCAATGGTTTGAATGGCATTCTGAAGAATGTTACGAAGCTCGAGGGTTTCGACGAGGTCCCTGAGACAGAATGTTAGTAAAGGTAACGGGTAAGAAGAGGAAGGCACTCACGAGTTCCAGATCATACTCCTGTCCTTGATGCCAACCTGGTCGAAGCTCTTGTAGATTTCACGCATCTTCTGAACACCTTCGTCCAATGATTGTTGGGTTCTGCGGATAAATTGTGAAGAGTACACAAGCGAGGTTGACCATATGCACATACCTGAACACTGCGGCATCGGACTGCATGGCCTTCTGCATGTCGAGTCTGATCTGGGCAGTAGGTTTAGGACCGTCGGCGGTTCTAGAAACGTTGCGTTTGTATTCAAATGAGTCCAATATAGACAGCAAATAACTTTACCTGATTTGGTCCAAGAACTCAATGCTCTCGATGCCAGCTTCCTCTGGAATGGCCTTGTGAGGCTTGCCTGGTGTGAGAGTTTCCTTGATGTGGTGGGCGCAAGCACGGCCGAAGACAACGATGTCAAGCAGAGAATTGGCACCAAGACGGTTAGCACCGTGGACAGACACACAGGCAGCTTCGCCAGCAGCGTAGAGACCAGGGACGACCTTGTCCTTTCCGTTCTCGTCGATGGTGAGAACTTCACCGGTGTACTTCGTGGGGATACCACCCACTGCAACATCATTCAGCAAAGTCAAGTTATCCATGAAATGTGTACTTACTGTTGTAATGCACGGTGGGAAGCACTGGAATGGGCTCCTTGGTCACGTCTACACCAGAGAAGATAGCGGCGGTCTCCGAGATACCCGGCAGGCGTTCGTGAAGAACTTCCGCAGGTAAATGGCTGAGTTGAAGGTATATGTGATCTTTTTCGGGACCAACTCCACGCCCTTCACGGATTTCAATCGTCATACTTCGAGACACGACATCACGAGAAGCGAGATCTTTGGCGGTTGGAGCGTAACGTTCCATGAAACGCTCACCCTCCGAGTTGAGCAGATATCCTCCTTCACCACGAGAGCCTACAAATGTAATAAGCTTGACTGTCTGCATGAATGACGTTGTGACAGACCTTCCGTAATCAAGCATCCAGCCCCGTAGATACCCGTGGGGTGGAATTGCACAAATTCTAGATCTTGGAGAGGGAGACCTGCACGAACAACCATCGCATTTCCATCTCCCGAACAAGTGTGTGCACTGGTGCAGCTGAAGTATGCTCGTCCATAGCCGCCAGTAGCCAGCACAGTCTTGTGTGCACGGAACCTGTGGAGAGTGCCATCTTCCATGTTAAGGGCAATGACACCAACACATTCACCGTCCTGCATAATTAAGTCGAGAGCAAAGTATTCGATGAAGAAGTTGGTGTTGTGCCGCAGTGATTGACCATACAGAGTGTGAAGAAGAGCATGACCGGTACGGTCAGCAGCGGCAGCACAACGATAGGCTTGACCGCCCTTGCCGTACTTCAGAGACTGACCACCAAAGGCTCTCTGGTAGATCTTGCCGTCCTTCGTTCGGGAAAAAGGTACTCCGAAGTGCTCGAGCTATCAAAACGTGAGACCGCCGACGAATACCTGAATAGTCTCGTCCGCACCTCAATAACAGTTCTGGGAGCCTCCCGACACATGTAGTGGATCGCGTCTTGGTCGCCAAGCCAGTCAGATCCCTTGACCTTCAGGGAAAAGGTTATTCAGTATGTGTAACATCACACGATGGCTCTTTCTGGACATACCGTGTCGTACATATGCCATCTCCAGTCATCCTCCGTCATGTTCTAATGATGATATTCATCGTCAGAATAGCTAGCTTCTCCATGATTTTGTTTAACTCACTCCTAGTGCTGCATTGATTCCTCCCTGTAAACGATTGAATAAAGGTTCATCATCTCAATGATTATGTGGCTCACCTGAGCAGCGACTGTATGACTTCTTGTGGGGAACAATTTGGTTATGCACGCCGTGTTGAAGCCAGCTTCTGCCAGACCGAAAGCTGCTCGTAAACCTGCACCTCCGGCACCACTGTAGATTCGAGATTAATGGCCGAAAACGTGAGTGCGAGGGAAAGATACGAACACAACAATAGCATCGTATTCATGTTCAATCAAGGGGTACTTTCCGGACGACCAGGACTAAGAGAATGGTAAGCGAAGATAGGATATTGACTCTGGAATATGCTTACCTGGACTTCCTGAGCCTTCACTGGATTTGTGGATACAACACGTCTGACTGGGGCAGATGTGTGAAGCGAACGCTGGGAGCGAAGAATGGCCCGTGGAAGGGCTTTCTTGAACATGGTGGTCACTGGTAAAGGAGAGGAGAGTTGAAGAAACTGGAGAGAAATTCGGGCAGGACCGCGATCACCACAACGGTGCTAGGCCGGATATCTTGGTCAACCAATCGGATCCTTGTGATTTTTGCCGCATTGATTTTTTCCTTTTTTCACGCGCATCTCTCCTTTCGTCATAGGTCTGTTATGTCTACTCTACATACAACAGTGTAATTCCGATAAATAGAACAGATTTAAGCTACAGAAATGCTACGAAAGGACACCCAATGGATCCTGCGATGGTTGTCGCGGTTTCTCTTCCTTCTTTTTACCTTCAAATACGCTTGCAACACTTGGCCGGTGCAAGCTACTCGAGGACCGAGGGGGTGGTCTGGGCAGGGATGCACTTGGAAGAGGTGACCCATCGCCCGAGAAACTAGATTTCGTGTAATTCCAAGGTGCCATACGTATGCCATTAGAAGGTGTAAGTGGAGTTAAAGATGGAGTTAGAGATGTAGGCGGCGATGCCGGAAGTTGGTATTGCGGGGATTGTACGGTGGGGTGAGATATCGAACTACGAGTTTTTCCTGTTTTCGAACTGGTTTCTGCAACTGAAACCGGGGAAGGTGCTTTAGGACTCGGGATATGGCCATCAAAGTATCCCTGAGTGGTTGGACTCTTCGCCTTGGTGTCGACCAGAAGGTGCGACTTCCTTTTCGCCTTCTCGGAATCATCGAATAATCGATCTTCGTCTAAATCGTGTATGCCCCCGTTGAGGACGTCTCTAATATATGATAAAGTCTCCAGTGCCCCTTGTTTCCTGTGTTGTAAAGCCTGTGGATCGCTTGCTTCACTTTGATCCTGAAGCAGAGTATCAACGACCCAAGTGAGAGATTCGCCGAGACGCTTGTTGTTGGCACGAAGACCTTCAATCTCCCGCTCCATCTGGCTACGAGATCTAGGCTCCCAAGGTGGTCTTTCTTCGGGTGACCTCTCATCCATCAAAGGGAAGACAGAATGTTGTTGATTAGGAGTCCTGACAAAGGACGCAGCTAGCTCGGGAATGTTACGCTATGAAACCTCAGCACCGAACGGGACTACAAGAGAACACTTTAACTCACTCTTAACTCCGACACTGCACTCATCAGTGTCTTGTTGATCCCAAGGCTTTCACCTCGCTCAACCAGACCACGAGCAATCAGCTCCGGTATGCCCATCTGAGGTGACGATGGCTGGCGTGAATGACCGTCAGGAGAGCGGGGGGTTTGTGCAGGAGGCGCACGCCTACGAGGAACAGGTGCTGGCTCTGGAATATCGACGGGTATATTCAGAATGTTCCGGTTCTCGAGAACTAGACTACTTCCTGTCGCGGGAGTTGGCGACATTTGCAGAGCAAGTGCCTGACGCAGAAGTAAGTTTGTATGGTGAATGGAGCCTGGATCGTCGGACGCGGGAGTGGGATACCGTAAAAGTACTGTGAGTTGTCCTGTGTAATCTGCGGAAAGAACTAGATACTGATTCAGTACCCATCTCGATTGAGAACTGAAGTGACATACGTTGATTCCTGATACGGATGAGCATCGCTACACAGATCCATTGTGCCAATTCAAAAGAAGGATCACAAGCGAACAGACCATCCCATAGTTTCATAGCATCAGGAAGGCTGAACTCTCGGGTAAAGAGTAACCTCAGCCATCGGCTGTGTAATAAAATCGTCAGCCTCACGAATGATATGGACCGCTTTTGTACTTACATCCCGTATATCTGGGGCTCGATTCCTGTAGATTGTATGTGTTTCCATAGCAAAGGGTCCACAGATCTTAGGAGAGATGACTGGATCTTGTTACATGCCTGTACAATTGGCGCTACATATGGTTTGATCTCCATCGAGCCTTGGGCAACATTGAGGTTGACATGGTGCGACAGGGGAGAAGGAAGATTGTTCGCGGCATCTAGGCCTTCGCGCCATTCATACCAAATGGATACAGCGTTCATGATAGATTGAAATATGTTCCAGGCATCCGCTGCCACCCATGTCGCTGAACAAATTTCATGAGCATCAGCATTGGCAAAGCCACTGGGTATGGCGGTAGAATCGAAGTCAACCGCAAGATACACGGGTGCGAGCAATTCGTGCATGCCTGCCATGACAAGAACGGTTTAGCTTTCCAGGTCTATGTGACAGTTAGCACACACCTTGCCGGTATCCGATAGCAGGATGCGTAGAGGAGTACAAGTAGAGGATGTTGGTGAGTTGCTCTTGGACGTCTCTTCTTCGAAAGAAGTCAATTTCTGGAAATCTTCGAAGAGGTTTGAGGCTATAGCTTGGTACATGAGAAATTAGAACGCTCTTACGTTCGCTCGACATCTTGAAGTATGGTCTTGCGCAATTCCACTGCTGCGAACCATTCTTTCCATGGATTCTAGTAAAAATTCCAGTTCATTTGCCGTGAAGCAATATTATCGAGGCGTACATCACTGTGAAGACTCAGTGGGTTGTTCTTCTCAAGATTCGTCACCCTCTCCGCATCCTTCTTTGGTGTTACAGAATCCGGGGGGATGAAACCTTCGGGATAACTTCCATCGGGTGCACGCATCTTCTCCGTGAGGGATTCCGCATATCGTTTCCTCGAGGTACGCAATGAAGTGAGAAGGGTGTGTGAGTTCAAGGCTAGCGTAGATGACTTTTGTAACGGTTCGTCTGATATAAGAAACAACTTCATTGATTCGAGTTTAATCAGACGTACAATTGCATTGGTGAGTACGATACCTTCCACGCAAGACTCCTCCCAGATATCTCCAGAGTGATGCCATCAGGTGTTGAGAATAATCGGTCTGCTAGAGCTGCATCTCGGATCCTTGAAAGAGAGTCTCCAGAGTTGAACAGGCGATCCCAAGCCGTCCTGTACAGCATCACGCGTTAATATTGCTGAAGAGAGCATCGAAGTAATGATTGGGGCTAACCTGAACGCTTCACTCATCTTACAGAAAGAAGGAGATGGCGGAGACAGCGAGGAGGTGTTTGGGGTTGTAATGACGATATCGGACTTCTCGGCACCGTCGGCCAAGTGCCTGAGCGCTCGTCTCAGCCTTAGTCTTTCGACTAGATGCTGCTGACATATATGTTCAATATTGAGAATATACGATGGTCTGAGGACAGTCCGTCCGAAACAACGTCAATCGTCCATTGAAGTCGAAGATCCATATAGTAGATATACAGTTGAAGTAGAAATGATACAATAACCCCAAGATCCACAGCAAAAAGGAAAAGATAAAGAATATAGATACAGGAAAGTAGTAAGATAGTGTAGTGTCTAGAATCTAACCACCAAAAGGCTGGAAAGATGACCAGGGTGGTGCTTGAGGAGTGGCATAGTGAGGCCAACTCTGTGACGCCGACTGATTCAGGAATGACGACGGGGAAGCATTTTGGGTGACCGTCTTGACTGCTCAACCGTAGTCAGAAATTTCCACCCCGAGGAAGAACGGAATGCGTACTGAAGTGATTAGGGCTAAGGTCCATGTCAGCATCTCCTGATTGCTGGTAGACAGTATATTCCGAAGGTCCACTGGACGAAACATTCGGTATACCCTGAGAAGTACCGTTATGATATACCTCTGGCCACAAATATGTGTTGGGTGGTGTACTTCCTCGTTGTGCACTATATTGCGGATAAATTGAGGTCCCATCTACAGTTGGAAAACATCGCTCTCGGGGTGGGATGTTGTATTTGGCCAATAACGACGACAGGAACCGAGAATAGAGCGCTGGAGTATGTCTCCCGTCCAAAGCCACCTGCTTTGACCTCAAGACTTCGATCAGCCCCTCAACGATCCTGATAATTTCGTCCTGCTGATTTTCATCAAGCAGGGGTAAGAACTTCGGCCGTAGAAGCTACAAACGTGTTTAGAATCAGAATAGGCAATGATTGTGGCGTCTGCTCACGTTCACAAGATATGCGGCAGCGAAGGACACGTAAAGAAAATTGGCCTCCATAGCATATTGCAGTCGCCCCATCGGATACAGGTGATCAACCATGATCTGAATGACTGTTTTGGCAGCTTCAATGGACTTGCTGAAGATGTCACAGTTCCTTGTGATGCCTGATTTATATGCATGTTGAAATCCGGTGGCCAACACCACGAGTCGTAGATAGGCGGTGATCCTGGTGGGAGGTATCAGTCTCGGCAAAGGAACGGCGTTCAAAAGGCACCTTTACATTCGTGTTGTATATCCTCTGTAAGCACATGTGATCAGAGCTAAGAATAACAGAGTTCAGCGTCTTCTAGCCCTGGATAAGGTAGAATCACTTACGAGTAAGTCTATATTGGTCGTTATAATAAGCAACCCATAGAGCAATCTCGCGGGCAAGCTCTTCCGATGTGTCCAGAGAGGCGGATACTATTTCATCTCCCTTCAATAGCGGTGTTAAATGAGTGCCATGAATAGACTAAGGCAACCGTACCTTTAGACCTCCGTCGGCGACCAGTGAACGCCATCTTGCCATGATGACGATCATTTGAACGTACGCGCACAGGTGAATATCGTACGCAATATTCATAAGCGACGACCTGTACCAGTTCTGGGAGGTTCGGGCAAGATATCCATCAAGACGAAGCATCGGCAACTTGCCAAATTGAATTGCATGTGAACCGTCCACGCAGTAGCAATTGAGCCACGTCCTAGTGCGGTTTAGGGCTTGCCTCTCGTCACAATCGGGCGGTGGGGGTTGATCCAACTCTAATTCGATGGCCATCCTGTTGGTTGTCCGTAAGGGCAGCATGAAAACAACAATGTTCCCCGTACATACCTTATTGCAACACCCATCAGTAACCAGCTACGATCCTCGGCCCATTTCTTTTTAGGAACTGGATAAACTGCGAGGAGAAGGTATGCTTGACACATCTCTATGCTTTTTTGACCCTCGATTAGAGCCTTTCCAGCTGCATCCCTCGCAAATTCTTGTGCTAGCATATATATGTCGGGTCTAGCTGTGTAATAGCGCGATGCAATTGCGCAGACTTGTGTTATATTAGCAATTGCATATTGGCTATTCCTAGACCAGGTACTCACTGACTGTGAACAGAAAGGGAGAACTCCATATAAGCTTCTCTGGTGTGTGCAGCTCCGGATCAAGGATGGAAAAGAAGGACTGTTAGGAATGGTCAGATTGGGATTGAGAATCCTCCTCAATGCTCCCTCACGTTGACTTTGTCAAAGTATCTGAAAACCAGGGATCTGGTCAGCCCACGAAGTTCAGAGTAAGGGAGCTACGTACATTTCAAACAGTCTTGCAATGTCTTGTGGGAACAGTAAACAGTGTTTGACTATGTCCGGCGGATTCAGATAGTGTTGTGCTGGATCTATGCATTGTCAATACGAGCGTGTGGTACAGAGATGGGTATGTACCAGGTGGATAGTAAGATGTGACAGCGAGCTCGGAAGAGTTCATGTTGTGTGTGTTCCATTTTGGTTTATGGGCAACTTCGGTGGAGCGCCCTGTATGATCATCAGACGCAGTAACTAGTGAAAAGCGAATCAGCTACTGACCGAGTTCCCCCTTCATAGTAGTTCTAATCCATCGCTCAACCTTCTCCGCGTGCTTCATTTTATCGAACTGTAATAACAGTGCTTGTATCTGGGCATCCTGATCATGCGCGCGTTCTTGCAGATCTTCGTGTGTTCTGAGTATGTATTGAGCGTTGAGACCAGATCCTAGTCGATGTTATCTTACGGTGCCGGCTTGCGCTTTTTGCGGGTTCGAGGAACACATTCCATACTACCCGCCTGGCATCTCTGGCAGGAGTTTTCTCCTGGATTGAACTCACAACGAACCTGGCATCAACGACGCGTCAGAAATGAACGTAGAGCATCTAGAGAGTAATTACGCACTTTGAGTGATTTGCAGTGAACACATGCACCCGTCCTTCTGTAATAGCAACAGTTACTGACACGCACGACAGAACGAATCCCGACATGACATACGGTCGAGGAGCAGCAGACGTAGGACGACGGGGCCTTGTATTTTCAGCAATACCACTGCTATCACTGTCAATGTCATAGGAATGAGAACGGGATGAAGAGTGATGCATGATGCGGAGAAGGGGAAGGGTTTGGTTGGTGCCAATTCAGAGTGGATTGAATAGTGTTACATATAAGTAGCTGGGCAATCTGAGAATATGACAGCTACTTGGTGAATCATGATTGTCCGCAAAAAGTGGACAATCTGCGACTCGGAGATATTTCCAACTCGGTCCGCATCCTGTAAAAAAAATTGACCTTGTTCTCCAGACTCCAGCAGACTCCTCCTTCTTATGATCAACCGCCCATTCATTTCTCCGCCAAGTAGTCAAATTTTCAAGCATCCGACACCAGTTCGTCGATTTTTTCCCTGGCAAAGTACAATCACGTCAACCCTTGCGTCCTACACTCTCTTGTCCCTCAACTCCCATGACTACGCCACAGGCTACATCACTACCTCTCGTTTTTACACATGCAAACACGCTGGAAATTGCTATATTGTAGTCTTATTCAACACTCCGTGCTCTTCGTGTCTATACCCCCACAATGGTCAGCTGAACCGCGCAATCGATTGCTTGGGCTTCGAATGGTGATCTTCGGCGAGAACTCGTTTGACACATCCTTTATGTGAAAACTCGACTGATCGCATGGGCGCTCACCCTAATTCCGACATGGGAAAAGCCACCGGTACCTCAACCCCCAGCCCTCAAATTTGGAGTGATGAAAACGCGGTTCAGGGACCCGGCGCTCAAAAGGTGGCACAGGAGTTGGAGAAATTCAAACATCAAGCACGAGTTGTTCTAGAATGAATCCCAATGAAGGCACTAGGTAGGTTACTGTCTGTTACTGCCTGTTACTGCAAATCTGTGATCGATTACCGCACAGCTAATGCTGACTATGCCAATGAATGATTTTCGCAGACGTTTTCGGGCTCTCCCCGAGCATGTTAATGGCTGCGTCGGACTGAGCTCGGTCTGAACGTGCTTATCACGATAAGCATTGGTAAATTGGTGAAATGGTCGAACGTGGTCTCGTAGCTGGAAGATTATTTCACTGTTCTAAGTTTATTTTTAACCTAGTTCGGGCAGCGACCTGCACGATGAGCGGATGTGTCGCATGTAGTGACTGGATCCGTGATCTACAATGCAACGTGCGTCACGCTTACGACCCATGGCCAGCTTCCTTTATATTCACCAGTCAAGATAACCTACCTAGGACGCGATGATGCGCTCGCTTGCTCTGTTGTTGTCCTTCTTGCAGGTTGCAGTCCACGCTACGCAGTATCTGGATCATAACCTGGCGTATCGTTCTCCATTTTTTGGTGATGCCAAGGTATTCGCGTTCTGGTCCTCGCGGTTCCGTTCTCGCTTATCTACACCCATAGCTATCCCACGATACAAGGTCGATCCAAAGGAGAGGTGTCGTTCATGTCAGGAGACAAATGGGCAGTGCAGCAGGGTTCACGGACGACCATTACCCGACTTTCTATGGTGGTGATTTTAGCAATGTATGTCACTCATTTGTGATCCTCACTCCGGTGCATTACTGATGCCCTTGACAGAGTCCATTTATTTGGTCTGGAGGCCTGAATTTCACACATTCCGGTACGCTGTGTCATGGGTTCCTCTTTATCCGTTGCTGAATCCCTTCTAGTCGCCAGCGTATGCAGTTCAGTCGCAATCTATGACACCAATGCTGAAACGGCTCCATCCACAGGGCGACCCGCTCGACACATCTGTCCTTCTTTGGACAAGAGCAGTCCCTATGTCCGCGGGTGGCCTAGCCATGCCAGATCAAAGCGTTCCGGCTTGCCTCGCGTACAAGGTCTTCTCAGATCAGGGCACGGACGGAAGTCCTGTGGCATCTGGCCAAGCATTCACGAGCTATGACGTTGACTGGACGGTCAAGGTGGAAGCCAAGGGATTGCAGCCTGACACGACCTACGTGTACCGTTTCTCGGACTGCGCCAACCCGAACAGTGTCAGCCCTACAGGGTCCACGAGAACGCTCCCGAGTCCTGACAGTAAGTGACCTAAAGTAACCGTTCTGCTTTGACATTGCAGGTTGACTTGTTATGTCAAGCACCGGCCGATCAAGTAAATGGAGGTAATCCTCTGACGCTTGCGGTGTTCTCCTGTTCGCAATACCAATCAGGTCGGTACATGCATTTCTCACGCTCCCCTATCTTGTAACTGAGGGCCTCTCAGGTTACTTCAATGCATATGGTGTCGCTGCTCGGAATACGTCGGCTGACATCTACATACACCTCGGAGACTACGTATGATTTTCACTTGTCTGATCTTATTCCATGTTGTAGCTGAGATATATGCGGATAGATCTACGAGTACTTTGGGAACGGGTATACGAGGCCTTTAGACACTGGGAAACGAACTAATGTATATTTAGGACTGCGATTGGCCGTGTTACTGACGGGCGAGAGCTGGCTACTATTCATGACTACCGCCAGCGCTTGAATCAGTACAGAACCGACGAAAGCTTGGTTTATGCCCATCAAAGCGGGCCGTGGATTACTGTCTGGTAAATGCTTTTGCGCTTAATAGAACATTGTATTGAATGCTAAACGCGATGTACAGGGTGAGTTGCATCGTTCCGACGTATGTCTTATCTGTTAACTGCTTGAACGTCGCAACAGGACGATCACGAAGTACGTCTCGTCCATTCTGTCTATAATCAGATATTAAAAAAATCCCGCCCAGGTCGCAGATAATGCGTGGAAAGTAAGGACAATTGACTACCCCACGGCTACCTCGGTTGACATCCTCTTGTTCTCTGCAGGCAGGCTCGGCTGACTCGAACGACACCGCCGCAGGGTGTTCCTTCTCGCCCTCGGGTGCTTGCTTCACTGATAGAAAACTGGCTGCGGTCCGGTAAGCTCGAATCTTCTACGTATATGCAATTCACGACCAAACCAAACCTAGGGCCTATCATGAATGGATGCCCATTCGACAGGTGGCCGCTGATGACAAGTTTAGGATTTGGAGGAATTTCCAAGTCGGCAAACTCATGGATCTCACAATGTTGGACACCCGTATGTTCATTCATGCTCCGCACATACCGTGCTCGTACCGAGGGCTTTTCTAGGTCAATATGATCGAGACATTACCGACGTAGGTTTCTGAAATGTTTGTGCTAGACAGTTGACCGATTCGCGGTTATCTATAGGTATACTACAACACCGGTATGTGAACGCTTGTGTACTCTAAATCATACGGCGATTGAAGTTTAATAGAATTCGTAAACACCATCTCCTCGGAACCCAATCGATCCCTTATGGGAGCGGCGCAAGAATCATGTCGGTGATCTCGTTCCTCCCGGCTTCAACTAACTGGCTCACGAGACTTTCAGGGTTCTACGATACTTTGAGCGAATCGAAAAACAGGGGCGCTATTTGGCATGTAGTTGGGTAAGAATTGCAATTATTTCTATCGTGCAGCTCCCGTAACGATCCTTCTTTTAACAGGCAACAAATTGTTTTCACGCAACTCAACGAGAGCGGGTCATGTATGTGGCTTTCGATCTCTAGATTCTTGTAGTGTAACTCATTCACCGGATACTTGCCTTTAGTTGACCTCGTGCGGTTCCCCAACACTATCTGACTAAAGTATTGTATCTAATGGCTCGTGCAGGATGCTTGGGACGGATACCGAGCCAATCGAAAGCGAGTTCTCGATCACTTATATGAGAATGAAATCAGCAACACGGTAATCCTTGCCGGTGACTCTCATGCTAACTGGGTTAGCGACCTGGCTCGTAAGTGCTCTTTGGCACGGACTTGATATTCATATCTAAACCTCCGTACCAGACGCTAATGACAGCACCACGTTGGTCTCCCCTTCCATCAGCATCGTCGGTAATTGATTATTTAATTGCAGATACAATCCTGATACCGGAGAAGGCGCTATCGGGGTAGAGTTCGGAGGTACTGCTGTGACTTCTGAAGGGTGGGGAACCAGCATGTCACCTGGCGCTGCAGACGCCATCTCACAGAAACTAGTCGACAGCAACACAAACCTCAATCTGCAGTGGAGTGAAGGTCACTATCGCGGCTTCTTTACGATATCGGTTAACTCTCGGCATGTTAACGCGACCTTCTACGCTATGAAAAATCACAGTACGTATGCGTGTCGATGCCATTAATCAGCTTATCCTGAAATTATACCACAGCTATCCCTAACGCCGAAAACTTCGTCATTGCTCAGTTCATCGTCGAAGCAGGTGCCAATAAATTGAGCCGCCCAGTGGCAGGTGGCGCGAGTAACATTAAGGGAGGGGCTTTGAAGTTGAACGGGGTACAGAACTGAATTGAAAAGACGTGTCTTTTGAATACCCTTGTGTATCCTAGTTGAGTTTATACAGTTGACATTTCGTGGCAGAACGACAGAGAGAACCAGGTAGTAACCATAGGTGGAGAAAGACTGCCATTTTCGGGTGACAGAGATTGCCGTGCCGAGCAGGCAGACTGGATGTTTCGGACCGCGTTAAACTTGACTCTCTTTTCACAACTTCTTCACGCAAGCAAAATTTGCATTCGCCCGACGGCCTCGGTTCCAACTCGTAGCAGCTCAACATTGGGTATGAAGGGAATATCTCGATGTAAGAAGGGCTGGGATAGTGTCGATGAGGTCCCCGAGGAATGAGTAGATTGGGACATGACAGGTCTTCGTATCGAAGCTGTAGGTATCGTCATCGTTCGCCACAAGGATCAGTTCTAATATCAGCATCGCCCTTGTGAGTTGACGGTCTTGTGGTTAACAGTGTTGAACGTGCGCTCGGGAAGGACACTGGTTGGCTTACGCAGGGGTTCCATCTCAGTTCCATCCCCACGTCAATACCTTATATACACGTCTTGTACAATTGGCTCCAGCACCACGAAATGAAGACTTCCATCCTTCCACTTGTCCTCCTGAATGCTGCAGTGCGTGCCACGCAGCTTTTGGACCGCAATCTGGTCTATCGTTCCCCATTCACCGACGATCTTAAGGTGCTCAAGGACAATTTCCATCGCACGCTGCTGACACTTAAACCCTCGCTTAGCTTTCCCATGACACGGTCTCTATCCAAAAAAGAGGGATTTCACATGTTAGGAGGCAGATGGGAAGTGCAGAAGGATTTACAGATGAGCACTACCCGAGTTTCTATGGTAGTGATTTCAGTAATGTAGTCCTGTTTCTCATATGGTCGAGTCACTGCTTACTTTCCTCGGCAGAGCCCGTTCATTTGGACTGCAGGTGTCAATTTCACACACTCTGGTACATCATGTCAGCCTTTCTTTTTCACCGTTGTGTTTAACGGGCGAATGGTACAGTGGCCAGTGTGAGTGAATCAGAGTCTCAGTCTACTTTCCCCGCAGAGGTCGCTAACGGCTCCTCGCAATCAGGGCGATCCTTTCGATACATCTGTCATACTCTGGACAAGAGCTGTACCTCTTTCCCCTGCAGGAAGCACCGAACTCCCAGTTAGTGGTTCATGGATGACAATCTTCAACAGTCAATTCAAAATTCAATAACAGGACCAGAGCGTTCCGGCCTGTCTCTCTTTCCAAGTTTTTCCTGACCAAGACTTAAATGGGCCACCTCTGGATGCTGGAGAAGTATTTACCAGCTACGATGTTGATTGGACAGCCAAAGTGGAGGCTACCGGCTTGTTACCTGATACCAAATACTTTTTCAGGTTTTCAGATTGTGCAAATCCGAGTATTGTCAGCCCAGTAGGCGCTACAAGGACCTTGCCGAGTCCAGAAAGTATGTCTGATTGACAATGGGACTACTTACTGGACACTGACACTCTACAGCTCCTGCCACTGAAGTGAATGATGGACAAGGATTGACGCTTGCTGTTTTTTCTTGTTCGCAGTATCAGAACGGTGGGACAATCATAGCTTTTTCTGATATAATTGACCCATATTCCTATCTAGGCTATTTCAACGCCTATGGCTTCGCAGCTCACAACACCACAGCCGACCTTTTCGTCCACTTGGGTGACTACATCTACGAATCTCTCGGCAATGGGTCAGTGCATATTGTTTGAAGTATGGCTATTGATGGAGGCTTATGCTCCGGTCAGAGCTAGGATTGGTAGACAGACACTGGGACGGGAACTAGCAACTATCCATGACTACCGGCAACGTCTTAACCAGTACAGGACCGATACTAGCCTTGTATTTGCCCATCAGAACGCGCCATGGGTCACTGTCTGGTGAGTGTTGTACTTCTGTTATGGTTCAAGGACTCACCGATGGGCCTCCAAAAGGGTAAGTCACCGTTTGCCGTTTTAAGTTATGACAGCTTCTAAAAGAGCGGCTTAGGACGACCACGAGGTGAGCTTCTGTTGCTTCTGTTATGCGGCGCAGCTTCGAGTATTGTTTGAACGGCTGATGTAGGTTGCCGACAACGCATGGAAGGTAAGAAAGTGTCCCCTTTATGAGCATGCGGGTTTGTTCGGGCTGATGCACACTAGGCTGGAACAGCCAACTCAAACGACACGGCTGTGGGATGCTCCTTTTCCCCTTCAGGCGCATGCTTTACAGATCGGAAACTCGCTGCTGTTCGGTATGGTTCGTCTGAGAGTTCCATAACATACTACTAACGACGGTACAAGAGCATACCATGAATGGATGCCCATCCGGCAGGTCGCTGCCGACGACCAGTTTCGAATTTGGCGAAACTTCCAAGTAGGTCAACTGATGGACCTGTCGATGTTGGACACACGTCAGTATGACCGAGACCTGACCGACGTGCGTTTTCGACGCGTTACATATGTTGCATGGTGTCTGATCCCAAAGAACACAGGTTTATTACAACACTGGTAAGCGTCACGCTCGCCGCTCTGATACCCCATCTGAACCATACATCTAGAATGTTAGTGGAGTCAATATACCACTTGTGTGCTATGTCTGACACAATGACAGTCGTTGACTCCATATCCTCCTTCCCTAATCGTTCGTTGATGGGTCCCGCCCAAGAGTCTTGTTCGTTGCCTCATCTTGATTGTTCGCACATGGAGGAACTGAACAATGTGATCTAGGGTTTTACGACACGTTGTCGCAGTCGAAGGAGCGAGGCGCCGTCTGGCGTGTTGTGGGGTGATCAACTTCAAATGTTTTTGTGCCACTGATACTCATGGGTCTCCTCCAAAACAGGCAGCAGATCGTGTTCACTCAATTGAATGAAAGCGGTGGCTGTAGGTATCTTTTCCATGTAAAGCCTCCACTTTACTCACGCGATTCTCTTTTCAGTCGATCTTGTGAGCGCGCCGTTCTGATCAGAATATTTTCACTAAGTCGGACAACAGGATGCATGGGACGGCTATAGAGCCAATCGTCAACGTGTTCTTGACCATCTGTACAACAATGACATCGACAATACAGTCGTTCTGGCAGGAGACTCGCATGCAAACTGGGTATCTGATTTGGTGAGTTCATACTCATATGTACAAACCTAGATATTCACTTTTTATAGGCTCGTGAGTTCCTTTGGGGTTATGATTCGTTATTCAGATTCTAAGAGTATTTTTACAAGATCCTAATGATACTACCACGTCAGTATCCCGATGTGGTATTACCATTGCGACTAACTTGTTTCGTATCTAGTTATGACCCTGTCTCCGGAGAAGGAGCGATTGGAGTAGAATTTGCAGGCACAGCGGTGACGTCCAGCGGTTTCGGTACGAGTCTCACGCCCGCAAACTCTGATGCACTTTCACGGATCCTGGTCGCCACCGAGTCCAATCTGAACTTGCAATGGAGCGAAGGACATTACAGGGGCTTCTTTACCTTGGAAGTGAAAGCAGAGACTGTGAATGCGACGTACTACGCTATGCGAAATACGAGTTCGTATTTATCTGATCTTTGGCGCAGTGGCTATTCTGATGACACTACTAGGCAATCCCAACTTAGACGGATTCGTCATAGCGCAATTCATTGTCGATGCTGGGGCTAATAAGCTGAGCCGTCCTGTCGGCGGTGGAGTTGAAAATATCAAAGCTGGTGCATTGAAAGTCAATGGAACATCAGCCTGAAGGCCATTTACATCAAAGCGATCGTACTTAGTAAATTCCGCCAAAATTGTTGCCAAAATTGTTTAATTTATTTACTGTTGACAATTCAAGTTGACTTGACATATCACTCGCTTGAACTTCAAATGTTGGCCACTTCGCAAAGACTTCAGATGTCACATCCGCTATGTTTGAGAGATGAGGAAAAAATACATTGTTCTAGCAGTGCTTTATTGTAATGTACAACGTGAAGCAAGTCATTACTTTTGGTTCAGAGCGTAAGATGAATCCATGAAAATATACAAATGCAAAGTCCTTGAAGAAACCCCTTAGTCGACTTCCTCGACAGAAGGACCGTCCTCTCCTGCACCAGCACCGCCGGCACCGGGGAAGCCACCTGGTGCGCCACCAGGGAATCCACCGGGTGCACCGCCTGCAGCACCGTAGAGTTTCTGCATGATGGGGCTAGAAAGGCAAAGTTAGCACCGTCTTTATCAGAAATGCATTCGAAGGCACTTACTTTGAGATCGCCTCAAGTTCCTTCTGTTTCTCCTCGTACTCCTCCTTGGAAGCTTCTTGTGAGGCGTCGAGCCATTGGATGGTCTCGTTGACGGCGGTCTCGAGTTTCGACTTGTCGGCGGGGTCGAACTTGTCAGCGAGCTTCTCGTCAGTCATCGAGTTACGGAGGTTGTAGGCGAATGACTCGAGACCGTTCTTGGCGGTAATACGAGCAGCGGCAGCCTCGTCCTCAGCTAAACAAGATTGTCAGCACTAGGACATCAGGTAGGAGAGGTTTGAAACTTACCCTTGTACTTCTCGGCCTCGTTGACCATGCGCTCAATCTCTTCCTTGGAGAGACGGCCCTTGTCGTTGGTGATGGTGATGCGGTTAGATTTACCGGTGGTCTTGTCGGAGGCAGAGACGTTCAAGATACCGTTGGCATCAATGTCGAAAGTGACCTCAATTTGAGGAACACCACGAGGAGCGGGAGGAATGCCAGAGAGCTCGAACTTGCCGAGCAGGTTGTTGTCCTTGGTACGAGCACGTTCACCCTCGTAGACCTGAATGAGCACACCGGGTTGGTTGTCGGCGTAGGTGGAGAAGGTTTCAGACTTCTTGGTAGGAACGGTGGTGTTTCGCTTGATGAGAGGGGTCATGACACCTCCAGCGGTTTCGATACTGTAGAAGAAAGTTAGAAGATAATTCGAGCTTCGAGTGGATAATACACTTACCCTAAGGAGAGAGGAGCGACATCGAGGAGGAGCAAGTCCTGGGTCTTCTCCGAAGTATCACCGGAGAGGATAGCAGCCTGGACAGCAGCACCGTAGGCGACAGCCTCATCGGGGTTGATGCTCTTGTTGGGCTCCTTGCCGTTGAAGAAGTCGGAGACGAGCTTGACGATACGGGGAATACGAGTGGAACCACCGACGAGGACGATTTCGTGAACGTTGGCCTTGTCGATCTTGGAGTCACGGAGGACCTTCTCGACGGGTTCGAGAGTGCTGCGGAAGAGGTCTTGGCAAAGTTCCTCGAAACGAGCACGGGTGAGGGAGGTGTAGAAGTCGATACCCTCGAATAGAGAGTCGATTTCGATGGAAGTCTGGGCGGCGGAGGAGAGAGTACGCTTGGCACGTTCACAAGCGGTACGGAGACGACGGAGAGCACGAGGGTTGGTTGACAAGTCTGTGAATATAAAGTCAATATCAGATGAATACATAGCAACTAGGATATTACTCACCCTTCTTGTGCTTGCGCTTGAATTCCTGGACGAAGTGGTTGACGAGACGGTTGTCAAAGTCCTCACCACCAAGGTGAGTGTCACCAGCGGTGGCCTTGACTTCGAAGATACCCTCTTCGATGGTCAAAAGGGAGACATCGAAGGTTCCTCCTCCGAGATCGAAGATGAGGACGTTACGCTCGCCCTGAACCTTCTTGTCGAGACCGTAAGCGATAGCAGCGGCAGTAGGCTCGTTGATGATACGGAGAACGTTGAGACCAGAAATGGTTCCAGCGTCCTTGGTTGCCTGACGTTGAGAGTCGTTGAAGTAGGCGGGGACAGTGACGACAGCGTTTGTGATGGTTCCACCGAGGTAAGCCTCAGCGATCTCCTTCATCTTCAAGAGAACCATGGAAGAAATTTCTTCGGGAGACTATAAAATTATTGGTGAGCTTCATATTTAATCAAAGACAGATAATTACTCACGAATTCCTTCTTCTCGCCACGGTACTCGACTTCGATGTAAGGTTTGCCACCCTTGTTGAAGACCTTGAAGGGGAAGTGCTTAATATCCGACTGGACCTCAGGGTCGTCGAATTTGCGACCAATAAGACGCTTAGCATCAAAGACACTAAACAGACAAAGTAAGTAAAGATCGAAAGGTTAAACATGAAAGGCACATACGTGTTATGGGGGTTCATTGCGACTTGGTTCTTTGCGGCATCACCGATGAGACGCTCCGTGTCCGAAAAGGACACATAAGAAGGCGTCGTTCGGTTACCTTGGTCGTTTGCGATGATTTCGACACGGTCATTTTGCCACACACCAACACATCTGCACGAGAAATCGTAAGCTTGGACGCGAAAAAAGACAAAGAAATATCATGAAAAACTCACGAGTAGGTGGTGCCAAGATCGATACCGATTGCTTTTGAGGAAGACATTATGTTCTATAGTTGAAGAATAAGGATATGGGGTGGATTAGTTGAGAGAGGATTGCGAACCTAGATGGATGATACAGGTAGAAAATGAAGCTGAAGATCCAATTTCGCATTCATGTTTTTATAAGTTCGCCTCGCCCTACCAGAAGGTCGCAGAAACGTACAGAACTTTCTACATTTTTCAGGCACGTGACGTAGTGGCGTCATTAGCGCCCACACAACTCTCGGCGACAAAAAAAAATTGAAACATGTTCGAAAGCCGTAGAATATTGGATAACGTTCTAGCTAAGCGAAAAGCGTAAGATACTACAACGGTGCATGAGCTAAACTGGCCCGTGTGGCCATAGAAAGGGATGGAAAGTAGTAGAGAAAGACCTAGCAGACAAATGAAGGTTCCACAGAATTCACTGAATCGTTGTGTACGTATGATGGATATCGACGTTGTAAAGGAAAGGAAACTAAACGTGCATTTGAAAAGAGAGCGTATTGATCGGCGGGAAAGATAGATTATACAGGAAACGCAAGGAATGACGGTGTGAATATGTGTCCAGATGTACCATAAACGGATAAGAAGTATGCACAATTAAAAGGGCACTTATAGTGGGCCATTCCTTCCTATAGCTTCATCAAGGCTTCGATGTGCCTGCAAGTCATGGAGAACCGACGGGTCCACTAGACAACGATCAATGATGAAAGTAGTTAGCTCTGAATGACATCGCAAGATAAGAAGATTCAACACACCTGGTAGCACGCTCTTCCGGCGAACATGCGGGCTTTGATGCGATGGCGTCAGCTCTGATCCAACATCTGGGTAAGTCTGCTGTAAAAGGGAAGGGACACACACATAGATTACTTTAGATACAGCAAAAAACGAGACTCGGGTTTGTAGATTTAACGTACGTCTAATCCGGGATCAGCCATGGGCACTCGCTCAATACCATGCTCATCGAACTCTCCTGTAACATCATCGATCGAAGCGGCGTTGAGCTCCATCGATAAATCAAGGATATCAACGTCGTCCAGGCTCGGAGGAGGCGGTGGTGGTGGGTGAGGGACTTCGTGGTAACCCTCTGGGAGTTTACCGTCTGGTGCGTTTTTCAACGCGGTTTCCCGCATCTTCTGCCATGCTTCATACTTTCGAACAGCCTCTTGTTGTTCCCTTATCAAACGGACACGTAAGCGCTTGATAAATTGTGATGAACCTTGACACGCACTCGATCTTTCTTTGCTTGTATTGTTGCATTGACTCGTCGAACAGGTCAGGGTTGATCTCCATAAACAGCTTGAGTGCATTGTATACCATCCCGTGTATTGTCCTACAGCTCCGGTGAGCTAAATTCACAGCAGTAACAGCGAGTACTCACCGGTTCCAGTGCGACTTGGAGTTTGTGTATAGCGCTGGGAATACAATCGGAAGAATGACGGAAAGGTTATCGCTCATTAGGTTAACGACGTATTCGTTGTTCCAGTACAACAGCGCTCTCTCTGCAACCTGGAAGTGCTGGCTATTTATGCACCTGGCCATCTGCTGGAAGAGGGGCACCTGTATCTTTTGGAATTCGGCGGGATCGGTGACATCCAGGATTTCTTCAACCTCGTTCAAGAACATGACCTCCTTGGGCGAATTGACCTTTGGCCAGAACTTGAGTAGACCAAGCATCACCTCCTCCGCCAATGCCGAGTCCTTCTCTAAAAACTGGACAACACAGTATGCCAGTTGCGGGTGGTACAACGATAGGCTCTTGACTTTGTGAAGTGGAAGGAGGACTCGTGTCAAGAAGATCTTGTGCTCTTCCTTGAGAGGAAGAGCAAATCCGTTGATAATGGAACCGAGAATTTCGAGGAGTTCGGCTATGCCGTTATGTCTCTCGGTTTCGTAGATAAAATGGAAGAAGACGTTGTTGATAGACCGACGAATAAATGCACGGAGATTAAGGAATTTGCCGTAAATTCGGTGTAGGGTAGTCTTGAGAAAGTCGCGTTCTCGAGGGTCTTCAGAGTCGAAGAGCTCGAGGAGATTTAACACGAATGACTGATCGATGTAGCGCTTAGCCAAGTTGGTATTGAAATCTGGTGATTCGACAAATCGGAGGAAGAACTCGTAGACGATCTGGAGGTGAGGCCATGCGAGTTCGAGAACTGGTTCATCTTCTTCCGGATCAAAGGCGTCACCTGTCGGGTTCACGGGAGGGGGTATGGAACGGAAGAGGTTGGTAGCAAACTAGGGGTATTCATATGAGCTGCAAGTTTATCACGTAAAATGAAGTGCATACCATGTTGACCACCTCTGGGTATACGTTGTCTGTTATGACACCACGTTGAGTGGTAATGTACTCGAGCATTTCGTGAAGAGTCTGAGCTTTGATCTGTTTACCCTTGAGCTCTGAACTGGCATCGTTAAAGTCGAAAAGGACACGGCATTGGTGAAGCTTTTTGAGGAAAAGTTGAGGACGCTCAGCGGGCGGAGTCTCTGTTGAGCGAAAGATGCACGTTAAGCGAACGAAAGCCGACACACATGCACAAAGACTGACCTGAAAATGGTGGCAAACGCTCTATCTCGACCTTTTCCGTTACAACAAAACGACTGCTACGCTGTTTGCGAGGCGGTTTACCCACAATGGGAATAGTGTCCTTTGGCCCAGCACGAAGACGGTTGAGAGTGGTGTTACGAGGTGGGGTAGCATTGGGAGAAAGCTCCGTGGATTGAGCGTGTCGTTCAGGAGTCGAAGTATTGTTCTGAACGCGAGATTGTGGTTCTGTCGACTGATCTGGACTGACTACGAGAATTGGGGGAGAGAGAGACTGAGATGGAGGTGGTTGTGAAGGGGCAGGCTGCTGCGCTGGTTTTGGAGGAGGTGGGGGCGGGGCAGCATTATTAGTAGTGGCACTCGCAACATGCTTTGACTCTTTCTTTGATGAATCTGAGGCCTTTCCTCTAAGCTAAAATACCAAGAGTCAGTGAACGAGTCATGACATGGGGTTAATTATCGCGTACGGCCTTTTTGAAGCTCTTCATGGCTGAAAATCAAGCAAAAAAAAGCTGCGATTTTCTGCAACTTTAGAGATAAAGAGCTTGGGTAAAAGAATGAGAGCACTGGTGACGACGACGTCGAGACTCGTTTCGCTGTTCGACGCTTGGATCGATGAAGTGAAGCAAAGCCTGGAAATGTGTTTGTGTTGCTTGTCACACCCAGTCACGCTACCAAATTACTACTTTGCCTCAGTCTCCCATGGCTGCCATTTACACTGTCTATACTTCTCCCACTCATCCTCCTATTCCAAACCACTTACCAACTCTGATTGTCACCCCTCATGGTACGTTCTTCTTCCCGCTCGTTTTTTCCCCAAGAAAATCTGACAATTTCTCGCAGGTCAACCGTCAAATATCCTCTATTCCTATCTCCATACCAACTATGTTCGTTTCACTCTCGCATTACAAGTCATATATACTCAGTCTATCTGCAGAACGCTGAAAACTATCTCTTGACACCTTCACCACAAGGCGATCTATGCGTTGCCAAGCTCTTTCCACCTCGTCCGAACAGTAACACCAAAGCGACCGCATCTGATCCAGGCCATTCTGCTCCTGCTTCTTCTCGCGTAGTTCGCTGCGAAGCTTCTAGGAATCTCAAATGGTCAATAGCCAACACCGGTGTCATTTCTCCCATCTACAAGCTATCCTTACCATCGCCAGATTCACCGGATCTTCCTCTCTTCCAAGTATCTAAACCAAATCCAAACGCTGCTTTCTGGAGTATGTTCTACTTTGCCTATGCAGGTCACAACATTCCCCCAAAGCGTATCGAGTTTGGCAAAATCCAGAAGAATCCGCCCGGTCCTAATGGCGGCGGCACGAGAATCAGTATCACCGGCAAGACACCAGAAGAGAAGGCTGTTTGGCAAACCCTCGGAGAAGGAAACGAAGACTGTGTAGAATGGGTAGTCCTCTGTGCTGCGCTCAACTTACTCGAGTGAGTTTTTTTTTGGTTGCACTTTCCAAATTTAGGTCTCAATCTCTTGGTTCTAGCGACGAAATCCTCAAGGCTGCAGAGAAAACTCCTGGCGCTCCCGGCGGTCCTGCACCTGTCTCTCTCCGCGACCCTGGTCCTGCTTCCTCGCCCGGTCCTGGCCCGGGTCCTCAAGGTCCCCCAGGGCCAATGGGACCAGGACCAGGACCTCAACAGCGTCCTATACCCCAGCATTCCAACTCGCTACCTCCAGGTGCGCGTGTAGGACCTCCACAACCCAACCAAGGACCTCCACCTCCGCGAGGCTATGGTCCCGGCCAAGGGCCTCCGCCTGGACACGGTGGTCCAATGCCTCCTCAGACGGGTGGTTACGGTCCTGGCCCTGGGCAAGGACCTCCAAGACCTCAGCAGTTCCCTCCAGGTCAAATGCCTCCTCAACAAATGCCGCCTCAGATGCGTGGTCCTGCACCACCAGGTGGACCAGGACAGATGCCTCCTGGGCCGCCTGGGGGTTACGGCGGTCGACCACCGCCTCAACAAATGATGCCTCCGCCCCAGCAACAAGCCAGGCGCTTCTAATTTTAACTTGTTGTACAGCATTCGCGATAGCAGGGACTTTTCGTGGACTTTCTTTTCCTCTTATAATCAAGCGATACCCTTTTCTTTTTGTCCATCCTATTTCTCGCGTCTTTCTTTTTGTTTTCATCCGAGGGTCTCAACCATAGGTGGTTTGCTTTCATGATTCAGGCAGACTATTTATGATATATCACTAAGTTATCTATTCATTCAATTTCTTACTTTTTCTCGGAAATTCATTTACGATGATACCTCTTAACGAGCTCCTGGTTACGAAGTTCCATTCCGTTCCTTTTTAAAATACAAATGTACTTGAGAATACGAGTGAAGAAATCATCCGTTACTTGCTTCCGCTCTTCGCGAGCTGCTCAATAGCATCGAGGGAGTAGGCTGTTCACGAGAGATCAGTAGCCGATCTAAATCCCTGCAGAGCGGAAGGACGTACATTTAGGCCGTTCGATAGGAAGACCAAGGGCTCTTGCCCAGACTAGTTGCGTAACGCAGCCAAGAGCTACACAATTGAATATGTTAGCAAATTGGGGATCTCAATCACTCAAGAGACTTACCTCGTGAGACACCGAAGATGACAGTGTAGTACTTGAACTGCGTGAGACCATAATGATAAAGGACGCATCCTGCAAACAACAATAAGCCCGGGGCATCTTCATAGAGCTGTTACACCTACCAGATGCGGCATCGACGTTGGGATAGGGGTTCTTGGTCTGACGTGGCAAATTAGAACGAATTACTTCCGCATTGAGGATACCACGAACCTTTCCGTGCTCCTTCAGAATACCAGGAGCGACTTCGTATGTCTACATTCAATGCTTCAGTTTGCGTAACCCCGCGAAAGGTTGAATGCGCTTACCTGTTTGACAAGTTGGATGATAGGACTCTTCAGGAGGTCGGGACGAGCATCACAGAAGTTCTGAAGTGCAATGAAACGAGGATCGGGGCTACGCAATACACCGTGTCCATAACTGTTGATGAAAGGTTAGTAGTGGCTTATCATATGTGAAGACTGCATACCCAGGCACGACCTGCCCAGACTTGAGAGTCTTCCACAGGTAATCCTTGATGATGTCGTGGGTGATATTGTCGCCGACTTCTTTTTGCATCGCGAGTTGCCATCTTAGGACTTCCTGGTTGGCAAGACTAATTGTCTGGGTCAGTAAGGTGGTTATCTGCAGGTAGAATCAACAAACCCATGGAGCGGTCCTGCAAGAGCGAAAAGAGCAGCTGCGTAGGAAAGGTAAGGATCGGAAAGGGTCGAGCCGACAAGGTCTGTATAGTGATTTGAGAAAACAAAATCCTCAAGGGCGAATAAGCCACGTACGAGCGGTATGAGCGGACGCGTTACCGCCTTCATGATCACCGTGGATAGCAATGTACAATCGCAAGTATTCGGTCAAGTCTTGGTTGTCACCGAAGCCAAGCAACCTCGAGTAGTTGCCAACAAGATCCAAATCTTTGTCCAACGCAGGAAGAAGAGTGCCAGGCTTATAGACATTCCGGTAGATCCGCGCGGCTAAAGCGGGAAGACGAGCGACAAGGTTGATACAATCTTCGAGAGTATGTGTCCAGTATTCAGACTTCTTCATGCCCTTCTCGTAGGCCTTCTGGAAAGAGCTATCATGGTTCAGTGCTGCCACTCCCATGCCCAGCTGAGTCATAGGATGAAGAGTGGAAGGGAACCTAGTCGAACTTCAGTCTCGGAAGTAGTACATCAAACAAGCTCGCTCACGAATCAATCAGCTTCTCAACATGAGTGGGAAGTTCTCCTTTCTCCGCAAGTTCCCTTGACAGCTCACGCGTCTGTTCGGGAGTAGGAACCTGGCCTGTGAGGAGCAACCAGAGCATGGATTCTGCAATGATCTCTTTGCCGCCGGGTGCAGGAGGAAGTTGACGTTGACAGTCTGGAATGGACATGCCATGGAAGCGAATTCCCTACGAGGTGTAAGCTTTGTGTTCAGCACGGAAGCTCATGCGTACCTCCTCTGGATCTAACACAGATGAATCCCACAACATTGCACGCAATCCACGCATTCCACCGAGTACATTCGCGACCTGGGATCAATCGAATCACGCGTCAATTCCAATGCAAATGTCCATCCGAGTAGTAACTTACCTTCACATCGCCAATCACGGTATCCGCATGCTGGTCTTTCTGGTGGAAGCGGGGGTATCAGTGTACAACAGCGTAAAGAGTGATGGAATACATACGAGCCGTTTCAAATGGGCCTGTTTCAACGGGATGACCTCTTCAATCGTCTCCTTCAGTGACTAGATGGTTTGGGGATCTAGAGTCAGTCTGGGGAAAGCGGGGAAATGAGGCACTTTGCTAGTACCTTGGTAGATGCAAATCTCCTGCTTTCCTGAGCAAGAGCATTGCTAGTTGACCTGAAGATAGACTTTGAAAGGATAGCTCTTGACAGCATGGTGGTGGTACGGAGGAAAGAGGGAATCTGAAGAGGTGAAGTTCCGAAATCTGGAGACTGGAGTAAAGAAAGTCCTGGTGCGGGGCAGGTAGCCGGAATTCGGCAGCAAAGTCGCGCCGGAATTTGACAAGGCAATGACTTTGGATTCAAACAGAAACACACAATCCCGACACGCAACGTGTAACTAGAATTTCGCCAGCACATCTCAAGCTCTTCTCACTTTTCTTCGCGTTGCCGCCATGGCCTCAATTCTTGTGCCTGTGGCATATGTTATCGTCGTATTTGGAGGCCTTTTAATTTTCAGTCATTTCTATAGGAAGCGTCTTGCTTGTGAGTGCTAATTTCATGTGCATCGTCCGAGGATATTGACTAGTTGTCGCGTTCTCGTTTAGCTCAACCGTTCGAGCCATACTTTGCTGATCATCCTGAACGCAACGCATACGTTACACTCCTCCAGAAAACAGATCCACCAACACCAGATGTCATCCTAAAGTCTGCACTTGTTCGACGGGCAATGGCAGACGTACAACGTGTCCTTCGCATCCGAGAAGACAAGCCTGCTCTTCAGAATCTACTTCAGAAAGGCTCGATTGGTGATGAACTTTGGAATAGTCTTTTGGCAGCAGAGAAGGAACTCGAAGCAGAGATAGTCGAAGTGGTAAACGAAGCGAACTCATTCGTCGAAGGCTGGGGACCCGTCATTTTCCAAACTGCCAACGAAATGCTTGCAAATGAGAAGATGCGCCAAATATTTGAATCAACAGCTGAGCGCAAGGCCGAGTTAGGTTAGTACATCCGTTCGAGATTTCCATGACTTGCTGACATTTCGTTTCCTAGCTCAAAAATATGGCGTAAAACTGGATCCCGTACCCACGTCATCACCTATCGCTACCGTAGTGGGAGCCCCTTCTCAGTCAGCGCAAGCTCCTGCTCCTACTCCTTCAAGTCCTGCGGTCACTAAACCGACCACAAATGGTCTTTCTCCTGCAGTTAACCCCGGAGTAGACAGTGCCGCGTCTAGTGATGCAGAATCTTCCAAAAGCCCTTCTACCCCTCGTTCAAAGGCCGTGAGTGACCTTAAATCACCTATTTCTGTCGTTGACCATTCAATTCTAGGGCAAGAAGGGCAAGAAACGGAAGTAGCTACTGCGTGTCTACTTTAGCACCTGCATTGTATAAAAGAGCTTGATATCACATGATTTACATATAGCATGACAATCGAGGGATTTACTGTAATTGAGTGCGAAGAAAGAATACACTGAAAAAGAAACAAGAAATGCGTAGTGAATAGGTCCCATCCAATTAGCCGCGGATGACAATCGCCTTCTCCCCGGTGCCTGTTCGAGCCTTGCCCGACTTGTCGACATGGTCTAATCCAAGAACATCTTCGGGTGCGAACTGGTGCTCGTATATTGTGTCCTCTGGAACAATCCTGTTCAATCGGTATCCAGCACATACTATGCAGTAAACTTACCGTCTTCAATATATGATGGTTGCTTGAAGGTGGAGACTTGAATGATTGCGAATCGATATTTGGCCAAGTCCTTGTCCGAAACACCTATCCGCGCTTGTAATCGCTTCTTTGTCTCAGAGAATTTCTCGCCCTGTGAAATTGCCTGAGTCTTGCTATAGAGGGTCAAAAGAGCATGTTACTCACCCTCTTCACCACAAATTTGAACGGCACGCCGTGCGTCCGCGAGAGGTCCTTCGAGAAGTGGAACACCCCTATGACCTTGTCGGCGTCGTCAGCTTCCAGCTCTTCTCGTGGGATTTCCTAAATAGGTTTGTCAATATCAGAATCACGATGGTGGGTGGATAACCAGACCTCAGCATAGAGTTCCACTGGATCAGGTATGTTACCAATCATCTCTGATCCCGTAAACTCCTTCTGCGTCTTCCCATCTCGTGAGATTTCAAAGATACGTATCCTCCCCGTACCGCCAGGTGCGAGAGTAACTTTCTTGGCCAAGTTCTCTGCGAGATCGTGCACCGAACTTGTCTTTGGTAACAGGAAAGGATATGACCCCTCTTCCTTGTTGTGAATGCCAGTCCAGATCACCTTTAGCTGACGCTTGGTCTCTAGCTCCACGATACTGACATCCAACTTCTCGTACAAGATAACAGCACTTGTCGTGTAGTAAGGTGCCATTATCTCAGCTATACTTTGGTTCAGTGACCGCTTCAAAATGCTCTTGGGTGCGCCGGTCTGTGCATTGGTAGTGGTAAAGCGAAGCTTAATCGGGTCGTGTCTAAGATGTTCACCGACTTTGGCCGACATCTACAGTATGATGAGCGTCGAGTAGTGGAGAAGAGATAACAGGCATCTTACCGTGTCGTAATTCTGTTTCTTGCTTAACACAAGACTGAATTCTGGATGGTCATGTTGATCTGTCTCGTCGCTCTTCGGTCGGAAGATGATCATCACACGGTTCTGAAGGAAGTCGTAGTACTGGATGGGATTGGAGTACAATCCTTGACTGTCCAGATCGTGAATCCTGCAACCAAACTATAAGTAGCTGGTTGACTTCATGATTTATCAGATAGCTTACTCTCGCTCAGGAAGGTCAACCTGGAAACATATAACATCACCATCCTGAATTTCACTTTGAGCAAAAGACAATTTGGGTTTCATGAGCTCTATCATTCCGGGTTTGATTTCCTATGGAACCATTAGTTCAGGGGTTTGGATTCTGCACAGCGAAGGTGATTTACCTCGTACAACTTGAGGGCTGTTCCGGGTGCCCATCGCATACGCTCATTGATGATGGGAACCAGGTCTGCCACTTTGCTTGTACGGAGCATATACACCTTTCCAGCACCAAATAATGACTGCTTTGATGTGTCGAAGTGCTTCAAGAAGACCATGATGGACTGGGAAGGTGGTTCAGGCTATCATATAGTGAGAACATGCACAATCGAGAATGGCAAAAGATACCCACCTTTGTCGGATCTGGAATCACATCAAGATAGAGACGGAGGTCGTTTTGTCGTGCCGCCATGTTGTTCCGGATAAGTTCGACGGCTATCACCAACTTAGCAATGTGGAACAAATTTGGGGGAGGTTACGCACTTAGAGTGGGCTCGTTCTCTGGGATATGGGTGTCAGGTCGAACGGTCTTGTTTTGTCGATTTACCAAGACCCATAATCGTACTTGGTTCTCCGGAAGCTTGAAGTGCTGGGCAACGCGACTCTTGAAAGTACTGTACGTCTCTGATTTCAGAACCCGGAAACTTGGAAGATCTGATGGAGGCCAGTTCTTCTCGTCAAAGGAGGCCAGATCGAATCCTTCGTGTTGAGTGAACGTTTCGTCCGTGATGACCTGAGAAAGATGTCATTTCAGGCAAGATAATCAGCCACCCAAAGCTGACGCACTTTTGCCGTCAAGAACAAATGTTGCTCTTCTCGCTCTTTCTTCTTGGCTTCGATTTGAAGACGCTCCTCGTCCAAGCGTCGTTCTAGAAGGTAATTAGAACGCGGAGTAGGTAAGGTTGATATATCGAAAACTCACTCAGGTGGGCTGGTGTGTCTTCTTCTGTGAACGGAGCAAGAACCTCATCCATTGCAGACTCCCGAATGTAAACCAACATGTACGCGTTTGTGAAGCGCTTCATTGCGCGAACCTGATTCCGCTGAAGTGTCGCGGGAAGCCCATTGAGTGCCTCACCACCATAGTTCTCTTCCAGAACTTCCTTGTCGGTTACAGGGGTAACACGGTCATCATCGAATTTGAGCCATCTAGTTTCACGATCAGGCTTAATGAGAGCAAAGTAGTGTCCTCCGTGCAAGTCGCCAGAATGGACGAGCACGCCTGCCAACTTGTAGACCCAGGGTTTCGACCGATCTGCACCGGGACTCAGAAATTCGTCGAGGTCGATTTCGAATGGGAACTCATGGCGATCGTTGATTTTGACCATCGCATCGCGTTGAATGTCGTATTCAAAGCGTTTTAGTTGGAGATGAAGCACCGGAGGGAAGGACTCGAAAATGATACCCTTCTTGGCGTCTTGTAAGCCAAACCCTTCTGCCTGATATTTATTCTCTCCATCTAGAGTTTCCACCTGAACGTAGTCTTTGAACGACTCGTACAAGTTCTTCAGTCCCTTGACATTGAGCTGGATGTCTGTTACGAAGATGAGTAGAGAGTGGAGTTAGTTGGACATGTCTCGCACCGTTAAAATCCTCGACCCTAGACGACTCATAGTCCACGTTCACACATTTGATATAACTTTTCATCTTGCCCACAAAAAGCTTTGATATCGCGCCCTCAGCTTTTGTTCCCTAAATGCAAGGTCAAGAACGGTTATCTCGTTGCACGCCAGAAACGGCATACCTTCATCTTGGACTCCAGCTTATCCTGCAGAACTCGATTAAACTCCTGTACATCATGCTGGAAGAAGGCATCGAGCGACTTCCAACCAAACGATTTGGTCAGTTCGGTGGTTCCTACAGCAATAGATGAAAACAGAACGAGGGTGACCAACAAGTGTCAACATACCGACAGGCTGATCCGAAGTTTGTAGGTGATAGAAAAGTCGTTGCAGCGCCAGCGCAACACTTTCGGTTGGGTGATCATCTTCTGTGGGTATTTGATAGACGGCCTAGGGACGCAAAGGAGAGTCGATCAAAAAGACAGATCTGATGATTGATAGCCACTTACCTTGCGGAAATACCGTGTACAATACAGCGATTGCAACATGGAGTTCATGTAACAGGTGGCACCTTGATTTTTCAAACCAACAAACCCAGTCTCTTTCTTGGAATCGTAGCTGTAAGGGGCAATCAATCACTGGTACAAGGTAGAGGCTGTGGCTACGCACTTTACAAAGTTGTGCCATAAGACACCGGTAGGATCCTCCAACACACGTACAAAGACTGATATAACAGCAGCTTCGTTTTCTATCGTTGGTCGGCTGTGGCCCTCTTGAGCAGTGAAAAGCTTGCGTAATTCACTGAAACGCGTAAAACCCCAGTCACACTCTTCCGCGATAAACCGATGGTGAGCGTCTAGATGATTGAATGCCTTAGTATCTGCCAAGGGGCTGATGACAGATGGATGAGTACGCACGGCTGACGGTGTAGATTGTAGGATCATGAGGGTTAGAGATGACGAGAGCAAACTGTGCACACGCATGCCATCCTTCTGGTGCTTTCTTTGGTTCAGCATAGTCAAGGTAGACGGAAACTGTGTCATTCGGAGGAGCGTTGGAGTTCCCAAAGGGAAACAGCAGTATGCGCCTGAAATCTGGTGAGACCTCGTCATCAAATAGCAAAGATATGCGACGCACCATTTATGCCCGCCACATTCGAATTCAGCACTGGTCAGCTTCTTCTCCAGCTTCTTCCAATGTTCCAACTGCCATGTAAAGACTTTGAAATCTTTGATGTCGTGACCTAGGTCTGGCATGTGCTTCGCAGCAAACGCCTCATCTTTGAAAGAGAATCCGTGAGCGCAAACCATCATACTGGCAAGAAAGGTAACTTACGATTCCGCACTGATATAGGCTCCTCTGGTTCCATTGAAGGACCACCGTTCGCCTTCTCATCTAGAGTCTCCATGTTATCATTCTAGATGTCATTTCGGGTGAGTATGAAATCAAGCTAGGAGAACTGATCTATACACACCATAATCCTGAAAGAACGAAACTAGCCGGCTTGTTGTCCCACAACCTCTTTAGAATGATAGGACGAGGAAGCGTGATGTAAGGGAGATGTTGGGTGCTAGGGTTATGGGAGTCAGTCAGCAAAGCGGGCTTGCTGACAAATACGGCATCCCGATAAAGTGCGGCTTCGTGCACACATTTTTTTTTCTTGTTCAGTTCTTCTTTCATCTTCTCGTTTGTTCGAGACTCAAACTGTAGCAATTCAAACCTCAAGTTTCAGTGAATTATCCAGGTGTCGTTTTCTTAATTCTGTGTGAACTACACGATCCTTAAATTGTCTCGACAGGAAGATCTTTTATGGTCCTCACCAGCCTTTTCGCTGTCTACTGTCGGTAGTGAGTCAAAATCGTGTAAGAGCAAGCCGCGGGTCTGTCTCGTCTTTCTGGATCTCGTTTTGAGGTTCAGGATATCTTCGAACTATCCTCTGGCACTGCCTTGCAAGCACGTACGGCGAACGCCCATTAAATTCTCGTGGCGGCACGTCATTGCTTTTTCGGCGAACATTTCCCTCCACCGAATGCTCCTTTGTACAATCTTAGCACATTCAGAATCAATATTCCAATCCTTATCTTCTCCACTGGCAACGTGAGACCGCGGCATGATGTTAATCTCTTGAGCTTTCACCTAGCATGAAGAGTTCGTTTCCGCGGTGACCGGTAAAAGTTCTTTAAAATGAGCTGCTTCAAGCCGCCTCGTTGTAGCTCGTTGTGCGACTGCTAGTCCCGTTTCTCGGCGTGTTAATTTCTCCGGCTGTCAACAAAGCATACACGAGGCTGGCCAGGGCTACTACCAAGTGTGAGGCCAAATCTCGAGCCCAAACAGTTGTGATTCCATTGTTCATGAGTCTGATACGTAATAGTGGGAAGACATGTTGATGTGTGTTGGAATGATTTTCTCATTAAAACTTGCATCCCAAAACCCATCTAGCTCTGACAGAGGCTGAAAATACGCTATTCAAAGGAACCTTGGCCGAGGTGGTATCCAAATTTTGAGTGACTTGGGCCTCAAGAAGCTCGGAGCTACGCTTGCCAAACCAGGGTTCATTGGGTATTCGCCTCATGTACAGAAACTCGCTTCCTCTTAAATATCATCCATTACATCTTTTCGGAGACGATTCTGACATTGTCTCCCCGTTTTCTTCCTTCATTTTCGCTGCATGAAGAGTTTCTTCCAGCGGAAGCATGATAATACCGCACCAGCCAAGTCTGCTTCAAAACAACGGATCCCTCGTCCCCAAGAACCTGAACCCTCATCCAAATACTCAGGCAGGACAGAGAAGCAGATACCTGGTACAGGTGTCAAGAAATCTGGCGAGAAACGGACAAGTTCAAGTCGTGTGCCTCGTCAAGATCCTGTTATCACTGAGGTGCCCGGTACAAGCTACAATACCACATCATACACAACACCAACTACATCCAAACCATCTTCTAGTCGTGCACCATTCATTGCCCCATCATCATCCATACCCAGTTCGAGCCAACGCCCACCCCAACATGTCGATACCACGAGGACCGTGAAGGTCAACGGTGACTTGCCTACGAGTTCGTACAGCATGCCTCAAGCATCAGTACGTCCTACAGATCAGGCACCCGTCCCACCATCACCTTACGTCGGTTCAAGTCGCCAAACTACATCCCAGGTGCCAGTACCTGGTCCTTCACAATGGATTCCTCCGCCAAATGCATACACTTCGTCATCTTCTCGGATGTACAAAGACAGAGATACGGATGATTATCGAGATAGGGAGCGCGCGGAACGCAAGGAAAGGGAGAGGGACCGAACAAGAGACAGAGATAGAACCAGAGATAGAGATAACAGAGATATTATGGATCGGACCAGAGACAGGGACGTCCGAGCAAGGGAGAGATTGAAGGACGAGGCCCCGGCTAGAGTCAGGGAGAGAGAGGTCGAAAGAGAACAAGCACGGGAAAGCGATGGAGACAGGGGCAAAGAACGAGAAAGGACGAGGGATAGAGATCCTGCGAAAGAGCGCGAGCGCGAGCTGGAACGGAGAGCAGATCGTGAACGAGCGAAGATGAGGGAGACGTTACAGCGCGACCGTGATCGCACAAGTACACGAGATAAGGAGAACAGTCGCGTCCGAGAGGCTCAGCCAGATCGTAGGGATTATTACTATCGGGAGTCTAGTAGCAAACGGGACACGGAAAGACCGCGAGGACAGTCTCGAGCACCCGATCCAGACAGATACCGTCCTTCGGTTCTGCCTACTTCGGCTGATCGTGGAGCGGTGGACGAGTGGGGGCGTAACACAGTCCGCGACTATCGTGCACCTCTTGCTACAAAACCTACAGGAAAGGATTCGAGTGATGAAGGAGAGACTTCTGATCCTACCAAGCAAAAGTACTCTTCCAGTAGACGTCGCGACAAAGCCTATGACCTCTTTCAGAATCAAACTGTCACTGTGAGTCGCGTGTCTTCCTCCATTCACCCTGACTCAATGCACAACTTAGGGACAGCACCCCACTAACGGTTCTGCTGTACCAACGACACCGAGTGTCTCGCAGAACGCGACTCAATCTGCCAGCCGAACCAGGCCACCAATTTCGAATTCGCAGAGCGCTAGTTATTCCGCTCAGACTGCTCAGTATGCTCCAAAGGCGTCGGCCACTGCAGCCCCCGTCCCGCAGAGTGCCAGCAGTAAGGTCCCTGTGTCTGCCTCGCAGACCACTCCACAAACATCAGGTGTTTTCTCGCAACAAACTTCCGCTGTATCCAAACCGGCCGTTGCACCTGTTTCCGTGTCGCAGACAGCAGGTCACACTGCACCTACAGGACACTATGCAAGGCAGTCTAGCATCAATGCGCAGTATTCTCAACAAAACGTGCATCAGGCCCAAGCCAACGTGAAGGCATCCAGTGCCGGAGTTTCCGCTCCACAGAATGTTCAAAGTGCCACCACCTCCGCCAGTCAGTATAACTCGTACACCTCTGGCTCACGCCCTCAATACACGAGTACCTCAGCCCCTATCCAAAGCTTCCCTGTCACCCAATCCGCTTCCAAGGCATCCAATAACAGCATTCCGAACACCTCACAGCCCCCTACCCAAACCCTCAACCCATCCTCACAATACGCATCGAGATACACATCTGCGTCGGCGTCTACAAATGCGCCTGCTCCGCCGACGCCAATACATATTCCGTCCTCAGTTTTCAGCTCGAACGTCCTTCCAAACCCAGCGCCTATCACAACTCCGACAAGCCACAATCCAGTTCAGACTCAAGTAGCACAGCCTCCACTGCATCCAGTCAAACATTTCCCTGAGTTGAGGGATCCACAAAGCGGTAACGAAGGCGTGGGCACTTCTTCAGGAAGTGACAATGACCAGGCAAGGGCTCTTGGACACAGGGTAAGTGTAGTCATTTTTGCTTTGAGTATGCTATTTTGACTATTTTTACAGAGTCGCCGTAAACACAGGGAGGAATCAGAACGTGCAAAGTATTCGAGTCGATCAGGTAACGAATATCGACCGTCTAGGACATCCGCCGTTCAACCACCAGCCACTACTTTCTCGGCAAATCCTGTTCCTACTCGAGAGAAGGTGAAAGCAGTAGAAGTACCCATAAACGTACGTCATGTCCCCGGTTCCTTAGTATACATCTAATCCCTTCGTAACAGCCCACGTCATCTGCGACCGCAGACTATACGAGGATAGATCGCCGTCAGGCTTCTACATCAGCCAAATACGGAGCTACAGAGGTGGCGGATCCCGGTCCAGTGCCTCCGGCCACTTCTTCTAGCGCACATCCCAATTATGGTCCAAGCCGTGAGCATGAAGAGCGAAGGACTTTGGAACAAATTGGAGGATACCCGGCTACTTGGACGGGACAAAAGAAGGACTACATCGCACCCATTAGGCCCATAGATGAATCTCCTCCCTCCGTGTCACAACACTCCCCGTTGAGGCGTACTGAGCCTACTGATCCATCACCTGCGACGTGGCGTCCGCCCAGTCGTGCTTATGCTGCAAATCCTCCAGCAGTCATGGGAAACAATTCGCCACATCCAAGCTTGCAGGCAAAGTGGACGCCGCCTACCGCAGCCAAGGTCTCCCCTGTTCTGCAAACTTCTGAACAGACGAAAGGAAGCCCTTATGCTCAGCTGGCCAACGGTTCGCCTGGGAAAGGGTTGGCTGCGACAGGGGAATCTCCTGCATTAGGCACCACCAGGCGTACCGATTACAGTCCATCAAATCAACCAGGACAACCAAGCCCGTCGAATGTACGTATGCCTCTTGTCATTACCCAAACTGTATTGACTCCTGTCCCAGAATGCGGCTCCAGTGGTATTTCCAGCACATACGACCTCTCTTGCGACTGGCAGACCAAATGACTATTCGACAACTCGCGAGAAGAACAGCGTCAAGGTACCTGAATTAGTCACGGAGTACGAGATGCGTTCTTCGCCAGCTGCTGCTCCTCGAAATCAAGCTAGCCGTACAGATCGAGTCACGTCGGAAAGCAGACCGTCTGGTATTGGTAACGAGACGACGAGCCGACCGCCGGATAATCATTCCCCTTCCTTTAATGTTTCATTGGCAGCCAATGATCGTGGTCGTGTTATCTCTATATCTGCTTCAAACGATAGCGGATCCCCAAATGTTGCCGCCGAGTCTTCACCATGGACAGCATCGCATTCTCCGAATCGAACTCAGGTTGCTACCGAAGTGAAAACGAGTTATCAGGCGGAGCCACGGCCCACCAAGTCAGAGGTCAGAAGCACCGATTTTTTGAACAATGGAGCCAATCCTAGCGGTCATCAGGTTGAGCCACGACACAGTAGATATGAAGCAAAGGGTTTCGAGTTACCGTCAAACGTGGGAACAAACCCTAGCCCTCGTCGCATGTACTCCGACTCTTACTCAAAACCTTCAGAATACACTGCAATCCCTTCCGCTGCGGCTCCAACGATACACTCATCGAACAACAGAAATGAGATTGAACACCGGTCGGCGTCCCAAAGTCATCCAGTCTATGTTTCAAATCAGCAATCGCAGACGATGTCGTACGCTATCAACGATCCAACAGCCGCCGGAACAGCACCAAATCCACGTAGTAATGGGATCCGAAGGGACGACTTGACGCCTTCTCATCTACAACAGTCGACAGGGCGAAATGATGCCTCGGGGACGTCTCGATACGCGGACACCAGTACAATGCAGTGGAATCGATCAGCCAATGCCTCAGCAGATTCCAAAACCGCAGACTCATCAAGGAATCCGATCTATTCACAACCACCGATCGAGCCAACTAGGAATGTGATGTCTTTTCGACACCCTGCGTTGGCGGAACTGTTGTCAGATAACACATCACCTCCACCTCAGGTTTCCAGCTCTGGATCTCGCCCCCCAATATCGGCATCTATGCCCCAGCCTTTTCACAATCAGCCCAATGCCACAGTTCCGCCTCAATCTAGCACATTATGGCAAGCTCCTGTGTCCGCCATGCCAGCACGAGATGTTGGGGCCTCTGTGTACAGTCATGAGGCAACACGTCACACTGCCGGGAGAGATAGGTCTAATAACCCGCCAGTCGCGAGCACATCAGCTAATTACCAGAATTATGGCTATCACGATCAGGTTCCTGTCCCGATGAATGCCGAGGCGAACAGAGCCCCGGAAAATCTGCTGGCCAAAAACAACGGCGTAACGACTCTCAATCCTGGAAGGATTGCCCCCCAGCCGGCTCCACCACCCAGTTCAAGAAATCCTGCGACTGCACAAATCCAACCTCAACTCTATTATTCCCCGGCCACAATCAACCCTGCTCCTCATTCCAATCCCTCCCCTCCTAGTGCCAATGCCACCCCTGTACAGCACATAGCGGGTGCCCAAATCCTTTCGCAAGAAAAGACAGCTAACCGAGCCCACGAAATGCCAACGAATGATAACGTTGCAACGTACCCCATCCCTGCGCAGTCTATACCACAACCCCAGATTGATTCACGATCGCAAGCCCTACCTCCCCCTTCAGCTCCCAAGCGACAAGGATACCCTACGTATCATGATACCACTCCTGCTGACACTAATGCCCCACCTTCTATTCCATCACAGCCTATCACACAGAGCTATAATCCCAATCAGTATGGCACTAACGGACAAGCATCTCTTGAAGGACATCCTATACCAACAGATCGTGGTAGTAGAAGTATTAGGCGAAGGACATCAGAAGAGTCGGTACTGAAGACGCCGTCTTCTTTAGCAATGTCATTGAAACCAACCGTCTCGAGGACTTCTGTGCCTGCTTCTGTCCAATCTCAGGAAACTCGGAAGAAAGGCCTCCTGAGCAGACTTATGTCCAAACCGCAACAGCCTCAGGAGGTTCATCAGGTCTGGCATTCATCGAACGAACCGGCCTTGGAAGTGCCCATAAAAGATGAGACCTCTTTCAAAGTGGACACAGAGCGTCAGCCGTTGTCTTCCAGGGTCAAAGTGCCTGCGCCTATCAATGTCCCGATTCCCGTCTCCTCAGGACATGGGAACAAGACTTCAAGTCGTAGCAAGGTGTTTACTCCTTTCCGATATTTATCGTCATCAAAGCGAAACCGGACAATGTCAGCGGCTTCGCTGGAAGCTGTAGATGGCACTGCAGTATGTGTTCCCAAAATACCAATTCATAAACCGTACTGATCTCTGTATATAGCCCAACACCGTCGGCTCACCCACGGCATCGATGCATAGTAGTCAACCCCCATTCCAACCTCCATCGCTGCGGGACCCGTATACAGCGACACAGGAATGGCGCGGGGACTTCCACAGTTTGCGAGGGGATAAGAAGATGAGAACGTACAGACCAGGTGTCGTGTTTGACGTTGGGCACGAGCCTGCCCACGACAGACAGAACTTGAAGTATAGTCAACAACGATCGAAGAGAAAATCTAGCAGATAACGGGTATGCCTCATTACATATTTCTAGGATTTCTGGCGGATTTCATATTATAGTCATTTATGCAGCTATCGTAGAACGTACTGGGACTATGGTAGACAATTAGTGTATTGTATCAAGTATGTAAACTATGTACCCCAATGCTATCAAAACTTGTTTATTGTGTCTATCGTTACCGTGAGAACTCGAGGAAGTAGTTGACGCGGTGTGACGTTGTGACAAGACGCGTAAACCCCCATCCATCTTCCTCATGTACAAAGCAGCAGAGCGAAAACCTATCCTGAACAGCGACTCTTCTCTGGCCGTTGAGAATCACGGAGTTTTGCAATATCCTCATCGTCTCAACTTGTATGTCTTTTTTCCAACTTGAAGAACCGCATGTTGACGCGTTTTCGTTCACGAGCTACGATAAACCGCCTCTTTACGATGTCACAATCGAGGATTTCGAAACATTCGCCCTAGATCGTCTTCGTATTCTTGCAGAGATTGAGTCTTCAGCCGTCAGAAATCGTACATGGGAAGAAACAAAATCCGTCACCATTGCGCAATGTCAGAAATACCTTCCTCTCAACTCCAACTCTGCGAGTAGATTGGACCTCAACTCTGAGCGGAAAAAGGACCACTTGGGGCATTTCGTGCTGAGACTGGCATTCTGTCGTTCGTGAGTTTCTGTGTCCTCTTTCGTGGCTGGGAGCTGAATCCAAACTTGTATAGTGACGAGCTTAGACGACGTTTCATCAAGGCAGAACTCACACTATTCAAGATCCGTTTTGAGACGGATGATTTCAATGAACGTAAACAATTCTTGAACTCGAGAGGCTTCGGCTCGACGGAGGTATGTAACACTTATTGACAAGTTCCAAGTTTCCACTGAACAGCATGTGCGAAGGTTGACACGAAGGAGAAGGACATGCACAAAGCGAACCTGAAGGCGTGCTATCACTATCACACTTTTCGGAGCGAAATTGAAAGAGATGCCGCATTTGATAGGGAGACTTTCTACAAGGTGCGAATGACAGACCCTCAACTTCGATGGGGCACTCACCCATAACCTTAGGTCAGATGGACGAGGGTGCCGGACCTCGTCGAAAAACGAAAAGTCTTTCTTAAGAAGGGATGGGCATATGTGCCTTCTCGTGAACAGGCTAGTATCGTGTATCAAGAATTTGAAGCTCGACTTGAGGCTGACTTGCTGGTATAATCACATTTATAAGTCGGGTATCTCATACTGACAAGGTATCCTTCAGATGACTGCAAAAGCACTGCCCAGACTAGACGAGGATACAAGACTGCTTCCCATCCTTAACAACTTGTCTCAAGGCTTCCTGGCAGGCGTCTCGTCTGACTGGGTAGCCCCAACAGGCGAAAGTAACGGGGACGATCTCACTGCAGACATGATTGACGAGCTTGCTCAGAAACACTTCCCGCTCTGCATGCGCAACATGCACCAGAACTTGAGAAAGGACCGGCATTTGAAGCACTTTGAACGTTTGAATTACGGGCTTTTCCTCAAGGTAGTTTTGAACACGTCTGATTTGGTATTGGCTGAAGAGACATGGTACAGGTGTTGGGTCTTTCTATTGAAGAAGCATTGATATTCTGGAGGAAGTCGTTTATAGGTGGTAAACTTCGAGACGACCAATTCGACAAGGAACACAAGTACAACATCCGTCATTCATATGGTTTGGAGGGAAGGCGGGCAAACTACCCCGCGAAGAGGTCAGTCCGAATGCGTTTCCTATCTAGCACAATTCCCTGAATACGGTGTTAGTTGTCAGCAACTCCTCGTGGCCGAGAGCTCTGCCCACGGTTGTCCGTATCGGTACTTCAGTCCAGAGAATCTTCAGACCGCGTTGTTGTCTGCGTATTCATCTGAAGGGCTGACAGCGAATGACCTGCCAGAAATCATGTCAATTGTGAATTCACGCCATTACCACGTTGCTTGCACTCGGGTTTTCGAAATAACGCATTCGAAGCATGGCGTGAAGAAAGGAGAGGGTGTCGGTGGAGGTGAGAGCGTTACTCACCCTAACCAATACGCCACAAGGAGTATGGAACTGGATAAAGCTAAAAAGGAGAGTGTAAAGACTGAGCCTGCTGCGATGGATGTAGACCCCTGATTATCAAGATCGGTTATTAGAATGCTGTATATATACCCGTGTTTGTACCCCTGCACACTGCAATTGTATTTCTGGTACGACCTCAACCGTTACGTCGTTGTGGGGCATCTAGTTGCTCATTTTCTCCTTAAACCTAAACCGTCACGACCTACAATATGAACAAACGGACGACCGCTACGAAGGCCAAAGTAGAGGACCAAAGTGATGCCCTTCACCAATACCAGGATACAGATGGGCATTTCTCCCTAGTCAGGTATCACACTACTAGCGTTCTCTTCAAGAATTTATTATTGACCAGAATTTTTTCACTCAGGAATTTTCGGCTTGCTGATTTAGTGACGATTATGAACGGTGTCTGCGGCTCGTTTTCAATATTTTCGTCTGCACACTACCTATTAAATAAGGATCCCGACTACCTGTGGTCTGCTCTCTCGTTCCCGTTAGCGGGACTCATGTTTGACTTTATGGATGGAAAAGTTGCGAGATGGAGAAAGTCGAGTAGTCTTTTAGGACAGGAGCTAGACAGTTTGGCAGACCTGGTACGGTGTGCAACCTCCTACTTGCTGCGCACGCTCACCCCCTTTCTCAGATCTCTTTTGGAGTTGCCCCGTCGCTTTTGGCTTTTGTCGTTGGACTCAGAACCTACCTTGACACCGTCGTTCTGACTGCATTCATCTGCTGCGGCTTAGCCCGTCTTGCTCGCTTCAACGCAACGGTCGCACTTGTCCCGAAAGACAGTGGTGGAAAAGCGAAATACTTTGAAGGGTTGCCTATTCCATCGTCCTTAATATTGGTCGGAGTTTTGGCCTTTTGGACTAAAATGGGTTGGATAGAAGGCCAGGAAGGTATTCCTTTGGGAACTGCCACTTTATGGGGAGAGAAAGGGGGAAGGGGGGAGATACACGTCGTTTCCGTCATCTTCGGGTGTTGGGCCGCTGCGATGGTCAGCAAAACCCTTCGAATTCGAAAGTTGTAATCTCTCACTCCATGGGGCTCATTCACTTTACTTTACATATATTGAATGGTTCTTCACAAAGTTATCTACGATACACACGGGATGTATATAACTCGAGGTAGCAAAAGACTTCTTCATGGGCACAAGAAAACACAAGGAATGTGAGTCAGTCTGGGCTGGCTGGCGCCATGTGCACCGTGACAGACGCGCCATTTTCATTGTGACACACGACGCGTCTAAAAAGGTTCTTCTCAAACTCTCATCATGCCTGTTTCTTCTGGAGATGTTCAGCGCCTTTTTCTTCAAGCAATTTTGTCTAGAGGTATTCTGTCAGAAGACCTGGCTCGTATAATATGGCAGCAATGCATAAAGGGTGTAAAAGGTCAGTCATTTATTTAAACATCATTTTTTACTTCAGCTGACACTTTCTGAAGCTGTCGATGATACTGTTAGCATTGCATATAACAATACAGATGCATCTTGGGAATCGTTTATCGCAAATGTCAACACATCGCTCAATGATCTCGAACTAGAGTTCAAAGACATCATGGACGAACTATCAGGAAAGAAACTTTATGCATTGGTATCAACTCTTCCTCTCGATTTCGACGCGCAAAGAATTGAAATGATCTCAGGTTAATCGCAAAGACGACGACTTGGCCCAGATGGCTACGGACTTTACTCCCAATGAAATCGTGTTCTTCAAGGCCATCGTGAGTACGCGACAAAGACAACGTTGACACCTCTAATCATTTCCCAGGTCGAACAAATCATGCTAGCACGTAAAGAATCGTACTCTCTATCTTCTTTGGCCGCCCTGCAGGAAGTTACAGCGCTCAAGGATAAGGTCAAGATGACGAAAGCACAGGCTGAATGTGTTCTTGCTAGCTTTGTTACCAAAGGGTGGTTGTTGAAGAGCAAGTATGTATCGGGCTTCTAGGCGATCGCGCATAGCTGACTTCGGCATTAGACGAGGCAGATATTCTCTTTCACCCCGTACGATACTCGAGCTGGCACCTTACTTGAAGGCAACATACCCCGATGAGATATTGGAATGTCAGTTGTGTCTCCAGGTATGCCACACACATTATCCCCTACATTTTTGAAGGACGCTACTAAAGTCCTTTGATAACTTAGATGCTCACCAAAGGCGTTGCTTGTCCCCGAACTAATTGCAAGACAAGAATGCACTTCAGCTGCTTCAGGACATACCGCAATCAGGACAGACAACGTGGCAAACAGTGCTCGACATGTAAAATCGATTGGCCGCAAGAAGCAGAAGACATGACACCCGTTGGCGAAGCTGCTGTCAGAGATGGAGAGGATGGTAGGCGACGTGTGAGGGCTCGGACGGCCAGCGACGGGGAGGACACCGATCGGGACATGGAGGGTCTTTCTCAGAACGGAACACAGCCAAGCCAGCCGTCTCGTACTCAGAAGAGTAGGAAGGGAAAAGGGAAAGGAAAGAAGATGGTCGTTGATGAAGCTGAAGACGAGGACGAAGACGAAGACGATGCCGAGGCAGACTTTGACGAAATGGATGAGGAGGAGGATACAAAGCCAAGAACTCAAAGACGTCGCAGCACTAGGCATTGATCGCAACATGCTGAGCAAGGTCCAATCTATATTACTCTTCACCCATTTATCAGTGTACAGTACTTTAAATTACTCTACAAGATCCGCCTATGTGCTAGATGCAGGGTTCTCGGGTTCTGTGGATGCAGGATCCACAGGTGCAGGAATGACTTTAGTCTCTTGTAGTGGTGGAATTGAAAGCCCCTTGTCGTTGAAGCCAAATAGACCTTTACCCCATATTAATTGCCGCTTTTTCCGGTTATTCCGCCCCTCGCCAAATTCTTCATTCCATTTGCGCAACGCAGCGAGGCTTCCCAGAGCCTCCGATGAGGAAGGTGTTATCTCCCTGAGTGCCTTATCGAAATGCCTTCGCGACAGAACACGGGAGGACGTAGCAGCTTCAGTTGCTTGTTCAGAATCCGCAGAAGACGACGACTCCTCAGTCACGACATTTTCCGGTGTCGAGAGGGTTTCTGAAGACGTCCAAGGCAGTCGAATATGCTCCTTGACGGCGTCTACCGCAGCGGAGACACAAAGATCTATTCATAGTATCAATTAGCATGATCTTTAATGAACCATAGACGTAACGCACTCTTCAGATCCGATCCAGAGAAGCCTTCTGTCTGTTGAGCCAAAGTGGTAACATCCAGGTCAGCAGCTAGTGTTTCGTCACGTAGGAATATCCTGAGAATCTCTGAAGGCTATCCGTTAGTCCTGAAACATACCACGAGCAAGCACCGTGACGTACCTGCACGCTCCTTCTCGCCAGGTAAGTCCACCAATAATCGTCGAGGTAGTCGTCGGAGAATGGCATCGTCCAAATCGAATGGTCGGTTGGTTGCTCCAATAACGATCACGTTGTCCTCGCGCGATGTTTTGAGACCATCCATCTCTTGCATGAATTCAGTAATAACCCCACGATGAGCAATTGCACCACCCCCGCTGCTTTCACGAGCAGAAGTTCGAGCACCAAAGAGTGCGTCGATCTCATCAAGGAAGACGACGCAGGGTGACAGTCGGCGAGCAAGAGAGAACACTGCCTTGACGAGTTTCTCGCCTTCACCGATATACTACATTCCTATGAGTTGAAAAGCTATATGAAGATGTAAAGTCGACTTACCATGTCCATGACATCAGACGGTGAGATAACCATCATACGACAGCCGGCTTCCTTTGCCAATGCTCGCACGACGAGCGTCTTTCCTGTTCCTGGAGGACCGAAAAGTAAGCAACCATTCATGCCGTACTCCTTCAGCACACCATGTTGGAATGCTTTTGGATGCAATAAGGGTAAAGACACGATGGATCGCACAGAGTCTATCGTGTGCTGAGGAAGGTGAACATGTCGGAATGTTGTTGACATGGAAGCTATAATCTGCTCAGTCTGTGCATTGCCAACAGAGGTATAGAAAACGCACTAGAGTTTACAATACATGGCAGAAGTCGGTGTTCGTGTTCACTGAGGTCTGGATCGTTCTTGACATTCTCGATGACTTCGTCGTGGCCAACGGGGTCACTGGCCTCGTCTTCGGGAGCTTCTTTCGGCCGTGCTGGTAAAGCATCTTTAATCCACGATTTCCGTGTTTCGACGTGGCCACGGACAGCAGTCCAAGCACGCTCTGTATCTTGCCATGTCACAGGAGTACGATCCAAAGAAGCCTTCTCATCAGTTCCAATTGAGTGACGAGAGGCCACGACACTTCCCAAAGCGCGATCAGCAATGCGTCGAACATCTTTCCATGTTTCTAAACGTTGTCCCCAGGATTCCCACATCGTGTTCGGTTTCGGTGGTACCGCATCGTCGGCTTCTACTGGCTCCTCAGAAGATGATTCTGTTCCATCTTGCTCGACTACCGTTTCAAGAGGCGCGAGGTTCGACTCGGCTCTATCCTGTTGCAGTGTCCCGCCAATAGCGCCGATACCCATTCGCATGGTCAGTTCATTGATTTCCCTGCGACGTGCAACCCTGCTTTCGCGTTCCCGAGTTGCCGACCGCATGCTAGGAACGAGGATAGACGTCCTGAAGAAAGATGGTCCACTTTCAGATTCAGACGTCAAACTAGCCGCATTGGACATAGCAGCGAGAGCTGCAGTATTGGGCCCAACAACTACAACCTCTGGCCTGGAGGAACCTCCTGGTTCCTCTGAACTCCGTTCTTGTACAAAGTACTTTGGGTACTCTTGCTGAACAAGATTTTCACCACGTTCCCATTTCTTTAACCGGTGGCGCAGACGCTTCTCTCTAGCAGCTTCTGCGGTCGTTCCTTCATCCCATTCCGATTTCGGAGGAGATTTCGCCGAGTCATTACTATTAAAGTGGGCCGATGGTGGCCGCCCTTTCATGAGCATGTTCATGATGGCGGATTGGTCCATAGATGAATGAGGTTCCGGAGGCGTATCTGGGGCTGTGATGGGGGGCGTCATTCCAAAGATGATAGCCATGGGGTTGGGGACGGGTGATGATGACCTGGACATGGCGCCCTTGCGCCTCTGACGAATCGATGACAGAAGGGGAGGATACCATACCGAAGCCGTAGACGCAAGTGTGGGGAAATCACGGATGTAAATGAGTCGTGGTGGACTTCGACTGGCAGAAGGTTTTGATTCTGGCTCCTTGGGTTGTATATTAACAAGTGCATCAAAGAACACTTTGACTTTGCTCGCTGGGACGGTGCGCCTGCTCGATGAAGCGACCATCGAAGGACCAGAAGACATGGATGGCGAAAAGAATGTCAACATCATTTTGGTAGGGTTACCGAAAGGCAGGTCATCATCGTCTTCAGCAGAAGGTGGAGCTCGTGGTGTTGAAGACGATGCGGATGCAAAATGTAAGGGATTGCGAGGTAATTGAAGGGAATTTGCAGCTGCCAAAAGAGTGAGATTGGGAGGCCACGCATTGAAATCTGTATAAGCTACGAACCTGGCCCAAATTGTCCCCATTCGCCGGCTGCTAGCTGAACAGCATCCAACACTAGCACTTCAGCACCCGTCCTACGCGCCAACTCTTTCACTGTCGCATCAATAACATACTCTCCTCCTTCTATTGGGCAAAAGAGTCCTAGTGATGGTTCTATTGGAGGTCCGAGTGGAGACGAGAAAACCGCGCGATTTTGAGTCTGTGGGTGCAACGCAATGTGAAGGTTATGGAGAGCCTCTTCAAGTATATCGTCCGGCGGCAAAGCTCCCAATGCAGAGGAGTCTTCCTCTGCAGTTTCCGTACGTGATGGAGTCCATAAAATATCCAAATCATCAGGAAGTTCTGGCACCTCGGGCTCTTTCGGTGCAACAGATGTTACTGTTCTACGCCTTGTCCGTGTTTTCTCAGCCTCCTCTGCTGGTGCTGACGGGGAGTCAGGAGATGAATCTGAAGTTGGTTCCTCTGTCGGGGGTTCCGTGGGCGGTGGTGCAGCATCCGCCGAAGCAGAGATATTTGAGGTAGAAGAAGTCAATCTCTTTGCATGATGAGAATTTGGCGTAAGAATTCGTGAAGAAGGATTCTTTGAAGGTCGAGAAAGGGAAACTGCTCTGGAAGCCTTCAGTAACGACCTTGACCTGCGAAGTATCGCTTGAGACCGCATCCACCTCAGCCTGGTCGACGTCCAAGTTGAGAGTCTGGAAATTTTAGGCGCCCTCACGTGAGGCTTATCCGTCCAGTCCAAAGTGATTCAGAGACTGGTTGCTCCGAACTCTCTAGAATTGACCTAGTTTCACAGTTAAAAATACTGGTGTTATTACGATCCACAAATGGAAGAATATACAGAGCTCTAAATACGTATGCGTTGAAAGTAATATATGCAGTATGTGGCAAACAAGCAGTAGCTAAGTCCTCATTGCAACTTTTGTCGTCTCTTTTCTCTCTCGGCCAGGTCCACACCAACGATAACTTTCGATGCTTTCCAAAGTTGTACCAAGTTGATGATATTCTTCAGGAAGCAAACGGGGAAAGTGACCAAGGCAATGAATTGCGCCCAGCTTAAGTCATCACTCGCAAGGCTGACAATACCCTGAACGACACTCCCAAGGATAGGGATAAGCGAGATGTATCCCAAAAGGTCGCTTCCGAGCGAGAAGATGGCGGAAAGTGTCTCATGGACGGCGGGAAGTTGTGACAGGTACGCCAAGGGAGAAAGGGCAAAGGAGAGGAGTGATGGAACCACGGGAATCCAAGGATACAAAGCGGCAAGGTCCGGCATAATTGGTCTTGATGTCTCCTTGTTGAGGTAGAGGGCGACGAAGAACAGCTCATTCGCTGCGCAGATAAGGAACAAGACGCGCTGTGGACAAGTCAGGCAACGGTCCACATTGGTAAGACTAAAGGACCCACAGAATCGTTATAATAGTACCAGAGAATCCGACTGACTTTCTTCGTCACCAACTTGTGACTTTTGGAACCGGTCAACAGAGAACTGACGTGCCCACGATCAGTTAGTGCTGTAAATGCGGTGCATGGTTCCAACGGTCTTACCTGTACATGTGCATGTAGTGACTGCTAAAGTCCAGGGCAATGAGGAATTGGAAGAAGATGGCATAGGTCGGATAGGCGATGGAAAGATAGCAAAGCAAGCAGCTCGTGGTGGCCCTAAGAGTACTTGGCTGAGACACGCTGTGTGCACGAGTAGAACGAGTTAACTCACCGGTCAGTCACCATATCCAACACAGCCCCAAAGTTGGAGGATTGACCAAGACGTCGCGCAGCATACCCGTCAAATGCGTCCAATAAACATGAAATCGTATATGCTATAGTGGAGTATACCGGGTGGTAACTCATGAAATGTAAAGAAAGAGCGGCCAATATGACACGAGTATAGCCTGAAAGCAAGGTGAGGCACAATTCAAACCGCCACCGTTCGACAGCGCTGACAACGCACCAATGAGATTGGGAACGAAAAGAAAGACGTTCTCGGAATAAGTCTGGGCAGTCGCCAAATCTGTTGCAAACCCAGCATCGACGACACTGATGGACTGCTGGTGCTGTTGAGGACGGTCCTGGTTGCCTGTAGACATGGCAGTGGGGCTGCGGGAAGTGAGGGAAGGGATGATGGAAGAAGGGAGGGCGCTAACTTTTTTACAGCGTAAGCCTCGCACTCAACATGGCACTTTCCTCCGATAGCATGACACATTCTCTCAATGTCATCCCAAATCTTATCTTATCTCTCAATCGAGTCAGAAAACCTCCTAAGATAAAAAATGGAAAATTCAAGGACAATCTGCTGTCAGTCTCGTACTTCCACCATCTCGTGTGCCACGTATCCCAATTCTCTAGGAAATGTGTGGTATCTTTGCTGCCCATGGCATAGACTCTCCTGCAAGCTATAGGACACGTGCTATCGCCTGTTCAAAAAAGCTTCGGCATCGTGGTCCTGATTGGTCGGGCTGTTATGTCGGGAAAGAATCTGTTCTCGTGCATGAACGTCTAGCAATCGTTGGTGTCGGTGCGTCGACAAATTTTGTTCGTTTTCCTCGCTGATATCTTTCACAGACACTGGAGCCCAGCCCTTGATCAGTGAAGATGGCAAAACTATCTTGGCCGTCAACGGAGAGATTTACAATCATCTTGCTCTCCGTGCATCCTTGGGCCCCGATGTCAAGTTCAAGACACACTCAGATTGTGAACCTATAATTCCACTTGTAAGATACTATCACCTTGACGCGACTACAGTGCTTAAATTGTTTTTTTAGTACCGGAAACATGATAAGGGTCTATGTCAACTACTTGACGGAATGTTTTCATTCGTTCTCCTCGACGAATCAGTTACCCCACCACGCATTATTGCTGCTCGAGATCCCATCGGTATCACCACTCTATATCAAGGGAGGAACTCAAAAAAGCCAGGTGCAGTTTGGTTTGCATCTGAACTCAAGGCAATCATCGATGATTGCGACTCCATCATCGCTTTCCCACCTGGTCACGTATATGACAGCCGTGATGACTCTACTACACGTTATTATCGACCTTCTTGGTGGAATGGTGATGCTGAGGGCTCAGATGCTACGATACCCACACAACCCGTCGACCTCACACTTTTGCGAACTACGCTGGAAGATGCAGTTCGGAAGAGGTTGATGTCGGAAGTCCCATACGGTGTTCTCCTCAGCGGTGGTCTTGACAGCAGTTTGATTGCCTCGATCGCTGCCAGGGAAACCGAAAAGGTAGCGCGACAGCAATTCGAACTTCGACAGAAAAAGCTCCAAGAGTCAATCAGCGGACCTACAACTCCTGTCTTCGCCTCTGAACAAAGTAAGCTGGCGTTTTGATCACTCTATAGACTGATTATTCAACGTGATGTACTTCAGCAACCATTGCCGCCTGGCCCCAACTTCACTCATTCTCTATCGGACTAGAGAACTCCCCCGATTTGCTAGCTGCCCGCAAAGCCGCCCATTATCTAGGAACAGTTCACCACGAATACGTGTTCACCGTACAAGAAGGTCTCGATGCCATTCCAGATGTCATATACCACCTAGAGACTTTCGATGTCACTACCGTTCGGGCAAGTACACCCATGTACCTGCTCAGTCGTAAAATCAAAGCAATGGGTGTGAAGATGGTACTCAGTGGTGAAGGAAGCGATGAGATCTTCGGAGGTGGGCTGCGAAGTCGCCATACAACTTCAGCGATACCTAACATCTTGAACAGGATACTTATACTTCCACGCCGCGCCGGACGCGAAATCTTTCCATCAGGAATGTGTAAGGAGAGTCAAAAACTTGCATACTTCAGACTGTCTCCGTGCCAACAAGTGAGTATTGGTTCGACATCATGAAAATATCGCTTAAAGGTTTTCAGGTCAACAATGGCTTGGGGCCTAGAAGCTCGTGTCCCTTTCTTAGACAAGCAATTCCTAGAAGTAGCTATGAACATTGATCCCCAACAAAAGATGTTTAGCAAAGGTTCAAGTCAAGAAGTAGATGAAGACGGATGTCCCAAAATGGAGAAGGTAATAGCCGCCTTCGATTGCTGCTTGCTCTTTCGCTAATAGTATATACAGTATGTCCTTCGCAAAGCATTCGACTGCGCACCAGACGGCAAGGTAACCTTTTCCATTTGAAGATTTATGACCCAACCAACAACAATCTCTCTCAGCCATATCTTCCCAAATCCATCCTCTGGAGACAGAAAGAACAATTTTCTGACGGAGTTGGATACTCCTGGATCGATGGGTCAGTTTGCCATGCTTTCGAGGTGTATTCGCAACTCACGATGACTTTGATGCAGAATGAAAGATCACGCTGCAGCTGTTGTCTCTGATGAACAGTTCGAGAAACGTGCCGAACGATGGCCCGAGGATACCCCCGATACCAAGGAGGCTTATTACATTCGGGAAATTTTCGATGGTAATCCGAACTCCCTTTTTACACCTTCTACTTGCTCACAAGGCTTCTCCTCTTCAAAGCACAATTCCCAACCAAAGCAGCAGCTAGCACTGCTATTCGGTGAGCTCCATATTGACTCTACTGGTGGCTCCTCTAATTCCACTATAGTTGGATACCCCGTGGCGACTGGGGATGCTCCTCAGATCCATCAGGCAGAAGTGTCAGCATTCACAACGCAGCATACGAATGAAATCCAGAGAAGCATGATGATGATACAAATCTGTAATCTAGACTGAAGTAGATAAGTATGTGGGCGGGATGGAATTATTAGTAACGAGGGTGCGTTTTGGTTCACAAAGAGAAAATAGACATGTCATATAATGAGCAAACGAGGGTAATGGGGGTATTGAACCGATGGCTGAGACTAAGCTTCAGAATAAAAACCGCAGGAAGGAGAGTGGTATGCGTATGAGTATGATATACGATATAGAACAACGGAAGGGAATCCGAGCAAGGCATTATAATTCGTCATAATGAGAGCTGGCAGAACAAGCTGATGTAACAAAGCAGAAGGATCGATGGGTTGTCCAAAGGCGTGCAACAGAAAAGGAACAAGATAAAACGATGATAGCGTAGTGGATATCAAAAGAAACAAAGATATCGTCAGGACTTAGCGTTCATTCATACTGCTTCCTCTACATCTTGACTTGAACCTTCAAATCAAGAACGTTAGTTCAACGATGATTCCTACACAAGAAACTGGGGACGTAGGCCTACCCCAGAATCCTCCGATGGTACGGGTGACGACATTTTGGCTACTCCACCGTTTGTTCGAGTCGCCGCGCTTGTCTGTGAAGTATTCCTCGAACGCTGCTGCTGGATTTTCGGCGAAGCAGCGTTCGGTGACCTCGTGCCATGTGTACTGGTATTTGAGTTCCACCCAGGTCGAGTAACCGTGGCCTTCATCTCGTCGTTTGTAATCGGCCGTAACCTGGATGTCGGTGTTGATGTCACTTTCCGGTTAACTGGTCGAGGACTGCTTCCGTTGGCAGCACCATCAGAAACCAGTCGAGTGCCAAATTTGGCGTTGGCAGAGGATTCTCTGCCATACGATGGCCCTGCAACCCTCCTTGCAGTAGTGACGCGTGGCTTAATGAGCGGCTTTTGAACGGTGACTTTGTCTGCACCCCAATAGGAAAAGCTCATTTTGCTCTTCCTATCAGAATCATCTGAATCGCAGTCGTCGTCATCATCATCATCGTCTGGCATTGGAACGATCCGTGGCTGCGGTTTCCCCACTTGGGCACGCGAACGTGCAACGCTAATCATTCTGTCAGATAGAGCCCTTTAATGTGACAACAGGAATTAAATACGCACTCTTCCTTGGAGACGAGTCCTTCTCCCGGTTGAGGGCCTTCTCCTATCATTTGCCATGTTTCAATCTGAATACAATGTCAGAACTTTAAACAACAATCACTGATGAATGGGCCTCTGACCTTTATAAATTTGTACAAGTTTCTTGGCTTCGTATGTGAATTCCTCCTTCCCGTGGTCGCGTACTTGGACTTTCCCTGAAGTTCTGGTAATGAGTTTGTCCTGGAGCTGGTCGCAGCTACGAGGGGTAAACTGGTCGTTCCGGTCCTTTGGCACAATAGTACGACATCGTTGAATTCGACAAACCACAGATCCTTCTTCCCTGTACTTAGGACGTCGCTCAGCTTCTTGAAGCTCGATTTTCCTCGGACACCTTGCGGTGATGAGCCCTTTCCCGGACTGCCTACAGCTGGCGGGCATTGTCGTTCCCTAATCAGCACTCGAGAGGGCTTGGGCGCGGCAACTTGTCGGACTTTGTCCAATCCTTCAATCCTTGCAAATGCATCCCGCGTCTTATCTCTCTCCTCCTTCTGAATCTTCTCGTCTTCGATACTCCTTACTATGCTCTCGACCTCTGCAACCATCTGAAGTGTACTCTCGTACTCGAAAGTGCTGGGATCTGTGTGGAACAACAGATTTTGGAAGAGTAGTGGGTACTTGAGTAACCGCTGGAATGGTTTCGAAAGGGTGATGGCTAGGCCAGTCTCGCCCTTCTCACCAGCGGTCTCCTCGAGCCTTTGCAGCACATTGCATACTTTCTGCCACTCGGCCATGTCTTGGTTCTTTGGCTTCTTGGTCGAGACATTTGATAATGCCGCATCGACTTGCTCGAGAGCACGTTCAAGGTGTAGGACATATTTGGCATAGCCTTGAAAAATATCCGACTGTATAGAGGTGTGGAGTCAGTGCTGGAGCCATTTGGACAGGGTAGAATTGGATCCTTACGTTTGCCACAAATACGTCCGCCAGAGACCGCACAAGCGGGAACTGCTCGTCATATCTCTTTTTCAATGCCTCGGAGAGTCTCTTGTGTCCATCAAATACCCCACTATCGATCACCTCCAGGCATATCCGTAAGTCTTCGGGAAGCTGTTGCGGTGCAACAGTATCCCTCAACACAGCCGGGCCTTTCGTATCGCTCTTCTTCAACTTCCTCAGCATGCCCTTTTCCTTGCTGACTGTTGATTGCCCCTGGCTATAGTTCCTCTCTCGGTGATGTGACTGCGTAGAGTGCTCTACGGCAGTCGATTGCCGCCCCAGAGACTGCGTCGACGCGTTGAAATTAGCTCGAGGCGGAGGCGGTAAGGAGTGATGAGACCGTGATGGGAATGGCACCACAGGAGACGGTTTGCCGTTACCATTTCCGCGGTTAGAGCGATAAGGTGACCGCGGATGGTTATGCTTTGAAGCTTGGGAAGTTGCACCTTTTCTCGAAGGATAATCTTTCGGAGGTGTGTCGTCGTCAAAATCATCTTCGTCAGTCTCCATGGACTCCCCATCAATATTCTGGGTGCGCGAGGGGATAGATGGGGTCGGGGACATAAACCGCGCAGCTATAGGGGGAAGCTGATCTGTTGATTCCGACGGTGATTCTGAGCGGTAAAAATCTTCTCGGTAATCGAGGTTTGGCGTGGATGATATCGGTGACGCGGTCCCTGACGATGAGTAGGGGTGCAGAAGCGGGTCAATAAATGTATCCTTCATCTTTGCAAGTTCTTGCACGTATCTAATAAAATAAGACTGAGTCATGGCCGGAAAAAAAGTAGAGGATGTAAGAAATGACGCACCGGTCCTCACTGCTAATGATCTCGAACAACACCTCTTGTCTTGTTCTCTCTCGTGAACCCAGATTTGAAACCAAGTCCTCTTCTGTCACCTCACTCCAGCTGGTAGCAGCCAGTATCCTACTTCCACTAGTAGTGTTAGACATTTGGGAATATGGAGTCCCAGATCGAACACTCTGTGCATACGGGGAAGCTGTACGCATCGACGAAGCTTTTCCGCCTCCAACGCCATTCTTCGTTGAACCCAGATCTGTTTTCGAAGAAGAAGCACCTGCGGTGCCCGCAGAAGACGTCGAACCACGAGGCTCTTTATGGGTAGCCTGGAAACGCGAAACGTTGGTCTTCAAGGGTGCTACAGCAGCTGGCGATGCCGATAAGGTTGGGCTCCCAGGCGGTGGCTCGTCAAATGTAGGAGATGGTGATATAAAAGCGACTTTTTTCTGGATATCGGTGGCGTTGTTGTTGCTCTGAGTGCTACCGTTGGTCTTTCGTGAGCTACGACCTGTAGAGTCTGGTTGAGGTTGGGGAGATGTAGTACGCAAATCTTGAAGGGTATCCCTGTCGTCTTCTCTCAAAGTTGGCGATTTCGGTGGAGGGGGAGATTTGGATTGAATTGTTGGGGAAGTAGGACTTGGTTCCGATGAAGACCGCTGTATTGGACCTATTGCGGCAGCCAGTGATTCTGTGGGGACAATAGCTGGTAAAGGACGATCTTGGATAATATCTGGGAGAGGTTTGAGGGAAGAATTTCTGTTTGAGAAATCAGGATCCTGGGATGAAGCAGGAGGCCAGGATCTGAGTGGGGGAAACTTTTCCTTTGGCTGGCTTGCTGGAAGATCCTTGTCCTTGTCTGGTTTGGTGCCGCCGAGATGCAGGCGAGAAAAAAAGGCTTTCATCGCCGCCTACGACGACGACGAGCTCGATATCCAAAACGTGGTCGACTGCGAAGGGAAGTAGCAGCCCGTTACCTTTTGTGGCCGCAACCAAACCGTAACCAAACAAAAGCCGCTGCCTCATGGTAACCGAGCTCGCCCTCATGTCTCCGTCTCCAGCCCAGAATACGAAACATTTACCCATTCTCGACTATGAATTCTCTTCAAATTTTCATTTTCAGTTGGCGCAATCAGACAGTGGACTCTCTAATGGTACTGCTTTGTGGCTAGGCGCGCAGTGTCTATCTGCATATCTCGCTCATTTTGTCAAACCTGGATGCAGTGTCATTGAATTAGGCAGCGGCATCGGTCTAACTAGGTGGGTCTCCCGTATTGCTTATACAGCACCTAATGTTTAATTCTACTCTTGGACCCCAGTCTCGTCTTGGCCGCCCTCGGATGGAAGCAAGTCGTTGCTACAGACACTGCTCTCGTTATCAACACGGTTCTTGCCCAGAATATAACAAACAACCTTCCTCATCTACCTTTGGAGTCCAATACAATCTTCATCCGCGAATTAGACTGGACAGTTGGATCGGACAAGTGGATTTGGGATCACCCAAACGTCATTGCTAGCACCAATACTCCAACTGTCGGGACTAGTAATACCAATCTCATTGCAAACCATTTCGATCTCATTATAACTGCGGACACTGTTTATGAGCCAAGTCTCATTTCGCCTCTTTTACGTACCATTCATACACTGTGCATCACTTCGGGTCGTTCACCGCCAGTCTTACTCTGCCTTGAGCGCCGCGATCCTTCGCTGGTAGACCGTACCTTGGCAGAAGCACGAGAACAGTGGAACTTTGCTGTTGACCGAATACCGGACAGGAAAGTTTCAAAGGCGATGGAGAAGAGTGGTATAAAGTGGGACAGGGATGAGTGGGAAGGTGTAGAGATTTGGAAGCTTACCTTGAAAAAGTAGCAGTATTACCTTGTCTGTGTGCTAAAAGACGCGTCGTGTGAAGTTTTTTCAAAAATCAGATCGCGAGCAATCATTTTGCTCTTCTCCAAAAACCATGTCCTCCAAAGCTCTCCTAGATTCCGAAGGTTCAATCACCGAGTCGGTACAGTAGCACTTCCATCACATTTGATCTCATTTTCAATCTCCACAAATCGCAGTTTGAACTTGCCCTAAAACACATCTTTGGCAAATACTGCACACCCACTCCGACAGGTACAGAGCTCCCAGAAAATGCCGCACTTTCCCCAGAAGGTTTAGATAAATGGGCTACGGATACCAATGGCCAGCCCTTTACGCAAGAAACCAAAGATGAATTGCTGGAGTTTATGGATTGCGATGAGAGGGGATGGTTGACGTGAGTATGAATGTATTAATCCGAAAGCCGCAATCTGATGTGTCCCCAGATGGAAAGGATTTTTGCAGGTTTACCAGCTACAGACAGAGAATGACGAGGAGGAAACTTGGAGGGATTTGGTACGTCTGCAACGGTCTACCTCCAGAAACTAAAGGATCCTAACCGAGAACCTCCAGGCAAAACATGGCTTCGATCAATCATTGAAGCTAAATAGCTAAACATACAATACTTAATAACATCTATCCTGAATCTACGATATAATAGACAAGTCCGTGTCCATGTCCTGCACGCGTATCAAAGAGCCCGCCCGAATTCAACGGGACTAGCAGGCTGCGTATTTTGTGTGTGGTCAAACTGACGACTCACAATGCGTCTAGATCGCGCACTATGCCGAGGGTCTGCCACAGGATGTATATAGCTCTGATGCAAACGAGATTGTCGACTCCACCTAGGATCCATTGGTCCCGGACCAGAACGTCGAAAATCGGTTTGTGAGCTCCGTCTAGGACTCGGTGTTTGCGGGCTAGGTAGGTGGCTTCGTCTAGGGTCAGCGGCCAAGAGCCGAGGATGAGATATTCTAAGGTCGCTTCGTCTGTTGTTCACCAAGTAACTTCGCCTAGACTCTACCATGCTCCTATGCCTCGGATCAGGCCCAGGGATAGTGATTCGAAGATCACTCCGTCGATTTTGAGGCACATAGCTCCGCCTTGGCTCGGCGATACTACTCTGCCTCGAATCGGGCTGACTGCTTGCTCTGTTGCTGTAGCTGGCAGAAGATTCTGTGTATACGCTACGGCTGAGATCCGATTCAGAGTTGCGCAGTGAAGATTTTGCTTCTGGGAAGAATGATTCTCGACTGTTGGTGGAGCCGGATATCCTCTTTTCGACGTCGACGTCGGAAGTTGGGGATGTGGATGTGGGGTTTTGGGATTTGGTGGCCTCTTCTCGTGCCTGTAGACGTTTACGTCGGTATAGCATCAGCCCGAGACCTCCAGCGTAGACAATCACTACAGTGGTTCTTGTTAGTCAATGGTAGGCGCGAGCTAGCTTGAATACGTACCTAGGGCTGGAATGACCCAACTTGCTAAAAGAATGTAAAAATTGGCAAGTCGACATGAACCTTCTTCGTCAGCCGCTATGAAAAAATGGTTAACGAACGCGTTCATTTCTACAGGTTTATTACGCACTGGCAGTAGGGCAAGTCATTGTAGGAGACCAGCGTGCGAAAGCGATTGCAAGTCCTGCTCGAGTCATTAGTCGATGATCAACATGTTTTGTCGCACACACGTACCGACGTGTGTAACGAAGAGAAACAGACAACGTGCTGCGTCTAACCAAGGTCTGAATGGGAGAGCCAGGCTTCATAGGAATTGCGTCAGCCGCTGGGTTCTTCGGAAAGTTGGGAGATATTCACAGTATGAGCACCATGAAAATGGTTAGGGTGTCAAGAATGAGCATAACAATGGTGAATGATTCTAGACGTAGTTGATCAATGGCCGCTCAGATACGGAACGAAAAAGCACGCACTTCCTGGCCTGTCCAGTCCATCCCATTGCAAGTAAAGATCCACACATAACAGTACGGCCCACGCAAAACCAATCAGAGCAATTAAAGCTATCAACGTGTTAGAAAGGATAGAGAAAGATGGCGGAGTCTACCCACAGAAAGCCACCACACGGGCCTTTATAAATACAGGGGAATATTCCATGATATCGATACAGTCGTCAAGTCGTTAAGGATAGTGCTGAATGTGTAGGATGAGACGGCCAGCTCGTAGGTGGTAGAAACCTCGTCAGCTCTGCCAGCAGAGAAGGTGAATATGAGAGGAGCGGACAAAGCAGTTCCTGTTAGGAAACTTGAATAAAAGACCTTCGAGACCAGGTACATAAGTGCGTGACATGTTCGGACACGAACAATAAACATGAGGAGAAAGGACAAAAGGCTCTTTGTTTGGGTTAAGCGCCCATACCGGCTCGCACGGCCGCTAAATCCGTGAGTTTGTATTACTTTGGATTACATTTCTATGGTAGCTCTACGAGGCTCTATAATCATTTGTGAAGTCTGTTGATAAAGTAGAACGAGAGGAAAGAGAAGGTTCCAGCAGCAAGATATATAACCACACGGATGTTGAATGGGCTGATAGTGAGGAAAGGGTACGGGACTAGAAACATGCTCAGTCCCTGCGTATTTTGAGCGGAAAGAAATATGCTCACAGTTACCAGCATTGTGCTTTGAGCAATGCTCGACCCACCAGCCATAAAACGCGGTATAAGCACCAGCGACTAAAGGTCCCCAGGCTACTTCTTTGGAGGTGAACTTTCTTTCAAACAAGAAAAAGTCCGCGATGAGCGCAACGCCCGGCGCCATATGAAGCGAGAGATCGACGGGAAGAGGAATGCGAACAAGAGCCAACTTTTCTACGGAAGAAGCGACTTCTGGGTCATCTATCATCTTCTCGGCTCCTTGGAGAATGAGGTCTGGACTGAGAGTCAGGAGAGCCCAGTAGACGCAGGAAATCACAGCAGCCAACTTGTGTATACAATCAGTGAACGCGTCTTACGACAGGGATAATGTGCGTACTGGCATAGCAATCATAAAGAGAGCCCTTTTAATGGCGACTAGACCTATACCAAGGCGTTATGAGCGAACTGGACGGTGTTTTAGGGACAGGTACATACCCTTAACGGAAGGAAGTAAGTCAGATGCTACACCAACAGCCATAGTTATTCCTGCAATAATGAGTCTGAATAGACTCTGTGAGACTAATTCTACGGCAACGAGGAGGCCACGCACCCTTGAATCGTCAAGTATTGATAATGACCTCCATACTGGGACCTAATCCATTCGTCAATCGACATTTTGTCGAGACTATTGAACCCATAGGTCATGATAGCAACCGCCACGGAGTGTAGTAAGAAACGAGGCATGGAAAAGGCCATGGTGGTGGTTGAGTGATAAGCAAATAGCCTTAGAGTGGTTGACGGCTACAACGGTCGGTCCGTTTTATGCAAGACACGCTGACATCACGAACAGGGTGACATCGTAGATTGGTCGGCAAAGCATAACTTGCAGACTCCTGGCAATTTCGGGATAGGGTTCACACCGCTCAGCGCTGGGGTGCTGGAGAATGAGATCGACGATGAGAGTATTGACAGACAGCGACCGAGGAGGTCAACCGGTAATGAGGCTTTCCTATTTTGGCAGTTCTACAGCTTCTATTGAATTGGCTGGCGTTTCTTCAGAAAAATAATTCTACGGGCATTGTACTCCAGCGCAGCAGGAAATAAGGGTAGCATGTCCAAAATACACTGGTAAAAACAGCTAGCAGTGCACGCAGTAGCCAAGTGGAACCTATCCGGAATGCATTGCCTCGAGGGCGTTGATATTGATACGGCTAAAGTCGTTATTTGCATTTGCTTTGCTTGATCTGTTCTCTCACTCCAAGCGCCAGTTCGCCTCTTTTTCTTCGTTTCGTCTTCAAAAACACTCTCAGGAGGCATCGTATCTTTAACTTCTTCCATTAATTCATCTTCGATATGGCGAGAGACAGATTAGCAGCAATGCGAGTAAGTGTAGCTTGCCATGATTCACCCATTCGCCCGCTCAATTCCCCTCAGGCCCAACAGCAGGGAGGAGCTAACCCTATGAACTCGTACGTGGAGAAATCTCTAGCAGGCATACTCTCGTTCTAATTCTATCTTAACTTGGCTAGAAACTCTTATCCTTCTCAGGCAGGAGGTGGAGGAGGAGGAGGTTACCAACCTCGTCGCCCTAATCCCTATGCTCAGCAAGACAGCGCCTATGAAATGTCAGACGTGAAGGACTCCCCGACCAACTTCAACGGAAACATGGCTGCAAGCGGCGACAGCATGTCAGCTTTCTACGCTGAAGTAAATTCATCAGACTTCTCAACTTCGAACGAGCGCTTACTCTCACAAAGATATCCTCGATACAAGATAGTTTGAGAACCTTCAATGACAATGTTGCCCGTATTGGCGATCTTCACTCGCGGTCATTAAACAACATGGACGACCAAGCCGCCCAACGAAATGCTGCACAGCTTGATGAGCTCGTTGAGGATACGAGTGCACTCAGTGCCACGTTGAAGCGCCGCATCAAAGCATTAGAGAAACAAGGAGGAGCAGGTCGTGATGGTCAGATTCGCAAGCAACAGGTGCGTTGACTATTTCTGCAGTGGAAACATATTACTCAAGGACTCTGTCTAGACTTCCCTGGTCAAGTCCAAGTTTGTCGAAGCAATTCAAAGTTATCAGACCGTCGAGCAACAGTATCGTCAAAAGTACAAGCAACGGATGGAGCGGCAGTTCAAGATTGGTATTCACCATTCGTTTCCACCGTTTACCGCATACTCACGATCATCGCAGTCAAACCTGATGCTACTCCCGAGGAGGTCCGTGCAGTTGTGAATGATGAGAGTGGCGGACAAATTTTCAGTCAAGCGGTATGCCCGACATTTGTTTACTCGTCTCCGGTGGCTGATGGTTCTCGAGCTCATGAATTCTAATCGCTATGGAGAATCACGAGCGGCCTACCGTGAGGTGCAAGAACGACATGAAGATATCAAACGTATCGAGAAAACGCTTGCTGAACTTGCTCAGCTATTCAATGATGTAGGACTGCGTAACTCTGGCCCCGCGCTCTTCGCTGACACCTATCGTAGATGAGCGTCCTCGTTGAACAGCAGGATGAAACAATTGTCAATATCGAGACTCAAGCCGCAGCCGTCGAGAAAGATACAGAAGCAGGGTCGGTCTCGGCAATCTATCAATGCTTTCTGTCACTAACGCAGTGTTTCTAGTCTCAATTACACCGAGAAGGCCGTCGACTCTGCCCGTGCTGCTCGCAAAAAGAGATGGATCTGCTTCTTCATCACATTGATTGTCCTCATCATCATTGGTGTGGTCGTGGGTGTTGTCGTTGCACAACAAGTCAATAACTCGAAGAAGGCGCAGTAAAAGGTCTGGACTTGTACTCTACATTCATGCCACACGCCCTATTTGTGATCCGTAGGCTAACTAGTTCTTTATTTTGCAACAGGCAGTTCTTGTTCGGCGTTTTCTTGTCCCCATGTACTTCATGCTTTTTACGCCTGTTCCCGGTCCCTTGGTTGCACTATCATTCCTTTCCTTCTACAACTCGAGCATTCTTAATAATACCGAAGAACAATCTTTTTAGCATTTCCTCCTAAGTTAACGGTTTATTGCTACGCTGGTAATACAGTACGACTCGGACAATGGATATCATTCTTATTATACCCTCCTATAGCCTAGCGGGGGGATCGAAAGATCGGCCATGTGTAAACTGCTCCGCTGGCATGCTTTGCTTCCACTGTTCCTGTCAGATCCGAGAGTTGTGCAATGACTCGGACCCAAGTTTGAGGAAGACTAAAAGACACACCAAGTCCGTGGTATGGGATTGGGTTTGAGTATCGTTTCAACTTTTGAGGACAAAAAGTAAGCTTTCAGACGTGGAGATGGAGTAACCTTGGGGATCATAGATGGTGCTTTTCGAAATGCCGTCGGATTGTCGGAGTACTCTGACTGAGCGACCTTGTAAATTTACAGTCACCACGTGGAGCACAGCTCCGTCTCAAGCAGCTTACGCGTCCACCCTTTAAAAGCCCTCTCTGCAATTAAGCGCCTCCCCCAATCTTTCCACTTTGCCACCACCTCTCCAGCTTTATTCCACTTTTCTGTACGTCCCTTCTCCCTCGTCCGTCTTCAAATTCCCTGAAAATCACTGACCCAGGGTCCTCAACAGCTGCACATTACCTCGGTGCCTACCTTTCCTACTAGAGCCTTCCGCCCACACGACACACACTACTCGTAATAATGCCCGCCAAGAAGCGCTGCCAGTTCCAAATCGGTACTGAAGGCCAGTGTAATTCTGCTGCACTCAGACTAGTCGGACAATGTCCACACTGTAGAAGTCAGTTCTGCGGAGACGTGCGTCATTTCAACTCCCTGTCCAACTCGTCCCCATAAACTGATGACCTTTACCCTTCTTTTCCTTCCTTGCAGCACCGTCTACCAGAACACCATAGTTGCAACAAGCTGGAGGATTGTCGGCAACAAGCATTTGACCGGAACAAGGCCAAGCTGGAGAGTGAACGGACTGTAGCGAATAAACTTGCTACGGCCTAGTTGCCTATCCCTACTCTACCACCCCCACCTTAGTCTCCCTGCATTGTTCACATTATTCCCATTCGCATAGTATTCACGAATACCCACCTATATGACTCGATAGGGTCGACGACCACGTTGCATTCGCTCCTCTAGCATTACATCTCTAGTAGTATACTACGGACTGTCATTTCCTCCTATATAATGTAATTGTTGCTCTTTGTAATCCTTGTCCTCATCCACAGCCGACACCATCTGAGAAACGAATAGTGAGCAATCACTGCATCACTGCCTGCCTGGAGTCATAGCGGCCGGGGCGGAGTTATGTAACAACCCCAAATCACAGTCTGGATCCTTGCAAAAGCCGTAGTGGGGTATAAAAGCTTGAAATTCGTTCTAGTTCCTTCATTCATCGTATACCATCCAGGTGAAAACAGAGGTATGTTAAATTTCCTGTGCATTATTCCCGCATCATGCCCGGTTTTCGTCCAATATCACGGGCATCCGAGTCTCTCCTAGCACTTGATTTCGACTGTCCTTTTCGGATATATCCCTGACTCGGGGCGCTTTTACGATCTTTTTTTCCTCATATCCTACTCATCTTGTCTCTTTCACTCTGCGTTTCTCTAAAACCGACAATGGCCGACAGACTTAAACAACTTGCTGGGCATATTCTTTCTTCTTCTAATTCAACCACCACAATGGCTACAGCAGGTAAGTACCAAGTGGCGGATCTTGATTAGCAAGCCCCCTTCTCATTTCTAACGTCTTCTAGATGTATGGCAGAACGTTCCTCTCGCTCCTCCAGATAGGTATGTGTGATTCGATCAGATGCATGCTATTCCAGTCTACTAAATTATCCGTGTGGAAAGTATCTTCAAATTGACTGCCGCCTACAAAGCGGATCCGTTTGAGCAGAAAGTCAATTTGGGAGTGGGAGCGTACAGAGACGATGATAACAAGCCTTGGGTTCTTCCTGTTGTCAAGAAGGTGCGTAGAACTGTTTCAAAGTCCAAAAGAATACGACTAACGAATATCGGACATGTAGGCCGAACAGATACTCCTCAACACCCCTTCGCTTGACCATGAATATCTTCCAATCACTGGTCTGCCAGAATATACCGCTGCCGCAGCAAAGCTTATTCTCGGTTCCGATTCCCAAGCCATCGCCGAAGGCAGGGTGACGAGTGTACAGACCATCTCTGGAACGGGGGCGAACCACCTCGGTGCTCTATTCTTGTCCAGGTTCTACCCATGGAGTGGGAAGAAGGAGGTGTATTTGAGCGACCCGACTTGGGGTAAGGAACCTTGCTCCAGTAAATGTGTTTCCTTATTAACTTGTTTCTCTCACACTAGCAAACCACCAGGCTATTTTCAAGAATGTTGGGATCGAGCCAATCTCATACCCGTACTATGACCCAAAGACCATCGGATTGGATTTCAACGGATTCTTATCTTCGCTCCGAAACGCTCCTCCTAAATCAGTGTTCCTCATCCATGCCTGTGCGCATAATCCCACAGGAGTGGACCCGACTCGGGACCAGTGGAACGAGATTGCGGATGTGATGCTCGAGAAGGGACATTATGGATTCTTTGACTGTGCGTATCAAGGATTCGCGAGTGGAGATTTGGATAGAGACGCGTGGGCTGTGCGGGAGTTTGTCAAGAGGGGCGTACCTTTGCTTGTCTGTCAAGTGGGTCTAATGAATTCCGATTCCTATTGCGGAGCATATACTTACGTGGCATGCATGCCATGCTTACAGAGCTTTGCAAAGAACGCTGGGCTTTACGGCGAACGTGTTGGAGCGCTCCATGTCGTTTCGCCCAGCAAGGAGACGGCGGAGCGGGTAAAGAGTCAGCTTTCCGTATTGCAGAGGAGTGAGATCAGTAATCCTCCTTCTTACGGAGCTAGAATTGTAAGTGGCCTGGACTCTTTTTTTTCGGCGCGGCGATAGTAACTGACAAGCCGACGTTCTCAAGGTGACGTTGATCTTGAATGATCCTCAACTTTTTGAGGAATGGAAACGGGACATTAAGACGATGGCTTACCGGATCATCGACATGCGTAAGGAGCTGCACAAGTTGCTGACTGAAGAACTCAAGACACCGGGAAACTGGGACCATATCCTGAACCAAATCGGAATGTTTAGGTGGGTGTATAGTGACGAGGTACACGGAAGATCGGCTGATTGAGAATGATGTAACAGCTTCACAGGAATTACGCCAGAGCAGAGCAAAGCGCTGACTGAAAAGGCGCACGTATACCTGACCACGAATGGACGGATTAGCATGACTGGATTGAACCGGAAGAACATTAGATACTTTGCAGAGAACCTTGACAAGGCGGTGAGGGGAGAATTGTAGAATACAAGTGTAACAAAAGGTAGCAAAAGGGTATTTAGATTGGGTAGAAAAGTGTAACAAAAAATAGTAAGAATGACGTCAATTTTCCCATAAAGAAATTTGTTGAAAGCTGTTTTGGAATCGCAAAGCTTACGGACAACGTCAACTGCCTGCGAGGTTGTTAGTACTGCCTATGCTCGATTCACTCACAGGCCCACTTGGAAAATGCAGGAAAATCCAATTTTATCAGCAAATAATCCAGCTTCTCGTCCTTCTTTCATTCCAATGCCACCTTCGCCTTTCCGGCCAATAGCTTACTCGTCGTCACCAGCTGCAACTGTCCAAGAAGACCCCCTTCAATCAACACCAAGTCCCCTGCTTTCTCCCCCAGTCACTTATTATACTGCACCTTCAACACCCTTGGCAGAAACCCCAAAGGAACATAAACCGTCGACCCCAAATTCTCCTCCTCCTTTGCCCATTCTTCACATCGCAATTCCACCACAATCACAACCTTCATTGCCACAGTACCCTTTCGGAAACGTTTCTTCTCCCAATGCTTTCCCATCACTACCGCAATCTCAACCCCAGGAGCCAATTCCGACTCCTTCTATCGCAAGTATAGCCCAGGAAACATTCCCGGATCCTCCAGAGCTTCCCGTCGACATGGTATTCGACGATGAAGGCCTTAGCACCCTAGAAAAGATCTACCTTTATTCTCGGAGCAAGGCATCGTACCATCGCGTCTTTATTGCCAATGTATTGCCAGAATGGTTGGAGCATGTTACACCTCACGATGCAGTGGAGTATGTCTTGCCTTTGCTTAATACATTGGCAATGGATGAAGGTGCGCGCATGTTCGATCATTACTTTTACTCTGTCTCACTTGCTCTCAAAGATGAACTCGTCAAGGAAGCTTTCTCCTCAAAGCTAGTCGCCATTATGTGGTGGTTTCTCACCGTACGTACCAATACCATCTCTACTCCGCACATCACATCTTTTTTGACGTACATTTTTTCAATTTATTTATACAGCACTGTCAGCTCATTCCCGAGCAGTCCATGAATCAAGATGACATGAATCCCCCGGATTTCCATGATCATGAGAGTCCTCCAATAATTTCCGTTCAAGAGTTCACGCCCATCCTCGGCACTTTACTCCTGAGTCCAAACAGCATCGTGGGTGGAGCCGCACGGTATGCTGTCGTGCAGCTTTTGGAGCGAATACGGCGTGTCGACGGCATGGAGAGCAAGATGGCATCCGTATCAGCAGTGGATCATTCCCCAAGCAGCTTTTCATCACCAGGCCATAACGCCATGGATATTGATCCGGAGGATGAACTGTACGTCGGACTCTTTGGCAGGGTCGAGCGCTCGCTATTCGAGAAGGAAATTCTCTATCAGGTTGTCATCGGCATGGGCCGCTTGGATGCCGAGAGCGACGCGAACGCAAATGACGACACAGATGCATCTCCCTTTTACGACGACGCTCTTGAATTCCAACACACCGATCATACCGTGGGATACGCGTCGCCGGGCTCGCAGGGAAACCTCGTCGTGCAAGTGGCGGAGAGCCCTGAAAAGTATGGTGATAGCCAGAGTGGAGAGCTTCAGATAACGAATCAGCACCGCGCCCATCCTGAGGACGACAAGACGCGTAAATTGGATGGAAGTATCAATCCATATTTCCCAGTCTCGCCTTCGGGTTACCCAGACAAGGCAAATGACTTGGGAATAGACCAAGGTGGCTCTCCAGCTAGTATTGATAGTTCAGAATCTGCTGGCTCAACGCCTGGTTCCACGACAGGCACAAGTGCGTCTTCGCTTGACGAAGAAAGCTTTTCGCCGCCCTCACAATTCTCTCCGAGGATTGTAATCTCACCTTCGTCCTCCAACGCGAGTCCGTCATCGTCGCAGTCTTCTCTACCGACCTACGTTGAACGCCATACGTCCAAACCAGGACCAGGACCAGCATTTCCGAACGAGCCATCAAGTGTTGGACAGAACAACATCACACAAGACGTCGGGGTGCCTTCTTCGTCTACTTTCAGCCAATTCCAAAGTTCGTCTCCGTATTCACTCAGTGACTCGAATGATGACAGAATGGATGTCGTCGAGTATATGGAGGAAGTTGATGAGAATGACCATGCTGCAGTCGGAAGACTGAGTAGCATGAGCCTTATGGCTGCGGTGGCTGCGAGTGGTGAGATACATTCTAATCCTTAGTTTATTTTCATTATAGTGACCATGGATATTCTGAAGGATGCCTCGATGACGCTACAAAATATGCGTTCGTGAAGGAAGTTGAACGGGTTTCTCAGGATTCTATTTACTGGGTCCGACGGGAGGCTTGTTTCGCGGTCGGCGCACTGGCTAAGGTTGTACCGGAAGAACTAGTTTATCTCACTTTGGTAGGTGGTGTCATCTTTTACAAACCTGTTGTTAACTCGTTTTTAGATGCCACTACTTTCAGCCGCAGTATCTGATCCAATTCATCATGTCCGACACTCTTCTCTCTACGCGCTTCCCGCCATATTAACTCGGCTCAATCCCAAGAAACGTCGAGAACTAGCTCTAGACATTCTAGTCCCTATGAGCATGGACGAATCGCAAGAAGTTCGTTCGGGTGTACTGGAAACACTCGGTGAAGTTATCTACACCTTCCACACGGATCATCAGACCCTTTCAGACCCAGACCAACACGATGACGTACCCCCAAAGCAGCTATTACGAATGTTTCTGGGACGAACCGAAGACCGGCGGATATTGGATTGTCACCAAGAGCAGGGTCAGTCACCACTAGAGAGAGAATGGGTAAATGGGGATCCCACTAAAGCGGGGGCACTGCACGAATTTTATCAAGACCCCTCGAGACCGTTGGTATGCGCGTTTAACATGCCTGCTGTGGCACTTACGCTTGGACGGGCGCGATGGGCTTCCGATTTGAGGGAAGCGTACATGTCGTTGACAGAAAGCGAGATTTTTGGTGTTCATCGAACGCTTGCCGCCTCCTTGGGCCAGCTCGCTCAAATCATTGGTCCCGAATCTGCACGAAAGGATTTGATGAATGTCTGGCGGAATTGCGCGCGGAATGAGGAAGCTGAGGTTAGGATGAAGACTGCAGAAGCGCTGGAGCTATTCTTTGGTGCATTGGATAAGGCGGGTCAGAGGGAATTGTTGTTTGATTTGTTGGTGTTGTGGGAGCGAGGCTTACTGAAGGGATGGCGAGAACGGGAGAAGGTTGCTGGTGTAATGGGAAGAATGGGTGAATTAGCGCAGGGACAGGACCTGTGGATTCTGATTGCACGGTTGGAGGTGTTGACTCTGTTGGATCCCGTGAATGCAGTACGAGAAGCGGGTATCAGCGCTGTGAGTGTCGTCATAAACTATTGGATGCTTAATCCAGGAACTGATATGGGTCTTCTCAGCTTCCGATTTTATGGCTCAAGTTCTACAGATCGAACGAAGCGTTTGGTCTTTTACGAACAGAGTTGCATTCACTGGCAACGTCTGATTTATCTCGAAAGCGTATGACGTAAGTGACCACCAGACATAATCCAATTGTGCGCTGACTGTTCTTGTAAAGTTTTATTGCATGTCTACAAGCTCTCGACCAGCCAACATCAGACGGTATAGTTGCCATGACGGTCGAGGACGAAGCTTGCCCGCCTGTTGATGCTCTAGCTCAAGATCCCATTCTCGGGGTACGAATTGGGCTTGCTCGACTCATATGCACCATTTACGGTAAGGCTTACTCCTCAGTAGGTCAGCTTTGATAGCTCAATACTCGCCATTCTAGCTCGTAACTCAGATAATGGCTTGCCAATTCCCGAGTCCGTCCTCAGAGTACTGAGAATACTCAAGGCGGATAAATGTAATGAGGTGAAGGCATTCGTCGCAGACCTTCATGACGAGTTTGAAGGAGCGCCACGGAGAGCAGATTTACTCAGGCCGTCTCTGGCGATGCCTTTGACACGTCGTCGGAGTTCGTCGGTCACTGTATCGACATTCTCTCGTCCGCCGCCTTTTTCGAAGGCTGCAGTCTCACAGCCCAAGATCGCAGTCGGTGTAGAAGCATAATCCATGCCTACAACACGTTTTTCAAGCGGCATAGTGACTAGAGCGAGTCAACCAACCAGCTGAGCTCCGCGGAGAGCTCTGGCTCAACCCGAAACTAGGCGGTCGAGAACACAGGAGATGTTCTCTGGACGACCCTTCTAGGTTTGGGGTTCAGCCTAAATGTTGGTACCTCATGGCCTACACACGGACCATTCCTGTCTTTACCATATTGACTTTTCTTACTTAAATCATTGCTTACTCGCATCTATTCGTGGATATATACCTTATCGCATTCAGTCTATTCTTATTCCATTTTTCATCCCTGAATATACTGTTCGTCTTTGACCTCTCGATCATGTTGAGCTGACACCTTTCGACACGACTGCTTCGTATTCGTCGTCCATATCACGGAAAAATACCCAGATGATTATCCCACAGATAGTCGTTGCAACGGCTAAGGCGACGAAAGGCCATATCCTGTGCAGTACAGGTCAAGGTAAAGTCCGTTGACGGTGGAAAATGGCACTCACAGATTGGGATCGGCAAAGGTCGGTGATACGATGAGGACTAAGGCTGAAGAAAGCGCAGCCATAAACAGGACAATGCCAAAGACCAGAGACTTCATTCGCCGAGGAGCCATTGTGATCGCAATCTCATATGAGGTATAGTTGATCAGTATGCCTTGATAGGAGCCGTGGTTAGCACTAAGAATCAAACGTTCAAAGCCTAAAATGCTCACTTGCTATTGCTTCGAGGAAGGGAACAGGGACTTGTAACCAAATAGAAATTGGTGAGACGGACCCCTTTAGACTGCATGTCGAAGCAGCGTAACCGCAAGGCGAAGTCTGATACACTTTGTACTGGAGGACAGCGCCAAAGACTAGAACACAAGGATTAACCTTCGACGGGCTGAGATGTCGCTGAGCTTACCCATCCCGAGCGCCGAGACTATGTATCCGACGACCATTCGACGAACCGGTGGAGTCTTGATACCCATCTTATGAAAGAGCGGCCATATGATGTATTGGAAGATCGGTGTGAATACCACAAGAGTCAAAGCGTTGAAAGACTGTATAATATCGTTCGGGGCGCCGTTGCTGGTCATAGACCCAGCTTGAGGAGCGTAAATCGGCTATCTGTTTTAGGGTGGGTGATGACTTACCTTGATTGATGAGGACATTGTCTAAGCCGACGTCCGCCACAAGATAAATGGGCAGCAACAAGAAAAGCCTGCAGGCCCGCATAGTCCGTCTGACCTCGTCGACGAATTCCTCATCCCACGGGACATTGGGTGTTTGGGACTACAAGCAGGCCTTTTCAGAACGACGGTGTATTGTCAACGAACCAATGCTCACAGGTTTTGCGACATCCCATACTGCATCACCACCCTTGAACATCCTTAGACCAAGACGGCGGTACATGATTCGGAGCATCTTGAGGACATCTACAAGCGCAGAGCCTTGGGGTGGAACCTTTACAATTCGTCGATTCACGATCATCAGTCCGACAGGCATGATCAAGAACAAAATTCCCGGGATCATGAATGCTAGCCAATACCTGAATTATGATGGACGTTTTAGCCATGTCTAGGTGCAATATTTACTCGAGTACTAACCCTATTCGTTTTGCAGCATATGTCGATGCCAGCGCGAACTGTCATCAATGTCAGGTTCGGAGGCATGAACAGATCTCGTTGCCTGGAGCTTACGAATATCCCAAAGCTTATGCTCCAGTTGTACGACTGAGTTTTTAGGTCAATTGACGTAAATCTTCAGACCCAATGCACATGTTACTCACTGTGATCATGCTCTGAACAGAGACCGCAGGGTCGACAATGACCTTTTTGCCATTGGGGAGTACCTTGATGTATTCGGACTTGACTTGCGACTGATCAACTAGTATTGGTGCAATCGATGGCTTGATTAATCCGGTACCTATTGCGTATTAGACCAACAGGTACAATATGTGCTCGTAAGGACTCACCAAAGGCTAATAGAATAATCGAAATGACAAACGGAGCCACTGCGTGCCCGTCAGCAATGACGGATGGAATGGCAGCGACAACCATCACGATATGAGCTAATACAGGACTTGGTCAATTGTATCCCTGTACGTCTGGAGAAACCGAAGCTGACCGATAGCACCGAGGGCCGTGCCAATACAGATCGTTTTGAAACGTCCCCATTTCGAATCTGCTAGGTATCCCCCTAAGATTGGTAAAGCGAATGCAACAAATGAGAAGGTTTTTGTTATGCCTGTGGCTGCCTTCAAACCCAGGCCCAGTGCACCGGCTGGGGGTACTCAGTTGCATGTCAAGGACTATAAGCGTTATCATACCACTGAGTTGAGATCCAGGAGGTGGTGCTCCTGCGCCATTGCCGCCAACAGGGAGCTAAAACCGTGCCCGTCAGCGTCTTTAAGTCGGCGAAACACTGTCGGGGGATGACGAACCGGGCGTTGAATGAAGTTCTGGATTGGCAGATATTCCGATCAACACGGTTAACGACCGAACAAGAACAACTGTTCTCACCGAAAATACAGCAGAACAGCCATAGTAGCTGGCTCGTTCAGCTAAGATGACTTGTGAGCACCAACGTCATGGAATGATGCATTGTTCGGGACCTCACCAAATTCAACTATGCATATCGTAAATGCAGTCCAAGGCATGCCACCAGGTACTCGGGGCAAGGTTGCTGGAACACATTGCATAGTTTGACCATGGGCTCTATACCGCTGTAACAGATATTCGCACCTCGTTCTTCCTCGGTGGGTAGACGCCCTTCATCAGTGTCGTTATAGGCCAATTCCGGCGCACTGCCAGCAGCGGTAGACGTTTTTAGGTCCGGAGACTCCATGGCGAGAACTGCTCGAAGTAAGAGGCCAAGTCAAAGTATAAAAAGACACACAAACCTCAAGTCGTGGAGTAGTCGTGGAAAGAAGGCGGTCCTGAGTGGTCTTTCTCGCCAAAGACCTGCAATATGTTTGCAGCAAAGTACCCCAAACACTAAAGCTTTTCAGATCCGCTCATTATATATCATAGATAGCGTTGGCAGCAAAAATGGCAATCCCATCAAGCAGCAGGGAGAAGTAAGGGTCGAACATGCACCATACTATCCGCGTTAAGACCTTGTTAAGACCAGTCGGAAGCGATTGAGGCACGGTCCCGAGTATATGCGTCCGCGCCACCAGAGTTGAGCCTTTGAGGCCTGTGTATTGTATCCACGATATACATAGGTATTGCAGAGTCTTGGTAGGAACGATGCGAACTTGCCTCGCGGACTGAGAGATCGCCATCGATTCGCGGGCTCAACAGTCCATCGTGATATCCTAGTGGGTGTATTGCACAGGATGTTAACTCCAAGCGTATACATTATAAGTTCCACCCAGATGATAAGACCTTGTGACGGGAAAGCTGGATCAGAAAGCTGATGATTCCTTTGCGATTCACTTTGATTGTTGTCAAAGCGGTCATAAAAGACTCAAGGGAAGAAGGGGAGCAGCAGACGTTCACTGGAAGAGCTGAAACGCTCAAATTTTCGCAGACCAATCGGCATAATGATCAGCAGAAACCGGTAGGCCTCCGTAGGCGTTTCCGGGCAAGTTCTACTTCTAATGATCTTGATGAAAACATATGGAACCTGGAACCTGATAGAACAGCTGGTGATGAAAGGGAGAAGATGAGGTGAGCGCCGAAAAAAAATGTGCCTCGGGAACAGCGGAGGCCAGCGGATGCCTGTACCGTGCGGTGATTGGGGCATGATGGCAAGGGACAAAAAAGGTTGATGGATACCCATGGTCTTTCTCTTCTTCCCATCCCTCTCCCATCCTTGTTCCTTGCCTTCTGACCACGGTCGATCGCTTCCACGACACTGTTGGGTTGTGCTTCATGAGGCATGCAAAATATCATTATACTCTTCCGTTATGTCGTGTTCGGTGCGTGTTCAGGACCCTTTGTTACTAGCTCCATTGGTTTCAATTGCTCAGGCGCTTTTATAGGCTTTTTCATCGTATTCAACTCTGTAATTGCTAGTGTTGCAGTCTGGAATATCACCTTTGTTCCATCGAAGCGTGCGTCACTTTGACTTTTGTATTCCTCGATTTCACTGATCATGGTCCTGCCAACCACAGAGACGACTGCTAACAACGTGGATGCGTTTCTGATATTCGTGGGTTCTTCCGGACTGATCGTGGTCTTCTCGATGTGCGTCGGTGGTCATTCGTTTTTAATATCGCTTGCGATTCATTCTCAATCGCTGCTAGTATATTCACCGAGCTTGGTCGTCGAAATGCTTTCACCAGCAGGCTTTGGTTTGAGCTCATATGGACAGGTGTCTGTGCTCTTTTGCAGCTATGTATGTTCGGATCTCGCTCAGAGTTTTCGCTTTACTCATGTTATTCAATAGCAGGGGCGATAGCGTCTTCTGTTACTGTTCCGAGCGGCACATGCGATGGTACGAGCCCCTCCTTCTGCCGTTGAGCCCTTGTTTATTTTGAGCCTAGTATCGACTACGGCATGTAACTCTGCCAAAGTTCTTATAGCATTTGCTTGGATGAACACAATCATACGTTCGTGTCGGTTCCCTCGGATTCCGAACAGGTCATACTCAACTTTAGTTTCACAGTATTGGTCTATGTCACAAGCATGACCACATTCTTACTTATTTACTCCAAGGAAGATCCCCGGATTTGGCAGCTCAACATTCACAATCTTCCAGACATTCGAAAGCCTACAACCACATCTCCGCCCTCCCCAATTCTGCCGACCTTACCAAGTTTACCGACCCTGCCAGCTCTACCGACTTTACCTGGGTTGCCTAATTTTGTGAGGCGACCAGCTTCTATTGTGGCACCACAGCCCAGAAAGCCACCGGCACCAACGACGATGTATTCATATCGCTCGGGCTTGAGTCCCGATTACAGGATAGAACACTTCCAGCCCCCTGAATCCTTTCCGCCGTTTGAGACGTCGGACTCGCCTCCACCGGTCAAACTACAACCTAATCGGCCAAGTTCACTGTATCCTGAATTCTTATCGCCGTCTCTTGCATCGAGCGACATCAAACCCTCGCCTTCAATATCGCGACAACCACCATCAGTTAAGCAATCACCTACGCCTCCACCTCTCGGCAAATGGCCAAGAGCCGACATAATGTCGCTTCCCTCTGCCACTAAGCCAACGCCAACTTTACCGAAAGGACAGATTTCGAGGAGCGCTAGTCGCCGCCCACCCTCACCTTCCCCGCCTCCAGCCCAGCTCCAGCTCCAGCCCCGCTTCTACCTCATGCGCCCCACGCACCTCCGTCTCCCCCTCGATCTCGACCTACCGGTCCACGAATACCAGCAGGTCGGACAGTAAATCGTCCGCAGCCCCTTGACTTATCAAAGATTAATCAGTATCAGGAGAGGTGACGCGCTATTTAAGATAGGACAGGATTTAAATTTATGGAACTGTATTATGGCCACTGTATATTATTTGTACATCATCTTCAAACGGACCTGTCCAGTCAACCGAACAAGGCGAGAGTGCATGCGACTCTAGACGTGTTTACCAATTGAATAAATGGTACACTCCATTTCGTACCTTTCCGACGGTTGCATGTTTCACTGCCATTGATATTGTGTCCATATCACAATCCCTCCTCCTGCCCAGCGCTATATGGATCCTGAGTTCGTGCACAATACACCGTTACTAGCACCGTCGCCGGAATATCTTGCATCGGTCAAGGTATTCCCTCTCATTCCAGCCATCAAGAAGGAAGTGTTTGTAGGTGCCAAGTAAAACATGTTTCGTTGAATTACTCCTCCTAACTTACCTGAACTCACAGAATACCATTGGTAAGGCCGTCAAATTTGTGCAAAACCAGACTTTCACTGTTTAATCTCGAAGATTCGGCGTTGAGTTGGGAGTTCGTTTCTCTGTCTTCGTATCTCCGTACTACCCTCACTCCAATTGACAGACAACTCATTGCATCGGATATCAATTTCTCTGTCGTCAGACCCATAGTATACAAGTTTGCGCGTCTCAAGAATCTGGCAGTGGTCTATGCGTGTCTCGTTGTTCGGGCGTATTTCCTGAAGGAGTCGGAGGAGGATTTGGCGTATTCTTCGGGTGCGTTAACTTGGTCTTCAAGTCCCCTCGCATTTCTAACCTGTTCTTCAAGTCAATCTCTCAAGGGCAAACCTATGCGAGATCCTGGCCACGAAACTTCTCCAACACTTTGCTTCTGACTACATCCAATTGATTGCTGTCCTGACCACAGCTTGGAATCCACTTGCAGGTGCTCCCTCTAATATCATTGATGAAGTGGCTCTCCTCGTCGGCGATAATGATATCAACAACCCTCAGAGTGCACTTGAGGCAAGCATCAATGCGACTATTTCGCCGTGGATCCTGTCACTGAAGCTACCTTCCAGATGGCCATTGCGACTGATGCGAAAAGCTTTGTCTCTTCACCTATAACTCAAAAGGTCGTCAATGACATCTACGCTGGTCAAGTCGTCTTCAGTACTGCGGCAACGAGGTCTATTCTTGCAGACAACTACAAGCCACGGAGTATACAGGTTGGGCTTCAATACACTTTCCAAGGCGTCTATCAGCACTAATCACGTCACAGATATACGACTGGAATACTTCGCCATTCCTCGACCACTATCGGTTCGTTCTCTGTCGGTATCATGCCAGACTCTTGTGAACTCTATACAGGCTCCGCGTACCAAAATATGGGGCGATCTTAGAATTCCTCAACTTTGCGCTCTTATTGGTCACCTTTGTCCTCTGTTTATCAAGTAAGCTCAATAGACCGTTGTCTTGGAATCTCGATCTCACAACATTCGTTAGATAAAAATGCAGAAAGGATGACATTTTGGGAATATGTCTTCATTGTGTTCGCCGGTGCTTTCGCTCTCGAAGAGTACACTGCTGCCACCGAACACGGCTGGATAAGTGCGTTGCTATATAATTCGCGTGCCTGCGGCTATTGACATATTTCAGTCTACATCGCCAATGTGAAAATTTTAAAACCGTTGGAACGGCATTTTTCTGACCATTAGACAGATGTGGAATGCTTTTGACACTGCATTCGTGATCATCTTCTTGGTTTATATCGGCTTTCGTGTTTCCGGTCTAGTGAATGGAGACGGTATGTCGTATAGATGTCCAGCTCGCCTTTGGCGCCTCGCTCACGTACTTCTAGCGCAATATTCTGAGATGGCGTATGATATTTTGGCGATAGACGCTTGTATTCTGTTTCCCCGGTAGGTTCCTCGGCCCTTTAGCAGGCAAGCGATATCAATTTTCTGGTCAATAGCCTAGCGTTCTTCGCAGTTTCCAACCACATTGTCATCCTGTAAGCAACCCTTCATCAGATATCTTCGGATCTGGATTCCGTACCCATGCCCGGCCCATAGATCTCTACGAGCTATGATTTCCCAGTTCCTCTTCTTCATCAGTATCGCCGCGATATGTTTCTCTGGGCTTCTCTTCACACTGTGGACTTTGGGTGAGCCTAGAACACTTCATGTCATCATTGACGCTAATGAATGGGTGTGACAGCCAAAGATGGCCACGATTGGTCTCTCAAGTCCATATCCTGGCTTATGGTTCAAATCTGGTTCGGAAATACTTATTTGAGCTTCGCTCAAGCCAAGAGTTTTCATCCGGTCTTCGGTCCAATCTTAATGACTTGTTTTGCCGCACTGTCAAACACCCTTCTTTTGACGAGTTGAGTGACCAGGGACTCTTTGATTGACTTGACTCATGGAATGAACTAGTCCTAATTTCAATCTTGTCAAATACTGTCGCCCGGATCGATGCAGTGCGTTCTTTTTTACATTTCATACGGATTGGAGAGCTCATTCCCACTCTCACAGAATGCTACGAAAGAGGTGAGAACAGTATCACCGATGACACCTCATACTTAATGTTATCTCTAGTATCTTTTTCAGTTTACAATTACGACGATCGAAGGTGTAAAAGCAGATGCCCTCTTCTCGTATCAGCCACCCTTCAACGTGCTGGCCTTCCTCGTTCTCAAACCTCTAAGTTGGATTTTAAGTCCCAGAGCTTTGCATTCCGTGAACGTCTTTCTGATCAAACTGACCAACTTTCCTATTCTCATTGTGATCGGATTGTACGAGCGCTACCTGGCATCTGGACAGGTTTTACGCAAAACTGGCAAGGAAGCTGCACTCAACTTCTTCAATAGCCTCCCTCGTCACATCAAGCACACGCCGTTGGTCGAAGCCCTTGTTGGCTCGTCTTCGGCGGACTTGTACGATGCTATATTCGATGTCGAGGCCGAACACGAAGTCGAGCTTTCTGATATGTCGGACGACGAGGTTCCACGACTACGTTCGGTTCATTCTCGAGAACCCGTTCATCGAAGGATCTCGCCGTCTCCAAGTAGCCGCCAGCGACCAGCTAGTATTGCTGCCCCTTCACGGAGAGACAATCCTTCTCCTCTTGGATCGCCTCGTCCTTACATTACAACTAATTTGGACCCACCGCCACCATCTCCACTCGCTCGGCTTTTCAGTCGGAATACCGTAACGAAAGAAGCAACGACAGGCGTGGCTCAAATGAAGGAAAGCGTGAGACGCATGGAGGAGCTGGTGGGTGATATGAAGGACCCGGTTAGAGGACTTAAGGATGAGATTAAAGAACTTCAAGTATGTACCCGACCTTCCCAATGTCGTAAACTTTTGGCCTTACTCGCTGATTACAGGACCGCCAAAGCCGTATTGAAAGTCTACTCTTGACATTGACTCGGGGGATGCGTAATGAGCGGATGTCTTCTACTTAATGCATAGGATATCTTCAGACGTTTTCCTTGTACTTTCAGTAATGCCTAGTAACGAACACACATGTCCGTGAAAATTTCTTTTTGTTTGGCTGTGAGGTTTACGTGTGTCTGGACATCTTTGTATGGAAGGCCGAACTAGCGCCTTGTAATTTAGATGCCGTAACAATGTTCATTGTTCTCTCAACCTGTCGTCGGCTGGCTGTTTTATTGTTCTCGTTGGCCATGAATCATACAAATGCTCGGACCAGGAAAAAGGTCCTTCACGCCCACTGGTGGTCGGTCGACGACACCCTCACATTCTCTTGCCATCACGACCTTTTTAACGATCCTTCCTCGATCCTTGCACCACTCTCGACCAATTCCGACCACTGGCTGGCTCTCTATCATTCTCTGAAATCCGGAACACAATGCGAAGTCCTTTTATCGTCGCCCGTTTCACCTTTTTCCGTGAGTAGACTGGCATGCTCAAAGACGCGCTGTTCTCACAAACATCCTAGTGCTCCTCCTTCTCCTTAACTTCCTGATCCTTGTCTTTGCGGCTTGGAATATCAATGTTGTACTTGCAGCCGGCCTCACAGGTACGTGTTTGTCATCGTCTAGACGTTATAGCCACTGACAGTGTCTTGACATTAGTGCCCGGCAGCCAACCTCTCCTTCTCTTCAATAGTTGCGCCGCTCTCATCTTGCTCACAATGGGTCTGACCCCAATGGTGTGGCCTCACCTCAACACTGCACATCTAACTATTGAAACGATCTGGGCTCAATTATTAGCGTTTCTCCAGCTTGGTACGCGTCCGATCTAGCTTCGAAGTCTATGGACTGACATGACTCTTCCACAGGCGCTGCGATTGGTTCGACCGTGAGCAGTTCTGAGATGGTGGTCAACAAGGGTATGTTTACTCCCAGACATCTCTTTCATACACCGCTAAATGCTCCGTTGTAGACTGGAGTATTAGGGCCTCTGCTCTACTGCTGGTTCCAACTACTTGGCTCGTAAGCCTTCTTCGTACGTGATCGTTAGGTATTTTCGTGTACCTTCAACTAACTTTGTCTTAGAACTGGCTTACTTCCTTGTTCTCTTTGTTGCCGCCATGTCGCACTCGCGCGTTCAGCAGGAGATCTGGACCTCGAGTATATACGACATCAGATGGTTCGGTTTCACGAACAACAGGCTAAAGAATTCGGACATTGGTGTCCCTCGGCCCAAACCCGGCTTCGAGAATGATTCCTGGACTCGGTATCTAGACGATATTGAATCCACTGCTGCTCGCAAGGCGAAGCATGCACCTCCTCCCGAGGAAAAACCAACCTGGGCGCCACCCAACCCGCGTAGAGGTGTCGACCCGCCATTCATACGCCGTGAGGTCTCTCCCCGTACCTCTGTGAGCGAGGAGAGCGTCGCACTTCCCGCCAAGGCAGAGGTAAAAGGCCAGACAATTGGATCACGGTTTATTGAGCGCTTCCGCGACTCCCAGACGATTTCCCGACCCAACAACAATGCTACGTTCGCTGGCGAAATGCATGATCACGACCTGCCTATCCCGAAAACTAGATTTTCTCGATGGGTACGCGCGGATCAGTTGAACTCTTTCTAATGTGCGGAATCCTGACGACGGACTTTGTTTCATTTTCTCATCAACGATACATGTGGACCAAGCATTGAACCTTTGTAGCAAATAGCATACATTTCCTAGTACCCAAGGACTCTACGATACCAACAGCCAATAATGTAATTATTACTGTATTTCTGTACTGTCTCTAATCATCTTCTGACAGTCCCGCGACGTTTAATCTCTCCCTCAGGCGCTGATTTTCACGTCGAGTAGCCTCAAGTTGATCTCTGACGCGCCCAAGCTCTCTTTGGGTATCGGCCAATTCTTTGGCACCCTCCTCTCCGAGTTCGCCGGCGCCGACTGCGATGCCTATTAACGTCGAAGATATTGAGAATGTCATGGGATAAGTACATGACATGATGAATTCACCTCCAACCAATTTTACCAAACGCCAAAGACGGAAGACAATCAATAGAGACGCCAATTCTCTCTCCCTTCCTTTGAGGAAGACTTCCAGTATGAAAGTGGTGATAATGATTATTGCATCGAAGACATGTAGAACCCCAAATGGTGCATCCGCAAATGGGTTGTAATAATGTGGGCCAAATGCGTAGAGTGCCAATGGGATTTCAATCAGAAAGAAGGAAGTAATGGCAAGGGAAATGTGAGCCAGAACTTCAAGCCAAAGAGGTGCATCGGGTCCAGCAGGAGTACATCCCGGAGAAAGAACAATGTAAGCCAAGTCTGCTAGTACACAAGCTGCATCTATCGTGATCTGTTCCGGCCCTGTTAAGATCATAATCGCGACTGCAGAGGGAGCTGAACATACCAGAGCAATTACTGTCTTGTGCAAGGGATCCGATTCCAAAATTTCGGCTAGTCTCTTTCGGAATGTCGATTTCCTTTCTATGACATGCTCCCGGTCTTCACGTTGGTTTTCTGGATCGAGAAGAGGCTGTTGCTCAGCATCCCAGGACTCCGACATTATGATGGCAGAAAACAAGCGTGAAAGCGAAACCGCGTTTGCCATCATTTTCTCTCCTTGACCACCATGCTGCCTGCTGCTGCCTGACACATCTATTCCTGTGCTCCCGAGGCCTCACGTCTCTTGCATGTCTTCCAAATAGATAGCGCTCTCTGTCATCGGACCGATTACTTGTCATCCCGTAGGCAACCATCTTGCCTTCAAGGGCCCGGGACTGTGGGTAGCAACTTGGCCCATCAGTCAATGAACTAAATGTCTGCCAACTGCATTGCCTATTGACTTGACTTGACGCTACCCAAGCTTGCCTTAAGAATGTACTTGAGCTGAGCTTCAGTGACGCTACTTAATCTCCTTCGTTTTCCTGCTGGTCGGCATCTTTTTTTTTCGTCTTCTTTGCTTCGACTTTTAGCACTCCTTCTCAGCTACCTTACTTTCGTTCCCTTCTTGCATTCTTTATCTCCCTAATATCCTTTTCATTGGGATGTCAGCACAGGCCTGGACCTTTTTCAGACGCTCAAGGATCGTTATTTTTGGTGCGTAACATGTTCTTAACCCAAGGTCTTGAAGTGACTAACTATTCAAACAGTCTTGTGTATCATTCTTAGCGTTGCCCTATCTACCCTGTTCTCCATCCTCACTGTACGCCAATGGGCACAGTACGATATCCCGAAGCGTCAGTACTCTCTAAGGCTCGAAGCCGTGGATTGCTGAAATATGTCGTTCTTTAGGCGCCTTCATGATCAGCCTGGCCGCCATCTACGGTCTTGGTGCCCTGTTCTTGTATCTAATGTACGCGGATCTCGTTTTTTGTGTGCTCGACGGGCACTGACAACCTTACAGGGCCGTCGTGAGATTTCGAGCATGGCTCGACGCAGCCCGAATCTCATTGTACTTGTTATTATCATTGGGTATGTCCATCCGAAGACGTGTCTTTTCTTCACTGAACTCTTTTTAGGTAGTGCCGCCTTCTTCACCTTCATTGGTCGCACTTACCCTTGTCGTCCTTTTGGTATGGAATATTGGCTACATGGTGACGGCGGCTCATTGATCGTTTTAGGTTCTGCTTCTGATTGCCTTGCAATATCAAATACAATCATTGTGGGTACATGGACGTTAGCTTCACTATGTAAGTGAATCGATACATATGCCGAAATGAAACTCACGTAGCTACGCAGTGTTGCTTTATGCAGCATATCTTGCATCCATGGCACATGTTCCGCGACCTGCGAAAGTCCAAGAGCCAGACACAGAATATCTCACTCGGCAGACCAGCAACGACTCCTCTAAGCCTTTGTTCTCGAAGGAGACTGACAGGAGAGCTAGCATAGAGTCAGTTGAGACCTTCCTATCATTCAACAGCGCCAAACGTCTGCCATCGCCGTATGAAACGAAGAGAGATTATCCGCTTGCACCTGCAAACGAACCACAGCCCCCACCTTATCTCGCTGGCGGATATAACCCGGGACGGATTGCGACGCCATTGAGCTCTCCATTGCAAAGGCCATTAGGCAATAACACATTGCCCAGTTCTCCGTGGCCTCCTGCTGCAGCGTCAGTGCATCGGGCGACTTCGACCACCCCTAGTAGTAGTACAATCACCGCCGCCGCCGCCGCTCGGCCGCTTCCCAATCCATTCTTGGCATCGGATTCTATAAGCCGTAGACCTTCACTATGTCCATCGACAGTGACGACTTCTACATCGTGGAGCCGCGGGGGATATTCAGCCAACTATCCACCCTTTAGTCTCAGCGCTTTCCCGATGCCCCCTAATCTGAACTCAACATACCCTCAAACACCTCGTACGGATATCACGACTTTCAGTGATCCTGGACCTGTCCGTCGACACCCCTCATTGCTGATACCAGCCGGGAAGTTGAGGCAACCTTCACAGTTTCACTCTGCACCGACAACACCGATGTCATACACTGCATATCATACTGGATTCCTTGCTGTTCCAGAGCGAGTAGCCTTTCCCATTCACCCACGAGCGAGCCCCTATAACGAGAACCATCGTTGGGTGCAGTGGCATAATCCTTCTCCCGATGTGCCTCGGAGCTCAGCAGCGTCATTAGTTTCATACACGACTGGGAAACCTGTGACATTGGAGTTTAGATGATAGTGCATAATATTAGTGTAGAAACCCTTGGTTGTAGATGGACGTTTATCTGGACTGTCCAGACTGGACACTACTTGTAGAGGAGTTCACTGGATCCGTTTAATTGACTCGTTAATTTTGGGACAGCTGATGGTGAAAAAACACTGGTTGTGTAATCGGTGTCCCGCGCCGAGTGACTTCCCCTCGCATTGCACAGATATCTTCGCATACCGCTGGTTGTCCACTCACTAGAATCTCAGGTACGTCTCCCTTAGTTTCTCCGGGAAAGCTGTTGATAACACCGGTGCATTCCACAGGTCTTCTCGCTTAGCCGGAGAAAACAATCGTTGGTGAACAAACCAGACAAACCCCCGTATTCCACTGGTTGACTATTCATATAAAGGTAGGGCTCTAGGTCAAGCAAATTCATGGTCTCCCCACAGGTGGAGGCTATGACTATGCGGGCTCGGAGCCCGCCGCTACTGCCCCAAAGGTGACTTTACATCCCTCATTGCTTAAATCTTCACTGGCACCTGTCTATACAGATCCGACGGTCCACTACGCGGGAGGAGGTTGTACAATAGGTTGGAAATTTCATTTTCCGGTGCGGTACCAAAGAGTGTGGGCCAGGGTACTCAACGAGTCAACGTGTGCGTCGCATGTTCATCTTTCCTTCTTCTGTCGCACTCATTTCCTTTCCTTTCGATGTCCAGCGAGTCCCGACCGAAGAGAGCAAGACTCATCTCAACCAAATCAAATCTACCTCCCCGCGAGCGAGTTTCGGCGCTCACTGGACAAGCACGTCTCGACACCAATCTATCGCAAACATCGCATCCATCACAATATCAGCGCCAGCCTCGTCTTCGTCCCCAGCCTCAGCCTCAGCTTCAGCCTCATTCCCAACTCCAGACACATCAAGGTTTTGGTACCCTTTCCAATGATTTGGACTTAGGGGGTCCTTCATTCTTGTTGCGTGGTCTGTATTCTTCACCTTGTCTCACACATGCTGCTCACGCTGATGTGAGAACTCAACTAGACCAAACCTCTTATACCTCGGTCAATGACTCAGGTCTTTCTTTGCATGGAGGTATGTTTTCTCTTATTTCCGGGCATGGCAAGGGCTAACAATATGGTGAATAGATTCCATACCAGATGGCGTTGGTCTGGAGATGCCTGTACCCAACGGAAACACCGATAATCCATCTGCACCGCTTAGCGATGACTTAGATGATTATTGGTATGCCCTGACACATCTGGAGATGGTGTTGCGCCTAGACGACAAGCTTTTCGTCTTCCAAGATTGGGATTCGGAACATCAATGTTTGAAGGTAAAGTTGTATTCTTGTGATCTGTCATTTATGTTTAACGGGAATCCAGATTGGCAAGTACGAGCACATTAGTTTTCTTCCCGAGGGTCCGGCTACGTTTACTGTTAGCTGTACTTGCCCATCGTACAAGACACGAGAGGACTGCCGCCACTGTCATATCTTTGTCCGCTATCACGTCGACTGTATGCTTCTCGAATGTATCGTCCGCGCTCCGCTTCCCGATGCTGTTCTTCTTCATGTAACACCATATCGGAAGAAATATATATTTTCTTCAACTTCTGGTTCATCTTCCGAGCGTTACCACTCAACAAAGCGTGCGATTGTGAGCCTTCGGAAAGACGGCCGCTGGCAATGTGATTCTTGCGGGTTTTCAGATAGTTGTAAGCATCGACCACAAGCCAAGGCTTTCCTTGTCAAGGCGAAATTCATCGAGGATGGAGCTGAGGAGGTTGAGGATGACGGTAATGACCTTGATGAAGGTGAAGATGAGGAGGATGAGCTTCTTGGGCGTGCAATCAGTGGCCGCGGGGATGTGGGAGCCCGAGGTTCCGTCTCTCATATAATGGTTCTCCCGCCGAGATGGTGTGCATCTCCTCATGAAATGGCATATTTTGTGCCCAAGGTCGACCCAATGCAGATGTCCACATTCCCTATCAACCCCATTTCTGCCCGCTGCAGCTGTGGGCTGTCACTGGTAGATGCGCAGAACTTGCATCACATGGACCTTCTTCCGGCAACATTCCAACCAGCAATCCTATTTCACACTGCATTTAGCAGTGAAGTTGTTGTTGAGGTCGTTCCATGCCCCCGATGTCGTCATGCCCGTCGTCATATAGGTCCTGATCTGAGCGAGTTTGGGATTTTCAATTGGAACAATACCATGCTCTTCACGCACGACCTTCTCAACGAATACACCAGTACTTACACAGCATCCGAAACACCCTTCTCAGCCTTCTGTCTCACTCGGAGACGTGCATACGAGGAGCAGTCTGCGAGCATGAAGTTCTGCTCTAATGAAACCTTTGTGCGGGTTTGGTTCAGCTTTGTGAAGCTTCAAGCCCTGGACAGCGGCATGGCATGTTCAACTTGTGGAGATCAGCCGGATATTGTTATCGCAGATGGTATTAGCCTCGGTACACATGTTTCGAAGGTTACATCCCATGTCAAACCCCCTACCTTCCTTGATACGCAAAGTGAGAGGATCGAGTCGATCTCCTCTTATATTGCACAGTGTCTTCCAACTATCCCAAAACAAACCGAACGAAATTTCGTGAAGAAGATACTTAACCTAACATCGGGAGCCTATACGCTTGACGCAGTTACCCATGAAGTCAATGCCTCCACAATACCTTCAAAACATCCCGAACTCTATAACTTTATTCTCTTATACATTTCGATCGGATGTAACAATGACCTACGTCCACTTCTATTCAAGAGCTACCGGAACCTCCTTGAACAAATTTCGGCTCCAGATATTGTTCTTCAACTTGTTCCATATCGGGCCATCGACACACTCAACAAAATCAAAGACACCGGCATTGTACCAGACTGGTTTCAACGCGACTTCCCAGCGTTTGGTGTCGTAGCAGAAGTGCATCGACGCAGTCATACAGATTTGCCTGCTGCCCTTCGAGTGTTAGCTGGATGGCTTGCATCACGAGCAACAGAGGTCTACATGCGGCTAGCTCGACATGATCCTAGCCCGCCAAATTACAACTTGCAGTCGGCTGCCTCTCAGGATTGGTATAAGACGGGGACTTATTATGGTCTTCCTGCCGTCCGATCTAGGCGTAGGTATGCCAAGCTGAATCACGATGGTTCTACATTAGATCGCGCAGCCGAGCAGATGGGAGACTGCAACAAGTTCTACAAGACGTACTCTAAAAATAATCTGACGGGCGGGATCATGGTATTATGGTGTCGCCACTCTATTTGCCTTGGATTCCACTCAATACCAACTGCCGAAGGCCGGAACGATGTCGAGTACTCCTTCGATGGGTACCGCCCGATCCTTACGACACCTTCTTTCATGTCGATCCTGTCCTGATTTTTGACAGGCCTGGCCGCCGCCCACCGGTCTCCTTACTCCACTTCCGGCGACGGTATAAATTTCGAGTTATTTAATTATTCGTGACTAGATAATCTATGTCACTAGTCACCTCACAATATTTATTTGTGTTTACGGCGTAGACCTGTCAAAACCCCGTCAAAACAAGTCCATCAAAATCAAAGCGTGTCTTCTTCCAATGTCTTCCTCCAATGTCACCGTGGCTGATATAAACTCTGTGCAATGTCTTTCCATATTTTCCCCGCCAAACCATGTTCAAGTTACACCTGCAAACCAGAGTTTTTAAGGCAAAAGCAAGGGATAAATGACTCGTTCACCTATAGGATCGTTACGGACGTGCAAGTATTTGAATACCGCAATTTATCGAGGATCTTTTGTCAACTAGATGCTTCTCTAACACAGTACTGACAGCTGACTTCTGGTGCTGATTCTACGGTGCTTCTGGCCTCTCAATTCTTTTATTCCTCGGAAATTTACTCCTCAAAAAACTCAAAAGTCCAAGAGCCCATCGAATATTCCCATTGTTTCTTTGGCCCCCTTAAAATCATGGTTCGTACTCGAGCACAAGCCCTCCTTCAATCCCTTCAAATCCCCCCAACACGCTTCAACACCCCCACCGCCGACAGCTCTTCACCTTTGACTGAACTACCATCGTCCAGCCAACGTTCCAACAGCGCACCACCTCTCCAATCTGTAGTAGACACTCCACCGCCCCCGCCATCGATGCCCTCAACACCAGCTTCCCAACAAGAGCATACTGCAGGCTTCACACCTCTGCAGTTAGCCCAGTATAAGGAGTTCACCGCCTGGCAGTCCGACTGGAAAACGTATGTTTTGCCGGTCACTTCTCAATTCACAACCCCCACTAACACGTACATTCTGTAGTCACTTCCGAGAAAACTTAGTTATCAATCACGAAATATTATCGTATTGTCCTAATTCGCCGCCGTCCAATGTCACCGTTTGGAAGTGGTACGTCTCTTTTCCTCCCATACATGTTTCTTTGTTACTCAAACTTGTATTTACTCTTAGGCCAGCAAGGGAGGTTGACGGTCGTATCATACCTGTGCCTCCGACAGAGATCAAAAAATATCTGGAAGATCATGATATCAACACACCACGATGTGCCCACGATGTGCCAATGATCGTGATAGAGGTCAGCGTTCACAACCCTAACAGGGGTATCGCTGGAACCATAGGATTTATATGCGGCAAGGAAAATCCTCTGCCAGAGGAACCCAGCTGCAAATGGCTCAGTGAGTTACCTCCTTCGCATCTCTGAGTCTGGGATCTAGTCTTTACTAACATCATCGCTAGTGCGTGTTACACAGTGGGTTGCTGTTCATGGTCCTCAAGCGGTTCTGGGTCTGTATGGACCGAAAGGACCAGGTTAGCTGGCTTTTCTCTCAACGAACTTCCTCACTGATAAGGTTAATAGATGGCACCCGAATCATCACCGCTACAAGGGCAGGACCAAAACCTGGAGTTGCTTCACCACCCCGGCAGCTTTCTCTGCCACCCTTGACATATTCTACCAACCCAGTGTTGTCGTCGCGAACCGTTGGCAATTCACCATCTCAATCCCTTCCACTACTTTCACCTTCTAGTCGGCGCAGTAGTGTACCTCCTGCTGCTTCGACACCCTCTCCCCGAAAAAGCCGTTTAACACGAGCATTCCTAGCTCATCAAACACAGCTACCGGATTCGTCACCCTTGCCTAATCCCAGCCAAATCTGGCCCTTACGCGTTCAGACCACTATTGTCACACCCCAAAAGTCATCTGAGGTAGCTTCCAGTCATTCAGCTCAACCCTCACCTTCCTCAATTTCGCCAGCCCGTCAAAATAAAGGCAAAGGCAAACAGTGAGCTAAAACCGCAACACCAACACCTCCTCACTCTAATCCTAGGCTTCATTCTTCACTACCTTCCATTCCTTCCCCTCCCACTCTTCCTAGTCCCATCGTTGTTCCGGTGATTGGTCCTTTCGATGGGCCCACCGCCATTCAAACTCTGGACAGTGTTGTTGCAGGATGTCCTGCAGTGAAATCTGCTGTCCAAGTTCAGGAAATCATTGACGTTTCCTCCGGTGACGAGGATGCTCCCTCTTCTTCCAAGGCTCCAAAGCCTGTGGTCATTGAAGTTTTTTCTTCTGATGAAGAGGAAGCACGTAAAACTCGTAAAGCTAGGGCTAGTGCTAAACGACGAAGGGCAGACAACACCGACGCAGAGTCTTCAGGGCTAGTGGTCAACAAGAAACCACGAGTAGTTGATCTAACGACCACAACTCCGGAACCTGAAGCAGGCCCCTCGTCGAGACCACCAACCCAGCAAGGTCCAGAAGAGGAAATTCTAATGGCGGGCCCTTTACGCCAACTAGGCTATACACCTCTACCTACTAGAGGACCACGTTACATCAACACTCTTAACGGAAATCCAGGTAAGCCATTATTATTTCTCAGGTCATATGGATAATCTAACTCGTAGCTTTTAGTATCCTACGATCGCGTTAACGACCTCTTGCACAAACACTTCTTGGATCACCTACTACGCGCATCCACTTACAATGGCATGACCGCCACTCAGTGGAACCTTTTCATCGCCCCCTTTACTACGTGTCCAGATTGCCGAAACATTTATTTCACACCAAACGGGATTTCCCACATAGGGTGCCCTCGTCGTGATTGAGGTGGGCCCTAGTTCCCTATTTTGTGTTCCGGCTCCCAAATTCCTTTGTTTGAATAACTTATCATCTGCCTAATTAGACCCGTCATCGTCTATTTTTTTCTTGTAGCGTAGTCTCCTCATCTTGATACTTTCTTGATACTTTCTTGATACTTTCTTGATACTCGTTCTGGGTGCTTTGATCGTTACCTCTTTTGTATATAGGCTTTGTTGATTCCGTGTATCAATTATTTTGTTGTACTGTAAATATTACCCTTCACGTATATGATATTTTTCTTTTATACTGAGTGTGGCCTAAATACGGATCAGAGTGTAAACACGACTCTGACACGACTCTGACACGACTCTAACACGACTCTGACGTGACTCTGACGTGACTCTGACACCGACATCAATTTGAACGTAAAATAACTGCTGCCTCTTTACCTTCAACCACCACCATGAATCAAGTCTCAGCATCTCACCGCTTGGATCCCAAGCTAACGATACAGATATACCAGCGATACGCGACCAATCCGGCAGACATCCTGCAACAGCCGAATGAGGACGAACCAACCTGGCGTTCACGTATTAATCCTGATAGTTACCCTGTGGCCTCTCAAACGTATAAATTTTTGCAGAGCATGGGAAAATACAGTGAGAGTGAGTGGAGGAAGAAATTCCATCACAATATCAGAACTCTCAACTCCAAAATCCAGGCGTAGGTCTGGCCTTTAGCTCCCGAATTTCTAATACTGAATACTATCTACCTTAGAGGTCCCGAAAAGGTGCGCGAAAAGGCGAAGGCCTACCAGAATAAACATCGGTATCAATAATTCTTTCTCTCCTTTAAAGCACGGCGGTTGACTTGAGGTAATAGTGCTAAAGCAGGAACTCCTGGAGCTTCAGCACCGACTAGGGATAACTCCTTAGCTCCGCAACCTCTTAACACCTCTGTATTTAACACCTCCGTATTTTGCCTCCATCTGGACAAGGATGTGTTGGCAGGCGGATTCATGCCGGCAGAATCTGAGTCTGTATGCTGGCGAGGTGACCAGGGCTCCGAGCTACACTTTTGCTTGCCCTATCTGCCCAATGCCGTCGGAATAAATGATGTCGAACCGGTAGGTCTATTCTCTGGCGTTGCAGTTTGAGTCATGAAGTAAACACCTCACAGGCCAATGAATACCTCAAGGCCTTGATGAAGACACCATTCATCGAACGGTCTAACGATCATGTCGTCCGAATGGAACCACACGAGATTCCTTCAAGTGCAGTAGACCTGCTAGATATCATAGGCAATGCACTAGCGAAAAACCAAGTCGTTCACTTGGTAGGATTCGATCAAAGATTTTCCCAGGCATCCTCAATCCCTTGGAGCAACGCTATTATCCAGGCTCGGGGCGTCTCAGAACATCGTCATATAACCATTCATTGTAGGTTAGTTCTTCTATCTTAGAAACTCTCTCTTAACAAACTTACAGCGTTGCGGGATAACATCAAATATCACCAGGGCACCCCATCTAGTGAATGCATGAGAACATATCAAAGTACGGTAACGGCCTTTCTAGAAGGAATGAAGGACCACTCGCGAATAGAAGCCGTACTCTCCGTCAACATGCAAGGGCTAACTTTCAACGATGTCCTATCGTGAGTTTGTTCCTTGAGGCCCTAGGACTGGTTCTCCGTTACTGATACCACATTAGCGACATGAACGACCTCATGTTAGTCAGTCGCAACATGGAGGATCAGCATCGAGAATCTGCTGTTAAGATGGCGGTGGTTCATTTGGCTTGGGCGCTGCTTCACCAGGCCGGATATCTCACCCTGAATCACAAAGATGCAGGCGGTGATGTGTCGGGAACCCTTCTGGAGCAGGGATGCAAAATCTGGACATTTTACTTTCGAACACATAACCACCGATCTCAGCATGTCACCGAGACGATCAGACTTTGCAATGAAGCTCTGAAGCCGGCGACTCTAGACAACGATAACATCAAGGTAGTTACCATTGTTCTACTCCCGGGTGACGTGCAGTAAGTAGTATTCCAGGTATTTTACACTCTCTCCCTAGGCTCACCCTATACGATCGCAGCTTTCAGCCTCCCGGAATGGTCCACTCCGTCTATACGCCAGTTCCTTCTTTCATGCGAGGTACCAGTCTTTGGAGTTATGACACTCTCCACCTCACCGAAATATCTCGTCGTGTTGAGAGCCTGCGAGGCAATCTGGTCACCAATCAGGATTTCAGCGATGTAACCCTTTACAACCAACTGGCGGCGATGTTGTTTGGGTTGTCCATAAAGAGAAATTTATGCCCGCAGTACAGTGAGTGTTAGCTTGTTTCGGTCTGGCCAATCCACCAAAACGTTACCTTTAGGGTTTTTTCAATCCCCCTTGCTAGCATTGTCTGCTATGCTTCTGAATCCCTACGCTTATACTAACCAGACTCTCAATCGTCAAGCCTGGGAAACAAAATTTCACGAGCTACCGGTCTACGTTGAAGCTTTGAGGGGAGCTAGCGTACTGGCTCGTGGGGTACTTCCTCATTTACCCGAAGCCCCGCCAGCGCCCACCTATACGCTAAACCACCCCCAATACAAATTGGCACTCCGTAGGTACGAAAGTTCCAGTCAAAAACTGGCTACCAGCATTCGTCGGCACCTTGACTCGGTGGGAGTGGCGGAACGGGGTGTGCAGATTGAGTGCTCTCATCTGGACGAAGTGATTCAAGACATTAGAACTGCATAGATTTTCTGTAGGCTATCTATGTGCCATTCCCAGCTCATATAGTATACCTTCACAAGATAATATTTTCATTTTGAGGGGACCCTCGTCTCGAGACAGTTGAGGTTGATGACCGAGGGTGAGTTACCGATACCACTGAACGCGTGGAGGCATCGGAATAGCGTCTGGTACTACAAAACAACGAATTCGTCGCCATGTTGGTATCCAGACGCTAAAAACCGTCCCAAACGTCCAAGGCAGAGGTAATTGGGGGCAAGCGAAAATTAGCGTAGAGTCCGGGAGAAGGAGAGAGGTCAAGAGTAGCGGGTCACTAGGGTGACGTGTTCGTGCTCAAGACACATGAACATCTTCGTTTTGAGGGTTGATTCGCCGATGCCGATTCGAGTCCGCCGAGCATGATTACGATGCCAGCAGACATCATCTTCGTCAACGGTTGGTAGTCTTCGGATGTTCTAGTCTTCGGAAGCTCGAGTCTTCAAGGAGTGAGGTTCAGAAACAACGACCTGTGAAGAGAAACTTAAAGAAAAGAATGTAAGGACAGGTTAACGGGCACGCACCGGGTATCAGGACCTTCTTCATCGATGCTCGTCTCGGTCACCTCGAGTCGCATCCCTACGAAGGTACTCCGGGTGTACAGCCTATCCGCCACGTCGACGTTACGGCGGAGAGTAACAGTGGCCGACGAAGGTTCGTTTGAACATCTTCGTTTTGAGGGGTAGAAGGGAGAGGAAAGAGATGAGTTATGAATCTGGCACACCAAGCCAGATGTCTCTTAGCCGGAATGCAAGGGATGCATCCTATCAGGGTCTGGCTAGGTAGAAGGGCATCCAAGGGAAGCAAGGCATAGCATTCGGTACGGCAAATCGACCGACGACCTTGTCGTGATGCCTGTATCCAGACGCTAACGTGGGGGGTAGGCAGGTTGGTAGATACGGATACGTGAAAGGGAAGAAGGTACATGAAACTTCTTGATTTGTTTGAGTACGTGGCGGGACCAGGAGTACCGACCGGAGGTGAGTGGTGAATGGAGGAGAGTCAAATCGCGTCGGATGGTCGACGCGTACGTGAACATCTTCATTTTGAGGGGTTATTCGCAGGCGATGATTTCAGCAACGACGAATATATCAGACCCGGTAGCGAGACGCGAGATGCGAGGGGAATTGAGAAGGTGAGCAGGAGCCGTCTGCTGAGGCCGCTGGGATAACGGAGACGGTAATTTGAAGAATAGAAAGCAGAAAAGAGGATGAAAAAGAGTTGCCTGCCACCGAGACCGGAGTCTCTTCTAAGACTCGAGGAGCGATAGTGTGGTCCAGCAGAGAGGTTGGTTGTAGTCGTGTCAAATCAACGGTAACGACGCGTACACGACACTGAGTCACGAGGGCGATTTCTCGGCCCGGATGTCAGAGTTGTCAGAGTCACATCAAGTGACCAGACCTGCTCACCTTGTGGTTACACCGTGTTTACCTACCATCCATCCATCCTCGCCCAGGATTGTCGAGATGGAAGATTCTCTTTGGATTTACCTTGAACCCCCGCTGCTACAGGACTTTCCGGATGCTTTGCGTTGTCATTTGGACTGGGCGGTCCAGCAGCACCATTCTCTAGCCTCCAAAAACGTCCGGACCCGCAAGTCCGTTGAGACGGTATACCAACCCTGGAGAGAAAGATGGTGCTCGCATTTTGCTGCAGATACTCTGCTGGTAGGTCGAGCCGGAGCTATGGCGGTATGGCGTTCTCATAGGGTTTAGATGGACCAAATATCGACTTGGTTGAGCGAAAGTTGTCGGTGTCCCTTGGACTGGCTCGAGGATGTCTCTTACGAAGTCATGATCGACCTTGTCATGAGCATCGCGGTTTTGCTCGCTGATGGCATGAGTCAGGAGGCTATGGAGGACTTGTGCCAGTTTCAAATATATGTAGTAAACAAGGTGCGTGTAACACTCCACAATATCCGTATGATCAGCTTACCTAGTATCTCATAGCTTCCTCGCACTAGCCGTTCCGCTTTTGAAGAGACGGCAGAGGAGCTTCAAGATATATGGGAAGAGGAGGAAGAGGAGATTGTTGGCGAAGACCAAGAGGTTGTCAACACGCCCAATAGCACCGAAGCGCCGTGCGCATTCACGCTCACCCCACTCTATGAACAGCACCTAGCTAGATGCATAGAATGGAACCACTCCTTACACAAAGCACTGGCTAGCCCGGCGGAAGGAGATTTTCTAAGCTTGTCGTTCCGCGAGGTGCAAGAGATCTTGGTCCGCACCATTCGTGACATGAAGAAGGTCTCAGCCAAGATCTACAGAACACACGAGTTTCTGTGGAGCGTCAAGGTGAGAACAGTATACTCAGTCAATGGGGTCAGTCAACTGGGAATCCTCCGAAACTAACCAACTTTAATTTTGGCAGAACTCAGGGCTGGCAAGTCATGTAGTAAAGATCTCTCATCCGGCATATGAAATCCATCAACGATCGCCACATATCCCTCGATTTCTCCGATTACACGCTTTCGCCGAGTGTCTTGCGGGAATCATTGATAAGTGGACGCCTCTAGTATGGCGTGAACTGGCGGAGAAGTCTTTAGGAGACTCCACACCACCAGCCATCCAATCTGTAACACATTTGTTTACCTTTACCCGCTGTTAACTTGCTGAGAATTGGTCCAGGGTGGTACAAAATCCATGGCGAAGGGACGAGAGCTGCTTCAAGCCATGTCGGACAACCCAGAGCTCATTCCTCGCTCCAGCAACCCTTCCGCGGTCTTCTTCGCGCTTAGCCTGGCCAATTTCTTGGTAGCTTGGCATAGGTGGTTGGGATACTATCTACGAGCTTT